>VDFB02271358.1:602366256-602995651 GCA_007258455.2 Sequoia sempervirens
TTGTTTCTCTCTAGTGGTGTGGCCTTACTTGGGACTTTTGTTGCCTTATCTTGTGATGATCAAGTGTTGGCAGTTGTTGGAGGCCCTTGTCCCTACTGCACATGTGGCGATTATGGTGTTTCCTCTTTTGGGTGTGTAGCAATGGATTCTTTGACTCCTCTTGTGGGGTTTTGTATTGCTAGGCTCTTGTTTTATGGGTCTTGGATTGCTAAGGATAGTTTTTGGTGCCTTGGTGTTTTATTTGGGACAAATCTTTTTCTATTTCTTGAAGATCTTTTGGAGTTGTATTGGAAGGTTCTGATCTGGGCTGGTGGCGAGGGGTTTGTCTTTGCTTCCCAGGCCTAGATTTTTTCCTCTTTTTGCATTAATGAGGTGGAAGAGGTAGACTTTCCTCTTTCTAGGGGTAGGGCTTTGTCTTGGGTAAATGAAGCATGGATTTTGATGTTGTTTGGAGAGACATAGTGTTTCTTGGATTCAAATCTTGTGGTTGTTGCCGCTAGGCTGGCATTTTTTGAAGCTTGTTTCCTTTCGTTTCCCTTGGTGGTGCCTCTCTTCCCTAGTTTTGGTGATGCTTCCTCTTGTTCTTTTGTTGGCTTCTTATTTCCTGTGGCGGTTACGAGTAAATCTTGGCTGGAGGTTTCTCTCCAGTTTTGTTTGTGTAGGGGTTTGAATGTTTATTGGTTGTTCTTTCTTAGCCCCTTCTTTTTTTGGCCAAAGACCTCCACTGTTTTGTTGCTAAAGTCTTCTATAGAGGTGAGGTTATTGACTAGTAGTAAATTTTTTTGCTGTCAGTTGTTCGTTTTCTCTCTTATTAATCCTATGGAGGTGGATGCTTCTTCTATAGAGGTGGAGAAGCTGTGTAGGGGAGAGGTGGTTTTCTAGTGCTGGGGGTGGTATTATTTCCATCTTCTTTCTTCTTCTTCTTTAGCTCATTCTATTGAGATGAATGCCTCTTCTATTGAGGTGGAGAAGGGTTGCATGTGAGAAGAGATGTGTTGGTTTAAGAATGCCTCTCATATGAAGATGGGGAAGGGCTGCAAGGAAGATGCATAGTGTAGATCTTGGGGGTTGTTTGATGCTCTGAATTGTTCGGCTCATGGATGTCTTATGGTGGGAACCTTCATTCATGGTTATGGGATCCATGCAAAACCCATGTTTTAGGTTAAGGGATCATGTCAAAACCCTTATATGTTGGCGTTTAAGGTCCCTGCCAAAACCTTGTTGTAGTGGGTTGTTGGTCCTATCAAAACCAAGGGGTTCAAGATCCATGTAAAATCTTGGGTTGTTTGTTGGCTAATGGCTAGTTGCTTCTCTGTTTCATTGTTGGACGTTATTGATTTTATTCTTCGAGTAGCTTGAACATCTTAGTTTGGGTTTTGAGTCCCTTCAAAACCTGATGGTTTCTGGTCCATTCAAAACCCGTTGTTAAATGGTTTCGGGTCCATTCAAAACTTGTTTATCCTCTAATCAAAAACTCCCTTAGGACGTGCTATCCTTGAATTGTTGGTATGAAACGACTAATCAAAAGTTACCTTCTATCTTTCACTCTATAAATTTATATTTATATTTATATTCTAAGTTTGAAATCCATTTTATTATATAAATTATAACAAAAATCCAAAATAGAATTGTTTTACAATAATTAAAGTTTTAATTTAATAAGATAAATAATTCCAAATTAAATTAATTCTAATAATTTTTAATTTTTATTTGTAATTTCATAAAAGACTTAAATAATAAAAATAAATTTCAAACTTAAATCTAAATTAAAATAAAATAAACTAAATGGAAAGTCAAAATATATCAAAATCCAAATATTAATAAACATAACAATTTTTAAAATAATAACAAATCATAAACTTATTAAGTTAATAAATAATTAAATAAAAAAGTAAAACCATTTTTTTAATTTATTATAATGAAATATTAATAAAATATATACCTAAAAGTATAATTAATATATTACAAACAATATTAACATAAACTCAATATTAACAATTAAAAAAATATTATAAAATAAAATAAATTTTAAAAACTAAAACAAATAAAATATTAAAAAATAAAAATAAACTATATTAAAATTGTTAAAAGTAAAATTATAACTTTTATATTAAAAATTACAAGTAACACCAAATGAAAAATAAAATGAAACCTATTTAAAATATATATATATATTTATTAAAAACTTATTATTATTTATCTAAAAATCTAACTTGAAAAATGTTTAAGAGAAAAAAATAATTCAATCGTCTTGCATAATTATATTCAAAAGCAATTTTCCTTATATAATTATATTGAGAATATTAAAGAATATGAAATTCTATATACTAGTTAATATTACAATTGCTAATTTATGTTTTAAGAAATATGTTTATATTTAAAAGATCTTCTAGTTTAAGATTTCAATTAGGAAGAATAAGATTACCCAGTTTGTCTTAATAATTCAATTTTCTATTATAATAAAATGAGTAAGATAATAGATCAATGAAATTCCGATATGTAATAAATTAGTAATAGACATATTTAATATTTCTAATTTTCACATTAATAATGAAGATAAAAAATAAATATCTTTAAATAATATTGACAAAAACAAAATCTTACTAATTATAGCAACAAATTTATCCACTAGACCAACAAATAAATTTATCCTTTATCTACTACTGACCAACTATATTTCTTGAACAAATACCTTATAGATCTATACTAATCTTTTTAATTAAAAAATAACTCCCGATAAAAGGCAATTCTAGTTGCATAATAATAATTCTAAAGCAATGGACTATATCCTTATCCAAAAACATCTACGAGTATATATATATATATTGAAGCCAATGAGAAAAAGGGCTAAAGAAAGCATAAAGTTAGCATGTTCATCCCACTACAAATATAGTACTTCTTTATATATATATATATATATATATTGAAGCTAGTAAGAAAAAGGGCTAAAGAAAGCATAAAGTTAGCATGTTCATCCCACTACAAATATAGTACTTCTTTATATATATATATATATATTGAAGCTAGTGAGAAAAAGGGCTAAAGAAAGCATAACGTGAGCATGTTCATCCCACTATGAATATAGTACTTCTTTATTTATTACATTAAGATTGAAGTGTTTCTTGTGGATCCCATGTATTAAATCTATATAACTGAAAACAACTGCTCAACCAGAAGAGAGGGGTCCATTCCTCTAACCTTATTTTCTTCTCTAGATATCACAGAAAAGTATTTCCTAGTATTTATGATCTATTTTTCTTTTTTACAAGAATGAGAAGTTTCAATATCTACTTAATTAATGTGATTGTGGTGGATTCACTCAAAATCATTCAACTTCACGAGCAAATCAAAGATCCATTGACAAGATTCTAGATTTGACACCCAGCTATTAAATGACAAATGAGAGATAACTTTTTTATAAAATACTAATTTACAGATAAATTTTGACACTGTTTTTCTATTTTTTTCACTACTTTAAGATCTTCAGAATTTTTTAGTATTAACTTGTTAGAGTTTTTCAAATCTTGTAATTATTTAAAATAAATTGCCTTTTCTGAATGGTTTTATTTTATTATTGTTTGATAAATCTTGTCTAAAGCAAAGATTGAATTTTTCAAAGGTTTGAAGCATTTACATGAGTAAATTAAAAATAACCAAACAATGATTCACCAAGTGAATCAAAATTAACAGTGCTTCAAGGGACTCATTCTTTAAAGCCAAATAAGAGTCCAAAAGATGTACAGAACATGTCTTATTGAATATGACAATAATTATACGGTAATACAAATGAAATCGAAACAGGTGGGATTATTCAGATTTATAATGCTGACAAAACGCTGAATATGATTCAGATTAGTAGAAGAAAGTACTTCATAAGATAGGGAAAAAAACAAGTTTCTCAAAATTAAATTAAAATTTTCTTGAGTTAAATTAAAAGTCCATTTCCATGGTTTGCACTGTTAGAATTATTATATTAATAATTGTAGTTATTATGTATTCATATTATAGCTAATAATTAAGTGGTTGTATAAAAAAAAGATGAAGATACGAGGGTTTTTTTTTTATATAGTTGATGTACATCAAATAAAAAAGCAACAAAGGATTTTTAAAATATAAGAAAAAAGAAAAAGGATTTTTAGAATATAAGATAAAAGATAATTTTTTTTTTTTAAAAGAAATGTATATAATAAATGATAAAATTATAAAATAAAATTTTATTTAAGATATTTTTAATTAATTAAAATATTTTAAAAAATAAGATAAATTTTTTAAGATTTTATTTATGTTTTTATTATTGTTTATTTATTTTTAGTTCCTATTAGGCACCATAATTTAACTAGTTATAAGTAGCATATTTTTCATTTTTTTATAATTTTGAAGAACATATTTTCTCCTAATTTTTGTCTCCTATTTACCAATATAAATGATCTAACTTAGCTTATCTATTTTTATATTTTCCATTCTATTAAATTCAAATATATAAAATAATCTAATAACAAATTCAAATAAATAATATATTATATTATTAATTTAACAACATATTATAATACATATGTAACATATATAGTATCTAATATATAATTTTAACATCATTATAATATTATAATATATATACAATATATATAACATATATACCATCTAAAATATAATTTAATATATTAGAACTAAAGTTATAATTGACTACCAACTCTTTTGCCCTGGTTCCCCTGCTATGGTAGTCGACATCTTTGGTGTGGGCTCTATGGGTGGGAACAAAGTGTGTGTGGAGCTGAACAGGTGTGACAAATGGAAGGCGGATGCCACTATTTGGCACATCTACAAAGAGGGCAGAATTGTGCAGTATATGGAGGCCATGACTAGTCACGATGAGGGCTTGTCTAATAAGTTTGTCACCTCCTGGAATGAGGGTATGGTCACCATTGGTGGCATTTCCTTCGAAGTTTCTGAGGAGGTTATTGCTAGAGTTACGAGGCTCCTGAATAGTGGTCGAACTTGGAAGAAAACTACAAAACTATCGGACTAGATTAGTCTGAATCAATTTTTTCATGGTGAAGAGAAACCTGTCAAGTTGTGGGGTTGCTTTGACCATGAGGCGTTGTCAGAGCCATGGGATAGAGTTTTTTTGGTGATCATGAGATATTTCACATTGGAAGGAAGGTATGGGGTCTACTATTATTACCACTTTAGTTTCCTCAAGCACCTTAGGAATCATCTGCATATTTCCATTCCTTTTTTCCTATATCATACTCTTGATAGCACTATTGCGGAGTTTAATGAAGCCTCTATTTCTAGAAAGAATTATACTATCCTCCACTAGGGCCTTATGTCTAGGCTCTATCATTTCCATATAGCGCTTTTCCCTGCTAAGCCTATCACTATGCAAGAAGTCTTGTCTCTCCCTGCTCTTGATGAAACCCCAGTTTCCTCTACTCCCCCTTTGCTAGTATTTTGGACATGCCGAGCTCGAGTAAGAAAAAATGCCTAAAAAATCTTGCCTTGAAAGCCCATCACCATGGCACTTCCCCTAGTAAGGGCTCGAGGGATACGGGTAGGGAGAAAAAGTGGCTTGCCCCTACCTCGTACCCTAAGGCTAAAGCCTCTAAGAAAACTAAATTTTGCCTCCAGCAAATTGATTCCAACATCGAGATCATTGAAGAAGCTAACACCCCTCATAGGTCTCATAGACTAGTTCTTAAGTAGAACAAGGTGGGAAGTCTTAAGGAAGCTTCTGATTCAGATAAGGATAATGGGAGTGACAGTGGAAGTCAGATGGAAATGGTGGCAGGTGGGGAAGGCAAGTCTGTGTCGGTGAACAGTGCATCCCATGTGTCTAAGAGCTTGAAGAAGGGCCCTTCCGATGACAATGTGATGGAAATTACCCCACGGTCCTCTGATGCAGATAAAGGAAAATCCCCCTTGTAGGAAGATCACAAGGAAAAAGATCAGGCTTGGGAAGAAGTTGGCAAGTGAAGGGGAGATTGGAGAGGTTGGAAAAAAAGGTCCAAGAGGTGTCTCAATTTTCCCTGAGGGTCATGCACAGGTCGGCCACTAGTCTTTGCTCGCTGCAGAAGAACAAGTTTGCAGATGATGCTAAAGATGATGCTGGTTTCAAGGAGCTGCTTGAATTCCTCACAACAGATTGGGCGACAACTATTCAAGATATGCCTGGTAGGAAGGAAAAGAATTATGCCATTGGGCCTTTTTGTTCTTGTTTATTTCTATGTCTTGTTGTTTGTTAATACTGTTGAACTGGTTGGACCCCTAGGGGTCTTTGGACTTATTTGGTTGGTTTCATGCTTGCATGAAGAACTTTTTTACCCTACGGTTACTGTTACTTTTTTTTTTTGATGATGTGTTGTGGGTGATGGCTTTCTCTCTGTTGTCACTGTGTTGTTAATGTGCTTTTGGATGGCCTTTATTTCCTTGTACTTATGGGTCAGCACCCTTGTTTTGCTACTTTTTAATTCAAAAACAAATACAATCCTTAACTTAATCATTTGTTCTTCTTACACAACAGTCTCACCTCATCAATAATTTCATTTCTAACTTTTTAAAACATTACTATTTTATAACTTTTTGGCAAGAACTTCACTCCCTGCAACTCTTGTTATATTTGGACAATCATATAATTTTCCTCTCTTTATTCATGCCACTTACAAATATAAATTTGTTATTATAGTTTTGTAGGTTTGAAAAAAATTAAATGTAAGTTTTATTAATGTGAATAAAATTCTATGTAAGTTTTGTTAATTATAGTATTTTAGTTTTGTTAATTACTTCTTTGCATGTGTATGCCTATATTCTAGTTTAATGGAAAGATATGTATTTGATATAATTTAGATAAATGATAATATACTATTAAAAAATTGCATAATCATTTAAAAAATGACCAATTAAAAATTATGTAAATAAATAATATATTAATTATTATAATGTAAATTGTAGGATAATATAAGGTAAAGGGTAGCTATTATAATTATAATTATTTATGTATGATAAAAATTTAAAACATAAACATACAATTATAATTTTTTTAAATTATTTTTTAATAATTTAACTTATAAAACATATCAATAAATGACAATTTTATTATACTTTTATTTAAAATACATAATGTATTACTTTCTTAATCAAAATGTATAATAAAATAAATCTTTGAATAAAATATTATAAATAAAAAATAACAATGTAAATAAAAATAGTTTCAAAATAAATTAAATATAATGACATGGTTGTTTCTTTTTAATATGTGGATTAATATTATTATAAGTATAAATTATACTGATTTTATAATTATATATTTAAGATTTATAAAATAGTGTTATTTAAAAATAGTATAAAACATTTAATAAATGATTTTTTAAAACAAATTTATGAATTATTAAAATAATTTTATTATAAAATTTATAATTTTTTTTGATATTTCTAATTTTTATATTAATAATATTAATAAAACAATAAGTACCCAAAAAAAAATATCAATAATACATTAATAAAAATTCAAATTATAAATTAAAAATTAAACATATTAGAATTTTTACATAATCATATAACACATTAATAATAATATAAATAAAAAATATTGTTAAAATAAATTTATTAATTATTGAAGTTATTTTAATATAAATAATAATAATAAATAATTTATAAAAAAACACTTAAATAAAATACAATTTAGATATATTGTGTAAATGTTAATATATTAATCCAAATTTAACATTAACATCTTAATATTAAAATTATGTAAATTTTAGGATATTTTGGAAAAAAATAGTTGCATGTCTATATTCTAGTTGGAACAAATCAATTGGATGTCTATATTGTAGCTTGATGAGATAAAATGGTTGCATGATTATATTGATGGGACACATTTATAACACCTTATATTTATAATAATTATTTAACATATTATAAAAATTAAAACATAAAGATAATGCATATGAAAACAAGTTAAAATGCAGTCCTAAAAAAATGGAAAAATAATAGTTCACCTTTGCAAAATAATAGTTCACCTTTATACTTTATAAAATTCTATCTATAACATACAAAATTTTAGCCAATCATGTTGAAGATAAATAATTTTTAAAATTTATAAATTAAATATTTTACATGTTCACAAATTAAATTTTATTTAAAGAGAATAAAAATTTATATTTTTAATTGGTTTAAAAATTTAAATTTTTAGCCAATATTGGCATGGTGTGATGGTTTAAAGGTGGCATTGTTGTTCTTGCCACCAAGGTTCAAACCCTGTTGGGGTGGTATTGTTGAATGGTTGTATTCCAGTTCATAGCTCCAGCCAAAAGTGTTTACCCATTGAATAAAAAAAAATTATATTTTTAATTGTTTAAAAAAATTTAAGTGTGGTGTTAAATTTTACATCGTAATTGATTAAATACCAACTTTAAAATACAACAATTGAATATATTCTAAATTGTCTTTCAATATGCCTTTAATGATATATTTTTCCTTTGATGTAAGAAATGAGATGTTAAAATATTACTATGATGGAAAAGTTAAACATAATATTAGTAGATAGTGCTTTTGGATTTAATTGTTTGTATTTTGTGTTGATGTTTTAGACCACATTACTTGATCCATTCTATTTTTCTAATGACGGATTACTAAGTGTAAATTCAAAAATACTCTCTATTAACTTTGTGGATTGTGAAAATGCTTAAAATATAATATTTTTGTACATAACATTAAAAATAGTCCTTCATCCCGTTTAATATTCCCTTATCATTTAAACTTTTAAAAATAAATTAAAAATGAAAACTTATTAAAAATGTACAATTAATTAAATAAAAATACTAATAAATATTTTTAAAATTAAATTAATATCTAATTTTAATAAGATAAATAGCCATTTCAAGACTATATTTTACATAGATGTATTTAAGATATTAAGAATAATTCTATTTTACTTACAAGTTATTTTAATTTATTTTATCTTTATTTTTATTTGAAAATTTATTTTATTAATATATAATCTCAAAACAATATATTATTTTATTAAAAAAAAATTACCAAGAAAAAAATATTTTCTTAATTTTAATATAATATAACACAACTTTGAATAATAAAATAATTTCAATATCCTTAAACTTTTAAAATATTTACTATTTTTAACAATAATAATTGTTTATTTAATATAATTATAATTTAACAAATTTTATTACTATAAATATAGATTTAATTATATATTATTTAAAATAACTATTATTTATTAAAAATATTACTTAAATATTTTAAGAGTCACGCGCTTATGGAAGTTCTATAATATTAAGACCATGGGTAATTTACCAATCATATCATATACAGAAAGTATATGTCAATAAATCATATATACTCAGTTTTGAGAAAGAAAGCTTATGGATACCATATGATTAAAAGTACTAAAAATATAATTGTTTTTTTAAGAGCAAGTATATTAGGTTGCATGCAATTATGATGATATTATTGAAAGTTATGGTATATTGTATCAATAATTTGTATAAAAAAAAATATTCATATTATATTAATATTTATACTAGCTTATCTATCTTACTATATTAATCTATATATTATACACGGAAGAGATATCATTTTCGAGGCGTATTTTTTTCACTTTACATTTTTTTTTAACACGGTCACGCTCCACCCGTGCTATCACTGTAGGTTACACCTCTCGGCGTAATAACATGTTTATATAAATATAAATATATTACAAATCAAATCTATTAATCCATTGCACTATTTGCACATATAAATTGTATGTGTTAAATATAAACATTATCACATAATAGATATTTTATTAAAAAATTATTTACTTATAAAAAAATATTATAATTTATATTTTATATTAAATTACTTTCTTATTTGTAATTGAAAAAGCATTATAATAGAATTACTTTTTTACCCTAAAAAGAATAAAACTAAGAAAATATTTTATTAAAAAAATATTTACTTATAATAAAACAAATATTATAATGTAAGGATTAAAATGTTTATAATGAAATTACCTTTTAACCTAAAAAAAATTAATCATACATTTAAATTTTATATTAAATTACTTTCTTATTTTAAGATAAACATTTATAATTGAAAAAACATCTAAAAAATAAATATAAAAAACTATTATAATGCATACATCTAAAAAATAAATATAAAAAAGTATTATAATGCATACAAATATTTTTAGACAAAATGAAAATAGAAATAACTTACCCACACACGAATCTCTTTTTTTTTTTATAAGTTAACATTTTTTAACATTTTTTTTTTTAACACGGTCATGCTCCACCCGTGCTGTAGGTTACGCCTCTTGGCGTAATTAAATTATTGATTATAATAATTAATATAATTGTTTTTTAAGCACAAGTATATTAGATTACATGCAATTATGATGATATTATTTGAAATAATAATTGAAATTTGTGATATATTATATTAATAAGTATAAAAATAAATATTCATACTATATTAATATTTATATTAAATTATTGATTATAATAATTAACATGAGTATAATTATATGTTTTTATATTTATAAATTATTATAATAAATATAATATATTTATTTTAAAAATATGTAAATTATTTTATATATAATTTTTTAATTTTTAGTTAAAAAAATGTTTTATTTTATCTGTATTATTTAATTTGGTTTTATTTGAAGAGTGATATATTTTGTTTTATTTTTATTTACTTAAATTAGAATTATTTTAAATTTAAATTATTTATTTTGTTTTTATTTGAAAAGTCATTTTTATTGACTTAAGATTATTTTATAGATTTAATTTAAAAATGTAAACACTTTGGATTAGGGTTGGAGGGTTGGAGTTGATCCTTTAACCCTACAACTCCTAAGGATCACCTGCAATCAAACACCTATCACAAAAAAATAAGAGAAATATAAATGTTATGGAGGCCAAGATTCGATTAAGCTAAAAATAAATGAATCATATTGAATATGTAAACCTCAGAATATGTGAATGAATAATACAATGTGAATCCTTATAAAAGAAAAAGTAAAAAATAAACCTTACAGAAATCCTAATCAAGGATAAAAGGAGATCATGAAATGTGTCTTCCTCCTATGACTTCAGATATATAAAAAACATATGACCTAATTAAGCTTAATTACTAGATTACTCTAACACCCCCCTTAAATACAACTTAGAGAGTAGCTTTAAAACCTCTAAATGCAAATGCATGAAATACAAAGGATGGGTCCTAACAACTAGGCCTAATGAGGTGCCCATGTACAAATGAAAACATCTCTCTTAATTGAATAAAATGAGAAAATATCATGAGAAAAACTCTTCTCTAAAATAGAGAAATACGAGATGAAGGACTAAGAAGCCTCTAAAACAATGTCCCAAAAAGAATAGGAACATGAAGAACACCTTTGAAGCATAAAAAAGTTGTTAAAATTTGTCAAAAGATGATTGTTATAGTGTTTTTGATAAAGTAAGCTCAGCATTTACAAGGTGTTGTACCCTTTACACGAAGAGCCCTTGGGGCCAAAAGGCTAGTTCAAAATAGGACATGAACTAGAGAACAGAAACAAGACATGAATAGCCAACAAACTGCATGTTGAATGAAGGAAGAGGACTAGACAACCCCAGAATTTGAGGGGTGACTCCCAAAACCTGAGGTTGTGGTTTAGGGATTCCCTTCTTTTTTCTCTGCACAATAGACTAGGAAGGCTCATAAATGAAGTCCACCAAGTGAGGTGAGATGAGAGGTTCCTCAACAACCACCATGGACAAAGAGTTACCATGCAGCGAAGCCAACAATGTAGAAGAGGAGTCAAAAGCATTTAGAGGATCAACAAAAGTGTTCATCAAGGGACAAGCAGTCTTTGTTGGCACAATGATAGTAGTATAGGGCAACACTAGTTCAACAAAAGGAATAGTTGGAGGAGGAACCTAGGGAGACATAGCCTCTAAAGATGAAACAGACAAGGAAGGGACTTCCTTCTTGGAGGGACCATCCGAAGAAGGAGAGCCTACCATGAGATGGTCTGAGAGAGCATCCTTCCACCAGGTAGCAGTGCCCTTACAGTTAGAAAGAGGGAAGTTGGAGGCCAAATGACCAACAAAGAAACATCTCCTGCACTGAAAAGGGAGCCCCTCATAGTCCAAAAGCTGCTTCCAAAGTTTATCCTTCACCATCAAGACCACATCAAGGATTTTTATAGTGTTGAAATGAAGAACCTCCTTTGATATTAGGATGATCATCAAGACAAGAAGATAAAAAACTACATGAGTTCCCCCAACAAAACTACTCGAACAAAGATCTAATGAAAAGTAGACAAACAATTTGACAATCAAAGATACAAATGGCACATGAATCTACATGAGTGACCCCAACGACACTATTCAAATAATGAAAAAAATAAATTAAAGTATACAAGTGCCAATAGTATGAAGAAACCGATCAACTGAGAATGGAAGTGTTGTCACTTAAAGTGCACCCTTGCTAAGTTGCAAAACTCAGCCTACTAGTGAAACATGGGAACTTTTCTAGGTTGTGGGTCATCTATAGTGGAAAAGAATCTCCAAAGAGGGTTCATTCCCCTTGGTCTTATCACCTAATCTAAACCAATTACTATTATTTCTAGGAAAAGAGTGAGGGAAAAAACATAAAATGAACTTAAAATGATTGGGAAGGTGATGTACCAAACTGGAATGACCTATGTTTGATGTTCTTTGACACACAATATTCAATAAAACTCTATTTTTAGTGCACAAATTTTGATTCTATATCCTATGTTGAGTGTTTTGCAAGGAGGAAACCTGCAGTTCTCATTATTTAGAAGGAAAATGCAAGTTTTCACAATTTAAATAGTTGTGTACATTTTTTGCACAACTTCCAATTTGCATGGAGGTATAATTTTTTGCCTATGGTTGTTTGATAGCCACATTTTTTGAAGCTTTATTGATTGAAACACAAAAATAAATGCATCATTTTCTCATATACACCATCAAATAACATGTAAAGAAGGAAAACTCTGATAATTTTATTGAAAAGAGGAATTCCTTACATAAAAATAAGTCTGAAACTATATCTTTTTACTTGAAATGTGCTACAAAAAGTTTTCTCATTTTTCATGATAAAGAAAATCAAAGCTACAGTGTGTTTTTACTTGCAATGCTAAAAAAGAAAGAAAGAATTGATTGAAAATTCTAGCCTAAGGGTTCTATATATCATACCAAATATATGAGAGCATATAGGGACTAAATTTGACTAAGTTACAAAGCTAAAAAATAGAAAAACCTACTTTTCATGCCCAAATTGTTCTTGTTTGACTTGGTCTCTTCAAAATTGATTGGTTGACCCCTTCAAGCTCCTTCAAATGTGCTTCAGCTAGTGATGATGCTCCTTGATCCTTGGAAATTGTTTGAACTACTCCATAATCCCCTCTTAGATGCTTTCACAATGTCCTTGAAGTCTATAAAGACCACCAAACTACTCATGATGTCTTCCAACTGCTCATTCAATCCTCGACTGCTTTGACTTTCTCTCCAAGTTCATAAGGCATGTGGAAAAGGCCTTGAAATAGTCAAAATTCCTTAGAGAGGTGTGGGAAACCTTTAAGGGAAATTTTTCTACCACTTTGCATCATCAAAAAACTTTGCATTCATTTGCATTTTCATCCTATGCCCATATACTTACTTAAATTTTATCATTTTGCACTATATCTTGTCATTCCAACTTGTGTAATGCTCTTTTTGATATGCACATGTTTGGTTATTATAATACTATATCTTTGTCACTATGCAAGGATATTTGAACTATCTTTTGTCATTATGTACTTTTAATGAATACTAGGATCTGCTCTCCTCAACTTGCCATCTTAGAAAGGTCTTCTACGGCTTATTCGTACAGGCCTATGAACACCTCTATTAGGACTTATGATAGTCCATGTACATCTATATTTAGCTTTAGTGCTTGCCAATTATTTCACATGATATCTCCCATGCCTTTAACACCTATCTTTGTGATCTCTATGCTTTTGGGTTTGTCTAGAGTGCTTAGGGTTTCATATGAAATCGTATGTGTATGTTATGGTTGTCCATATATGGATTTCCCCTTGTTCCCTCATGATGTCCCACTTCATTCTTCTTTGGCTTGTGATGACTACCCTTAAGATTATTCTTTATCTTTTCACATGACTTCCCTAATATTTTTTCCTCCTATACTCTGCCATAGAATACTATGATATCACTATGGATTGGAATTTATAGATATCACTATTTATTTTAATAAAACTCACAAGGAAGGGTTAAAAAACTATGATAAGTCCCTTAAGAGATATATGGATTATATTATAGAAGATAGGTTGTACTCATATTTCCTTTACTCGAGGCCTCCTAATTAATTTCACAAAAATATTGGTGGTGTTGCATGCAATCCTTATAAATGTTTAATATTCATAAAATTTCCTATCAGCAAGAGGGTTCATGAGATTGATCCTATGTGTTTCAAAATGACCTAGGCAAGGAGAAATATCTACCACTTTGAGTTTCTACTAGCAATAGTTTCATATTTTTCCACTCTTGCATTTTGAGAGCCATAACATTGGCCAATTTTAACAGTGTGGGAAGATCTTGACTCTTAATACCCTTCAATGTAGCTTCATAATCCCTAGATTTTGATGAATCATGGTTGGAAACTATATGCTTGAAACTTTCAAAACCTACTAGAGAATTTTTCCAAACCCCAACAATCCCAAATGGACTCATATTAGAGACCAATTGTGAGAGTGAATCAGTTTAAGGCCATTCCTTGACTTTCTTGTTGTTGGAAACTGTAACTCTCCTTGATGTGTTGCTATAGAATATGTTATTGCAGTTATTGAAATTTTAGATCTCTTGGTAGTAGAATTAATTCCAGTACCCTTCTCACCATTTATTTTGTGGTGTTATGAAGGTAGAGGCTTAAGTGTGATGCTAAGAGAGGATGCATTTATTTTTGGTTTTAGACATTCCTTTTCTAATTTATCTATAAAAGAAGGATGAGGGATCAGGGTATGTGCAGGATCATCATGGAAAAAATAGGCCCTTAAGTGGCAAAAAATTCAGAAAAATCAGTGTTAGGAAACTTGACGTAAAAATTTCAATAAGTTATCTATATTATTTCAAAAATATGTAAGAATAGAATTTGTAGAAGATTGAATGTAGTTTCTAAACTACTAGGTTTATTTAAAAATAAATAAAATCTATTTGGTGAAAATTTTAAATTTCAATGCAGTAGTACTTAAATTTCAGGGAAAAAATAAGAAGTAGGTGTCTGTCTGACCACCCTAACCATAATAAAATGATAATATTTTTTATAATATTTTATATATAAGTAGAGGACTCATGTACGGATGTGATGTATATTTTTTGTAATTTTTTCCAAGTAAATAATTAATTATGAATTTTTTATTACAAATTTTAAAAATATAAAAACTCATATGTCTAACCACCTTAACTTGGTCAAAACTTCATGAAATTTAATTTTTATTTTTTTAATCCTATAGTATGTGAAGCATAGAATGTGATGTGTTTTTGGATTCAAAAATGTGATACCGTTTGAAAGTTATAGATGTTTTCAATCAGCCTATTGATCAGGACTTTAGTCATAATTATAATAGAAAATGAATAATAACTATTTATTAAATTCAAATTAAAGCATAATTTATATTGGTGGAAAGCTGAGAATCTCCTCTAAAAACCCTTTTCGTTTCATCAATTTTGGGTAAAAAAAAAGTTGTCAACCACATACCCTACAAATACCCATAATATTGCCACTTTTTGGCCCATCATGATCCTGCACATACCCATCAATGATGTACTAGTATTAACCTCTTTTTCATCATTTTTTCTCCTTGGTGACCTCAAAATAAAGAAAAAAATTACACACAACATCAACAACAACTAGAATCCTTGCAATCACTATTCTTGCTATTACTCCACTATCCAAACCTCCTATATCAATGTTTTGATCCTTTAAAAGGCTAGGAGGACTCTTTGAATTTAAAGAAATGTCTCTCAAGTTGCCACTGGTATTATGGCCACTAATAGGTTTGTGTTAAAGAGATCAAAATATTCCTTCACACCAGTGATTTTTTTAGTGGCTAATATTCACCAATTAGCTAATAGTTGAAATTTGGGAATCCAAATTTGGCTAATAGTTCAAGTTGTAACGAGACCTAAATTGCCACATTTTTACAAAATTTAATTTTAATCTTATTTAAATCGCCAAAGAATATTTTTTATTAAAAATTTTAACTTAATAATTTTCCACAAAGTTTGATACATGATTAGATTAGATTCGCCTAAAATTTATAAGTTATAGTAGAAATATAAATTAATTCGCCAATAGTATATCATAATTCTTAGTTGTTTTAGGGCCATATTTCTAAGATTCTTTAGTTTTTTCTACTATTTAAAATGTAATCTAATAGCCCTCATTGTACTTCATGAGGTAAAATATACCTATAATCTATAATGCTTAGGGAGTACAAAACAAAAGCAGTTTTGATCCCCATGAGAATTACAGATCATAGGTACACTTTAACTTGTGGAATACAATGAGAGTTCTTAGATTATATTTTAAATAAATGGTGGAAAATAAATATTATATATTCTACCCCTTAACCCCATCAATCATTTCCACCATTGAGCCCTTACGTTTCCATGAGAATTATTATTTTAAAAGGAATGATTTGCCATGATAACTAATGCATTTTCCTATTATTTTCCAAGATTCACCAAAATTTTCTAAAAAAATTTAGTGATGTAAAAAAATACCAATAAAATTAATATTTTTTCCAAAAAAATGGAAAGATTCGCCAATAGAAACTAATATTTTTTTTCCAAAAAAATGAAAGATTCGCTAGAATTTTATATATTTTCCTAAAGGGGGGTTCTTAAAGTTATCACTACTTCGCATTAATACTATCATCAAACTTTTAATCCTTCACTTTTCCTATCCATTTGACAAAGCATGGTACAACTAGAAAATATGTCTTTGACCTATGAATAAGGCATGCCACTATTTGATACCAAACACAACTCATTCACCTTGAGACTCTTAATGACCACATTCACTAGTGATTATCTCCTCATTGTCTTTTGTGGTTCTTTGATTTTGTCCACTTGGTGATTTTCATAAAACACTATTCATTTGATAGCTTTGATTGCTTACTATAGAAAATTGGAATTTATAGTTGCAACCATATAAAGCATGCCTCCTAGAAACCATTTGAACATGTGGGAAAGTGTATAAACTCTTTGAGTCTCCTTATCTCAATAAATGTGCTAGGCTTCTCCCCTCTTCTTTTGTAACATGATATGCATGTGGCAAGAAGAAAACTAGGTGTGGTAATGAAACTTCAATGCAAAACTTGGAGATAGACCTTTTTAAGGCCTGCTTATGTGGGTCACAAATGGAGAAAAAATATGTTGATCTGAAGCCAAAAAATGGAGGACTCTTTCAATGTAAACGTAAGAGAAAAACATAACTCCTTGCCACTACATGGGTAAAGTTTAAATCCCTCCAAAAATTGTGGCATTTACTCTTAAATTTCCCTCTAACTTTTCCTTTGATGCTAGAAACTTATTTTCTACTTTTAGTGTTCACAAATAACATTAAATTTTGTCTTCTTTTTATTTAGCACCTAAGATAAAATGACTTAAGAAAAGAAATTAAAAGATGATATAATATTTTAACAAGAAGGTTGCTTCCATAAAACAAGAATGCAAGAGTGTATATATGGTAATTACTCTATCTCACTTAAATGCATGGGTAACTAGCCACCGCATCCACTTAGTACATAAGAACAAATACTAGATATGTAAATAACTCCAAAGTGAAACCAAGGACTTGCATTATCACAAATAGTATGAACCCCTCCATAATGCTAACAAGGGAGAGGGATGATAGTTTCACTAAAGTTGAGTGTCATTGTGTAGAGCATGAAGGAGAAGAAATATTATCAAAATGTGCACATGAAGGTACCTATAATTGAAAAGGGTGTCTAAACCAAGGCACACACAAATGAATGTAGATGAGGTTGTGATTGCAAACAAGAAGGAAAACACAAAAGTTCTCCCATGACACTTTATAAGGAGTGTGAATACAAAATATGACACAACATGGTGTGTGAAATCATAAAAAGATTACATAAGAGTAACACTTTATCTCAATACATATACAAATGGAAAAGTACATTCCAAAGATGCCTACAATTCTCAGAAAGGAAACAATACAAGAAATAGATGTAAAATAACTCAAAAAATTTCAAGTGCCAAAAATGTTGGTGTAAAAAGGTATTTTTCTTATCTAGTCTTATATAGGTCCTATTTACATGTTAAGTCCACTTAGGTCCTAGGAGGGAATATTTCAATCTTTCTAGTTAAGAATTAGTTGTCACTTATCTTTTTGCATTTAATGCTTGTGTATCAAGTCATCTAATATTTGTTGGGGTAGTTATCTCATTGTAAAAGATTAAGACACATGTCAAGATCTTGTCTAATCATATCCCACATTTTTCCTTTATAAGCAAGGCATCATTTGTGCATTCTAAAAAAATAGTTCTATTCATTATAAGTCCAATATATCACTATAATCTTAAGTATTGCATATTGGCCATATTTGCATCGATTATTGTGATTTCATGTTCTTTCTTTTCCCCCTTGTAGAATTTTTTTTTTTGGTTTTTGTAGGTGATCTTAGAGGCTTGAGTCCTTGAGTGACTCTAACATGGTATCAAATCTTCATAATTGTGAAACCCCTTCTTAGACTTGAGGGTGATTTGAACTTGAGATTTTGTATGGATTGCATTGCAGAAAAACAAACCTCAAGGTTAATTCTAGAAGGCCTAGAAACCCCTATTTTAATATAAAATCCTTGTAACATTCCCATTGTTCTACCCATTTTTTTTACTATGCTTTACCCACAAGTGAACAATTTATGCAACTAACATTATGAGCAATAAAAAATTTCTTTTCATTTGAATAAAAAGATGCACATTTGAAACATAACCATTTCAAAATTTCCCATTGCATAACAAAGAATCATTTCAATAATTCAAGTAACGATTTCACATTACATAATCTCATGATGATATTTCCCATTTATAATTTATCAATAAGAATGTAGATACTTTTTTATATTCATAGCTTCCATGAGCTCAATGATATAGATATACAAATAGAATACAATGATCTAGATGTCCTGAATGTTGGTGCATACCTCCTAGATGTCCCCATAACTAGTGCATACATTCTAGGTGTCCCTAAATGAGTGCTACATCCAGCCAACTATATAAGGGAAAGCATCACTCAAGAACTTTTTCACCAACCATGGACTTACTGCAATCCCCCACACATCTACCTAACTAGTAAGATGGCCTTACTCTTTGACTAAGAGATTGGTTTGGTAACCACATATCCTGACCTTCCTGAGCATAGTGTTGTGTTATACATATCTAGAGCTACCATACATTGGCTACAACCTACATGTATGACTTCCCTACCTAGAATGCAATCATGGTTCATAGTGAATTGGCAGTGTAAGAAGTGGCTACTTACACTACTTTGGTCAAAGAATTCAACACCCAGTACTTCGACTATAAGTGATATTTCCACCCACCATTTAGCTCAATTTGGTATTGACCATAAACATAATACACATTCAATCTAAGGTGATGACATAAAAAAATTTCCAACAAGGTTATTCCCTTGACCATGTATTACCCTAACCTCAAGAATAACTAAGTATTAAAAAATTGGTTAACTAGGTTACACCCTTTCCCATGGATTATCTAATCCCAGGAATAACCAGGCTACCCACCCATTTTCAAAATGACATTTTTATAAAAGTACTATAAGATAGCAACATATTCCACATTTTACTTCTCGTGCAAAATCTATATAGTCTTGATGAACTAAGTATAGTTTTAGTAGCATTAAATCCATGCAAATTCCAATATACTATAAATATGTATTCCCATATAAAACGGTTTCACTAATTCAAGACTTAACTATGAATCACACAAGATTATCCCAAACTAGGAAATAAATCAAGTTCATAAAAATAAGCTTATCAAGCATTCAAAATCAATCTTTCACAAACAAAGGAAATTATAAACAAATAACCTTTCAAACATTAAATAATAGATGAATAGAAATCAAAATGCCTAGATTTATAGTTCCAACTGATAACACTGCTTCCCAAATTTAGCCTTCACAATCACGATAGTTACTCCTAAGCCCAAATTATTTATAAACTCTAGCCTCTTCTCAAAGAACTCTCAACAAACATAACTCACAAAGACAAATCTCTTTCTCACCAAAAACTCTCAAATTATGCTTGCACAAAAAGCTACAATAAAATAGCAATGAAGAATTCTAAATGGAAAAGTGTAACAAATGGTAGAGAGAACACCTCTATTTATACTAAAATATGAGCATCTTAATGTTACAAATAAGCTATTAAATCCCCCACCACTCTAACAACCAACCAAAAATGCATCAACTAAGCTGATATGTGGCTGACTTAAACTTCCAGATTGCAACACATAACAATCCTCTTATTTCCAATTTCATAGAATGGATGAGTCGACTCCTTTCTTGTGACAACATGACTCTTTTACCAAGTCAAGGTACAACAATGCATTATTACAGATTTTGGATTTGATTTGCAAGTTGACTACCCTTACAAACTTCTACCATCTTTGCATTGAATAAGTTTCATGTTTATCATATGGCTTTTCCTAGATATGGTGTAGGTAATAGAATTTTGTTGGTTCCCACTCATTTTTTATTTTGGTGCCACCTTTCATACCTAAGTGCCCTTTATTCATGTGTGGGTAAGACTAAACCAACAATGTTTGAAACTAAATTTGTTTTCACTTGCAATGTTTGAATAGTATTTACTTTCACTTATGCATTGTGCATAAGTCTTTTGACTTATTCTCTTCATGCACTTTATGTGCAACATTAAGCTTTGGCCATTGTAACATATATGGCAACACTATGATAATGCACTATCATTATTATAAAGCACTTTTAATATATATCAAACAATATATATATTATATCTATAATAGATACATATAAATATAATTATATCCACATGATTACTAAATACATTACTTTCTAATTAAATAATACACTAAAATTGTCCTAACTGGCAAACAACACTATTTAACTAACTCTCACCCTTTTGATTAAATAATACACTACTATTTCTCATATTCATCTATTAATTAAGTGATTTAACATTATTAATTAATTCATCCTCAAATCATCATTTACATTGAGAAAAACCCTAATTTCCTCTATTAATTGAATAATAATACATTATTTAAAATTAATTCACTTTTTAGGGGTTGGGGCCCTAGCTCGATTGGCTAAATCTTTCCTGTTGCAGGAGGTTGGTCACGAGGTCTAGTCTCCCCCACCCCCGTGGTACCGGAGGGCGTGTCGCACCAGCGCTGCTGGTCACGTTAAAAAGTTTACCAGGTGCACTGCAGTTTATATGGGGTCGTGCTACCCGATTCTTGCAGTCTAAAAAAAAAAAATTAATTCACTTTTTCATCATTTTCGACCAATGAAATAAATTTCATTTATTTAATAAAGTCCTAATCTAACTTTATTCCTCATAATTAATTAAATAACATCAATTATTTAATTATGTCGCTAATTCACTTTATTCCCCTAAGTCAATTATATTATTAAAACATAATAGTTTAACTAAATCCCTTTCCCCCAAATTTGAATAATAAAATAAACTATTCAAAACATTATCAAAAATCAAATCAAATAAATACAACTTTATTTGCAAAATTCAAACTTGATTTGCATGTTCAACTCAAAAAGGATTAATTAATTAAATCAATTAATTAATTATCCTCACCAACTTTCATGATTGAGTAAATTACAAGCCATTGATTGCTCACTCTGATTGGTTAATTGATCAATCTATTTCTTGATAGATCAATCTATTTGTTGACAGATCAATCTATTTCTTCAATCACACCAATTGTGTAATCAATTTGCACAAATTATGCCCATCTAGAAATCCTCTCAACATCTTTCAACCGTCGATCAAGATATTCTACTCGCAATCTCAAGTGTTCATTCTAAAACACAAATTCTATATAACAACCATCTTTCTTCTCAAAAAGGATCAAAGAATAAACCTATTTTGCACAACAAAGTAATGCCAAGATCATAATCAAAAATTTTTGACAAATCTTCACACACGTCTTTGATCAACACACACACATTTTTCAAGCTTTTGCACACATAATGGGGGCTTCACATTGATATAAACAACCCAACATCTTCACGAACGCACTCCAACATGGGATGGTAAAGCTACTTTGTTTTTTAATTCAATTTTTATTGTTCTTTCAATTTCATTCTTGAATTCATTAATTTGTAGTTTCATTTCATGAGTAATGGGAATGAATCATTTAGCATTTTGTTGCTTAGATTAGTTTCTAATTCACCAATTTGATTTATCACATCTTCTTGATTTCCCCCTTACACATTTTGGCATGCTCGGTGGGACCACGGTCCTTAGCACTAATCATTTTATGAGCTAATTTTGAAGTTGTGGGTTTCATAAGTGCATTGGAAATATCTTCATGCATAAGCTATAGGAATTTCATGCACTTGATTTCACATTTTTTGCGCACTTGATTTTTTCTTGTCCATTTGAATTTTTCATTCACTTTTGCAAGAATAATAGGTACGCACTTGACTTTTTCATGCACTTTTGTAAAAATAACAGGTGTGCACTTGAATTTTTCATGTGCTTTTGCAAAAAAATAGTAGGTGCACACTTGACTTTCTCAGGCACAGTTTCTCCTAATAGGGCCACTTTTGCTTGAAAGTTTTTCTTTTTCTCTATCAGTTTTTATCCTAAATCTGTGAGTCAATTTTTGATTTCTAACATTAACGATTGTTTGATTTGGATGTTTTACAGGTGCTAATGTTGTTGATGCAGGATTTGCAGAAGTATAGTGTGTATTTATCCAAAAAAAAACTAACACGTTTATCACAAAGAAGGCAAATGGTCAAAGTTCTTAAGTTTTTAGAAACTTTCATAAGTAGGAAAATATTCAATTGGTGTTCTAAAAATAACTTTTCAAAGCTTTCTAGCTTAGCAAATGCTCTCAATTGGTGCATAAAAAGAACCCCACAAATCCACATGCTTTCATTTTGGTACTCTAAAAAGGACTTTTCAAAGTTTTCTAGATTAGAACAATTCCTTTTAGTGCTTTAAAAAAAAAGAAATGTTTTTTTCGACCAATCAATTTCCTTTTGTTGAAAAACACAAAAAAATTCAATTTTGTTGACCATTAAAGACAAGGATCGATTAGAAACACTCAGTTTTGGGCTTAAAATGAACAAATCAATTTTTTTTTGTGCACCTTTTCTATCTCATTGATTAATATCCAAAACACTTCTATTGGGTGCTTTAAAAAGAACCATTGTTATCTTTTTCAAAATTTCAACTTGGATAGCCTCTTTTATTTGAGGTGCTTAAAATGAACATTGTAATGAACTTTCTACCGTGTCTATTGTGTTTAGCAAACTAGGTGTCTATCCTCTCCCCTCACACCTTTCAGTGATCTTGGGTGATGAAAAGCATCTTGAGTTTCACACTTTCCTTTTTTTAACTTTTAGAGGGCATGCCTCCCAACTTGTGAGAGGGAACAACCCAAGCGGTACTTTTATTTTGGTCCACTATATAAATAATTGTGGGTGTGAAAAAAGTCATGAGCCACCTAGTGCGAATTTTCTATACTGACGACAGTCTCCCCTAGTATCCATGTGATAAATAAAAATCCACAAGGGTTGTGGGGCATCTTAATTGAGTGAATCGTTGCATGTATAGACACCAGTAAAAAAATTCCAAAACATGACTAAGAACCAATGTTGTATCTAGAAGCCACTCCTTTTCATCCAAGAACATTCTTTGAAAGTGGTGCATCAAATTTTACTTCTGAGAAGTTACTTGCCATGTTCGACTTCAGGGCCGTGCCATAAGTTGCATGTAAAATCATCCCTTTGGGGGATGAGGCAAGCCTACCTAAAAGGATGGTTTCTATCTCTAGGATTGTGATGTTTCTTTATGTAAAACTTTCCAAAACATTCAAAACGGATTTAGACATCAAAAATTGTGCTTGAATTAAAACAAACACTCAACATGTTTATCAAAACCACAAACTCTTTGACTTAGTGCATGCTTTTAAGAGAAGCCCTATATTTGCACTCCTTAAGGATCTCCTTAAAGGTTTCTAAATATTTAAGCTTTAATTTCAGGCTACATTGGCTCAAATTAAATTTTGGAAACTATGGCTTGGGTGTCATGATTTCACAACTTAAAGCCATAAACATGTAGGTCACACAAGTGTATGCTTTTTGAGTTAGTCAAATACTGTTGTACCACTTGCCATACTCCAACAATAGAGAAATTGAAGAAAAACAAGCCCAAAATTGCAAAAATTTGGAGAAAATTTGCTCAAACTAGAAACAAATTACATAGAGGCCGCTTTTGCACAAAATTCTACCGTAGTTAACCCATTTTCTACCGTACTTGCCAAAAATCCAATGCTTTTTCTCTTTGTCTACAAGCAATCACTAGTAAACATTCACCACAATTGCACCCCTTTGCACAGTTGACTCTGAAATCTATGCATCTACAAAAATTTAATGCTTTTTTCATATAATTCTTATGTAGTTGACATTATTTCTACCACATTTGACCCAAAAACCAACACTTTTGACAGAATTTGTGCTTTTTCTCTCACTAATTACATAGTCTTAGAAATACAGATGTCACTTCTATAATTCATTTATGCACTCTTCCTAAAATTTGTCCCAGTGGACAAGATTCCTATCGCATTTTCTAGTTTGGTTGCTATTGTTGGCTTTCTTTGCTGCTTTTGACAAATTGGAACACATTTTCACTTCATCATTGGCACAGTTGCACCCCTCTATCGTAGTTGACATTGAAATTTGCACACTTGCAAAAATTTAATGCGTTTGCCATAAATCTACCACAGTTGTCCAAAAATCTACCGTAGTTGACCCAAATTTTGTCATTGCTGCCTTATTTTCTAGAGAAAAATAGAAATAGATCCGAAAATTGGTTAAAGCTTTCACCATTAGGAAACCAAACACCCCACATCACTTTTCATACATCATTTCACCAAAAAAAATCTCATCCATGGGGAAATCAATCTATTACCCAAATCACTCTTATCAAGGGTCACAACAACATCAAGGGTTTCAATATCACCATCAAGATCAAAATCTACAACATCAACTTTCCCTAAATGCACTTGAAAATAGAATTGGAAAACTTTATCAACAATGCTTTGGACACCATCAAAAGAGTGAGTCACAATATCAACATCTTGACAATCCTCAAAACATAGATTCATATCATCAACATGTTCAACAAAAAGACACCTCATACCAACAACCGCCATCCTATGATCCTTCATACAATGCATAATACCATTAAGGGTTACAACAAAAAAATCAAGATCCTAATGTTATGCAAAATCAGTATGGATCTTCCTTCATTCAAAACCCCCAACAACAAACAAACACACATCCTCAAACTTCTCAATATCCACATCAACAACATTTACAATATCATCAAAACATTGATTCATATCAACAACAAAGTCTACTTCCACAACATTAAGTGAAGGGTGATCCCACAATACTGGTTTACAATTGTTGGCCAAACTAGACACTAAATTGATTTTTTCTAACCAAATCTTCACTTTCAGGCACCTATAGTGGCTAAACCGTGAGGAATTTGGAGATGATGCAAACTAGTGATTTGTGAAATTTTGTTTGTAGATTCTAAATATATTTTTTTCAAAAAATTTGGAATCAAATTGCACTTATTTTTCCATCTTCAAAAACTAGTTTTCTTTTCAGTAAACACCATTTTTAAGGAGTGGTGCTCACCGTATAATACATAACACTTTTTCCATGAAGGATAAAATTCTAATTTTTTGAATTTAGATTTGTAACTACGATATCTAGTGCTTCCAATTGGTTTCATAGTGTTTTATTGAATATTTTTTCCTTGATCAAGTTTCAAAGTCAAACCAATTACAATTTACAAATAGGTAGATTGTATAACACAACTTTTTTTGTATATATCAAAATTCAATTTCTTTTCTTGGATCAAGGACTTCAATATCTAGTGCACTCATATTTTTCAAAACAAAAAATTGACAATCTTCTATTTTTCCACATGTGCAGAACAAAGAGCTTGATTTTCGATGAAAAACTTACATTCACAAGAAATAAAAAATAAATATAATAATTAAATTAAATTTATTTTAAATTATAATTTTTTTGAAGCTTATAATAAGGACTATATACTTACAAAAAATAAATTTTAAATGAATTCATTTGATCCCCCTAAAGTAAATCAAAAGTGGTTTTTTATCAACATTTTGATAGGTGTAAAGAAGACTCTGTTATAGGTATGGTTTTAAACTAGCGAGATTCTATCCAATGGGGTTTAATCTACGATAATTTGATCAAACACTCTTCAATTGGGATGCTTTAAATAGAACTTTTTAAGGCTTAAATCATTATATTTTCTAAAAATATGTGATTTCAGCAAAAAATAGAATCTTCAAGAAATTGTAAACCAACTTTGTGAGATCACCCTGAATCAACAACAACAATGGTCACAAAATCAAAATCAGATCACTCAACATCAAAATCAAATCCATAAAAAATATCAACCTTCAAATCATCAATATCCACCTTAAAATCATCAATCTCAAGACCAACAAGAAATTCTTTCTCAAAATCCATCTCCACCACAACAAGCCTTACAATCAAATCACACTGGTAAATGTGAGTACACTCCTTTAGGGGAGCCAATTGAGGGTGTGTTAAACCAATTAGTCAATGCAAAACTTATCACACTCCCAAAACTATCACAAAGTAGTGAACGGTGAACCTACCATGAAATTCCCATGGTATGATGACAAGACCTATTGTAAATACCATAGAGTAAAAGGTCATGATGCATAAGAATGTGTCACTCAAAAAACTCATCCAAGACCTTATTGATCAAGGAGAAATATCTATTGAAGAAAACATCCAAGGGCCATCTACAAATGACAACATTGGCAATATCTCAACCTCAAAAGTTGAAAGTAACAATCAAGAGGTATCTATCACTGATCACATTGACAATATCTCTACATCATCCAATGAGCAAGAGGACATATATCAAGAATTTAATCCCAAGCATGATAAAAATCAATCAATCAATTCTGGAAATGAGCCAACCCAAGATATATTGACATCATCCAAAATCATGGCAGTACATATTGAAGATCAAGAGATTCTTAATCCAACACCTATACCCAATGTAGAAAATCTAAGCCAAGAGTTATCACCCATATGTCCACATTTCAAGGAAATCCAAAGATCCTTTACCAGAAATCCCTTATTTTAAATTGATTCATGTCAAGAGCATGAACCAAAGCATATCGAAGATAATACCACATGTAACACCCCACTAAGGGACCCAATAGATTAACAAAAAAGTCCACAAATAACATGCCAATAATTTATAAAAACAAAAACTAAAGTGACACTAACTAATGCAACTCAACACATTAACATGGATAACATCATTACATTAACATCACATCATAATCACATTATGACCTAAAAGTAACCTTAATCATAGCTCACTTACACGCCTATCCACCATGGTCCCCTAACATCGCTACTACGACACATCTAGAACACATCCAATTAATCCTATGAATGTAAATTAAATCTCATACATCAATATGATAACATAACTTCATTATAATTAAACCTCATCTAACACTATGCCAATATGAACCTAATCCTAATCAACACCATGAAATAGGTAAATAAATATATATCACATCTACTATAAATTAAGTTCGTATGCATCATAAATACAACATTCCTATGTTAACCTTTCCATTACATAATAAAAAACAATAAATATATCGTCAAGATTCCATCAATTCATTCACATTTCCTTTACAAGAATGTTACAATGTACAAGATTCATTCATCTAAGAGGTATATATATATAATACATATTGGACACAATTTTCTTAGAAATATCATCTACACCACACAACCAGCTCTAGAATGAAGTGGAAGGAAGAACTCTCCAAGTTGCACATGAACTGTACCAGGGTAAATGCAAGAAGATGAGTCCATGAAACGTGGAAGTTTTTGCCTTAGGCAAAAAAATGAATTCGGCTTGCAAAAAAAAGATCCCATTTAGCTTCAGGATCCCGAGCCTAAATTCAAAAAATGGGATCCTGTTTTTTAAAATTTTTTTTTGGAAATTTTTAAAAGCGGGATCCGTTTGAAAATGAAAGCAAAAAGGATCTTTGAAAACTTATTTTGAAACTTCCAATTTTGAAACTTTCCATTTTGGAAATTTCTTTTGAAATTTCAAAACAGGATCCGTTTTACAAAACGGGATCCCGTTTCATAGAACCATAAAAAATGGTTTTTTTATGAAATGGAATCCCGTTTTGAAATGGGATCCCATTTTTTATGAAACGGGATCCTGTTTTTTAAATTATGAATTTTTGGGCGGGTTTTTGGCTTGTTTTTTGGTTCGAGAAATGGCTTGGGGACTCGAACCTAGGTTTTGGACCTGGTTTGACTTGCAACTTGAAGGTCCTATTAATGTCATAGGAAAATAATGACTTTGGACATATGTTTGAAGACCTATTTTGCAGAATTTTTTTACGAAATTAAAACCCATTATAGATGAGATAGTGCAGATTCCAAATATGTAATTTTTTTAATAATTTGATTATTTTTTCTATTTTTCAATTAATTTCTAATGAAACTAGTCCATATACTTGAATTATTAGGTTTTTTTAGTATTTTAATAACTTTTGATCAACATAACATTTTGATGAACAAATTGCATGAGAACAAACTTCAGACAATTCTTTTCAATTTTAAAAAAAAAAATCAAAAAATGATAAGTTTAGGTCATCTTATGCGTGTCGTACACGACGATTTTTCAAAACGATAAATATGCCTAATAAAAATTTAATAAAAAAAAATATTCAATAAAAAATTACAAAAAAATTGAAACAAGTTTGTGAGTCACAAATCTTTTCCCAAAAGGATTTAGAAAAATATGATAATTTAGGTCAAAATATGGATGTTGTACATGTGCATGGTATGGTATAAAAAAGTGACTTTTAAATAGTGGTTTTAGAAACGCCTATTGAAACTCAATTTTTACAATCTAGGTATTGAAATAAATTACATATTTGGAAACTAGACTTCGAGTACTACATTTTATGATTAGTGACTTTTGAAGATTCCATCTCTAAGTGCTTCAAATTTTAAGGTCAAATGTGTCAAATTCTAAAAATCAGGGAAAACACTTCCACTTTTTGGCCAAAAAGTGGACTCAACTTCTTGCACACACCCACCACCTAAACCCTAATGGATGGTTGGAAAATACCACCCTACCACATGGAACCCTGAGGCCCACTCCCTCCATGCTAGGAGAAAACACTAGGCTCCACACACAAGCAAGCAACAAAAACAAGTGGCTGACACTAAACATTCAAAGGAGACTACCTAAAACAAGAATCAACCAAAAATTACAAGGACTTTCACAAAGGCTTTCAGATACTTCCAGAGGCCCAACACATAACACAAACGGATAGGAAATTCAAAATACGATCATTATACCACAACACATACAATGAAGCACATTACATCATTTGCACAATCTTATAACATGATTTCCAACTTTAATTTATCTTTCTCAGCAATTCATAATCAGGACCAGCAATGCATAACCTTGGTACAATTGATCCTTACACAATATAGAAGCCTCAACACAAGATTTCATAAATAGGGAGGGATTGTCAACATACATATAGTAAACACATTCAAGCACAAATAGTAAAACACAATATAAATCAAAGGATAGAGCTATATCCTTCTATACAGCCTTCAAAACTAAACTAAATCCCTCTTGACATCAATCAAGTCTTCCAGCCATAAAATAATCAAATCAACTCAAAATTTGAAACCGTCAAAAACCAATTTCATATTTGACCCTCAACTACTCAACAAAGCAAGCAGAATTGACCAAAAATGACTCATAAATTCACAAAATGCAAAACAACAAATGGATCCCTTAAAAACCCTCTTAACAATAGTCAAGTCTACCAGCCATAAAATAGTCAAATCAACTCAAAATCCAAATATGTCAAAAACTCATTTCAGATTTGATCCTCGACTACTCAACAATGAGAGCGGAATTGACCAAAACTAGCTCAGAAATTCACAATATGCAAAACAATCAAACGACTCCCTTAAAACCCTCTTTTTGATAATACTCGATTATAGTCAAATGACAAAATGAGAAACCTAGCAACCATATCTTTTCTAGATTATCAAAAACATTACAACCTCAATTAATTTAATCCTTTTCAAATGCCTATAAATCTGAAATGCATAAATTAACAAAATCAAGAAAATCCTTACCTCAAATTTGAAGAACAATGATGAAAAAGAAATTGAAACCCCAAAAAATCCTCCAAGCTTAAATCACCAATCAAGACCCATGATCAAGATCCAAAATATCCATTCAAACCAGCAGCAACAAATTATCATGACTTCACAACCAAAAATCCAAACCACCCTTTTCAAACCTTGTCTCAAATCACTCAAAATCTCACCAAAAACATCAAAATTCATCACAATTCTTTCAACTTTCAAAACCCCCAAATTGCAACAACTCCCCCACCAAGAAAAAAAAATCCTTTTTAACTATATCACAAATATTTCATCCCTTTCCCATTTCCACACACAACTCCCAACTAAAAAGGAAACGCCGAAATGAGACTTCACTCCCACAATGGGTTTCAAAAATAATTAATTAATAAATAAGTTCCAATTCCAAATTCCTTTTCAATCAAATAAGCACTAATTAATTTTTAATTCCATTTCTCAATAAAATAACCATTATTCAATAAACCACAATTAAATAATCAAATGGTCCTTTTCCAAAATCAATAAACAATAACATAGCGATAATAAATATAACAAGCAACAATAATGAACATAATGATATGCACATACTAACATAACAACTAATTAATATTAACACTTAGCAATAGTAAATAATTCCCTTACATAAATAATAATAATAATAATGATAATAATAATAATCTAATATCCCCTCGCACCAATAATGATAACATAAATAGTGACATTATAACACATAATAGTCTACGCACATTAACATAATACCTTATCGGTGCAAACCCATGACAATATTAAATCACCTCCTTCACACATATAATCATAATAATATTAATAACCAATATTCACTCACACCAAAGAATAACCATAGCAATATATATGTATATATATAATAGCATTAAATCACACTTTAACACTCACATGACAATTATATTTACCATCAACATATCTGACCTAGAAGCTAACTTCACTTAAATAGGTCACAATTAGAGTCTAAGCATAAACCACAAAATAACTTATTACTGAAAGGAGACATTCACATCAAAACATAAATAATGAGAATGATCACAACAATGACTAATCTGACTTACCAAAGGACTTAGAACCATTTGAACTGAATCCATACTCAAAGCTAGACATTGGAGTCACACAATCACATAACCCAACAAAAACTTTCACACAAGTGCAACACTCCAACCATAGGGTATAGGAGATCAGGCATTGTCCCATGACAACCCAAAAAGGTGGTCACACATTGAATCAATTGTCCCTAATTGGGGACAATGGCTAGGGTTAGGGTATAACTTGGGCCTAGATGTTATCTCCTCAACCACCATTGGGATTAGAGGCACGCCCATGCTTGCTAATTTGGGTGGAGACATAGCTGAGTACCTGTTCACTCAAACATATAAGTTAGAGCATATGTGCATAATAGCCGAAGTACTAGGAAAGGAACTCTAGCAATCGTATCTCATTCTCGTATGTCCCCCATACGTCCAATTGTATGATGCCGCTCTTTCCTCCTAACCTAACAACATACTATTGAATCACCCAACTATCCAAATAAATCTCTGCATAGCAATAATAACATGACAATATACATCATGCTCACTAAAGCACTAACAGAATCTCATGTCCCATTTGCAACCACAACACTTGAACACAAGTCAATACATATTCATGACAATAAAGATAATCATAATGACATGTCAACAATATAATAGTATATTATAATCAAGTGAAAACCTCAAAGGTAACCAAAGCACTCCCATCACATCAATATGTCCATAGCATTTATCCTAGTAATGGTCATGTCTAAACACACACACATATCATGATAAACCTATCCTTAAATATATATATAATAAGTCATATCCTAACCTTCACACATAGTCCATAAATTCATAATATACAACATCGACTGCTTAACATCATTAGCACATACCTTTAAATATCCCTATTATTTTACCTTCATCTCTAAGTTCCAAAGCCTATCTACCTACACATCCACAGTGAGAATGGAGGGGCACTACATCCTCCCCCTTAAAACTTGACTTATTCCTTGGAAGTCACAAACTAGGGTGGAAACATAACACATTAGTACTGCAAGTTTCTATTACCAACATCAAATTTGATTCATTACATCAAAATAATATACACTAGTTTTTCCTATGAAAATAATTCATCTCACAAGGATATATACTTACATAGTCCATTTCAAACATGACCTAACCTTTTAGTTTTCAATGTCACAATAATAACACAATGAAGACTTGCATTTCATAAATGATTCCATAGTAGATAAACCACTCAAAATCCTTACTTATTAGCATTAACACCCATTAGTTTCTTTCAGGAGAGAAAATATTGCACCCTTTTAATCCTAACTAGCATAATTTCTCATAACAGAAACATATAAAAGTATTCAATTTCAAATGCATTACCATTTCATTTTCTTTAACCTTAAATTAAAATTCCTCTTACAGTACACTTTTAAGAAATCAATACATCAGAATGCTACACTTCCATAAAACACAACATAATTATACACACAAAGCACACATTTTTCATTAAATATCCATCATTTACAAACAAGACATTCCACTTTATTCATTTTACAACACTATTTAATCTCATAACATATTTTTTGTGTGGTCTCACAACACGCCCCAAGACTAAAAGACTTGGGGACCCAAGTGAAAATAACTCTTATGGCAGGAGCTAGCAAATTGAAAGATCGTCGAAAGTGAAAGCAAAGAGAAATATTTAATCAAAGAGTACTTCGTAATGAAAGTGTTTCAAGTACTTGGTACTAGGAACTAAAAGCATTTGAAAAGGTGAAAAGGTAATGCAGGTTTGAATGGAAGGCTCCAGTCCAATGTTTGTACTTCAGTAAAATGGAGTCTAGTAAAATGGGGTCTATTAAAATGGAAGTTCGGTAGAACCGAAGTTCAGGAAAGTTCATGGGTAAAGCTGAATACTAGGTATTGAGTATCGGGATGCAATGTGAAATGAAAATTTAAAGCTTTGAGGTTATCTAATGATTCCAGTAATCTGGTATATATGTGAGGATTTATGATATGCTAGAAAGCGCATGTTATTTATGAGATTTTTTGTACTAATATTTGAATAATGGTTTTATTTACATGAGATGTTATAAATGTTTTCTTTCTTTTAAAAGGGATTTAATGTGTGGAATTTGTGATTGTAGGAATATAGATTGCGATGCAAATTTTGGGAATGGACGATCAGGAAAATTATATTTGTGAACAAATCTAATGATGTTACCAGGTTCAATGATGCACTTTAAAAGCTCATGCTAGAATAGAGTTTATTGCAAAGATGTGCTAGATACTGGAATCCTGAGACTCTGGAGTTCAAGCATGTAGCAGAGAAGTGTACTTATTCTAGGAGTGGCTCATTCCTAGAATGCTCAAATCAAGGAGGAACCTAAGATGTAGGAACAATACTTCCACCTGATCACTCTAATTTTGTGGGAAGTTCCTATATTTTGTTGAGTGGATTTGTTTGGTTCAAAGAAAGAACCCTAATAATTAAAGATTAACACTCAAAGAGCTTCAATGTGTAATTGGAGTTGACTTATGTTGACTTTGATTGTAATTCTCCTATCAGTCACTACATTCCATGTACCTTGATGTGATTGGTCCCTTGGATTTCCTCTCATGTATTTGTCTTATCCTATCTGGTGTTCTATTAAAGGCCAGAGAATCCCCTTTTTTATTTTAAGTTCAAAATTTGTGGATGTCAAAAGAGCATAAAACTTTTTAAAGTTTTGTTCTTTTTTCCTATTTTCTGAATCATTTCGGCGTAAAAATTTGTATGCATGTCAACATTGATTAATATCAAATCTAATTAGATAGCTACCTATCTCATGAATCTTTTGTAGCTGGTTTTGTTAGTTCAGCCAAACAAGACTATATGTTGTGTCGTTTAAGGGTGCATACAGAACCTACTTGGTGTCCAGACTAAAACCCCCTCTCTTTAAAAGCTCAAACTATTTTATATGTAGCTATGAAGAAATCTAGTGAAGTATAGAGCAGTTTGCTTTGCTTTAGTTGATTCTTTGGGGCATACATGTAGAATAACCGTGAGAAACTTTTAATTTTCAATATTTTTATGCTTTATTTTAGAGTAGATGTTTAAATTCTTGAAAATGCTCCAAAATTAAATGAATGGATGAAATTTATTGAAAATCTTTCATTTTCTATGAAATTGTTGAATGCTTAATGCTAAATCTACTTAAGTGATAATAAATAATTTGTGATTTTCATGAAATATTATTACAAATATTTCGATTTCATGATACCGATCTTTATATTCCAATTGAAAACTCAGTGCCTAAAATATACAATTCTAAAAAACTATGGTCCCTTTGAGATTAACAGCAATATCACATCTCACCCAAGAGCGACCCTAGTGTAATCATGACCTGGTTATCAAAGACTTGGGATTGAACTTAAGCCAATATTTTCCTGTTAAAGCATAATAACCTTTTAGATTGTCTTTGTTCCATATATTTCAAGAAGGATAGGCTCATTGTGGTTTGTCTGTGAAGAATTTATTCACCCTGTTTGTTGCAAGTAAAATCATCGTCAACAATATTCAACAAAAGATCATGATTGTACACCTTTTTACAAGCATGGAAACATAATTTATCATTTCATAAGTATTATATTCATGATTTAACATACATTCTTCATATACACACAAATTCACATCACCCAGAATCACATCAAAGGCTACACAAGGGTCCATCTAGACAATGGTAAGTAGCATACTAATCCATGATACATAATCCATGAGCCAAGAGCCAATATCCATCTCACATAATCCATACCTCACACTTAGTGGCTTGATGGTTTTAGGCCACACACACATGGTGAGACCATACAAACAAGACCGCAATGACCTATCCCTTGCTGTATAAGGTGGTTAGCCTCCAAGAGATAGTCATCACACATAGGTGGATAGTGGGTCCTAGCTGTGTAATAGCCTCACATACCCCCATCCTCAAGGTTCCCTATGTTTGCTTCCTCGTATACACTCACCAAGTCCACCTCATATGTCCTTGGAGAGGAATCACAATACGACACATGGCTGACATAAAAAACAATAAGGATAAACTAGTTTAGCCACCAAAGTCATAAATAAATATCAAATAAAGATTCAATTTCAGCAATAAAGCAAGAAATGCACATAATTTCAACACTAAATAAAATGTAACCATGAGGGCTACATGAAAATAAGATCACAAGATGTGGCTAAACCATCACAAACAAATATAAATAAAGTGTCAGCCTTCACAATCAATAAAAAATCATAAATAAATTACACAATCTTCAAAATTGCACTGTACAACACTGTGTGACTAGATACTAGCCACCAAATGAGGAAGGAGGGAACAACGTCAGGCTATAGTAGTAGCCTTCATGTGGTGCGGAGTGAGCATGCCATCCACATGGCTCAGAGTGTACTCCTTGGCTACACCATGCATCATGTCATCACATGGAATGGACTAGCCAAGTGGCCCACGCACTCCTTGGCTACCAACATGGGATGTGCACCTCAGCTCCCATCCCACATCGCATCTCAATGCGGCATGGTTATATGCTAGCTAGAGTAAGCATGTACCGGTCATATGCTACATGGTAGCGTGTATGTGGCTCCATAGAAGTAGGCATGTGTAGAACACACCCTGCATAGCGATACCTCGTGGAGAAGGAACATGTAGGTATTTTCCATAGCTAGAGGTATATATGGCTAGGACATACCCATATGCTAATTGATGCAAACACTTTCAAAATAAAACATGAGTATCCCTCTACAAGTGTATGAGGCCCCATTACACTCATCACACAAGTAGGCTATCATAACACAATCTCATAGTGCACCTTCATGTGTCTATGTACACGGCATCGTGTCCTCAAGACTAGCTCGCTACCATCAATAGCATGACATCATCACCAGCACTATGTCAGAACATCAATGGGGTGTGGCATCATACCTATTGCATCATGTCAGAGAATGTGCAAATATGGAATCTATCTTAGCATAGGTAACAAATCTCCCTCCACATGTTGGACCTCAAAATATACATATACATGGGGCACATGGTCTCACTTGGGTTGTCCATGTAGGTACCTCTCACCCTAGATCCCAGCCCCTAACTGACAACACATGTGGCATATCATACCTTTCGTGAAGACAAGGTAGATGATCATCCAAGAAATACCTTCAATATGCTCAAGAACTATGGGGATTAGGCTAGCACATATGGATCAAGTACCTTGATCCATCATAAGGGGAAGTAGTGAGTACTTTTCCTCAGGATCAGTTGAGCTAAGACCAATCTACACCACAATATGGATACACTACACACCCTGCCCAAGGAACATTGTGGTTGCTACTACCCCTTCACGGATTGAGGGACTAGAGAACCAAAAGAAAAGAATCTGTGAAACTATCTTTTGGCTACTCTTATATATAAATTTCAACCACATGTGGGTTGGCTCTCAATCAGGTAACAAACATCCAAGCACACATAATGGTATGTTTAATCCCACACCAAAAAAATACAACATATTCCCCATGGATGGGAACACATCACCATCCCATAGGCACACAAAGCAAGTATGACCTATATTCACAACACTCAACCATTGCACAATTGTTTCTTTCTCACATTTACAGGGGGTACAATTACATACACAATTCCATTACTTTTCAAAACATCACATACCCTAAGTACATTTATTTCCATAACCAATGTGATTCATATCATTACATATTGTCCATAACCCTTTGTTAGTTTTTCTTTCACTCTACTCTTTTCCATATATCACATGATGCTAAATGTCAATGCCATGATCATCATGATCACTTAACAACTCCTCTTAAAAAAATCACATTCTCTTTTATTCATTTGGTATAACATTCTATCCTCATAACTTATGCAAATGCAAACTAACTTTTCTTCCACACAATGAGAACTTTACATAAGCACTATGGATTTTATAAATTCATCCAAGAACCATTAATACTTTCACATCAATATTCATGCATCCAACATTCAACAAATTGTACACAAGTTCCATATTCACAAAATAACAATAATAACCATCTACTTAACTCTTACAACATCATGTAGGTCTTTCCTGAACATAAACAACTCTTACTTCATTAAAGATTATATAAATTTTCATAGAACAAGAGGATTCACATATTTGTTTCCAAAACACAATCCTACATTGTAATGCCCCACCAAAGAATCCAAAAATAAGGTATTGTCTCTTTGACTCCATTGTTCTTAGATATCAACTCCTATATTATTATATCGGTATTTTCATGGGTGATAATATCATATCATGCAAATCGGATTTCATAATCCCTGTTTCATTATCATTTCTAATTGGTGAGGATGCAACGTAATATCCAGAACAAGTAGGGAGTCGTAAGATAGGAATGAAGGAATGATAGTAGACTCCTTCCCTATGCTAGTAGTGTCGCATGCACATGTAAAATATGATCAATTTGTACAAGTCCTTCGTGCACATCTTTTACAAATTATTTTTGATGGACATTCATACCTTGCTTGCTCTCATGAAAACTCTTCCATTCAATGCATCGTCATTGCCCCACATTTGTATGCCAATCTGGTAGGGCTAGTGCTACCACAAACATTGCATTCGGTGAGGTGACATCTTTGGAGGTATTAGGTCATTAGTTCATGTTGTCTAAGCTTACTACTCTACCATTTTTCTTACATCTCGATGAGGATAAGGATTTCATCTGTTATGCTTGATGATCATTTCTTATTATTTATTATTGAGAATTTTTCCATATTTATTTGAAAGGAAATCCCTAAAGCCTAATGAACATAGTTTTTTCTAAGCATGAGACCTCATCTGAGTTTTGGGCCATGATCATATTCCATGTGCTTGATGGCATGTATAACTATAGAGTATTCACAATGAAAGGGGTACCAGGTACTACTTATTTATGAGTTGGTTTATCTCTTCATCAAATTCGTGAAGATATATTTGAATGTTTGACTTATTTACTATAGTGATTATATTGCACTTTAACAAATTATATAGATAGTTTAATTCCAAGAGAAAATAACCTTATGCTTCACTTATTTATTTGGTCACGTAAATTGTTGCAAGTGAAATTGGATAATTGACATATACTAAACTATCCCTACCCTCATATAGAATTCACAACTATTATAGTTTGCATGTCTTCTATGAATCGAAACCATTATCTCCATGTCTTATTTCTCTGAGACTAACATACATATTTCATAAAATAAATAGAGGGAATTTAACCTAACCTTCAATTGAGATTCCATCAATCCTTTGTTGGAGGAATAAATTCACATCTTAAGCAAGTATTGAATCATACTGACTTGGTCAAATTCACAAGATATGTCTCAAAAAAATTGGGTATGTTATCTCCTTGGTTTTAGGCTTTAATGAATAAAGTAGAGACTACTTGTACCACAAGAAACATCTGCAAGCTTACACTAGCAATGTATGTGTGTAAGATAAATGCACAAACCTAGGATTAGGAAATGCACATTTTGCTTCCTCTGGAATGACCTGGAGGGAATGTTTGAATTCTTCAAATTGATTGAATGATTTGTCTTTACTATTTCAAAATAAATCTATATATATATATATATATATATATATATATATGTCTTTGATTAAATATATAAATATGATATTAGTTTTATTTTGTTATGAGATAGTAATATTAGCCTTTGATTGAAGGTACAATCTTTCTTTTTTTAGTAAATTTCAAAGTAAGCATCGTCGTAGCTATAGGGAAAAAGACTAAGTTACATTCACCTTATTAATTATTTTAAAATGTTGACATTATGATATAAATGGAAGAAAAAGAAAATGACAAATAGTCTTATGTCTAAAAATTGTGAACTCACATACATATATGTATACAATCATTTAGATTGAATCAACTTTTATTAAATCTGATATCCTTGAGTAGAATGGAACTTTTATAATGCATAGACATGAAACATGTAGGACAACATGTATATTCTTTACAAGTTGCATCTTACCTATACATAGAGCCATAAGCATATTCATTACACAAAGGAATCTTAACCAAAAGAATGAATATCTTCTAAAATAGTACTATGTAAACTTCTCTTCACTACAAAGATTAATATGTTGCAAATATGTTATAGATGACAGCAATGAATGATATCCAGGGTACATGGCGGAACACTTTGAGCCATTGTATAATATTGTTGAGGATTATCTCTCTTCTTTTGTTGTATCAAGTTAGGATAATTGGGAGTGATATAAGTTAGAGTTGATAAGATGTAATTAAGTTATGAATGGCTTCTTAATTATTTGTAATATTAATGCTTCATTTATGGACATAAATATTTACTTTATATATTTTTTCTTAGATTGATATTTGATTAGTATCTTATTCTTCTTAAGAAAATTGGCTTTGAATAAGTGAAGTTAACTAGTAGGGTCTAATGAAGATTATAAATGTCAGTGATTTATAACTAATCCAATTAGGTGAATTGGGTAACATGAGTTGTGAAAATAATGTTTCATGGATGGTTTGATTGTTGTATTGAATTTTGTGTTTGAATTTTGACATTGGGGTGATTTTTGTCTTTGCTTAAAAGTGGGGAGTCAGTTGTACAAAGTGGATTAGAGGACTTCTAGAGGCTTAGGAGGGAGTATTGTGTGGTTCTTTGGATGGTTTCTCTTTCCAAGTGGATTGGCTGTGATTTGTATTGCATGTAAGATGGTTGATGCCTTGTACTATGCAATGACTCTTTGATTATGTTATGTGTTGCACCAATACTTATGATGGTTTTACTTGGAAATGGTATGGCAATGGTTTTGAGTTATTTGCTTTGTACTATGTATAGTTTTGAGATTGTGATGTGTGTGAGATGATCCATGCCTTGCACTGTATATAGTTTTTTATGATTATGGGAGCATGTTGAGCAATGCATTGCTTTGTTGGATACATGTGATTATGATGAGTATGCAAGATGGTAAATGCCTTGTTTGATTTGTAGGGTTTACTAGTTGCAAGTGGGGGAAGTGACTCTCAATGGGGGCCAAAACCCAAAGTGGTGTCCAAAGTAACCCATTGGCGAGTCTCTTAATTTAGTGATAACCTAATTAATGAATCGGGGGGATGGGTAATTTTCACATAAACAAGATAAATGGTGAAGCCTCACCCATTCCTGTAGTGCTCATTTTGGCTAAGGATGGGTTGAGAACGCCTAGTTGGTAATATAAACTTCCTTGTCCTCACGACATGAACGTTGGTTCTACATGTGTCACCCTATGGGGCCGATGTCTAGTGAGAGACTGGCAGGGTAACCATAGATCGGGGTCGACGTCTAGACTATCAAGGTAACTCATGGATGGGGGCCGAAATCTAAATTTTTAGGGTAACCCATGCCAGGACCATGCGATGGCACTCTTCCCTATTGCAATCTAGCATTCCCTAGTCATATGTTCTCCTTCTAATGTGTGTGTTCCTCTGGAAGTAAAGTCATTGTTGTAAGCAATGTAAACATTGTTCATGTGTATGTGATGTTATATTGTACATTATATGTTGGAGTCATGTTAGCCCTTTGGTGTTGTGTTACTGTCTTCTTGACTATTTGTGTTGTGGGCCCTTATTGTTATCTCTTAGCATGAGGGTTGGACCTTAGGGTTCCACATGGTTGGGCGGATTGTGTTTTTTCCTTTATTCAGTTTCCCTTGTAGTTGTTTTGAGAGCATTGAGGATATACCTTGTAGCATATTTTAGATCTTGTACCAGTTCATGGGATAGTTGCACATGTTTTATATTGTATATGTATATCATTTGTATCATGTAATGTAATCTTGATGTATTCTTCCTGTTGTATTAAGGGAAGAAGTGATGTAAGCTAGTAGCAATGTAATGGTGTACTCCTATGTAATGGAAAATGTTTTTGTACCTATTGGTTCTTATTATATGATCTTTAATGATGTTGTATCTAACATTATATTTTGGAGATGTATGTGTAGATCTTGATAAGTAATGTAGTCATTGAACCTTAGAGGGCACATAAGTGTTTGCATGGCTAGGAATGATCTTGTGAATGCTTATATTCTGAAGGGCATCGACATGGGCCGAGAGGTACTCAATATTTGATATCTTGAGGAGTGACTTCTAAGGTTTGGGTATCTTGAGAAGTCACTTCTAATATATCATATCTTAATGAGCTTCTTAGTGCACCATGGATACCTAAGTGTGGATCAAGATGGCAGATTGTAGTCTTGTTGTAGTTCCAAGTTCTTTGGGTGCAAATCCTTGGTGGATGCCCCAATGTCCAGATTTGGAAAATATAGCTTAAATTATATGTTATATTTTGATATGTTTTACAATTCCTGTTATTTCAGTTTAACAAAAAAAAATTGTGTCATTATTGTAGTATTGGTGTGTTGTCCTCTAGGGGTCTTTGGCAAGGCGTTACACTTGGTATTAGAGCCTAGGTTCATACACTGGCACTCTGGTTTCATATGATCCCATTACGTTGTCCTAGTAGTTGTACTCTTGATTTTATGTTCCCCCCTTCTATCATCCTCGCTTAGTTATCTAAGACTTGTCCTTTGGTGGTGATAGTCTGATGAAGCAAAAAAATTGTGGAAAGGATAGGACCCACAATGTAGTGCACAATGCACCAACATTCTTTCTATCAGGGATGCATTATGGACCCTTGTGTAGCCTTGTGATGTGACTCCAGGTGATGTGAATTTGCATGTGAATGTGAAGAATGCATGTTAAAAGATGAATATTGTGCTTATAAAGTGATAAAATTTGTTTTATTGCTTCTGAAAAGGTGTAAAATCATAGCCTTTTTGTTGAATATGTTATGAGATTTAGTGTTGGAGTGAATTTGTTCATTATCATACTAATCCTGATAGAACAAATGATTGATCTATACTCTAAACTATTGTTGATCAAACCTGAATTGGAGATAGATAAAATACAATTAGAAGGGATAGACTTGAGGTATTCTTTGTTCATCCATTACAAAACTAGGATAATTGTATTGAAGTTTGGACATGTAGTATCCTAATGCTTAATTTTAAGACTAACTACAAAGACAATGGAATAGATGAATGAAAATCTTATAGTATAAATAGATATTGCTTAACTAGCTTGTTTGAAAAGTTGTGATAATGAGTTCACATCCCTTATTTCCCTCAATCATGATCATGCCATATTCTATTAAACATAAAAGCATATGACATTGTATCTTTTAATGGCATTTTACTTCAAATATTAGTTTTTAGTTGAAAGATAGTAGTAGTTAGTAGCAAACATCTTGTTATTCTTTAGCATTGATCTAAGTATTGAATTTGCAAAGTTGTTGCCTTGATATGGAGATTAAGTTGTTAATTATTATGCCATATTGTAGTTCTAATTTGAAAAACATTCTTAATTATCCATTTTGTTACCCATTAGAAAATCATGTTATTATTATCTAGAACAAATCGATAAGTGAATAATTATTTTGTGGCATAGTGATTCATTACTTGCTATGGTTTTCAAATTTTTTTGTCGTTGGTACTACTTGATTAGATCGTTTGGCACAAGGAAAATTTTATTAAAATTTATTCCTGCACTTAACATTATTTATCATTATTCAATTTGATTTTTATGAAGACAATACATTATCCTTGATTAGGTTAGTATTATATTTTGACAGTTGAGGTTATTATTTACCCATTGATAGTTTTGCTTAGCTATTTTTTCATTGCTAACCACCAAATTTTGTAGAAGAATTTGTTATGATTATAAGTTACTAATGTATGGTTATCAATCAACCATTTCCAATGATTTAAAAATGATGAATATTTAATGGAAAATGTGTAATTTGAATGCATAATTATGCTATGTTTTGTGAAAATGTGGCATTCTGATTAGCTTGGTGTATTACATGACATTAAATGCATTGATATAATCAACATGTAATTACTCTATCATGTAGCGGATAGTTTACGAGTTGATTTTTTTACTAAGTGATGTCTTTGGATGTGTCTTGGTGAAAAGGGACAATGTCACATTACTCATTCATGAGTACCCTTCTACGGTACGATTTCCTTTCAAGGTGTGCCTGATTGTATGATTATATATATGTTTGACCATTTTGTTTGTTGTAGGTTGTAGGTACTAGGCATTGAGTCCACCTGAATTAGCAGGTTTGAGTGTGCCTTAAACCCAATGGAATAGTTGTTCAGAGATAACATAAGATCCCCTACCCTAGCCATCATCCTCGAGGACAATGAGTGTCTAGTCTATTACCCTGTCAACATTGTCTGTTGTTTGCAGTCAATGGTCTCGTTCTTGACCTTGATTAAGGTTTAGGTAATTGTTTGACATTTAGTTTTCTTGACTATTTGATGTTGCTTGTATTTATGTTAAAGGAAAAGTGAACGTGGTATTATTTAACAAATTTTAGAGCTAATGTGTGTATGTTTTATTCTAACCTTGTGACTTATAGGAGTAAGTCAAATCTTAGGGGGGAGGATGTAGTGCCCCTTCATGATTCACCCTTTCATTTTGTTTATGTTTGATGCTTGTGGAATCATTTTAGGTCTCAGGTACTCTTGTCTTATGCATTAAAATAAATTGTTAAGAAAAAATGCATACATTTGATAAATAAATAAATATAAATGTAAATGGATAGAATAATAGTTAATGATAAAATAAAATAAATAATTATCCAACTATTCCCTTAGGTAATAAATATTGTAAATATATATATAATTGTAACTACAGGAAATTGAAATAAATAAATAAACCTTAATTCATTACATGAGTGATGGAAGGTGTTGCAACAATGGTCATTAATAGAAAATTAATGGAAGCATGGCTGCATGTGCCTCCACTCGGCTGGACCACTCTCCCTATTTGCATGCCATGCAAACTAATTTTGGAATATACTTCTTTTTGTAACTACCTCTTTATTCAGCCTTAGTTGTGTTTATTGTTTATTTTTAGGCTCAACATGCGGTCATCGGGAATGGCTCCCTCTCTTGAAAATTTTCATTTGTAGTTATAGTGTGGAAGGAGATGCATAGGGGACCAATTTACACACAACCCCTCAAGTTATTCTCGGTGAAGGTAATGTGTAACATATACAACAATGTGTAACATATAGAACAAGGGGGATGCTCATAGTCATTCCATGGCTCTCTGTGAGAGTTCTCGAATTTTATTCTGCCACAAACTTCAAGCAAAATCTTGGAAAAATGATCCCACACATGGTCAATGAGAGAAAAATAGTGTTCTTCAAATAGGAAGGAGTTTTGATCACGGGAGGCTCACAACCAAGAAGATTCTCTTCTCATAGAAGCAAGATAGAACCCCAAAATAAGGTATGGTCTCTTTGAATCTGTTGTTCTTAGATATCAACTCCTATATTGTTATCTCGGTATTTTCATGGGTGATAATATCATATCATGAAAATTGTATTTCATAATCCCTGTTTCATTATCATTTCTGATTGGTGAAGATGCAGCGTAATATCCAAAACAAGTAGGGAGCCATAAGATAGGAATGAAGGAATGATAGTAGACTCCTTCCCTATGCTAGTAGTGTTGCATGCACATGTAAAATATGATATGTTTGTACAAGTCCTCCATGCACATCTTTTACAAATCATGTTTGATGGACATTCATACCTTGCTTGCTCTCATGAAAACTCTTCCATTCAATGCATCATCCTTGCCCCACATCTGTATGCCAATCTAGTAGGGCCAATTTTACCGCAAACATTGCATTCGGTGAAGGTGACATCTTTGGAGGCATTAGGTCATTAGTTCACGTTCCTTGTCTAATATTATTACTTTACCATTTTGCATGCATGTTGATGAGGATAAGGATTTCATCTATTATGCTTGATGATCACTACTTATTATCTATTATTGAGAATTTTTCCATATTTATTTGAAAGGAAATCTCTAAAGCCTAATGAATAGAGTTTGTTCTAAGCATGAGAACTTGTTTGAGTTTTGGGCCATGATCCCATTCCATGTGCTTAATGGCATGTATAACTATAGATTATTCACAATGAAAGGGGTACAAGGTACTACTTATTTACAGGTCAGTTTATCTCTTGATCAAATTCATGAAGAAATATTTGAATGTTTGACTTATTTACTATAGCAATTATATTGCACTTTCACTAAGTTTATAGATAGTATAATTCTGAGAGAAAATAACCTTATGCCTCACTTATTTATTTGGTCATGTAAATCGATGCAAGTGAAATTGGATAATTGGCATATACTAAACTATCCTTGCCCTCATATAGAATTCACAACTTCTACCTTCTTTTATTTTTTCTATTAACGTTTACCTCAACCCATTCTCTATTTGGAAACAATTAATATTATTAGCCTGATTGAAGCCATGATAATTATAAATGTAAATCATAGTCCACAACCAAACACTAGTGTACTTTCCCTAGAATGCCTCTTGAGCCTAGGTAATAAGATTGACTAACCTCCCCATGCATGAAGTTTCCATGTTGTTTCCTTGATTGGATTTTTTTTTGGATTTTCACAAGATCTCATATCTTTGAGGAATTTTGTGAAATAGTTTGCATGTCTTCTCTGAATCAAAGCCATTATCTCCATGTCTTATTTCTTTGAGACCAACATACATATTTGGTAAAACAAATAGAGGGAATGTAACCTAACCTTCAATCGAGATTCCATCAATCCTCTATTGGAGGAATAAATTCACATCTTAAGTATTGAATCATACCAACTTGGTCAAATTCACAAGATATGTCTCAAACAAATTGGGTATGTTATCTCCTTGGTTTTAGGCTTTAATGAATAAAGTAGAGAATTCTTGTACCAAAAGAAACATCTGCAATCTTACACTAGGAATGTACGTGTGTAAGATAAATGCACAAACCTAGGATTGGGAAATGCACATTTTGCTTCCTCTGGAATGGCCTGAAGGGGATGTTTAAATTCTTTGAATTGAGTGAATGATGTGTCTTTAGTGTTTCAAAATAAATCTATATATATATATATATATATATGCCTTTGATTAAATATATAAATATGATATTAGTTTTATTTTTTATGAGATTGTAATATTCGCCTAAGTTAATTGAAGGTACAATCTTTCTTGTTTTAGTAAATTCCATAGTAAGCATCATCATAGCTATAGCCCGAAAAAGACTAAGTTACGTTCACCTTATTCATTATTTTAAAATAATAACATTATGATATAAATAGAAGAAAAAGAAAATAACAAATAGTCTTATGTCTGAAAATTGTGAACTTGCATACATATATGTATACAATCATTTAGATTGAATCAACTTTTATTAAATTTGATAGCCTTGAGCAGGCTAGAACCTTCATAATGCATAGACGTGAAACATGTAGGACAACATGTGTATTTTCTTTACAAGTTGCATATTACCTATACATAGAGCCATATGCATATTTATTACACAAAGGAATCTTAATCGAAAGAATGAATATCTTCTAAAATAGTATTATGTAAACTTCTCTTCACTACAAAGATTAATATGTTGCAAATATGCTATAGATGACAACAATGAATGATATCCAAGGTACATGGTGGAACACTTTGAGCCAGTGTATAATATCGTTGAGGATTATCTCTCTTCTTTTTTTGTATCAAGTTAGTATAATTGGGAGTGACATAAGTTAGAGTTGATAAGATGTAATTAAGTTGTGAGTGGCTTCTTAATTGTTTGTAATATTAATGCTTCATTTGTGAACATAAATATTTACTTTGGATATATTTTCTTAGATTAATATTTGATTAGTATCTTATTTCTTCTTAAGAAAATTGGCTTTGAAGAAGTGAAGTTAACCAACAGGGTCTAATGAAGATTATAAATGTCAGTGATTTATAACTAATCCAATTAGGTGAATTAGGTAACATGAGTTGTGAAAATAATGTTTCATGGATGGTTTAATTATTGTATTAAATTTTGTGTTTGAATTTTGACATTGGGGTGATTTTTTTCTTTGTTTAAAAGTGGGGAGTCAGTTGTACAAAGTGGATTAGAGGGCTTTCAAATGCTTAGGAGGGAGTATTGTGTGGTTCTTTTGATGGTTTCTCTTTGCAAGTGGATTGGATATGATTTGTGTTGCGTGCAAGATGGTTGATGCCTTGCACTGTGTAATGACTCTTTGATTATGTTATGTTTTGCACCAATTCTTATGATGGTTTTATTTGGAAATGGTATGGAAATGGTTTTGAGTTACGCGCTTTGTACTATGTATAGTTTTGAGATTGTGATATGTGTGTGAGATGATCCATGCCTTGCATTGTATATGGATTTTTATGATTATGGGAGCATGTTGAGCAATGCATTGCTTTGTTGGATACATATGATTATGATGAGTATGCAAGATGGTAAATGTCTTGCTTGATTTTTAGGGTTTACTAGTTGCAAGTATGGGGAGTGGATCTCAATGGGGACTGAAACCCAAAGTGGTGTCTAGGGTAACCCATTGGTGAGTTTCTTAATTAAGTGATAACCTAATTAATGAATTAGGGGGATGGGTAATTTTCACATAAACAAGATAAATGGTAAAGCTTCACCCATGCATGTAGTTCTAATTTAGCTAAGGATGGGTTGAGAAGGCCTGATTGGCAAGATAAACTTCCTTGTCCTCACAAAAGAAATGTTAGTTTCGCATGTGTCACCCTATGGGGTCAGCGTCTAGTGAGAGACTGTCAGGGTAACCATAGATGGGGCCTAGCATCTAGACTGTCAGGGTAACCCATGGATGGGGGCCGACATCTAGATTGTCAGGGTAACCCATGCCAAGACCATGCGATGACACTCTTCCCTATTGCAATCTAGAATTCCTTAGTTTCATGTTCTCCTTTTTATGTGTGTGTGACTTTGGAAGTGAAGTCATTATTGTAAGCGATGTAAGCGTTGTTCATTTTTATGTGATGTTATGATGTACATTGTATGTTGGATTCATGTTAGCTCTTTTGGTGTTGTGTTATTGTATTCTTGACTATTTGTGCTATGGGACCTTATTATTATCTCCTAGCATAGAGGGTGGACCTTAGGGTTCCACATGGTCTGGTTGATTGTGCTTTTTCCTCCATTGGGTTTTCCTTGTTGTTTGCAAGTGTAGAGGATATACCTTGTAACAGATTCCAAATCTTATACCAGTTCATGGGACAGTTGCACATGTTTTATATTGTATCTATATATCATTTGTATCATGTAATGTAATCTTGATGTATTCTTCCCATTGTATTAAGGGAAGTAGTGATGTAAGCTTGTAATGATGTAATGATGTACTCCCATGTAATGGAAAATGTTTTTGTACCTATTGGTTCTTATTATATGGTCTTTAATGATGTTGTATTTGACATTATATTTTGGAGATGTATGTGTAGATCTTGATAAGTAATGCATTCATTGAACCTTAGAGGGCACATAAGTGTTTTCATGGTTGGGAATGATCTTATGAGTGCTTATATTTCTAAGGGCATTGGCATGAGCCAAGAGGTACTCAAGATTTGATATCTTGAGGAGTGACTTCTAAGGTTTGGGTATCATGAGAAGTCACTTCTAAGATATCATATCTTGAGGAGCTTCTTAGTGCATCATGTATACCTGAGTGAAGAGCAAGATTTCATATCATAGTCTTGTTGTAGTTCCAAGTTCTTTGGGTGCAGATCCTTGGTGGATGCCCCAATGTCTAGGTTCGGCAGACATAGCTTAACTTATATGTTAGATTTAGATATGTTTTACAATTTATATTATTTCACTTTAACAAAAAAAAATTGTCATTATTGTAGTATTGGTGTCCTGTCCTCTGGGGTTCTTTGGTGGGGCATTACACACATTCTCTCAAACTTTTACCCTAAACCAGTACAAGTAACACTAAATATTTACATTGTGACTATTCCTACTCAAACATCCATGTCCCATACCTAAGCTTAATTACTTCACATGTTACTCCCTCATAACAATTCAGCATGTAAGACATCCAATGCATAAATCTTTTCTATTTATATAATACTAAGAAAAGAGAAAGACATTACATCATAGGTTTCAGCTACACATAGCAACAAGATGTTCAAAAATCAATATAGTCATCATAATTTCTCAAAATAGAAACCTTGTTCTATGCACTAACATCCACAAAAGTAGCCCTTTCCAATAAAAACATATCACATCATGTAATGCAAAACTTAATCACATAAATTTACTTCCAAATGCATAGATTAAATACCCAACAACTACACTCAGTCTCATTCATAATCTATCTTTTATGCATAAACCAAAAGTAAGGAGTGCAAGTTTAGGAGAACACAAGATCTGTCACTCAAGTAATTTTAGACATAATTTATTTGATTTGCAGTCAAGGTTTACACATACAAGTTTAAGGCCTAAATGATTTTCTATTATACTGTGGTTTTAGACTAATTCTCTTTATTAACTATTTGTGGGTGTAGACATCGAAAATATACAAATTGATATCACACACTTTGATCCTGACTACTAGCATTGTTTCTTCCTAAATCATCCCTCAGTCTAACCATTTAATCAAATTCCCCTATCTGATTAAATTCATCAATATTCGTCTCTTAATTAAATAAATCATTTTATCTAATCAAGTCAATCTCTTTTGTTAATTAAATTAATCCATCTTATCTAATTATCCCTATTTAATTAAATAATCAAGTTATTTGATTAAATCTCTAAAGTTTATCCATTAAATTAAATAAATTAAAACTTTATTTGATTTAATCTAACACCATCCCTTTTAATTAAATAAATCAAAATCCTTATTTAATTAATCTCTTGTCATATTCCTCTCCTATTTGATTTAAATAAATCCATAAATTTAAGTCAAATAGATCACATCATCTAATCTCTCTCATTAAATTAATTAACCCTTGATTAATTTAATCTCATCTCATGTCCCATCCTCTAGATAATGCAAGTTGCAGATGAAAATAGATTTAATTCATTTATTAAATCCCTATTTTCCTCACAAGGCATCTTTTGGAATATTCTCTCAATTTGAATTCAAAAATTCCAAGTCAACTTGTACATCCAACAAGGCAATAACTTCCTCTTACATGTCCTTTGCCTTGAGCCAAGTGGAATTTATTGCATTTTCCCTTCCCTCTTGCATGTCATGTCAACAAATTTAAAATTCAAATTTAGGCATTTATTGGCACAAACCGCAAATCTTGCACATCCTTCATCCATTCATGGCTTGACAAGTGGCATCATATCATTGGATGAATGTTAGTCCCACATTGCTCAAATTGGGACATTCATCCATCTTGAAATCCTATAAATAAAATTCTCCTCTCCTCATTAGATCATCCACAACTTGAGTAAACTTACTATACTCAAATTCATAGCAATTTTCATCCATCTCATTGAGTTTTAGAGCTAGGTTATGCAGATTTTGTCTTGGAGCATTCATCAATCTTCATCAAAGTGGATCACTCTTCATCATCAATCAACAAAGCTTGCATAGGAGTTGGGAAAGGGCCAATTTCCACATCAAATTGGCACCAAATCCCTCAAGAGATCAAGAATTTATATTGCTTTCATAGGATTTAATATCTTTTGTTGATTTCTCATTGTATTGCTTTCATTTTCCTATTTAGAGCATTGATAAATGGATTTCTTGAGGAAATTAGATTCTAACTTGCATTTCAATCTTCTGTTGTGTTTGTTTGTTGTGTTTTGTAGGTATTAGGATCCTGGTTCACACAATGGGTTAAGAAAAAGAGGAAACAAGATAATTTAATTCGATGCAAGAAACTTGCAAACATAACTTGTCCAATCAAAGCATCTATATAAAGGAAAATTAAGTCACACTTTCTACCCAAATCTTAACTAAAACCCACAAGTAGGTTTTCCATTTCTAAACATAACTAATCACAAGATCAAAATTCCATTACATCACTTTACATGCATTATAGCAATCACAATAGATGGACAATAATTCATTTATAAACTACCTACATACTTTTCCTTAGTCTATTCCAACAACCCTTTCACATGCAATATATTCTTAACATTATGAAAATGCACTACACAAAATATGGGTGTAGACACTTCTACAAACCAAAGAAAAACACACAAAGAGATGATACACTCAAGCCATGAATTCCCTTTTAAACAACATAACATGCATTCCCAATTTTGTAGAACCACATAAGTAACCTAGCTACACAAAATAACATCTTATCCTAATGCACATTTAGTCAAACAAAATAAATGCACATGCCTATTTTTTAACTAATTAATCTGAACCCACACATGCATTCCAAGACTAAATTTGTACTTTTAAAGAACTGGAAGTCATGAAATTGAAACAAGGTCACACAAGAAAAATCAACAGTTACAAGCCTCTAAGCAATCACACACAACATGAGAATACACAAGGCATTTGATCCTCTATCTAATGTTTCAACTGGGTGTTTAGATTAAAACATGGTATCTAACACAACTGTCCCTATAACTTTCTAGCCACACATCAAACATTCGAGAACACATGCATAGGGAAAGTTACTATAACTAGACATGGGCGACAATATTAACCAGAGATCCTAGTGCTACAACACTAGCTCTAATACTAGGTGTAACGCCCCGCTAAGGGACCCAATGGATTAACACAAAAGTCCATAAATAACATGCCAATAATTTATAAAAAAAAAAAAAAAAAACTAAAGCGACGCTAACTAATGCAACTCAAAAAATTAACAAGGATAACATCATTACATTAACATCACATCATAATCACATTATGACCTAAAAGTAGCATTAATCATAGCCCACTTACACACCTATCCACAATGGTCCCCTAATATCACTACTACGACACATCTACACTAACTATACCTATAGAAAGACATATGATACACTAAGAACACATCCAGTCAATCCTATGAAGGTAAATTAAATCTTATACATCAAACTACATATGATAACATAACTTCATTATAATTAAACCTCATCTAACACTATGCCAATATAAACCTAATCCTAATCAACGCCATTAAATAGGTACATACATATATATCTCATCTACTACTAAATTAAGTTCATATGCATCATAAATACAACATTCTTACGTGAACCTTTCCATCACATAATAAAGAAAAATAAATATATCATCAAGATTCCATCAATTCATTCACATTTCCTTTACAAGGATGCTACAATGTACAAGATTCATTCATCTGAGAGGTGTTTATATATAAAATACATATTGGACACAATTTTCTTAGAAATTTCATCTACACCACACAACTAGCTCTAAAATGAAGTGGAAGGAAGAACTCTCCATGTACACGAACTATACCACCTAAACCCCAATGGATGGTTGGAAAATACCAACCTACCACATGGAACTTTGAGGCCCACTCCCTTCGTGCTAGGCCCCACACACAAGAAAGAAACAAAAACAAGAAGTTATTGACACTAAACATTCAAAGGAAACTACCTAAAACAAGAATCAACCAAAAATTACAAGGACTTTCACAAAGAATCTCAGATACTTCCAGAGGCCCAGCACATAACACAAGCAGAAAGAAAATACAAAATTTGATCATTATACCACAACACATACAATGAAGTACATTACATCATTTGCATAATCTTATAACATGATAGCCAACATTAATTTCACTTTCTCAGCAATTCATAATCAAAACCAACAATGCACAACCTTGGTACAATTTATCCTTACATAGTACAAAAGCCTTAACAAAATATTTAAAAAATAGGGAGGGATTGTCAACATATAGATAGTAAACGCATTCAAGCACAAATAGTACAACACAATATAAATCAAAGGACAGAGCTATATCCTTCTATACAGCTTTCGAAATTGAACTAAATCCCTTGACAACAGTCAAGTCTGCTAGCCATAAAACAATCAAATCAACTCGAAATACAAATCCGTCAAAAACCCATTTCAGATTTGACCCTCAACTACTTAGAAGTGTGGGAAGAATTGATAAAAAATGAATCATAAATTCACAAAATGTGAAACAACAAACAACTCTCTTAAAAATGCTCTTGATAGTAGTCAAGTCTTCCAACAATAAAATAGTCAAATAAACTCAAAATCCAAATCCATCAAAAAAAAATCATATTTGACCCTCAAATACTTAGAATCACAAGCGGAATTGACAAAAAATGACTTAGAATTTCACAAAATGCAAAACAATCAAATGGCTCCCTTAAAACCCTCTTTTTCGGCAATACCTGATTATAGTCAAATGACAAAATTAGAAACTCAACAACCAAATCTTTTCTAGATTATCAAAAACATTACAACCTCAATTAATTTAATCCTTTTCAAATGCCTATAAATCTGAAATGCATAAATTAACAAAATCAAGAAAATCCTTACCTCAAATTCAAAGAACAATGATGAAAAAGAAGTTGAAACCCCAAAAAATCCTCCAAGCTTAAATCACCAATCAAGAGTCACGATCAGGAGCCAAAATATCCATTCAAACCAATAGCAATATATTCTCATGAATTCACAACCAAAAATCCAAACCATCCTTTTCAAATTTTGTCTCAAATCGCTCAAAATCTCACCAAAAATTTCAAAATTCATCACAATTCTTTCAACTTTCAAAACCCCCAAATTGCAACAACTCCCCCATCAAAAAAAAAAAATCCTTTTTCACCATATCACAACTATTTCATCCCCCTACCATTTCCACACACAACTCCCAACTAAAATGGAAACCCTGAAATGAGACTTCACTCCCACAAGGGGTTTCAAAAATAATTAATTAATAAATAAGTTCCAATTCCAAATTCCTTTTCAATCAAATAAAAACTAATAAATTTTTAATTCCATTTTTTAATAAAATAACCATTATTCAATAAGCCACAATTAAATAATCAAATGGTCCTTTTTCCAAAATCAATAAACAATAATATAATGATAATAAACATAACAAGCAACAATAATGAACATAATGATATGCACATACTAACATAACAACTAATTAATATTAACACTTAGCAATAGTAAATAATACCCTTACATAAATAATAGTAATAATAATCCAATATCTATTCACAACAATAATGATAACATACATAGTGACATTATAACACATAATAGTCTGCACGCATTAACATAATACCTTATTGATGCAAACCCTTGACAATATTAAATCACCTCCTTCACACATATAATCATAATAATATTAATAACCAATATTCACTCACACCAAAGAATAACCATAGCAATATATATACATATATATAATAATATTAAATCACACTTTAACACACACATGACAATTATAGTTACCATCAACATATCCAACCTAGAAGCTAACTTCACTTAAATAGGTCACAATCAAAGACTGAGCATAAATCACAAAATAACTTCTTACTAAAAGGAGACATTCACATCAAAACATAAATAATGAGAATGATCACAACAATGACTAACCTGACTTACCAAAAGACTTAGCACCATTTGAACTGAATCCATACTCAAAGCTAGACATTGGAGTCACACAATCACATAACCCAACAGAAACATTCACACAAGTGCAACACTCCAACCATAGGGTATAGGAGATCAAGCATTGTCCCATGAAAGCCCAGAAAGGTGGTCACACCTAAATCAATTGTCCCTAATTGGGGACAATGGCTAGGGTTAGGGTATAACTTGGGCCTAGATGGTATCTCCTCAACCACCATTGGGATTAGGAGCACACTCAAATCTGCTAATTTAGGTGGAGACGTAGCCTAGTACCCATTCACTCAAACATACAAGTTAGAGAACATGTGCATAATAGCCAAAGTACTAGGAAAGGAACTCTAGCAATCATATCTCATTCTTGTATGTCCCCCATACATCCAATGGTATGATGCCACTCTTTCCTCCTAACCTAACAACATATTATTGCATCACCCAACTATCCAAATAAATCTCTACATAGCAATAATAACATGACAATATACATCATACTCACTAAAGCACTAAGAGAAGTTGATGTCCCATCTGCAACCACAACACTTGAACACAAGTCAATACCTCTTCATGACAATAAAGATAATCATAATTAAAATCATAATGACATGTCAACACAATAATAATATATTAGAATCAAGTGAAAACATCAAAGGTAACCAAAGCACTCCCATCACATCAATATGTCCATAGCATGCATCCTAGTAATGGCCATGTCTGAACACACACACACACACATCATGATAAACCTATCCTTAAACATATATAATAAGTCCAATCCTAACCTTCACACATAGTCCATAAATTCATAATATACATCAACTGCTTAACATCATTAACACATACCTTTAAATATCCCTATTATTTTACCTTCATCTCCAAGTTCCAAAGCCTATCTACCTGCACATCCATAGTGAGAATGAAGGGTAACTACACCACACAACATAAAGATCAATAATCCCTATCATCAAAATACTACATCCAATATTTTCCAAAAGAAAAACAAATCTATATAGCAAGCACACATAATTCTACCCATGAGATGCCTACTCCTAATGGACATGTAGATGACATTTATTCAAAACAAGAGTCTCATACTCTTGATATCATTACCAAGGAATAAGAGTCTCCTACTCTTAACATCTGTACACATGATTAGGATATAGCAAAATCTAGAGACATATCAAAAATTGATCATGCAGAAGACTTCTACATAAATTGTGAATCAAAAACATCTTGTGAAGGCATATCAAAAATAAATCATGAGGAATACTTTTACATGGCTAGTGAATCATCAACACCTCTTGAAGAAGCATTAAAATCTGATATTTCACAAGATCAAGCTGAATATATCAATCAAGAAGTTATCCCACATATGGAAGATCCTGTCACTTATAAATTTGGATCACTTACCTTTTTCAGGGCAATCTATCTTATCAATGAAGAAGCTATCACTTTTGAAGATCCACAATAGAGCAGAGAAGGATTAGCACCTTGTTTCCAAGGTGAATTATATCCTATTACAAAGAAAAATTTTCAATAGATGAATTATCAAGGCAGAGGAATAGGCCTACATGAATAGGGTATCCTAGAGCTAGTGCATATTATTGGCAATCCTAAGCATCAAGGTGTTGGTTATTCAACAATTAATGGATCTAAATATATCAGTGATACCTCTATAATATTGAGGGAAACTTTATCTAATGTAAGAATCAACATAAAGAGCACAAAGAGTCCTTATGATGAAATTGCTACCAACTCTATAGCTAGCCATATCATGAATTGTCATTCACATATTTTTCCACCCTATAATTGGGACCAACAAGGGAAAAAGATATATAAAAGAAAGGAACAAGTCATTGAAGCAAAAGAATCAGTAAAAAAAATGGACAAGCAAAAGAAAGAAAATCATCCCTATCAAACTCTATTAGTCAAAGAAACTATGGGGGAAAAATAAAAAAGGGAAGTTCATCCATCAAAGATGACCAATGATACAAAAGAAAGCTTCAAGAGTGACCTACAAGGTATATTAAGAAGTTGGTCCCAATTGAATCTCCATATCCATCCATCATTGCTCATCATCCCAAGTCTAGAGAGTCAAAAATTCCAAACTATCAACCAATCCATCTAAATCTCATATCCCTCAACATACTCCACCATCAAATTTGACATTCATGATATTAAATCCTCGCATTGACCATGCACTGGAAACAACTCTTTATCATAAGGATTCTAAGGGCACCCTATTGTGACATGTGCATATAGGCAAGGTTAACTCCAATATCAACAAAGAAGACAAGAATTATTAGGTGTTACATTCAAGTGCACACATCTTAGAAAAACAACTCCTCCAAGCAAGATATTTTTGGCATGTCATGATAGAAATAACACCCATATTAGCACCAAGAATATCTACATCAGCACCACCAGATGGTTCAACATGAGAAAAAAATTGTCACAATGATGAAAACCTAGTAAACAGTCATCTTGTGTGACATTAAAAATCAATAAAAAAGAAAAAAATAAAGAAAATAGTCAAGACAAAAAATTTCCTCCAATGAAAACCACTATGGTGGTGCTTTGGACAAGTACCATGATGAAAACCTGGAAAACATGCATCATGTGTAGAATCAAGCATATATGTGTGCCATTTCAATTAGAAGCATTTTAACTTATCCATAATAAATCTAATCTATTTTTATCGAAAATCTAACTTATCTTGATCTTGACAGATGTTTGGTGTACACTTTACACTTGCTTATGGAAAACATCTTGACATGGGTCACTATCATTGATCCTATCCTATCTAGCATTATCTGAGCCATGAGGCATTTTCCAAAGGGGATACTCTATCCAAACATGTTATCCTATCAAAAGATAATCCTTCACCTACATGGCTAGACACTGAGGGAAAGTACTTACATATTGCTTGAGAATAAATCTTGATCTATGTCTTCTAACTCACAATGTGATCTAGGCATCATCCCAACAACAAGGTGTACAACTAACGCACTACTAGGGTAACCTTCAAAACAATTTGTCCCAATAACAAGGTATACCACCAATGCACTACTAGGGTAACCTTCAAAACAGTTCGTCCCAACAACAGGGTGTACCACCAACATACTACTAGGGTAACCTTCAAAACTATCAAAAAAACAAAATCATCTAGAAAACAACAAAATGAAAACAAAAAAATTGGATTCTTCATTCACTAAAAAGTCTAAGATATTATCATTTTCTTGAACCTCACAACTAGTTCAAGTAAATTTCTCACAACATATCCTCTAGAAACAAAAGTGGAATATCAATCCAAGTTATCAATGTTGTTTGAATTACAAAAACATGTTGTGCTTTGATTCAACACCGGTCGAACTACGTGATCTCTACATGTACAATGTAAGCAAGGATTTTATTTGATGACCCCTGAGGCCCCTGGTTAGTTCCTTGAAAACACCAAAAACAACATCAAATAACATCAAAAAGCACAAAAACATTTGAAAAGGCTCAAAAATCCTATCTCTGTCATCACCTATCCACAATAAATTGTTCACAAATAATAATAAAATTGTCATCTTCACCCTTTGACAAAAAAAACAAACAAACAGAGAAAACACCAAAAGCTAGAACTTTCAAGCAAACAATCACAAAGATTTGATCACAAATAGACTAAAACAATGTCAAAGTATTAACTACCTATCTTTTGAAAATTCACTAACATCCTGAGATATGTCTTAATGGATCCATTCCTACGATAGACATGATCAACATCAGATAATAGCCCCAACCCAAAAAGATATGGCAAGTGATACAACAACATTGTTTTATATTTTATAGTCTTATTTTATTTATTTATTTTATTAACTCATTCCCAAGATCTCTCGAGGATGTCCATAAGGATTTAGAGAAGAAGGAATGGGGGAAATTGAGCACCATTTTGATTTGTTGTTTGTAAGATATTTTTGTAATCCTTGTTTTGTAAGATATTTTTGTAATACTTGTTTTGTACGATGTATGAATTTTTTTTTTGAGACAATTCATGTAGTAGTTACATGTTAGGTATTTCATACCTCTTTGTGTAACTGGTCCAAATTTTTTTAACACAACTCAACCATACACTTTAATAGGGTTTTTACATGTCTAGTATGAGCAAGAATACTCCTTATTTGTAGATTCAAATTCCACGCAATAGATACAAATCCACATTGGTCATTAATAACCTGGTGCATCATGTCTCTTTGCTACATCAATAAGGATTGTTAAAGATACGAAGCCTCCAAGAAAAGAAAAAGAAAATTCATCAATGACTAACAACATCAACTATTCTTCACTTCTTATTAAAATTTTCTTTGTGTCACCATTTCTTCTGTCAGTCCTTGCACTTAAACGCATCACATCAGCTTATTGAAAAATTTGGTTCATTATCCATAATTTTCACCAAATTTACCGAGGAGGCACCATGCATGCTATCCCGTCTGGGGCATAGTTGGGCAACTCTAGGGCATATTGGGGCAACTTTCTAGTAGGATTTTTTTAATTTTTCTTTGACACAATGCTCAAAATCGCATTGTATCAAAGAGGGGAAAAATGTAGAGACCTAAAATTGTCCTAGCTAGAAAACAACACTATTTAACTAAATCTCACCCTTCTAATTAAATAATACATTATTATTTAATTATTATCATATCTCATATTCGTCTATTAATTAAGTGAATTAACATTATTTAATTAATTCACTTTTTCATCATTTTTGACCAATTAAATAAATTTCATTTATTTAATAAAGTTCTAATCTAATTTTATTGCTCCTAATTAATTAAATAACATCAATTATTTATGTCACTAATTCACTTTATTCCCCTGTCAATTAGTTAAACTATTATTAAAACATAATAGTTTAGCTAAATCACTTTCCCCCAAATTTGAATAATTAAATAAACTATTCAAAACATTATCAAAAATCGAATCAAACAAATACAACTTTTTTTGCAAAATTCAAACTTGATTTGCATGTTCAACTCAAAAAGGATTAATTAATTAAATCAATTAATTAATTATCCTCACCCACTTTCATGATTGAGCAAATTACGAACCACTGATTGCTCACTCTGATTGGCTGACTGATCAATGTATTTCTTTAATCACACCAATAACATAATCAATTTTCACAAATTCTGCCCATCTAAATCCTCTCAACATATTTTAACTGTCAATCAAGATATTCTACTACGGGATCTCAAGTGTTCATTTTGAAACAAAAATTCTATATAATAACCATCTTTCTTCTCAAAAAGGATCAAAGAATAAGCCTATTTTGCACAACGAAGTAATGCCAAGATCATACTCAACATTTTTGACAAAGCTTCACACATGTCTTCGATCAACACATGCATGTTCTTCAAGCCTTTTCACACATAATGGAGGCTTTGCATTGATACAAACAACCCAACATCTTTGCAAACATACTCTAACATGCGATGATAAAGCTACTTTGTTTTTGAATTCAATTGTTATTGTTCTTTCAATTTCATTCTTGAATTCATTAATTTGTAGTTTCATTTTGTGAGTAATGGGCATGAATCATTTAGCATTATGTTGTTTAGATTAGTTTCTAATTCATCAATTTGATTTATCGCATCTTCTCAATTTCCCCCTTACACAATATATATGTCATATTATTCCAATCAATATTCCCATGCATATGGGTTATTCATTCATGAGCATGCATAGATACATCTATCTATGTATACTCATGCATGCACATACTCATAGGTATGAGTTATCATAGATATGTACATATATACATTCTATATATATACTTCATTGATTAAAATATGAACATACAAGGAAGAATTTTCACTCAACATAAAGACTCAATCACATATCCACAAATACAAACATTCAAAGACTAAAGCCTCATACCAATGCAAAACATACTCAAACCCTTATAGAAGGTTACTTACCATTTCACGAACTATCTTAATTCAACTAGACCAAATAGGAAGTGAGTGTGTGTATGCTCAATTAAGATCATCAGGGTTACCAAAAAAAGTTCTCCTAAGTGATACTCCCCCTCCCTTCCAGAGGTTCAAATCTGTTCCTGCATTTAACTTAGTGTATCACAAGAGTAGTTAGTTGATAACATTACATTCACATGCATCATATGTTTTCATCTTCTTCAAAACATATAAAATATGAAATTGAATTAAACATTCATTCATCATATTTCCATCAAGATTCATATATGAAATACAATCATATATTAAAACATTTTAACCCATCAAGGTAATAGTAAATAGGAAACAACACAATGGGGTGTAACATATTCCCCCTTTGTGAATCATCATCCCCGATGATTATTAAGTATAAAAAATGAACACAACATAAAACATAACATCATAAAAGTAAGCTTTGCCAACTTTCAGCGCTATGAGACACACAGTTCCTGCACTCTTGAAACCTCCCTCTCCCTCTGTCAACGATCTCCATGGTGCGCACAGTGCAACCAATGTTTGTGAGGATGATAGGGCAAGCACTCTTGGGCACATAGGTTCGAGCTCGCCAACCTGCCAACTGAACTTCAGGGATGACCTAAAGGGAAACGGTGGAGTTTTTGCTTCGTAAAAGGGGTGTGTGGGAAACTCAAATCTATGATGCCAATCCTCAAACCATTCATGCAAGGGAGATTTGATTGTATCTCCTCATGGTATTTAGCATGCTCATGCACCTCACATTGACCCTTCGCTACTGAACATAGATCTGCAACGAAGGCCTGATCTATGGAATGGTTTTGGCGGTGGGCTATTAGACTTGGGTCAAGATGGTCATGAGGGTAGAAAACCCCCAAAATTTTCCCTGTAAATCACTCCCAATGCAACAAAAGAAATTAACAAGGTGTGCCCTCTCCCTATGCGCCTATCTTCACTTGTTCTTGAGGTGGATTTGGATAACTGCAATGGTGATAAAGAGGATTATCTTTAGGAACATGCTCTAATCTATAGAATGACAAAATCTTGGCCCAATTTGAGCAACTTACACACATGGATCTCACAAAACTCAAAGGAGTATATGAAAGAAGAAATATATATTTATCCCTTTACTTGAGGAATTTTTATTCTAGAATTTGAGTCAATAGAAGATATTGATCTAGTGTTGAAAGCTATCCCTTGGATGTTTCAAGGTGAATGCATATGCATGAAGCCATAGTTTTCTTCTTTTGATCCTCACACCAAGACCTTTAAATTTTCCTTGCTTTGGGTGATATTACCCTACCTTCCTCTTCAATTCTAGGAATTGGATTGTTTGTGTGTTGTTGGTAATAGTTTGGGTAAGTATCATTGTATTTCCAATGAAACAATCCATTATACGAGTTCTACCTATGCTCGCTTATGTGTAGAAATGGATGTATCTATTGGGCTCCCTACGGAGCTATCCTTAAAATTGGGTAGTAGATGTTGGAGAAAACCAGCAGACTGTGATAATATTGCCTTCAAATATCAAAAATGTTTCTCTACTGCTCACTTTACCCATCACTATCATAAGGAGCATTTTCAAAAGAGTGGCAATCAGACAACAAGCAAAAGGTCTTCATGGTGGGTTGGAGTAGAAACTCATCATTATGTAGTTTCTTTTGGACTGTAAAATGCCTCTTCTACACAATCTCCTCAAGAGGACTCTTCAAAAGAAATTACAACCTCTTCAAATGTTCAAAAAGAGCCTATTGTTGAGGCCTTACATAAGACCGTCACTGCAAGTGACCTTGTGGTTGCCTCCTCATCTTCATCAAAAAAAGAAAACATAAAACATGTGGGAAATTTTGAGGTGGATGTTGAAATCCTTGTGGTTGCGGGTATTTTTTATGGTGTTGGGATGGTGGTCAACCCTAATGAAACATCCCATATTTGCAATCATCATGAAGAGTTGCAATGGACAAAAGTAAAGAGGAATCGACCCACTCTTGTAATCACAAAGCACCAGATGGCTCTAAGATCTTCTTCGAAGATGAATTTTTTTGAAGAAAACAATGTCTCCCATCCTTCAAAGGGTCGATGGGGTATCGTTCAACATTGAAGGAGTAAGATTCTGAAACATCTCACTTTCTAGACACTTTTTTGCATAATTGGATAATGCCATCTTGTACTATGTGGAATCTATATATCTGCCTCATGTAATTTGAATATCAATATAATCTATGCAACTTCAGTTGCATTTTACAGATATTAAAAAAAATGTAACATCATTATTTTTCAGGAGTTTTCAAAATCTAAAAAGGCAAGTGAGGAAATTTTTGCTTCATCTCAACATAGTCCTCCCAAGTGGCAGAATCTTTTATATACTAATCCCATTGGACCTTGCATTGTAAAGCCTCTCTATTATGTAAGTGAATCTTACATGTTATGAGTACCTTGAGAGGCTCAATTGTTACCACTCCTGGGTCTTATACCTATAAAGCATTACAATCAATAACATGACTCCTTACACAACCTTGAGAACAATGCATCCTTCTATTCATCCATGCAAACACCTCCTATAATTCCATCACTTGATGTGTTCAACCTTTTGCATCCTAAAATTGAAGCACAAAGGAAGCCTCAACCATCAATAATGAAAGAACTTTTTAACCAAGATGATAGTGATACTCTTCTATCCTATGCTCATCAAGTTACTGATATACCCATAAACTCATAACAAAGTTATGACCAAGGCTTCAAAATCTTAAGTAAACAAGGATGTGACATAACAAATGAGCATGAAATTCACAAACTATTAGAACAAATACCATCTGAAGATACCAAGGGATTAGTATATCAAGGATCTCCTCAACTTGCTACCTTTCCTAATGGGAAAGGTATTCTCTTCCACAAGATTGTTTCACAACACCAATTAATGCCTTATGAGCATGATCAAGTAAACCCTCCACCTCCAACAATTCCTCAATCAAGTAAACAACATAAACCTTACAAACTCAAGGAGTTGCAATTGCCTTGTCCTATGTCCAAAAATGAAAAAGATTTACACACACTCTTTAAGCAAGGACTCATAACATTACCACCTATCAAAGAAAATCAAAAAGGAAAAAGTACAAACATGTATCATTGTCAATATAATAGAACTCTTGGGAATAGTACTAATGAGTGCCATGCTTTAAAGACAATCATTAGAGAATTTGAACCATTTTCACATCAATATGATCGTATAATTAATTAGCAATTGATCACTTTGCTCCTTTCCATGCAATGCTTGTAGAATCTTAGCATATTCATTATTGCATGTATTACACTTTATGCCAATCATTTCCCATATTGCAAGGAGCACCACATCATCACTTATCTCAGCTCATCCTTTCCCTACACTTGGGGAGTAAGGAGTTAGATATCCTTGTCCTAGTATGGCTCTTGTCATTGTCCCTTTGGCTAGTTGTCTGCCTTCCACATATATGATGAACAAGATTGGGATATGGGTGACCTATTATAGGTTGATTCACATGTGTCATAGTAGTCTTCTCTTTGTCTTCATTTCATATTCTTTGTGATTGCATGTGTGTAATGTAATGCCAGATTTCGTACTACTTGACATGTCTTTATATGTTTGTGAGCCTACTTTGGATGACCCTTGTCACTCCATTGGTGCAAGGATACAAAGGAAGTGAATTTTTCATGAAATTGTTCTATTTGTATCTACATTCTTCTATTTTTCATCAACCATTATCTTTTCACTTGTCTTTTGTTTTCCTTTTGTGGATGATGCAAGGCATTGAGTCATTTAGGTCTCTGCCATGTTGACCCAAAATTTTCTCATTTTTTTTCACTCTCTATATGTCATTCTTCCTTTGTGCTCATTTTTCCATGAGTTATTTGGGCAATGATGATGGTTCTAAGCTCAATTATATCATTGAAGAAAATACATACGTTGAATCCAAATCCATGGATCCCTTATGTGTTATCTTAGGATTGCATATGGGGGAAACCTCCTTTCCATGACATAGCTCTACTTGGAAACATATGTTTGGCATAGGGATTTTTGAATAAATCTCTCATATACTGGAATTTATCATTTTTCTACTTTAAATTAATTGCTCACAGTAGGGTGTTTAGCAATTTCTTTAAAGTGGGGTCATACATGTCCCTGCTCATTGTTTGCATATTTCCTTCAAAGTGTGCTCTTCCTACTTCATGTGATGCATCTTCTTCTTGGTGGCATTGGGTTTGATGTCCTTCAAGAGCATGACCTTTCTTTTCATATGGAATTCCTCTTAGTGGTAATGCTATGGCTTGCATTCCCTAAGGTGTGAATATTTTATCTCTCAACTAGTCCTCTCTTGATGGTGACATTAAGCACAATGTTCCCTAAGGTGAGACCTTTCATGAATTAGGTAAAACCCTTTGAATATTCTATAATATTGAATTTAAAACATTTTCATGGCCACCAAGCATAACACAACTTGATTTCCAATGGTGCCTTTTTGTTTTTCATGAGTGTCTAGCATAATGCAACTTACTGGCCTTGTGGAACCTTTGACCATTTTTTTGGTGCCTTATCAAAGTTATCAAGAGGTATAACTTTTGGTATGGTTGACATATGGGAGCATATAGACTTGGCATGACTTTCCCATCATCCACCCTTTTTTTGGGTACATATTGACCTAGTATTTGTTTCTCACTTTCTTAGGGCTCACCTAGTGGACACTGAGTTTCACTAGCCCTTGTGAGTATATTTTTTTCGCATAGTGGAAAATGGGGTTTTCACTTGTGAAATTTTTTTTATGGACAACAACTAGTCCATCCTTCCTTTTCTTTCTTTTTTCATTAATTTTGACATTACATGATTTTGCATCTTATGTTGTTGTTGTAGGCATGTGTCTCTTTGTGCCTTTGCTAGTTTTCCATGGGATATTAGATCTTGGGGGATTGATCACCCTCCTTGACCTTTGTCATCTTATCTTTCCAACACTTGTACAATTAGACCTCTCTTGACTTATTTATCTACTTTAGTGTGAGTTTGAGCATAATTTAATCCTCTCACTAAAGTGGGGGCTAAATGTAGTGTTGAAAAATGTACTCCTTTACATTTTCACACTATGTTTCCATCCCCTTTAATTAATTGGACTTAATTAACCCTTTAATTGGAACAATTATGCATTCACACGCCTAATTAATTTTTTTTTCCAAAAGAGAAACCCACATTTAATCAATGCCTACACTTAATTACACATCTTGGAAAATGTGTATTCTAGGTTTAGGGCCTAGGACCCATTCACCCAATGTGTCCCCCTTAAGTCTTGGAACCCATTTTTTAATATGGTTTTGACAATATTTTAATGATCTAAATTCAAATTGCAAAGGTCGGCTTGTGGTGTTTAATTGTCGGGTAATTAAGGAAAAAGGAAACACCTATAAATACAAGGTCTTTTTATCAATTCAAATGGAACACACTTTATGCAAGCATTACAAGAGTAAAGATTATTGTAAAGAACATTGGAGAGAAAATTTATTAGTCATTTATTACAACATTAAATATCTTATCATGATGTAAATATTTATGTGTTTTCATGCATGTTTTTGAGCTAACATTGTGATGTAGGTTTCAAGTTTCAAGCAAGCATTCAAGCATCAAATCAAGCCATTTCATGCAAGATCCAATCCTTAGAGAGATGACATGTTAGAATTCAGTCCTCTAAGTGAAACCATTAAAGGGTTTGTTGGGTAATAGTACAAAGTTGTGTGACACTTTCGACCAACTCATTAGCATAACTGAATTTAAGTATTTCTAACTAAAAATCAATTTTGGCCAAACATATGATCTAGTAAGATTTAGTTACCAAAAATATTATTATTTCATTATCAAGGTTTAATTAGAAAACTAGGGTTTGACAAAGGAAAACCCTTATTCACCAAAAATAAATATTTTTCTCCTCTTTTTGTGTGTGCAGATTTATAGGTGAAGAATTGAAATTGGATCAAAAGTGCAATTTTGCAAATTTGTCAAAGTTGTAAGCAAAGTTATCAAGACAAAAAAAATCATGTACAATTTTTATTTCTAACTTTTTGAAAGTCAAACCTAGTTGAATTATAATCTTAGATCTGAGATACAAGGACTACAAAAAGAATTTCAAGCCCTTGTACAGAGACCCATTTTCCTTTGGGTGAAATGTCCTTTAATAGGGCCTAAAACCCACTTTTGGAGTTGGGTAAACACCATTCTAACCTTCTCAAATATGCTAGTTAATGGTTATTTTCTGATAGTGTTATCATAATACTTCATATTTCAAATGTTAGATCTCATACCTGGTTTGATTATTAAAGCATTGTTATTCTTCTCCCAAAACTATTGTTCAATCATTTCTATCATAAGGAAGTCAAGGAAACATAGTGTCCAAATTTGGGGTTGACTCACCTTGAGGGTTGTAAGTCAATTCTAATCATTTTGGCACTATCCCTCTTCCTAATGAACATGGAAAAGGTGCATTTGTGATTAGGTGGACACCCCCTTTTTTTTGGCATAGGTCCCTCATCTCACATCCCATTTCTAGGTCTCCTATCCATATCCCCCCTTTTCCTTCATTTCAATAACTATCATAGGTCGAAGATTCCAAAATGGGATATCTACCTCTACTTGGGATGATGATGTGTCATCTAGTCACCTCCAACGGGGATCCCACTAAGTTGGTGGGTCCCAATTGATGACATGACATTGTAGGCAATTAAATAATACAAATAAATACAATAATACATTAAAATTAATCATGTTAGGACTCTAAGGTTGAGACTCCTTAATCCCAACATTGTCCCACTTGTCAAAGACCTATAGAGAGTCATATGAAATCAGATTTTCTTAGGGCCCCAAGGTCTAAGGAATCAAGACACCATCTGAACTTCTTTGTGCTCACTAGTTTTGTCAGTGCATTTGCAATAATCACCAAAGTGTTAAAATTTTCCAAATTCAACTTGCCATCTTCTGCCATATCATGAAAAAATGATACTAAACATCGATGTGCTTTGTTCTAAAATGGAAGGTAGGATTATTTGCTAATAAAATGGCATTGAATGTCACAACAAATAGTAATTTTTCCTACATCTAAACCAATATTAGAACACAAACTCTTAATCCAAATGGCTTCCTTACAAGCATGAGTGGTTTCCACATACTCTACTTCTATCCTGGATAAATTGACTACAACTTACCACTTACTCATTTAACTAATAGCACCACCAAACATCATAAACATGTAACCACTGGTGGATCTTCTATTATTAATGTCACCTTCCCAATCTAAATCCACATATCCACAAATACTCATAGAATGCTTAAGTCTAGTAGGATGACCATGAAAACACAAGGCATACTTGGAAGTACCTCGTAAATATTTGAACACTCTCTTAATTGCATCCCAATGTATCCGTCTAGGATTAGCCATAAAACAATTAAGGAATCTCATTGCTTGGGTAATGTATGATTTGATACACACCATGGCATACATCAAACTACCAATAGCACTAGTATATGGTACTCTAGTCATGTCCTCCATCTTAGTAGGATATTTTGGACAATCATTCATAGAAAGATTTGTCCCTGGCATCACAAGAACAAATAACTATCTACAATTTGTCATGTTGAATCTCTCCAACACTAAGTTCACATGCTTGCTCTAGCTTAACCAAAGGTTTTTCTAGCTTTGTCTCTCATGATGTGCATTCCTAGAATGCACCTAGTTGCACCTAGGTCTTTCATCTCAAACTATGCTGACAACTAAAAATTCAAATATGAAATCATACTTTTACCATTCCCAATAAACAACATATCATCTACGTATAAAACAATAATTTGAGAATGCAGCCATTATCATATTTATAATACACACAATGGTTAGATTTAGATATTAGAAATCCCAATGACAACACATAGGTATCAAACTTTTGGTACCACATTCTAGGAGACTATTTCAAACCATATAGAGACTTCTTTAGTTTCCAAACCAAAATTTCTTTACCTTTTTCAACAAAGTGCTCTAGTTATGAATTTAAATCTCTTCCTCCAAATCACTATGAAGGAATTTTGTCTTCACATCCATTTATTCCACTTCTAAATCATATGTTGCTGCAAGTGATAATAAGAAATAGATAGATGTTAGATTTGCAATAGGAGAGAATATCTCATCATAATCAATTCCCTCCACCTGAGAAAACCCCTTAGTGATCAACTGTTCCTTATGCTTCTCAACACTACCATTAGTACCACACTTTTTCTTGAACACCCATCTACAACCAATAGGTTTGTGTCCAACAGGAAAAGGTACTAGATCCCAAGTCTTGTTTTTTTCTTTAATGCAACCATATCCCCGTCAATTGCTTTCATCCAAGAATCTGAATCACTCATACCCATAGCCTCTATAATAGTCCTATGCTCATCAATGTTAGCAATCAAAGAAAAAATGCAACCATAATCCACCAAACCTAACTCACACATAGGTTGAGCTCCTCAACTCATAGGAAAAAATGGGGTGAATAGGGTTCCTTAACTCATGTTCCTCTCTTCAAAAACTTTCAAAGCTGCTCGAGTTGTCCTCATCATCAGGTCCAATAGGGGTGCACAGTTCATCTTTTGTTGAAGTAGGTGGAATCTAAACTGGCTCCTTCTTTTGTTTCTCCTCTTTCTCTTGCTACTACTCAATAGCGGAAGGTTTCATCTCTCTAAAAATTACACTTCTATTGTAGAGAACCTTCTGAGCTTCTAGATCCCAAATCTTGTACCCCTTCACACTGACACCATAGTCAATAAAGATACACTTAACTGCCTTTTTCTCCAACTTTGACCTCTTCTCAGTTGGAACATGAGTGTAAGATTCACAGCAAAATACTCTAAGTATCTCATTGAAGGATTTTTACTAGACTAGGCCTCCATGGGTGTCTTTCCATCAACCACCAATGTAGGAGATCTATTGATCAGATAACATGCAGTGGCTACCACTTTAGCCTAGAACTTCTACTCAAGGCCAACACCACTCAACATACTCCTAGCCCTCTCCATCAACATCATGTTCATCCTCTCTACAACTCAATTTTTGTATGGGGTGTATGAAGTTGTCTTATGTCTCTCAATCCTATGCTCTTTACAAAACTTGTCAAACTCTATGAAATAAAACTCACCACCATTACCAATCCTCAAACACTTAATCTTTCTTTTAGTATGATTTTCTACCAAGGCCTTAAACTCCTTAAACTGACTAAAGATTTCCACTTTAATTCTAAGCAAATAAATGAATGTCCAAGTTCTTTTGTAATCATCTATGAAAGAAACAAAATATATAGATTTTGACAATGAAGAAACATTCACAAGACCCAACACATCTAAATGAACATAGTCCAAAACCCCATAAGACTTGTGAGAACTAGAGTAAAAAGAAACATGATGTTGTTTTCTATAAACATAATGTTCAAAAAAGTTGAACTCAATATTAAAATCATCAAGGCCTTCAACAAGGCTCTTATTTTCCAAGGTTTCAAGATTAGATTCTCACCAATGTGACCAAGTCATTGGTGCCATAACATTGTATTCACTACAAGAAGCTTCATTCCCATGGAATGAGAACCCTTAGGTACCCAAAATGCACAACTATCAAATGTAGTTGCCACAAAATTCTTCTCTGTACTATCAAATGGTGAGGATGAAGAATTCAAAGGTCTTTTCTTTGGTATATCAAAAGAAATATTGCACCAAACTATGCATGCATCCAACTTGCACAAAGTTCCAACTCAAACACTCTTAGCCAACACCATATCTCATCTCATCATCTTGCATGATCCACTAGAGAAAACAACTTGCACTCCTGAATCATTCAGTTTACTCATAGAAATCAAGTTTCATGCCAAACCGGAGATGTGCAAGACACAGTCAATCTCATTCACTCTTCCATCAAGAAATCTGATTTTGAATCTTCCACGGCCAAAGATCTTAAGGTGAGAATTGTCACTGAGATAGACTATACCACCATCATTCTCCGCATATTTTGAGAACCATCCTCTGTGAGAAGTCACATGGAAAGAAGCACCCAAGTCTATCAACCACACATCTTTCGATGCATGGGTTGCCAAGGATGAAACGAATGCTTCTACTTTATCTTGAGAAGATTTATCGGATTCAAAATCAAAGAATGACTTGTTTTTCTTCTTCTCCTCCTCCTTACAATCTTTCTAAAAATGGCCAACTTCATCGCACTTCTAGAATTTCTCCTTGGAATTCTTATCAGGAGACTTAGATCTCCCCAGAGACTTTGACTTAGACTTCTTGTCTTTCTTCTTTCCTTTCTCCTTTGATCTACCATGAATAGTAAGGGCCTCCTTGGCCATCTCAAAATACTTTCTTCGCATCTCTTTAGATAAAAACAAAGCAACCACCTCATCCATCTTGAAAGTGATTGTTGTGCTTCCAATAGCCATCACTAGGTGATCCCATGAGTCTACAAAAGAACACAATAGGAGCATGCAATAGTCTTGTTCGTCAATATTTTCTCTAACAAAACCCATTTGAGAAATCAACATGTTAAATGCATTTAAATTATTTTACATGGATCCTCCATCTTCCATCTTCAAAGAATACATTTTTTTTCTTAGGAACAACTTGTTCACCAAGGATTTAGCCTAATAAACGTTTCCAAATTTCTTCCAAAGGTCTTTTGCAGTTTTCTAGATTCATGGACATTCAAGAGAATGAAATTAACCAAACAAAGTCTTATCAAACCCTTGAATTTCTAATCTAAAAAATCCCAATTTTCCTAGGTTGTAGCTGGTTTGGTTTTGGATATGGCAGCCCATAGATCTCTTTCTACATGCATATCCTTCATTTTCATCTTCCAAAGTTCAAAAAAACATCAATTAAACTTCTCCATCTCAATCCTTCTAGATGTGCCTATCATCTCTTTCTTGCAACAAGGCCACAAAATGCACTTTTGTAAAACTCCCACTGAAACAAAGATCAGCTCAAAAAATCATTCTAATCCAACAAAGGAATCAAGGTTGGTCAGGATCTGATACCAACTAAAAGGAATTCGAGTGAGTAGAAACAACTTCCTACATTAATCTAAGCAGGGGAGAGTTACAATTTTTTTCTACTAACACCTTATATTGTTACAAAAAGAGAATCACATATTAAGAAGATAGTACAACAAGTACACATAAACAAATAACACCAGATATATGTGGGGAAAACACTTTTGAGTAAAAACACACCTTCCAAAAGCATAGTACTTATACATTATATCAAATAGTGAATACAATGGAACTCCAAGTACAAATATTTTTCAACAAGTGTTTTAAAACAAACACCTATTTTGGAGTGAATCTAACTGCACTTCATTACCTGCAAACAAAATTTGTATTCTAAAATGCAAGGCATCCAATATATAGAGAGAGATGCAAGCTAAGATAAGCATCTAGAAGGAGAGGGGTGTCCAAATCCACATGGAAAAATATCCCATGCCATACACAAGATTTGGACACATGTACAATATTCCCTTACACCTCTTACAACTGACATAGAATGACACACATTATACACAAGAGAAAAAAAAAAACTCCACCAAGAATTATTCTATTATTCAATCTCTAAATTACAATAGCTCCAATTCTTGCTTGAGAATGCTTCTTTTACCTTCACTAGAACTTCTTCACAACCTGCAATAAAACTAATCATAACTCTCTTCAACTTGCTTGAGATATATAGGCTTTAATAGGCTTTGTAAACTCAACATGAGTTACAATTACAATGCTCAAGCCCTATCCCTAAAAGGTATTCCTATCTCTTACAAGTAGAGTTAAGCTATGAAGAACAATGCTAAAACATGTGCTTCATCCATTTGGGCGTCCCAAACTGAAGTCACAACTCAACCTTCACTCAGTTGATAATTCCAAAGCTCCTCCTCAAAGTTGGCACCAAAAATAAATCCTACTTAACTGAGCCTTCAGAAATATCTCAACATGTAAAGGAGGTAATTCCAAGAAGACAACTTGGGTGCCCAAGTTGGCTCCAAGTCATTTCTTGTTAACTAAAACATTTACTCAACACCATTCATGCAAGAATGGTCATCCCTTGTTAACTGAAGGAAGTCCCTATTATCTATCATACAACTCAAGTCATTAGCCATGCATTCAAAGTTAATTGAAGTCAACTAGCATTCAACTAAAGCTAACTGAAGACAACTGAACCATAACTGAATTGATCTGAACTAAACTGAACTGAACTAATCTAAACTGAATTGAACTGAACTTCATGAATGCAAACATCAAACCCTAACTCCTAGGATCTTTACATGATTTCATAAGTGTTATCTCTTACTCTGAATAGTTAACTAAACTCAAGGTGAGTGTCACCTTACCATGTGTGCACCCACATGTTCCTATTATTTAGGAATAACTACAAATGTCAATTACATGATTTATTTCATCAAATATTAATCTCATCCTAATCTTAGTGTTGTTGAACACATTCTAAGAACTTAGGAGAATCATGAAATAATTAATGTTTAGGATTTGCAATTAAATGACATCCTATTTCCAACATTCTCCCACTTGACATTATACATTGCGATTATTCTAAACAAGGAATAATAAAAACAAGTACAAGACTCAAAGCCAATGGCCTTCTTGCACCAACTAATCAAACCATGCTAGCTTCAAATGCAACCTGCATAATCATGAAGCTTCCAAGCAAATGATTAAAACCAAGAGAACTTATTTGTATGGTTTCATAAGATAATCTATAACATTAATTAAAGTGTTAACTTTCTCAATTAATACCTTCCCATTATCAACCAAACCAATACCTTTCCCAAGTCTTTGTATCCAAACCGCCTCTTTGGAGGCATGCTAAACCACTGAGTATGTTGAACTCATATTCAACCAAGGTGTAGGCTCCTCAGTCTTTTCTGTTGAAATTTTTTTTCTTACAAGTAACCATTCCAACAAATATCTCTTACCATAAGAGAACTCCAACCTCACCTATTTCTCCAAGTATCCATGAGGGCCTGTAACCAACCAATCCATGCCAAACTCCAAATGCAACACAACACTTTCATGAAGTAATCAAGCAAATGATTAATGTACCCAATACTTAAGAGAACTACACAAGATCAATGTCAAAGCTCCAATCATGAATTAGGAACATAACATGACATTCCTGATCTAACCATCTCCTCCTAGGAGATCACATGCATCATAGCATACTTATACATCCTAGTCTCAAGAGAACCATGTAATATTCCAAACTCTAAATGCATATCAAGACTAAACCATGACATAATAGCAACCACTTTAAACCAAGAAACCATATCTCCAATCACATGGAGATAACCTTACCAATGATGCATCCATGTCACTGCCAACAACTCCCACTAAACTATGGTACTGAGTCACACATGGCATTTTGACTACCATCCTCTCCATGAAGATTACTCTGAAACATGAAGCAAAGAGTTATCACAAACAATATTAGCTGAAATAACCAATGCATCATTACTATCATATGAGGACTCCTCTGTAGAAGAATCAAAACTCTCTTTCTTGTTCTTACAATCCTTCTTCACATGTCTCGATTTCCCATAGTTCCAACACTTTACCTTACTTCGTCGTTCTGACTTACCCTTCCCTTCCTTATTTCCCTTAGGCTCCTTTTTCTTAGGCCCGCCTTTTACAAACAAGGCATCTTGGATTTCCTCCTTAGACTTCCTCCTCATCTCCTCTAATAGGAGAGTAGGAATAATGTTGTCCATCTTTAGATCTGCACCATTACCACTAATTGCAACAATTAGATTTTCCCAAGAATTTGGTAAAGAACAAAGTAATAAAATGCACTTATCCTCATCCTCTAGCTTTACATCTATAGATGCTAACTGATTGAGAATTAAATTGAAAGCATTTAAATGTTGTGCAATAGATTCACCATTTTTCATTTTCAATGAATACAACTGCCTTTTCAGATACAACTTATTGGTGAGACTCTTAGTTTGATAAATGTCCCCTATTCTCTTCCATAATTTATATGAAGTGGTTTCATCAGAAACATTTAAGAGAACAACATCAGCAAGACATAACCTAATTGTTCCTCTTTCCTTATTATCTAACTTAGCCCAATCCTCATCTAAAATAGTTGTAGGTGTCTTTGTCTCATTATTAACTACTAACCATTGATCTCTTTCTTCAAGAAGATCTTCCATTTTTAATTTCCACATTTCATAGTTAGAACCATTGAACCTTTCAATATCTAACCTTGAATTCATTGTAATAAAACTTAATTCCAAAATCATAAAATAACATAAAATAATAAAAGCTCCCACTAAGCCAAAAAACCTCCAATCTTATAAGAAAAAGGCATCCCAATATTCTACCCAACCTCGGCTCTGATACCAAATGTTGAAAATTGAGGTATTTTCTTAGCTTAATACTCTGTAAAAATTGAATAGTGCTGATCTAAATAAGCTTTTCCTTTGTTACATATATTCTTTGTGGGTGATTATCTTGATTAATCCATTTTACTGTTGTAGAATGTAGAAAAAAGTTGATAGAAGAACTAGACAAGATATTAGAAAGATTAAACACCCACAAAGAATATATGTAACAAAGGAAAAGCTTATTTAGATCAGCAATATTAAAGTTTTACAGAGTATTAATCTAAGAAAACACCTCAATTTTCAACAATAAATGACCTAGAATATTTGATTTTCTTACAACCTTTCATAGCCCAACTTGGGAACCAGTTTTCTCCATGCACAAATATGCCTTATGATGTGTTATAGAATCTATCATAATTTTTCATAACTATCATAGGTCCAAGATTCAAAAGTGGGATGCCTACCTCCACTTGGGATGATGATGTGTCATGCGGTCACCTTCAACAGGGATGCCACCAAGCTGGTGGGTCCCAATTGATGACATGACATTGTAGGCCCAATTAAATAATACAAACAAATATAATAATACATTAAAATTAGTCATGTTAGGACTCTAAGGTTGAGACACCTTAATCCCAACACCTTCATGGTATCCTCTTCAAGATTCATGGAACTAGATGCTTCAATATTTTTCATTTGACAAATCCTTGTTCTTTTATCTCTTTGTCATTTTACCTCCATCTCTCTATTTGATTTAGTTTCTTCAGGTGTCATTCACTTCCTACATTTATTTCCTTTCCTTTTCTTTGATCCCATGATTACCAAACCCTCTTTATAAAAAACAAATGATTTTTAACCTATTTTCAAATTGCTACCTCCTTCAAATTTTGAAATAAAACTATATATGCAGATCCTTTGTTCTATAAACTCTAAAGTACAAATAAATATGAATATATATAAAAAAAACCCTCTTTTTTAATACCTCTTGAGAAAAGTCCTTGTACTTGATTCCACTTTAGAATAATTAAATTTTGGTTGTCTCCTTCAAAAAATTGAATAAAATATGGCCTGTTAAGAGATTGCACAAGACAAAATTGAATAAAAACTAACAAAAATTGGCATTGTCAGTCTATATTGCAGAAAGAGAATGTTGCAGAAAAAAGACTTGGTAAGTCATTTTTTGCCAAATTTGGAAAAAATAGGTATAATAGAAATGAGTACCTATTCTATTTTAGAATGAGTACCCATTTTTAAATGGGTACCTATTCCTAATTTCAAATGAGAAAATTAGGAATGGGTACCCATTTTGAAATAGGTACCCATTCTAAAATGTGAATGGGTACTCATTCTTTAAAGTTGAAATCCTAAAGCCAATTTTGCTTAGGTTTTAGGCTTAGGAAAGATTTGGTAATCTGACCCTAAGCCTTTGACTTGCAACTAAAAACTAAGGCAATGCCAAGAGAAATGTCTAACTTTGACAATATAGCTAATGGTTTTTTTTTCCAAAATTAATTTATGAAATTAAAACCCATTATAGATCACAATGTCTAGTTTTCAAATATTTTTTTTTTATGATTGGATTATTTTTTCTATTTTTTAATTATTTCTAAACAAACTAGTACATAAACTTGAAATATCCATTTTTTTAATTTTTTAATAACTTTTAAAATATGTTAATTTTTTTAAGAAAAATTATACGACATCAATCTACAAACAATTCTCTACAAAATGAAAAAAAAAAATAGTTTAAGTCAAATTATGGTGTCAATACACATTGGTTTTCAAAAAAAATAATTAGGGTCAACAAAAAATTAATAAAAAAAAAAAATTATAAAAAAATATCCTCATCAATCTTCAATTTGTTACACATGTAACGCCTCGTCATGCAAACCCCAAAGGACAACTAAAAACGCAACAATTTTTTTTTTGAAAACATAAAGTATAAAAACTATGTTTACTAATGCAACTAACATAGCTACAATTACAAGTTAAACACCTAAGTCCCTTGGGGTACACGAGGTGACATTACGTAATCTAACCAATAAAAAATTTGATAAAAGTAACTTTCAATTCTACTAACATAACTCTTCCATTTAAACATTTATAAAAGATAAGCATTAAGACAAGAACGAACCATATAGAAACCATACATGTTTTCATAGCAAATTTAACTTGGAAATATAAAGAACTTATTTTCTCAAATATAACACAAGATCAAAAATATTTACAATTATGGATAAAGCATGAATTACAAAATGTGATTATACAATAAATCATTATACAAGTAAATCTCATTGAGCGATTACCCAAGGTTACATCATAAGTCTACCCAATACATGGGAGAGTAACATATCAATATACAAAGTATGACAAAAGTACAAATATACATTTGGAAGCATATAACTCTGGATCAAGTTGTCTCGACAACTCTGCACTGAAAGGTACATCTGCAAAATAGGGAACCCAACGAGGTGCGTAGCATGTTCCACCCGACCACCCCCGTGCTAGGAGTAGATAAGAAAGGGTCCCCGACCAAGAACATCAAAAGTAGTACTCAAGACTAAACTCCAAGTATGGAAAGATAAATCACACATAAAGGAAACCATAACATCAAAGACCATTTCATAAACATGACAACAATAAAACACCAAATCATAACAATAGACCACTTCTAGAGGATTCCAATTAAGCAACTCAAAGGGAATGCTAGAGGAGAGTGTCATCGCATGGCCTTACATGGATTATCCAGACAAACTATCACAAGGTGTCACCTCCATCTATGGTTATCCTAACTGCCTATCTCAAGGCGCCGCTCCATAGGGTGACTCATGCGGAATCATGAACTTCTCGTGAAGATGAGTTCACGATTATGCCAACCACGACCTTCTCGGTCCACCTTTAGTCTATGAAATCCCTAACAGGCAAATGAGGTATCCATAATTATCTTATTAATGTTTAACTACCCACCCCCTAATTAATTAGTTAGGCTTTCACTTATTACTCAAACTCTATCGTGGGTTATCCTGATAGCCCCTTTGTGTGTCAATGCCCACGTAGAGCCACTCTCCCTAGATCCCAAAACACAACAAAAAATTCCAAGGGGTTGTACCTACAAGTACTCTAAAACACAAAATAGAACAATCGCGAGACAAAACCATCTCGCCAAAAGAATCATATAAACCAACTCTCATAAAGACGGTACAACCCAAGTATAAACTTAAAATCACAACTGTAGTTAAAATCGAGAGAAGTATCAATTAGAAAGGTCACATAATAAACCCCCATTTTCCCATACCTCTGGAAATTTTAACACTAACCTTATTTCCTATTAAAGGGTCGACTAACTTAAGGGTCCCCACATGCTTATAACCAAACTCAAGAAAATCGACTAAGAACTCAAAGAGAATCAAAGAACTAAATATTTATTCAACATCAAGATATTGTTTAAGAACACAAATTTCACTATGCTTAACAATCAAATTAAGATATCACATTGCATGAAATCCATCCTAGAAGTTAAACTATCAGTTTACTCAATTTATTTCATTACTTAAAAACTCTCGATTGGATTTGATAAAATATTTTCTTTCAATTAATCCAATAACAACATGAAGTCATAATAAATAACCTATGCAATATTTTTCCATAAATTTTAACCAAGTGTATATATATATATATATATATCATTTATTATCACAATTTAAATTTAACATCATAAAAATAATCCACATAATTATAATCCTTATAAATGAATAAATAAATATATATATATATTAATATAAATTAACAAATTTAATTTAAAATTAGATTTTATAAATCTTAAAATTTAAATATTAATAATAATAAAAAAAAGAATTAAAAATTAAAAACTTTTTTATTGGCCATTCGCAGCCTGGGACACTGCGTCCTCCCTGTGGGGAGGCCGCAACCCCACCAGGGCTGCGCCCAGTAGCCTATGGTTGCTATGCGCAGCCATGGTGGTTGCGCCCTCCATGGGAGTGGGAGGTATGACAATAGCTAGCCCTCCCCCCCCCCCATAATATATATTTAAAAATTTAAATTTTTATATATATATATTTTCTTCTACAAACGATTTCGTACAATAATATTATTTCTTCTAGGTTTTTTTTTTAAAACATATATTTAATATAATATATAATATAATTATATATATATATATTTCATGGTATATATATATAATATTTTTTTAAATATTTCAGTCGGGCATAATAGTAAGTCTGAACAGTCGAAAATAAAATTGTTTATACAGAAGTTTATTTCTACAAAAATTGTAAAGAAAAATTCTAAAGGGGTTATCAAATTTCACAATTTTCATAGAGGTTTTCTACTATTTTTTCCATTTTGTAGTTTTCCAAATGTTTTAACAATGAATTTATTTCATGAGGTTCTCTGATTTTACTATAAAATTTTCTACAGAGGTAACAAAATAATAATGGCAATACTTCAACAGTCGGGAACATAGTTTTCTATAAAGGAACTTATAATAAATTTTCTACAGAGGTCTACAACTAATTCATAGCAATTTCCTCTTACACAGACAATAACAGACAATCTTTTCAAAACAAGAAAGCATTTAAACAAAAAAGTAAAGAACATGTTTTCCTGAAGCCTGAAGAAGCGAGAGTTGTACAAAGCTTCGCCTCTGGAACTTCCAACTTTTAAATTCTTCCCAAAAACTTCACCTCCAGCCTGAAGCAAAATATAAGTCCAGAATCTATTGTAGTCCTTCTCAATTTTTTTTTAAAAACCAGAAAACCCCCAAAAACCCACACACCATTCTACAGCCAAAATTCTTTCCATGAAGAAATTCCTGTTACCCCATGCCAATATTCTTCAAACAATAATTTCAAACAATAATTTCATTAAATTCCCACTTATTCTCGTAAATCCTCTAATAAAAAGAATTAACTAATTTTTTAATTATTTTATTTTATTTATTTTTCTTTTAATAATAATACAACATTATGAACTATTTGATTAACTTAAAAATTCACCAATCAATACCGCTACCTTAAGTAAATTAAAAATTCTAATTTACATCAAAACAACTAATATTTTATTTAAACTATCCATTTAATCAAGAACATTAATCAATTAACTCAACCATAATTATCTACAAATAACTATATCAATTAAATACATTTTTTAATCACACATAATTAAAAATTAATTAAATCACAAACATTTACATACTAAAATAAATAATCAACCCTAACACAAACACAAACAAAGACGAGTTTGAGACAAAGACAACATTGGACTCACAACAAGGTGACGAACTTGGGATGGGAACATTTTCTTAACCACTCCCTTTTCAACATCAAACCCGTTGAGTTTACGGGACACGCTCAAACCTGTCAAGCAGGTGGAGTCGATGTCCAGTACCTGCATCTTGCATAGAAACAAACGTCAAGTAGCAAGAAAATCTCCATTACAGACACACCGTGAAAGGTAATCACGGAATAGCAGGGTACTTGCAAGCAAGTGATGCCACTCTGTCCTTTCACCAAGACACGCTAGCAAACACATCAAAAACCATAGCAGCATAAAATCACAACATTACCATATATATTATTAAGGAAAACCACAACATAACCACATAACATAATCACCATGAAATGTATCATCTAGCATCATATGTAATATCAAGTGCAGCAAACCAACCAAACTATGAATCCATGCACAACCAAAACGGTGAATTGATCACCCACACAAACGAAGTACAAAATCCACACATAAGAGTATCAACAACATAAGGGGTATTACAACACATATTTCTTCAAAAGGAATTAGAATAATTAATTTTATTTAGGTCAAATTATGGTGTTCGTACAATGCATGGTAGTCCTAAAATAGTGACTTTTAAAAAGTGGTTTTTATACATGCCTATTAAAAATCAATTCATATCATATGGGTATTAGAATAAATTACATATTTGGAAACTAGAATCAAAATAATAAATTTCATATTACTAAATTTTTTAAAGAATAAATGTGTAAGTGCTTCAAATTTTTAGTCCATCTGTGAAAAAAATTGAAAATAAGGAAAATCACTTCCACTTTTTGAGCTTTTTATGGACCCAACTTCTTGCATCAACCCTAAATTGGTAGTGATTCAACATGCATATTGATAAATTATAAAATCTAGGCAATTCAGGCCCTAGATTATTTCATTACATTTGCTAAAATCAAATTGACAAACATGAACTACCCATAAATTGGTAAAATTTACCACTAAAAAAATATTGCTTTATAAATTCCTTTAAGGGATAACTATTGTGTCACTAGGCAATGTGTTCTCTTAGTTCAAATCATATAAAACTTAGGTAAGGGGATAAAAAAGAAAGCATCCTAAAATGATGTATGCAAATTATTGTTCCCTTTGTGCACCAAATCCACCCATTGCATTATTAATTTCTCTTTAGTTGCTTCTAGAATGAGAGAAGAGAATTGAATGTGAGAGGAAATTCAAAATAATAAAAATGAACGCCTTTAAATACACAAACATAGCATCAAAATTTAGAAAATTGAAGGTCAATTTTACAATCATGAAGTTGACCTCACATTCATAAAAATGACTTGGGACATATATAAATGAATATATTAGGGTAGCTAATAGACGTACTAGGATAAGTGCTAGGATAGGAATAGGTAAATGCATTATCTAGGTGGATATATTAGAATGTGTACATGTGTAGATAAGGTGTAGTATGTGTGTATGGGGATAGGTAAAGGCTAGAGGAATGAGTCCAACCTTGCACATGATTGTGCCATTTGTTGATAAGTATATTGATCAAGCCATTCACTCAAAAAGGGGCACAAAGCTAAAGGGGAAATGACATGTGGCTATACAAATTTTACCATTACAAATATATATTGATTTGAATATACTTTAATTTGAAAGAAAAAAATAAAATATAAGTATATAGGATTTGTATATATTATTATTAGTTCACACCAATGCTATTGTTAAACTCATCCATCTAATTTTAAAAATAAATTCATGCTCGATTAAATGATTAAGATATAATATTGTGATGCTATTATATATAATAAAATTATTTAAAATAGTGTTATATCATTATAATTATTGGAGACATTATTTTAACTATAAAGATTGCACATTTAATATAATATTTATATTATATTAATCTTTAGGAAAGTGAGTCATAAGAAAATATAAAAGCATTGTTAGATCATAATTAGTGTTATATAAAATGTTGCAAGATGCAAAAAATTTCTTCTACTCTCTCTTATTGTGTTAGTGTATAGACAAATTCTCTTAATTATAAGAAACAAATTTTAGTTGTTCATCCTTAAATATCTTTTGGAATGAATGTTAGATGTTTGAATATAATCATTCATTTATGTACCTTGTGTCCTACTAAACTAGAAAAATATAGTGGATATGTAGGAATGTATTTAGTGTTTGTTTTACATTATAAAGAAATGAAAAGGCTTGATTTATGTTTAGTTGTTGATAATTATGAACTATCACGTTTAGTAGTTTTTAAATTATGCTTTTTTTAATAACTACGTAAGTAGTTAAGGTTATATTCTTTTTGAATATGGGGTTTAATATCTTATGGCTTCTTATAGAGCATATAGATGACTAAATATAGTAAGGTTCTACAAATTAGGGTTTGTTGAAATTATGGTTCGCGTGAGTGAATAGTAATGGCAGAGTTGGCATTTTTCTACCGAATTGATGGCTTTGTTTGCCATAAAAGCTTTCCTTAAAGCTTATTGTTGATTGTCAAAGCGTTCCAACCACATATAGAGCTTGTTAAAGAGCTGCTTGAGCATTTGGCATTGTGAAATTAGGGTTTCCCACGTCATGTAACCAATAAGTGAAATTTACCTCTCTTGAACTTGAATTTACCCTAATTTCCATTTTCAATTGTGATTGTTGTTGCTTTCTCTCTAAATTGGGCTTCTTTTAAGGTTTGATGTTCTTGGGATTGCTATAAGTTATGCTTTTATTCTTTTCTTTACGTCAATTTTTTCCTTAATAAGTAAGAACCCTAGTTTAAACCCATCAAACCCTAGTTTTTTTTTTTGTTACCCATGGCACCTAAAGTCCAAGCATCTACATCAAAAGGCCAAGCCTCTAGGTAGAAACCTGTAGTTAGACCTTTGGTTCAGGATCTAGCTAACCAATTAAAACCCTCTACATTTGATAAGGCACAAGGGCAACGAATGATTATGGCCCTAAAACTAAGTTTGGCATCACTGATAATTTTTGCACGATTAAGGATGCTACCCTACCATACTCTAGATGAAATATTTTTCACAGATGATCTAGAAATAGGAATGTGGGTATCCCACTTAGCAACCCATGGAGGTTAAACATAGAAAAGTTGGTTTTTCTCAATAGGTATATGGATGTAGATCTTCTCAAGTCCATCATTGCAAACTATGACCCTCTGGTTAGGGTTTCCAAAACCTACGATGGACAGAATATGGCATGGGTTACCAAGGAATAAATTGCATATGTGTTCAAGTTGAACAAATGGAGCAATGACATGGTCAAGATTGATGAGAGGAGGTTGAAGGAAGAATATATGAAGGTAAAGTACAATTTCAAGGTCTCAATGTTGACCAACTTTTTGATATCAATAGGGAAAGGAAAGGAAAAAAGGAACATTAATTTGGGACCCTTTGATGTTAAGCCCCTCCCCATTAAGTATTTCCTCACATATTTTCAAAAAAGCTTCTACTCCCTCTATCATATTTTGGGCTTTGATCTTGGCTCTAGCATGCCTATTGCTAAAATGTACATGGCTGCAAATACCCAAAACCCCAACATAAATTCTTAATATGATTTTTCTACGTATATAGCAGAGGAAATTCACAAAGGGTTGGTGGCATTAAAGAATGGGGAGCATGCTGTGAGATTATGGTGGTTTTTCCTATTCATGCACATGTTTATTTTTAAAGGTGTGGATTATTTTGGTTAAGATATGGAACTTAAAAGGAATGTGGATGGCATTGAAATGCCAGTGTAATCATGGACTCCATTATTGGATAAGGATGAGAAAAAGACCTATTTTGTGATTGCTACAAATCTTTTTGCTTCCAAGTTGAGAAATTCTTTAATGAAAGATGTGCCATGGGTCCCCAAAGAATTACATAACTTTTTGAGGCCAGCTAAGAGGAGGTTTGATTTAAATATTTCTCACAATTGGGGAGATGTAATCCCATATAAGGATTGCATGGTTTTAAGGGTATTTGGAACATAGCTGACACCCCACATACTCCCTAGGGTGGTGCCCTTAAGGATTTTTTTTGGAGGTGATGTGGCAGTTGGGAAATGTGGATGATGTTTTCTTGAATGAGAAGAGAAAGGGAACATTTTTCCCTACAAACATTGTATTTTCTAAGTTTGTCATGTTAACACATAGATGGAGAAATATTATGGACAACTACCTCAAGCCCTATAATATGTTCAAAGCTTTGGGAATTTAAGACCTATGTTCATAAGGGGTTCATGGTTTGGTTCATGAATAGGATTAGAGGAGGGTGATATGTCCATACCCATACTATGCCTAAGGATCTCATCAAAAATGTTTTTGATCTTGATGTCTAGGTTGATAGTATGAGGAAGTGGGGTGATTTTGTAAAAATATAGATAGAAAGAAGGGATAAAGACCCTAATTTTAAGGCTCTATTAGATATTAGTGACCCAATTTTGAAGATTGAGATAGTAATGAATTTTTTTGATAAATTTGTTGCTAATCTAAATGAATAAAGGATTGTGCAAGATAAGGGTAAGGCCCCTATGATAGAGGGAGAATCAACCCTTCTACCTTCCAAGAAGGTGCACATTTATTCAAGGAGGAAGAGCACAATAAAAAAGTAGCAAACAATTGCAACTCCTACACAGTCTGAGGAGTCAAAGGTGCAATCTCCACAACATCAATTACCTCCATTGCCACCACAACATTCTTCTGCTCAAAAAATAATTGAGTTGGATTCACAAACTAGGGAGCCAGCCTCTCCAAAGGAGCCATTAATAAAAAGGAAAAAGGTTGAAACTATTGGCCTTTTTTATTATCCTATGGATGAATCAAATGATGAAATTTTTATAACCAAGGACTTGAAATAATGCAAGGAATTCCATCCCCTCCAAGAGGTGTTGAGCCACAAACCTTAAGCCTTAGCTTAAGAAAAGCTAACCTAAGTGGAATGAATAGCTCTAAAGATGCTTGATTCCAAGCTTGTGAGAGTTTTATGGAAGATGATGAATTTGTAAAGACAAGCATTTAAAGAATTCATATGGAAAGCCATGAAAGATGAATACACAATATTAGTGTAGAAAAAGAAATGTGAGAGCCTGAGAAGCCCCAAACAATAATCGAAGATGAGGTCTAAGATGAAATGAGGACCAAATATTTGAATATTACTGTAGCAAAGAGTAGGGAATTGGTAAGGAAGAGTGGAGTATGACTACTCCTAGAATGAGACTTGACATCGACAAATTCATTTGATATTGTGAGACATGGCACCCCCATATTTAACAATTAAGAAGAGGTCACATTGGCTTTGCAGGGGTCAACCTTCAATCAACAATGGGATACTCTAGCTATTTAGGCTTTGGCCCCTACCACCAAGAAAGCTCAAAGTTGCAGAGCTTGCTCTAGGGGTTAGAGGAGGATTGATCGTAAAGAAAGATTCAGGTACATCTTCCTTGGAGGTAGCCACCATGAGTCTCAATGTGCCGCAATCTAATAAGGCCATAATTGAGTCCTTGACAGAGGAAAGGGATTAATTTAGGACTCAATATAATGATATGGTGGTTGAGTACAACTTGAGCCAGCAAAAAATGGCACAAATGTAGACTCAAATGGCTCTATGGAAACAACAATTCCAATCATTGTAGCCTAACAACTCACAAGCTACAATTTTTCCTCCCCCTTCTCCAATTCTTTCACCACCTCAAACTCAAGATGAGGTTACTCCCACTGAATATGAAGATGTGCAAGTTGCACAATCAGCTCCTGATACATAGATGCTCCTCAAGCTAAGGAGGTTACCAAAGAAGAGTTGATGGAGAAGCTTAAAAACTATGAAGATAGGTTGGATGATCTTGTCTAGCTAAACAGTATGAATATTGTGATAATAGTGCTTGAGCACTTAAATAAGGGAGTAGAGAAAAGGTTAATTAGTATTCATGCTAATTATTCTTTGATGTTTGATGCCATTAAAAATCTTGATAGAGATAAGGATATTGCTACTCCTTTAAGAGATAAGTGGATCCCAAGGGCACAAATGTTGAGGGATATGGTTGTTGCATCCTCTCATGGTGCATATAAACCTACAAAGATTCTTTCAACTTTAAGATTTGTAACTGACATAACTGGTTCTTAGGGGTTGATTAAGCCCTTGAAAATGAAAATTAGGGAACTATTTAAGAAGTTTGATGATTGGAATTTTTGTCTCCAAGTTCTAGACATTTTGAATGAGAAGGATGAATTTAAGTCCTTGCAAGAGTGGAAGGACTAGGTAGCTCAAGTAATAACCGCACAAGCCAAATTGATATGTGATGGAGTTGATTTATATATGTTAAGAAATAGCATGAACAAGCTCATGCATACAGGGGCCTTTCTTGAAGATTTTGATAAAGAGGAAAACCAAGTGGCATTCAAGTATATCCCATATAGGTCAAAGGAAGATAATATTACAGGATTTGATTGGCCAATGAAGGAGAAACTTGCATCATGGAATTCCAATTATATTGATACTTTAGACAGATGAACTAATGTAGGTTGGAATTGGTGACTACAATTTTGGTTGGTGGTCTGCAATAAAGAGGATTTAGAAAGGAGAAGTGAAATATACATGGCATAGAACTAGTACAAATTAGGCCTTGGATATGTCAACATTCAAATATTACACTTTCTCAAGTTTAAATATGGTGACAAGGATACTTTGGTATATTCTCTTTTTCACTTTATTCTTTTCTTCTACAATTTTGGAGCATGTGGAATAAGTGCTTAGCTCGTGGAAAGAATTATTTTGCACTGATTGAAGGAGTCTTTGAAAGGTGGGACAATCTTCATCAACAAATAGAAATGGTTTTTGTCTTATGTTAAATTCTCCCTCATATTTAGGAAAATATAACTGCCTTCTGATGTAATGTGATTGTCAAATGAATACTTGACATGTGTACAATCTGGACCAAAGCTTGTTTTACTCCCTTGTTCTTATAAAATAGAATTCAATGCCAATTGTACGGAGTTGTTGATTGATCATAGAGAAATTTTGTAATAGAAGACACAAATAATAGTTTAGAGTTTTGTATTAGGTTTTTGAGTCTAGTTGATATGCAAATGTAATTTTTGATAATAGTACTAGCAAATGAATATAGAAGATGGTTCAAATTCAAATCCATTTCTCTCCTGGTGCATTTGTTACATGACTTATTAATAAAATGATCAAGGGTTGTTTTATTGATCTTCACTGTGTTCCAATGATGTATGGCTATTATCTCAATTTTAATTCAAAGAATTAATTAAATTACTTGGATAAAGCCATATGTTAATGTAATTTGAGTATCAGGATTTGATAAGAAGTCTTTGTCTAGGATACAATGTTATGATGCTGCAATGTAGTGTTGTAGAAGCTTTATAATGCTAAGTATTAATCTATTATCCAATTATGCTTGTGTTGAGATTCACTTCGTTTCTTGGGTTAAGGCACTAGTATGGGTTTTGTATTTGTGATGCGATTCTACATCATTCATCAACAAATATAAATTCATAATAAAACTCTCTATTGAATTGTAATTATTATTTCATGTCAAATTTATCATTCTCTACTCTAAATGTTAAATGTGTAAAGGATTTTCCAAATTCTTGAATGTTTTCAATTATTGAGCTATGGTTGTGAGAATGCATATGTTATTTGCAATGTACTTAGTCATTAAGTGCATAAGTCTTTAGGTACATTGTGGGATCACCCTCCTGGATTTTGCAGAGCCAAAAGTGTAGGAGGAAAGCATTGTTGCTTTCACTTGTTCGTTGGCCAATCCCTTCAGGTTGCTAAGAATTGGAAATGGAAATTTCATAGGCTTCTCTAAGGATCAACTGTTGGTGTAATTAATTATTAATTACACTTTACATAAGTTTACTTAGGCTTTATTTTAATTCCTAAGTTATAGGTTTTATCCTTATCTTATCGAGCTATCTTGTTGCTCAAGATAAGATTAGGTTTATGCATCTTTGCTTTTATAAAGCAAATTATCTCTTGTAAAATTTTGTACTTCGAATATATTAATTTGCACATCTTTTGAAAATCTCTGCTTTTTCATTTTTCTCTTCTATGGAAGGTGATTTTTCTGGTTTGCAATCAGATCTTAGTTTCTAACATGGTATCAGAGCCTCGATTTGTAGCCCCTTCTCAGCTTTTTTGGAGGAACACAGTGTAGAGCTCGTTCGAGGTCCCTCGAGGGTTTCAATCCTTGAGCATCTTTATGCAGTGTCTTGGATCAGATCGGGGTTTTCCATTGCATTTTGAGTGCTGGAAAAAGTTAGAAATGACTTTTACTTCATTCATTTTCGTCACTATTTGTCAGATCTGCAAGGGTCTCAAGCTCGGTGATTTTTCTGATAGATCTGGGGGTCACCTAATTTTTGGAGCACTTTGGGCCCAAGTGGACCTCGCCGTTGGATTCGCAGTGCCCAAAAACCCCTATTTTCATATAAAGTTTGTCTGATTTGGACACAATCATCCAGAAAGGCAAAAAAAATTTGCCCAAGGGCCGTACGGCCCCCAGGCACAATTCTCAAGGCACAAATTCGAAAAAAATCAAAAAATATTAAAAAAATCAAATTTGCAACAAAGTTTTGGCGTCGCCCATTCAAATGGGTTTAGCCACCGGGTGGCCACCAGTTGGCTGCTAGTGCACCACCGCCGGCGGTGGCTCCCCCATGCCGCTCCACCAAACTATGCAGCCAACCTTTGTGGGCTTTCAACTCCTACGTCTGGTCCTATGGGAGACCAGCGCTTGACCTAAGCCCCTTGCGCCCGTCCAACCCCCAAGCTAGTCATATCAGCATCCAAGGGCTTCGGCCCAGCCCCTGGTCCTGCATGTGACCAGGGGCCGAATTTTTTTAGCTCCTGAGGGCTGCAGATGGCCAAATCGACATTTTTGGACAACTTTCACGGAAATGGACATAACTTGGGCATACGGTGTCCTTTTTTTGCAAACGAGATATCGTCGGAAAGCTGTTTTGACAATCTATGCAATGGTGTAGGTGTGATTTTCTGATTTTTCTTTTTAATCCCTTTTTCAGCCTCGGAAGTCAGATGTTTTTTTCACTCCGGGACGCATATCTTTTGACTCGCTTATCCATTTTTTGCGATTTTCACAACGTTGGAAAGTTGGTTTCGGCCTCTATGTAGATCTGAGGTCATTTACAAAGAATGTATAACTTATTTTATGTATGCATTCATTTTTGTTTCGTGCTCTAGGTTTGCATTTTCACTTATGTTTCTGTAGTTATGCATTATCTCCTTCTGCAATCATTGGATATTGTAATAATGAACTGATATAAAGTTCCATTGAGGGGGGTTCTTACATCCATCTTTAGTATTGGTGACAACTTGCATGAGTTTGTCTGGTTTCCTGTTGTCTCCTTTTTAGCTTCTTTCTTGCTTAGCTGGACACATTGTTGGTTTGCTTCGGTTCACACCTCACATTGGGATTTTATAGTTCTTGATCAGCATTGGTTCAGATCTTTCTCATTTGAAGGCCATGTTTTTATGGTTAATGTTCTAGAATCTTGATGGTACTCGTCCTATGGGCAGTTTTAGTTCAATTTGGCATTGGCTTCGAGAGACACTCTTCTAGATTTGTCATCATTATGGATCCTTTCATCCTTTCATCTACTGTTGCTTACAAATTCCAGGGTTGATCCAGTATGTGAGTTTCCAGTGTTCCTTGGCATCGGGTCTATTGTTGCATTTGTGATTCTGATATGGTATTTTGCAAACAGAACTATCTTTCCTTGCTTGCTAGATTTGGGGTTCCAGTGTTGCTTCATTAGAGTTCTTCTAGTGATTCTTCGCAGCAGTTCATCTCTCTGAGGGAGGGTTTTTCCCACTAGGTTTTCTCTCTCTTTACATTTGTACATGAGTACCTGATCAGGCCTTGTTGTCAAGACTCATATTTGCATAATAATCTGCTTCTCCCTAAGTTGCACTTATGGAGGGGTGTTGGTGTAATTAATTATTAATTACACTTTGCATAAGTTTACTTAGGCTTTATTTTAATTCCTAAGTTATAGGTTTTATCCTTATCTTATCGAGCTATCATGTTGCTCAAGATAAGATTAGGTTTATGCATCTTTGCTTTTATAATGCAAATTATCTCTTGAAATATTTTGTACTTCGAATATATTAATTTGCACATCTTTTGCAAATCTCTGCTTTTTCATTTTTCTCTTTTGTGGAAGGTGATTTTTCTAGTTTGCAATCAGATCTTGGTTTCTAACATCAACTTGGTTCTTAAAACTCTTTATCTCTTTTATTATCCCTCTCAATCTCTCTATATCACCCTCTATCTATATATCTCCCTCTCCCTCTCCCTCTCTCCTCCCTCTTCTTCTCTCTCCCTCTCTACATATGTCTCCCTCTTCCCCATCTTCTCTCTCTCCCCATCTCTCCCTCCCTCTCTCTATCTCTCCACATCTCTCCCTCTCTCACTCCCTCCCTATCCCTCTATCTATATATTTATATCTCAACCTCTCTCTCCCTTTATCTTCCCATATATCTCTATATCCATTTTTTTCTCTTCTCATTATCTCTCTCTCTCTCTCTCCCTCTCCATCTCTATTTTTCTTTCTTTACTTCTCTCTATTTTTCTCTCTTTATCTCTCTCCCTCTTCCCCTCTCCATATATCCTTATATGTAACACCCCTCCATTTTGGATGTTTGGATCGGAAGTGTTTTCTTTGTAATGATTGTGTCTGATTATGCTTTGACTTTGGAACTTGGTTACTTTTGACTGCTATCTGTTAAGTGATGTGAATGTTATATTTTAATGTGATGTTATTTTATTTTAATGTTGTCTTTATGGCATGTTTTGGATTAACTTAGAAGATATTTGATTTAATGGTGTTTTATGCTTGTGATCATATCATTGATGTTAGATGTGTCAGTTAGTGATATTGTATTGGTGAAGGGGATGAGATTGTATCACTCGCTTGCGAGTGCCCTATGATTATGATTTTCCACTTCACGATGTGTTTGATCATATTATATATACATATATATGCATGTTCGATGTACTCTTTGTTTGTAGGTTGGCAGGTACATGACATCGACTCCACTTGGTTCACAGGTTTGAGCGTGTCCAGTGACCAATAGAAATCGATTAGGAAATAGTAGCTAGGTTTTTCGTGCCAAGTCGTCACCCTAGTCATAGTGTGTCGTCGGGATTTTGTCGGGTTAGTTGTTTTAATTTGGTCCATTTCACCTTGAGTATTTATTTAATTTCATATTATAGAGGTTATTAAATGGCAGGTGTAGTTAAAATGATGTTTAACTGTATCTAGTTGCAATGTTGAAATGTTATTTATTTCTTTGATTAATTTGATTTAATTAATAAAATTAGATTTAATTTATTGATTAATTAGGTTAATGGGGTTAAATTAATTACAATAGTTGTTTTGGAATTACTGGATATTAAGATTTAATTAAAATAAAAGTAGAAATCATGTTTGGATAGCTAGAGTTAAATTAAAATAAATAAATAAATGAAAATGTGTTTTAATTTCACTTTTTCAAATTATAGATTAAAGTAATTTTTTTGCAAAATTTGTATTCTTTTGTTTAAAAGAATTTTGAAAATGCATGAGATTGGAATTAGAAAGTAAAATTGTTTTAAACTTTTAAAAAATGGAAATATCTCCAAATTGTTCAATAAATTTAGTTGGTGGGGATATTTTAGGGGTTTGACCAATTTGGGAAAAAACTCTATTTGAGTAAATAGAATTTCATATATTTTTGAGGAATTTGCAATTTGGGGAAGGAGTTTTTTGGCTGTGGCTTTGCTTGGATTTGTGAAGGAGATTGAAATTCTTGCTTGAGTTGGATTCAAAAGAGGAATTGAAAATACCATTGTTAAAGTCTTCAAGCCTTGGAGCAAAACTAGGTTCCTCTTTGATCTTATTTTGTTTTCTTTCATTTTGAAATGAGTTTCAATCTGTGTTATGCTGTTGAAAAATCCTTGAACTGCTGTTTGGAATTTCAATTAAAACCAATGTGAAATGGATTCAAAACTTGCAAATTTCTATTGGATTTAGGAGAGAAAATCAAAACAAGAATCTTACAATAGAAAATTTGAAAGAGATCAATAAGAAATTTTCATTTCAAACTGAAAACTTAACCCAGAAATTTGTGTTGGCAAATTTATTTCTATTACAAATTTGTGTTGTGCATTTGCATAGTTTGGGTTGAGAAAAGGATTTTAGAAATACATATTTACATATATTTTGGCATATAAACTTATATGCTATTTGGTGGAAAGCTCTTCATTTAAAAAAAAATTGTTTTTTTTCAAAATTACTTCCTGTATTTTCGTCTGGGTTCTTCTTTATTTTTCCTTGAGCCAGGGGAGACTGGTTTTGTTTTAATATTGAAAAATATTAATTTTTTAATGATTTTGTGGGGTGTGGGGAAGAGGTGTTGCCCCCAGCCACCCATAGGGGTGACTGTGAAGGTCCCAGCAGTCCCTGTGGGAGGCTATGCAGCCGCCTTTCCACAGCAGGGGCTACAGCCAAAGCCAAACTTTGGCTTTTATTTTTTTTAATCTTTTATTTTTTAATTTTAAATTTTATTTATATTATTTTATATTATATTTTATATAATATATATAATATTTAATATTATATATTATATAAAATATAATATGTTTAATATATTAATTTAAATGATTTTTTTATTATTATTTAAAATATATTTTATTATATATGCTAATTAATGGGTTTTAAATTATTATTTATATATATATTTAAATTATAGTCATATATTTTTTTTTTTGTATTATATTATATATTGTGAAAACAGAAAAGATACAGAGCAGTAACAACACAGCAGGCTATTCACATTATAGCAAGATGCAGGTTCAAAGAAGTCACTATGAAGTTACAAACAAATATGTTGTTTTCAGTTTACAGCTGGTTCAAAGGAGTCACAATGTTGTTCGATGCTGCTATGCTGCTGATGAGAACCACATGCTGCTAAGAAGGCTGAAAACCTACCATATACCTCAAAAAGGAAGCACCACAACTGCCAAAAATGGAGGACTCTGTCATCTTATCTTGCTGAGTTTTACTAGGTGCTCGGAAACTCATTCACCAAAGAGTGGTCCCTGCTGAAAACATCCACCCTGAGCAATGGTGGAGCCCCCTCATTCTGACTGCCATTTTCCATCTTTTTGTTGAACTCTTCCTGAAAGACTTCTAGAGCTCTCAGGAAAATCTCGGTAGTATACTGCCACCTGTCCCTGAAGTTGCCTTCACAGAGATTAACAAGCATTGTGTCCTCCTCCAAAAATTTTAGGAACTTGAATTTGGCCACCTTTATAGTCAGAATCACCTGCACAGCCATATTGTACAAAATGAGTCTTTTATTAGACTCAGTAAGTGTCCTCCTTATCCCTTTAAATTTTTCATCATTTCTCAAAATCCAAATTAGCCAAAGAATTTCGGTAGCAAAATATACCCAGAAAGCTGATATTTCTTTCCCAATTTTATTATTTCTAGCAAAAAGAATTATGTTTGAGCTGGGTTTTCCATTGGCCTCCCAGATATCTTGCTTGTGACAAAACAAACTCCAAATTTCTTTAGCATATATACATTCAAAAAATAAGTGCATTATAGTTTCTGACACCCTACAAAGGCTGCAAATTTCAATGTCATTTGAACTTATCTTGCAAGGTAGTTTCTGTAGAGTTAAAAGCCATCTGAAGCAAGCCTTCTTTGGCTCCATTACACTGGTCCAAGCACATCTCAGCAGCTTAGACCACTCATAATTGTTCAGATTGTGGTTCCAGATCCTATTCAAGTGATTGAAGGTCTCTTGTTGACATGTAAGAGAGTTATACACAGTTTTTGCGTTGAGACTGATTATTTTAGTCCCGCCATCCCAGAAGAAATCTTTGTACTGCACTTCATTGTAAACACAGTTTATTGGGAAGGAAAATTCACTGCATGCCTCCTTGATGATATAATATGTTCTTCGTTGAGTTTCAGGGAGCCCGAACTCAACACCTAACTGGGACCAATCTTTTAATTGCCCCTTATCAAATATATGGGAGAAGTTCCTTATTCCTTTGCCCGCCCAACCTTTAGCTGAACATCCCTGCAAGAGAGCCAGAGGTTTTCCCTTATGCCTGAGGTTCCACCAGATTGATCTATGAGAGAACAGGGTATTTTTTCTAAAAAACTTGGCATTGGTAATATGTGCCTTGGCATACTCCCAAGCTTTCCAAATGCTTCTAAAGACCAACGAGCCCTCAGGAACCATAAGGTGTTGACTGCTAAGGATATCACTCAGGGGGAGGTCTTTCCAGACCTTTGCATGCTTAGGAACAACCCTCTGAATGTTGTTCCTGATTAGTATTTTCCATGGCTCATCACCATCAAGGGCTTTGAAGATCCATTTTATAGCAAGTGCAATCCCTTGCACTTTCAGGTCTTTTAGTCCCAATCCGCCTTCTGCTTTACTCAAGCAACACCAATCCCATTTTACTACATGCTTCTGCCTCTTGCCCTTCCCATCCGACCAAAGGAAGCCCCTTATTTTCTTCTGAATTTCATCCACCTGATAATTGCTGAACAACCAAACAGAAGCAAAATAAAGGCTGTATGAAGAAAGGATTTTCTGACAAATCTGAATTCTCCCTGCCAAGGAGAGGTATTGCCTATTCCATCTACTCAATTTTGCATCAATCTTTCTTTGAATCCAGTACCACATTTCCTTCAAGTTGGGGCTAATCGCAAAGGGGATGCCCAAAAGTCATATATATATTGAATATATATATGTAATTATATACACATTAAGTATATATAATTATATATTTATGTTGATAAATATTTATATTTAAATATGTTTATTAAAAAGGTTATTGTATGAGAATAGTTGAGAGATTGTGATGATAATCAATTGTTTTATTTCAAAAGAGGATCTTAGTTAATCAAATGATTTATTTTTAAAAGTTGATTTTACAATCAAAGGACTTTATTTAAAATTTTATTTTGATTATTATGTATAATTGGGAAAGCATGGAATTAAATGGTTAGAATTAAACTCATCAATGTTATTCATGTAATCTATTTACTCTAGAGTGTTTGCAATAATGTTAATTATTTTTATGGTTACATGCAATATAACTTTGCATTGTTTAGATTTAGGAAATCCTAAAGTAGGTTAATTAATTGCCAAAAGTGTCTTTTGTCGTGTGTTTTCTCTCATTGTCGTTGTTAGGAAAATAGGGTGATTTGTTTATGTTAGTCTTCGAGAGGTTCCTAGAGGATAGGGGTTGTCATTTTACAATGTCAACCATTTGTATATTCGTTGGGTAGCACATATAGAGGTATTATGTTGTTGTACCCGGTTTCCACAAACGGGGATTTGTGCCTCCTTGGATTAGGAGTGGCTTATGTGGTCTGTGCCTCCTTTGGAATGAGTGGGTTTTGTTTTTTGGTTTCCTCTAGTGTTTGGAGAGGGTTTTGGCCTTGTTGCCTCCAGTGTTTGGAGAGGGTTTTGACCTTGGTTGCCTCCAGTGTTTGGAGTGAGTTTCCTTTGTCTATTGCCTCCTTGTATTGGAGAGGTCATCTTTTCGAGTTTACCCATTTGATTGTGGTTTTGTACCATGTGTGTTGTCAATAGGAGAGTGGCTCTTTGTGGGAGTCCAACACACAAAGGGGCGCCAGAGTAACTCACTTAGGGTTTAAGTAAGTGATAACTTAAAAAGAACTAATGAAAAACTCTCAAACTAATTAAGATAATTAATGCCTCTCTCATAACTCATTCGCTTTTAAGGTTTGAGATGAGACAAGAAGTGCAGTTGGTATGAGGGTCCGGTGGCTGGTTGAGTTGAGCTTGGATAGCCCAAGATGTGGGTTCGGTTTCCTAAGACAGTTGAGCCTGGGTAATTCATAGAAAATGTCATGTGGCACTCTCTCTATGTCAACTACAAGTTAGTTCGTTGTACTGCGTAAATGATCCTTGTTCTCTGGAAGCATTGTAACTTTGTGTTAAGTGATATTGTGGTTGTAGTTGTTTCAATTCAGCTATGTTTTAGCTCATCTCTAGTGGTAGATGGTCTTGTGTAGGATTCCTTGTTACTATCTCCTAGCACAGGGGGTGAGCCTTCGGGTATCACATGGTTGGGTGGAACGTGCACCTTAATTTGTTGGGTTATCTTCTTGTTCATGTGGACAAGATTTCTAGTTGGAGAGCTCGTGGGATATAGTTTCTCTTCTTGCTATATTCTTTCTGAAATTATTGTAATTCTTTTACCCCTCATTGTTATTGAGGTGGAAGTTGTAATCTGTAACCTTACTTATTGGATTTATCTCATTCGAGGAATGAGTGTTGTAATCACGTTGTAAATTATATTATTGGAATCAAGTGGTATCTCATATTATTTGATGCAAATTATTATGTATGGAATGTATGTGAACTTAATTGTTATGTTATTAAATGTTATGGTTATAATTCATGTTTCTTGTTTGGGTTTCAAAGTAAACTCGGTCTCGTAACTTTAGGGGATTGGTTGGCAATGGTTAGTGAACTTGCATGTTAATTGTTCTTTTAAAATAAATAAATAAATAAAAATTAGTTCGTTTGTGTAGTAAATTGCAACTTCCCTTAGAGTTGCGTGGCAGGGTGTTACACATGGTATCAAAGCCCAAGTTTAAACACTAGGTGCTCTGGGATAATGTGGACCCATTAAGTTGTTAGTTGTGTAGGTCTATACTCTGGGCACTATGAGCCATGGTGTTGACCTAAACTCTCTATTCGATAGTCATGTTTTCCTTTTGGGTTGATCTCACTTGTCTACCCAGAAGTTGTTGTTACGTGGTGTAGGTCCAATGGTGCAGGAAACTAGTGGAAAGGATAGGATCCTCGGTGTAGTGTACAATGCACTGATATCCTTCCTACTGGAAGAATGCATTATGGACAATGGTGTAGTATGTGAATTTCGTGTGTTGTGTGTGGTGGAAAACAACCAGTTTTGTTGTTATTTTCGCCCCTTGCATGTCTTCTTGTGCTTTACCTCATTGTGCAAGTGATTGCTTGATTGACTCTATGTGGTTTCAGAGCTGCTTTTGCATGTTATATTGTATTGAAATTATGAAATATGGTAATAGAAAATGAATGATCATGTTGTTAGTTCATAAATATTGTGTATACTCTCATATGTTTGATGCAATTGTGTGAAAGTGATTGTGTGATGATGAAACCATGATTGCATTTGTTCCTATGTTAGAACTATAAATAACTCTTTTCTTCTCCCTCTTCCCATTGGTTTAACGAAGATGCCTGTCCTTGAGGGTGTGGTGTATTAAAACCCATGGTATGTTGTATCTTATGAGAAAATGCTTATGTATTCATGAAGGTTTTTCTATTAGATCAAACCTTGGGTAAAGGACCTAAGTCCCCAAGTTGCATCCATAATCATGGGAAATGTATAATATGAATGGAAAATCATTTTACAGTAAGTAAAAGTTTAGAGAAAAGGGATTAGTGAAACCATTGTATGATAATGATAATTGCATAATAGGTACATCTTGTTGGTGAGGCCTATAGTCCCCAACTTTATTGTTGAGTCTTAAGAAATCATGTAGATGTTAAATTATTGTACCTGGTTTCAAAATGCAAAATAGTAAATGAATGTTGAAGTAATAATGTTGCATACCTTATCTTGACTAAACATTGTAACGATATCGCATTATGTGTTTTGGAGATTTGGTTGGTGATTGCTTCACCATGTTGATTTGCATAGATTGACAATGTGCTTGGTTGTGTTGATTTTAGCACAGATTGCTGTTGTTTTTTATATTGAGATATGGAGTGGTTCAGTTTTTCAACCATAGATTATGTGAGATTTTATTGAGTTTGTACTAGGGGTATTAGTAGGCTTCCAGGAGTAAGCCTAACCCTAGGGGGGGAGGATGTAACACCTCTCCATTTTGGATGTTTGGATCGATAGTGTTTTCTTTGTAATGATTGTGTCTGATTATGCTTTGACTTTGGAACTTGGTTACTTTTGACCGCTATCTGTTAAGCGATGTGAATGTTATATTTTAATGTGATGTTATTTTATTATAATGTTGTCTTTATGGCATGTTTTGGGTTAACTTAGAAGATATTTGATTTAATGATGTTTTATGCTTGTGATTGTATCATTGATGTTAGATGTGTCAATTAGTGATATTGTATTGGTGAAGGGGACGAGATTGTATCTCTCGCTTGCGAGTGCCCTATGATTCTAAGATTCCCTCTTCACGGTGTGTTTGATCATATTATATATATATATGCATGTTTGATGTACTCTTTGTTCATAGCTTGACAAGTACATGACATCGACTCCACCTAGTTCACAGGTTTGAGCGTGTCCAGTGACCAACGGAAATCGATTGGGAGATAGTAGCTAGGTTTTCTGTGCCAAGTTGTTACCCTAGTCATAGTGTGTCGTCGGGATTGTTGTCGGATTAGTTGTTTTAATTTGGTCCATTTCACCTTGAGTATTTATTTAATTTCATATTATAGAGGTTATTAAATGGCAAGTGTAGTTAAAATGATGTTTAACTGTATCTAGTTGCAATGTTGAAATGTTATTTATTTCTTTGATTAATTTGATTTAATTAATAAAACTAGATTTAATTTATTAATTAATTAGGTTAATGGGGTTAAATTAATTAAAATAGTTGTTTTGGCATTACTAGATATTAAGATTTAATTAAAATAAAAGTAGAAATCATGTTTGGATAGTTAGAGTTAAATTAAAATAAATAAATAAATAAATGAAAATGTGTTTTAATTTCACTTTTTCAAATTATAGATTAAAGTAATTTTTTTGCAAAATTTGTATTCTTTTGTTTAAAAGAATTTTGAAAATGCATGAGATTGGAATTAGAAAGTAAAATTGTTTTAAACTTTAAAAAAATGGAAATATCTCCAAATTGTTCAATAAATTTAGTTGGTGGGGATATTTTAGGGGTTTGACCAATTTGGGGAAAAACTCTATTTGAGTAAATAGAATTTCATATATTTTTGGGGAATTTGCAATTTGGGGAAGGAGGTTTTTGGCTATGGCTTTGCTTGGATTTGTGAAGGAGATTGAAATTCTTGCTTGAGCTGATTCAAAAGAGGAATTGAAAACACCATTGTTAAAGTCTTCAAGCTTTGGAGCAAAACCAGGTTCCTCTTTGATCTTATTTTGTTTTCTTTCATTTTGAAATGAGTTTCAATCTGTGTTATGCTGTTGAAAAATCCTTGAACTGCTGTTTGGAATTTCAATTAAAACCAATGTGAAATGGATTCAAAACTTGCAAATTTCTATTGGATTTAGGAGAGAAAATCAAAACAAGAATCTTACAATAGAAAATTTGAAGGAGATCAATAAGAAATTTTCATTTCAAATTGAAAACTTAACCCAGAAATTTGTGTTGGCAAATTTATTTCTATTGCAAATTTGTGTTGTGCATTTGCACAGTTTGGGTTGAGAAAAGGATTTTAGAAATATATATTTACATATATTTTGGCATATAAACTTATATGCTATTTGGTGGAAAGTTCTTCATTTAAAAAAAAATTGTTTTTTTTCAAAATTACTTCCTGTATTTTCGTCTGGGTTCTTCTTTATTTTTCCTTGAGCCAGGGGAGACTGGTTTTGTTTTAATATTGAAAAATATTAATTTTTTAATGATTTTGTGGGGTGTGGGGAAGAGGTGCTGCCCCCAGCCGCCCATAGGGGTGACTGTGAAGGTCCCAGCAGTCCCTGTGGGAGGCTGTGCAGCCGCCTTTCCATAGCAGGGGCTGCGGCCAAAGCCAAACTTTGGCTTTTATTTTTTTAATATTTTTTTAAAATTTTATTTAATTTATTTTTATTTATATTATTTTATATTATATTTTATATAATATATATAATGTTAATATTATATAAAATATAATATATTTAATATATTAATTTAAATGATTTTTTTTGTTATTATTTAAAATATATTTTATTATATATGTTAATTAATGGGTTTTAAATTATTATTTATATATATATATATTTAAATTATAGTCATATATATATTGAATATATATATGTAATTATATACACATTAAGTATATATAATTATATATTTATGTTCATATATATTTATATTTAAATATGTTTATTAAAAAGGTTATTGTATGAGAATAATTGAGAGATTGTGATGATAATCAATTATTTTATTTCAAAAGAGGATCTTAGTTAATCAAATGATTTATTTTTAAAAGTTGATTCTACAATCACAAGACTTTATTTAAAATTTTATTTTGATTATTATGTATAATCGGGAAAGCATGGAATTAAATGGTTAGATTTAAACTCATCAATGTTATTCATGTAATCTATTTACTCTGGAGTGTTTGCAATAATGTTAATTATTTTTATGGTTACATGTAATATAACTTTGCGTTGTTTGGATTTAGGAAATCCTAAAGTAGGTTAATTAATTGTGAGAAGTGTCTTTCATCATGTGTTTTCTCTCATTGTCGTTGTTGGGAAAATAGGGTGATTACTTTATGTAAGTCTTCCAGAGGTTCCTAGAGGATAGGAGTTGTCATTTTATGATGTCAACCATTTGTATGTTCATTGGGTAGCGCATATAGAGGTATTATGTTGTTGTACCTAGTTTCCACAAACGGGGATTTGTGCCTCCTTGTATTAGGAGTGGCTTATGTGGTTTGTGCCTCCTTTGGAACGAGTGGGTTTTGTATTTTGGTTTCCTCCAGTGTTTGGAGAGGGTTTTGACCTTGTTGCCTCCAATGTTTGGAGAGGGTTTTGACCTTGGTTGCCTCCAGTGTTTGGAGTGAGTTTCCTTTGTCTATTGCCTCCTTGTATTGGAGAGGTCATCTTTTCAAGTTTACCCATTTGATTGTGGTTTTTTACTGTGTGTGTTGTCAATAGGAGAGTGGCTCTTTGTGGGGGTCCGACACACAAAGGGGCGCCAGGGTAACTCACTTAGGGTTTAAGTAAGTGATAACTTAAAAAGAACTAATGAAAAACTCTCAAACTAATTAAGATAATTAATGCCTCTCTCATAACTCATTCACTTTTAAGGTTTGAGATGAGACAGAAGCGCAATTGGTATGAGGGTCCGATGGCTGGTAGAGTTGAGCCTAGATAGTCGAAGATGTGGGGTTAGTTTCCTAAGACAGTTGAGCCTGGGTAACTCAGCAAATTTTGTGTGGCATTCTCTCTATGTCAACCAAAGAGTTTGTTGTACTGCGTAAATGATCCTTGTTCTCTAGAAGCATTGTAACTTTGTGTTAAGTGATATTGTGGTTGTAGTTGTTTCAGTTCAGCTATGTTTTAGCTCATGTCTAGTGGTAGATGGTCTTGTGTAGGATTCCTTATTACTATCTCCTAGCATGGGGGGTGAGCCTTCGTGTATCACATGGTTGGGTGGAACGTGCACCTTAATCCGTTGGGTTGTCTTCTTGTTCGTATGGACGAGATTTCCAGTTGGAGAGCTCGTGGGATCCAGTTTCTCTTCTTGCTGTATTCTTTCTAAAATTATTGTAATTCTTTTTCCCCTCATTGTTATTGAGGTGGAAGTTGTAATCTGTAACCTTACTTATTGGATTTATCTCATTCGGGGAATGAGTGTTGTAATCATGTTGTAAATTATATTATTGGAATCAAGTGGTATCTCATATTCTTTGATGCAAATTATTATGTATGGAATGTATGTGAACTTAATTGTTATGTTATTAAATGTTATGGTTATAATTCATGTTTCTTTTTTGGGTTTCAAAGTAAACTCAGTCTCGTAACCTTAGGGGATTGGTTGGCAATGGTTAGTGAACTTGCATGTTAATTATTCTTTTAAAAAAAAAAAAAAATCGTTTGTGTAGTAAATTGCAACTTCTCCTAGGGTTGTGTGGTGGGGCATTACTTATCTCTCCCTCTCTACATATGTCTCCCTCTTCCCCATCTTCTCTCTCTCCCCATCTCTCCCTCCCTCTCTCTATCTCTCCACATCTCTCCCTCTCTCGCTCCCTCCCTATCCCTTTATCTATATATTTATATCTCAACCTCTCTCTCCCGTTATCTTCCCATATATCTCTATATCCATTTCTTTCTCTTCTCATTATCTCTCTCTCTCTCTCTCTCCCTCTCCATCTCTATTTTTCTTTCTTTACTTCTCTCTATTTTTCTCTCTTTATCTCTCTCCCTCTTCCCCTCTCCATATATCCTTATATCTCTATCCTTATATCACTCTATCTTTCCACATCTCTCTCTATCTCTATCTCTCCCTCTTCCTTTCCCTCTTTATCTCTTTATATCTTCCTCTCTATCTCCTTATCTCTCTCTATCTTTATTTCTCCCTCTATCTCTCTATCTATTTACCTCCCTCTTCCTCTGTCATTATATACTCATCTCTACCTCTATCTATTTGTCTCACTCTTCCTCTCTTGCTCTATATTCATCTCTACCTCTATATTCCTCTCCCCCTCCATCTTTAGCAATGTATCCCTCTCTCTCTACCCATCCATCTCTCTCTCGATCTCTCCCCCCTCCCTCTTCACAGACCTTCATTGTCTTCTTAATTCAGAGGTCTTCTTTCACTCATTTTTAGAGACCTTTATTGCACAAACAATATCATTTTCTAAATGACCATCCAATTAAACTCATGTAATACACAAATTTATGCAAAAAATAGGCTTAAATTTTCCCTAATTGACATTTGACACCTCTTCGGTGTACCCATTGCATGCCAAGGTGTGATTACAAGTCTATATTTATATAAAACATGTGATGTCATTATAAAAAAAATGTATAGACATAATTAACATATTAATTAACATAATGCATTATATTAATGAAGAATTAAATTATTAGAGTTATCCGGTAAGGAACAATACCAATCAAGGGTAGTGTCCTTAAGGAATCTTGGAAAGAGTTTAGCCATTAGAGTATCGTGGTGGAAGAAATCAGTGCACATAGCATTGAATTTTGAAACGTGTGTCTGAGGGTCTCCACGACCACTATATTTTTCAAATTTATGAATATACTTCCCCTAGGGGGATGGGAGTGTTTAAAATAGAAATAGAAAGAGGACTATGGTGAAACAAAGGTTGAAAGATAGGTTGATAAGTAGCACTAGATAGGCTTGCTAGCTAGTTTTTCATCTGACCCATGTTCTACACCAAGGCATTTAAGATAGGGTTAGAAGATGAAACATGAATAGAGGAAGCTCCACTAGAACCACCAAAGCCACTAGAACCAACAAAGCCACCAACCCCCATTCTAGTAGAGACCTCGCCACATAAACCAACATGGACTCCATGATTTCCACCAGGAGTGTTTGGGGTGGTAGAGCTCACCCAAGGGTATCTTGCTTGCTTCAAAGGTGGGGGTCAGTTGTAGATCAGAGGTGGTGTCAACAAAAATACCAGTCTCAGCCATTTACATTGATACCTTAGACATCAAGACTTCTATCTATATTTCAACAGTATTAAAGCCTACATCTCAAACAGTGGTTGATTTAGACATATATGGTTGGACATGAGTGTCCATAATGTCTGCAAGGCCCCAAATAAAATCTACACCTCTTCGATCCTTATCTAACATAGCTCTCAATGTAGTAACAACCTTAGTTTCATTGGCCAAAGTTATTTCTTTCTCCAAGTACTTCTCGAACTCCTCAAGTATCATTTCTAGGAAAATAATTTGCATCACAAGAATCTCAACAACATCTTCTTCCTCCATAGATGAAGTAGAAGGAGAAGCATGGCGCATATGAATTCAAGGAGCTTCCCCAAAAGGACTAGAGAAACTTGTATTTGTTCTTGACATTACTTCTTCAAAGGTAGGACCAATAGTGACCTTCTTAGCATCCATTTTTATGTGTCATAAGCTTCTTCTAACAATGTGCCCAAAGGTTTTCGATTGAGTTATAAAGCTCATAAATCTTTACAACACATTAGTCTGTAACACACCCAGGACACAAGAGAATAATATCTAACACTAAGAAATGGAAACAAGACTTTCATGTCAAGTTCATCAAAAATGTAGAGTAGGGGGATTTTTCACCCCTAGGACTCTAGGCCATGAGAGAGTCCCAAGGAATGAATTTCTGTAAACTACCTCAAATAGTTTGATAGGTTGAGAGAGATTGAAAAGGAAGGGAAAACAATGCACTGCTTTCCTTTTGATAAAGATAAGTGTGTTCAGAATCAAGTGAGCTAGCCCTAGAGGTTTCAAACTATAGACTATACAACTCATTGTCTAAGGATGACAGCATAGGAGTCAGACTCCAGCATGGTGCATTGGTGTCCTGTACAGACAGGGATCTATGAAACACCTAGAAAACATTAAGGTCCTACTAACGACCCAACTAAGAGTACATAAATTAAAGAGTACAACAAGAAGAATACTTTAAGCTATGCTAATGCAAAAATGATAGAGAAAAGTTAGAAAATGTACATTTCACAGACAATTTAGTCTTCTAGCTAATTCCAAGTAACAAGACTGCACCTACACATAGAAGAAAAAGAAAATTGTTGGGGTTGTGTTTTGAGGTTTTCCTCGGTAAGACCCCCATTTTGGTGTTCCCACCTCCATGGCAACCATAAATCCACAAGATGGAGAAAGTGATAGAGAATAGAAAGGAAGTGATACAACCAAATAGAGAGCACAAACAAATAGAATGCTACTCGAAAAACACAATGATGCAATCGAACAACAAGATACATATAACCTTCCCAACTACGAGCATTCAAGGCCAATAGTGGAAGGAAGAGAGTGATATCACCATGTAGAGAAGATGAAGCTTGACAATCCAACAATGGAAATGGTGTTGCAACAAGAATGTGTTGTTGAAGCCAAGAGAGGAGCTTGTAGTAGTGAGAGAAAATGGTGTAGAAGCAAGAAGCAAGTGTGTAGACCATGAAAGAATGAAGAGAGAGTCAATAGAGAATAAAGAATTTCAAGAATTTGAGTTTGAATGCAAGAAAAATGGAGGCAAAAGGAGTGATTTATGTCAATCAAAGAAGAATAAAAGTCAAACTACCTATTGGAAGATGAATTAGTCTGAGAGGGGGGGATGAATAAGAGTAATGTAAAAAATTTCAAACTTTTGACTTCAAGAGAAAATCACACAATAACCTTGAGACAACTTTATGAACCCTCTTAAAATTACAAGGTGAATTCTAACACATCAAAGACTTTTAACATAATGACAGATTGATAAGAGACTTACATAAAAATGTCAAAGCATGATATTAATTGTTCATATAAACTTGATTGAACAATTCCTTTTAATGCTTTATTTCCACAAGACTTAAGTATACTTTGAACACTTTTATAACAAAATGAAATGTTTAGTCAAGTATTAGAGCATTGCATGAGTTTTAATGAAAAATGCAAGAATGAAAACATTAACACTTAAGCACATGGGCTGAAACACAAATGCACAAATTTCACTACATAACACATTATTTTCCTAAGTGGAAAAACCCTCTTGGGGTACAAAAAAACCACTCGAATAATTCCTTTTATTATTAGAGCACCAACTCAAATAGGAGCACCAACTCTATTATTACAAGAGCACCAACTCCTTTTATCAATTATGAATAATATCAATGATTCAGAGGGTTTCTCTATTTCAATAAAACCTTTTACAAAAACTAACTAGTATACACAATACCTTAAGAATTCAAAAGGAAATTAGAATCCTTAAAAAATCAGGTATAGAGTACTACCTCAAATATTTTCAATATTTCAAATACATATAATCAGATTGGCTTAAAAGTCGTCTCTATTTTTCTTCTCTCACACCATACTGGTTTGAAGACCTTTGAATGAATATATATATATGCACAGAAATAATGTCATTGAACTAATTTCTAACTGTCTTTCTTATAACTGATTTTCAAATCTACAAATGCCATTATGGTTTCCAAACAACCCTTTATAATGATAGCATTTCTTTTCTTTTCAAAACAATAATAATTTTGTTTTTCCTTTCAAATATTTATATATCTAAGCAATGGCTAAAAGCCATGCTTATCAATGTAAACTTTTGTAAATAACTAAGACTCTCAATCTCAAACTTGAGTAAAAAAAAAAATGAAATGTAGTTATTTACAACTGCTTTTATATTTTCTTTTCAAACCAAGCTTTTAAAAGAATACTGAACATATTTACCATTTTTTGAAATGTTGAATTAGAAAAGAAAGAATGAGAGCAATCTGAAAAATGTTTTGCAATCTTCTTGCAATCTTCATTCTGAAATGACAAAGATATTGTCAAGATTTACCTTATTTTATGTCGGCCAGATGTCAAACAAAAAATTTGAGAATACCTTCATTTCTAGCTATGAGACAAACAACTACCTTGCAATTCCTTCCTTCACTTTAGCTAACTCGAACAAGAATCCATCAAAGTCTCAAAATTGCAAATTTTGGATGGCGGCTAGGGTTTCACCTTCAAAAGAATGATAATTACAAACTCATTTTTCCCTATTCCAAATACCAAATCCAAGTGTATAATGATTTCAAATCCAAATGAAACAATATTCTATATCATTTGAAATCCGTGTGATGTCAACAACACAAATGATAACTTTATTATTGTTGTTGACACATGAGTCACTGTCCATGTGACTTGTTTACCACATGAAGCCATAATGCACTTTGACAAACAATTCATCAAGTGTAAATGCCACGTAATGAATCAATGAACCCAATGTCACAATAACAAACCATGTGAAACACAAGAAGCCTGATACCATGCTATGTGAGATTCAATACAATGTCATCGCCATGTTAAACATAAAAAAGCCTGATACAATACCACTTTAAACATTGTTGCCAAATAAACATTTAGCCCAATGATAATTTAATATCATATGCAAAATGTGAAGGGCTCGATCAATAATGGAAGTCCAATGCTAAGCCAAATTCCAAGTATTCACCTTTGTGTATCAACTAAGATGTATAAGAATGTGTGCTAGAAAACTTCACACAAGGTGAAGCACATCTTTTTAAATACCTTGTGAATACAAAAAAATCTTATAGCTGAATTTCAACATTACCTTCATCTGTGTATGCCTTATCAATGCCATGTAATCACTAAAATTTGAACATACCAATGTAAGTACCAACCAATATCATTGAACCATAACAAAAACTAAATAATGTAACAGTATCCAAACTGAACTGAGATCATTATAAATAAAACTGAACAAACTACTAAAGATATCATCAAATGTAAACCAACCAACACATGCATAACTACAACCAACACAACAATGTAGACCATATGTGTATCATGTATTACCCAAGCCAATCAATATGTACCAAAAGCTTAAATATTAGACCATGTACATCAACTGTGGTCAATATCAATATCACCAAAGCTTGTTTTGACATCAAGGAAAAGTAATCACAATAATCAACTGAAAGCCAACACTACCTTCACAGCCAACAAAAGATGTAACAATTATGTAGATTCCAGGGGTAGGAATCCTATCAAGATGCTAGCACAACACGCAGATGTCCATGCAGCGTGTGCATGTTCCCAACAAAAATTCCTCCACCGATGTAAAAGGACAAACCCACATAGATGGAAGAAGCTAACGGTGGCTAGGATTGCATCAACGAACTTATATTTTCTAAAGTAAAGGAAAAATAAATAGGGAATTTTCCAAAGGTGCAAATTTGTAGGTCATTACAAGGTCAAATTATGGTTTTTGTACACATGCATGGTAGTCCTAAAAAAGTGACTTTTAAAAAGTGGTTTTTATACACATGTGCCTATTAAAAAATAATTTGTATCATCTGGGTATTAGAATAAATTACATATTTGGAAACTAGACTCAAAATAATAAATTTCATATTATTGACTTTTCTTAAGATTCAATGTGTAAGTGCTTCAAATTTTCAATTCAACTATGAAAAATTCTAAAAATAAGGAAAAACACTTCCACTTTTTGAGCTTTTTGTGGACCCAACTTGCATAAACCTTAAATTGGTGGTGATTTAGGGTGCATATTGATAAATTATAAAATATAGGCAATTTGGGCCCTAGATTGTTTCATTATATTTGCTAAAATCAAATTGATAGACATGAACTACAAATAAATTGGTGAAATCTACTGCTAAAAAATCATTGATTTATAAATTCCTTTAAGGGATAACTATTGTGTCACTAGGCAATGTGTTCTCTTAGGTCAACTCCTATAAAACTTAGGTAAGGGGATAAAAAAAAGCATCCTAAAATTATGTATGCAAATTATTGTTCCCTTTAAGAGCACCAAATCCACACATTGTGTTACTCATTTCTCTTTAGTTGCTTCTAGAATGAGAGGAAAATTGAATGCCTTTAAATACATGAACATAGCATCAAACTTTAGAAAATTGAAGGTCAAGTTTACAATCATGAAGTTGACCTCACATCCATAAAAATGACTTGGGACATATATAAATGATTATATTATGGTAAATAATAAATGTACTAGGATAAGTGCTAGGATAGAAATAAATAAATACATTATCTAGGTGGATATATAAGAATGTGTGCATGCATAGATAAGGTGTAGTATGTGTGTACATGGAGATAGGTAAAGGCTAGGGGAATGAGTCCAACCTTGCACAAGATTCTTCCATTTGTTGATATGTATATCTATCAAGCCATTAACTAAAAAAAGGGGCACAAAACTAAAGGAGAAATGATATACATGGGTATACAAATTCACCATTACAAATACATATTGATTTGAATATACTTTAATTTGAAAGGAAAAAATGAAAAATATAATTACTAAATCTACAATCACACACATGGAGAGAAAAAAAATTGTTTTTGGTGAATGGGGGTTTGCCTTGGTCAAACCCTGTTTTGGTAATTGAACCTTGAATTGAAATAATGCATGAAAGAGGGAATGAAGAATGAACAAATATATGTTACCACTCAACAAGCCCTTAAATGAACTTTGATAATGTAGATCTGTAACTTGCATGAGATGGATGAAATGGATGTGGATCTTGGTCTTGAATCTTGCTTGAAATAATTCTTTGAGCACTTGAATGGATCATGAAACCTACATCATAATGTTAGCTCCACAAGCTTGCATGATGCAAGAAGAATTTGACATGACGATTGGATCTTCATTGCTCCAATAAAACTTTGATATTTCTATCTTTGAATTCTCTTGATCATAAACTTAGCTCTTGTAATTGAACACTTGAAAATCTAGGTGAAACTTAGTGAAATGACCTTATATTTATAGGTATGTATCCTTAATTTCCCAAAATTCAAATATCACAAGCTGGCATCTGAATATACATTTAGAGACATTAAAATCTCACCAAAAACATAGTTTAAAGTGTGGTTCAAAGGCCTAGGGAGGACCCATTTTCCCATGGGAAAATAGGTCCCAAGTCCATATTCTTGGAAAACACATTGCTCAAGGTAAAGTGTTATGTGTAAACATTAATTATTGTTGAGTTTCCCCTTTGAAAAATGTAATTTATTAGGCTTGTAAATAAATTATAGGGCTAATTAAGGCATAATTAGGCTCAATTAATTAAGAGGGCCCAAAACTTAGTGTGAAGATGTAAGTAAATACATTTTACAACATTAAATTAAAGAATTAATATTAAGTCCATTTTAATTAGGACCCAAACAAGAGAGAAAATGTAAAGGGATACATTTTTCGTCACTACAAGTACATATGATTTACATATATTATTATTAGTCACACCAATGCTATTGTTAAACTCATCCAACTTATTTTAAAAATAAATTCATGCTTGATTAAATGATTAAGATATAATATTGTGATGATATTATATATAATAAAATTATTTAAAATAGTGTTATAGATCATTATAATTATTGTAGATGTACATTATTTTAACTATAAAGATTGCACATTTAATATAATATTTATATTATATTAGTCTTTAGGAAAGTGAGTCATAAGAAAATATAAATGCATTGAACTAGATAGTAATTAGTGTTATATAAAATGTTGCAAGATGGAAAATTTATCTTCTACCCTCTCTTATTGTGTTAGTGTATAAACAAATTCTCTCTCTTGCATACATTTTATTTAAAGAAGAAAAATGACATCCTTAATTATAAGAAGCAGATTTTAGTTGTTAATCCTTAAATATCTTTTGGAATGGATGTTAGATGTTTGAATATAACCATTCATTTATGTACCTTGTTTCCTATTGAACTAGAAAAATATAATGGATATGTAGGAATGTATTTAGTGTTTTTTTTACATTATAAAGAAATGAAAAGGCTTGATTTATGCTTAGTTGTTGATCATTATGAACTATCAAGTTTAGGAGTAGTTTTTAAATTATGCTTTTTTTAATAACTATGTAAGTAGTTAATGCTATATTCTTCTTGAATATGAGGTTAATATCCTATGGTTTCTTATAGAGCATCTAAATGAGTGAATATAGTAAGGTTCTATAAATTAGAGTTTGTTGAACATGGGGATGCATGCTAGTCACTTTTTCATTGATTAATTCTTCTTCCTTTCTCTTGCATGTTGTCAAAATGTATTTTTCAAGTGGTTCAAAATATTATTTAATGTTGAATATGATGATGACATGTGTGTCAAGTTATGTTATAATTGTGTATACATGCCCCCTCTTTGATGTTAGTCTTAGGTATATAACAATTGCTAAAATTCTCTATGGATTGAATTTGTACTATACATGATCAATCTTGTAAGTTGCTAAAATGCCTATTAAGCTTGCACAAATGAGCTTACTAATTATGGATTATTGTGATGATTAATGCTATCCTTATCTTTAATATCTACAATAGAGTAAGCATTGGAAGTATTGAAAAATACCTTGAAAAAGTTACCAAATTAGAAGGGTCAAGTTCTCCTAGGTCTACCCATTTGATTAGACCGAATTTATAATTGTGGAAGAAAGAATGAAGATAAAAATATCATGCATGTAAATGACTTAGATGAATATGACACAAATTTAGATTTATTTAGTGCTCCAAATCAAATTATTCTAAAAATTAGTCTTCTTGAAGTGCTTCGGATTTGTGAACGATGCTTGAATTCCATGGATTGAAATGATGCACATTGAATGTAGTTATATACCAAGAAATATCAATTAATTGTGCAATACATGTACCAAGTTGGCTAATAACAAATTATGAAATAGGTGAGAGTGCAAATTTTGAATTTGAATTTTTAAATTTTATAGAACAATTATGGATGGTGAGAGATTGACTTGGGACATGGAAGTGTGTGTGGGGGGTGGAGGGAGAGGGAAGGGGGAGGATGCAAATGCATTGAGATAAGAAAGGATGAAGATGGGATAATGTCAAATGCATAGAAGTCTATGTAAATAGAAATGTACTTTACACAAGAGTTCGCCATTTATCTCTATATCATTATACTAAGACATTCTCTTAAAATAAACTCAAAACTATATGAAAATTAAGATAAATATACAAATTTTATCATTACAATAATAAAATAAATAAATACCATCTCCAATACTCAAAATAATTATATTGATAAAACGTTCTTTAATTAAGTAAACTAAATTTGAAATAAATAAAAAAAGCAAAAACAAAATTCACACATTAAAAGACAAAACAAAGATAAGTTAAAGCGACTACGGTCCACAAATAAAAGTACTTTGAAATAGTTTCGTCTAAATTGTCCATTACTGCCATTTCAGCGCACTTTCCAAATGTGTCGGCCGATTGTGACTAACGGGCGAGGACAAAAACCTAATTCAAGTATCAGTACCTCAATGAGACACCGCCACGTGTACTCAAAGGCGGCACATGGTAATCCTTTCCTCCGGCACGAACAAATATGCGTTGTACAGGTGTCCAAAACTTCCGCGGTCGTGGGTTCGAACCTGAGTGCAGTAAAACATCACGAGGCAAGCTTTAAAGTCCCGTGTATGAGTTACTTCCTTATACTTCAAACGTTTTCTGGCATTTTCTTTTGCTCCCGGAGGCCTGGGTGTGGGGAGTTTCTTAGGTAGGTGTTATCTGAATGTGCGAGAAACGAGGAAGGGTAGGGAATTAGGGACGCTTAAGGGTTATATTTTACGTTTTTTTGCTCTGGTTGGAGTTTGATTTCATTATTATTAAGCTTTTATGTGTGAAAGATGTTATCTAGGAGAGAGCAGCCTGGGCCGTTTCATATTTTGCTTCATTTTGCAGATTAATTTTTCTCTGGCGTGAAAGGGTTTGACTTGGACAGATCTGGAGGCTCCCTCTGGCAATATTTGAGGTCGGCTGCATCTTTGCTTTCAAAATAAAAGGTGTGCTACTCTGCATTTAAAAACCTTACTTCCATTTATCTGCTGGTGTTTTACAGTCTTTCGTTTCCTCTTTTGCCTGGATCTGTTATATTTCAGCTAAATTTCTGTGGTTTTGAAATAGAAAATGATCTATGCATCTCTGCATTATTAGAATGAAAATCTTTCGCTCAACAGGAGTAAAAAAATCCGAAATAGAATACTTAGACAGAAATACATAGGTATTCAGTCGCGTATATTACACATGTACGCTTTGTACAACACAGTCACACTTTAATTTGATGTAGAGGCTAAATTTATCATCGATCTTCCCCTAAATTTTTAATTGCGGTGTTTGCTTGGGAACTCGAGATCAGGAAACTGTAAAAATAAACGTATTATATGATAAATATATTTGGATTCTCTGTAATAAAATCCCTACCAACCAAATTTTAACTTACAGACACAATCTTTAAGAAAATAGTAAGATTTTATGGCTGTTTTCCTGTGTGGTTTGTCAATGTAAATAAAGTAAGATCGCCTGTCATGCTTGAGCCACGCATAGCACGGACGAAGCTCGGAAATTGTGAATGTTTGAGCCACTGGATGCACGGCCTGAGATGAAGTTCGAAATTGTTGGAAATCTCGTGTGTGAATAGAAAAATCTCCTGAAAAGGAGAAAATTTTATCACGATAAGCATGATAAAGTGGACTTACTTTTAATTCATGATTGAGACCTGAGTACTCTGTAGATACACCATTCAAGTCTGGAACGACAGCCATTTGCATGATATATTGCTTTTTTTTTTTAAATAATGTTTAATTAAATCAAATTTTACTTTTTGCTTTTCTTCTTTAACAAATTATTTAGGCCTGTTGTAGACTCCCGCAAAAGACGAGCACAGTTGTGGAATATTATGGAGGGTTGTGGGTTTTCAAGTCTTTAGGTTGTCTTACAGACGACGGTGCATGCCGAGTAAGACGAGACAACGTTGTACAATCCGTTATGATGGGCCTTCAATATTGACTAAGCGTGTCAAATCAATTATCAAGTAACTCTCAAATCCTCTGGACTTTTCAGTATGAAAGTCCATGGAAGGTACTCCATGGAATCGAAAAATTAGATAAGTTATAAAAAATAATAATTTTTAACGCAAATTTGGTTTGTCGTGGGGAGGGTTTAAACACTTTCTTCTACCAACTTGCATAGTTTTTTTTTGTAATATATATTTTTTTATTAAAAAATATTTATTATAATTTCTTATTTTATATTTTTTTATTGTATTAATTTTTAAATGTAGTTAGTGTTTTTCATATTTTATTTTCTTAGTTATTTATGTGTTTATTTTGGTGTTTGTTCTTATGTAAGAATTATAATAGGTTATGATATAAATTTATTGATTTATCAATATAATATATTAATTTTGATTCTTTTTCTAACATAAAGATTATGTGGGATTTTGAAATAGATCTGTTGAGATAACGTCTATGCCACACTTGCCAAGGAACATAATTATCCATAGTCCGCATTATCACTTATATTCTATTGATTTTATTATTATTTCAATGCCTAGAAATAATATTGCCCAAGTAATATAGGCTTGTTGAGTTAAAGTCTATGTGTTCTTAGTTTTCTATACTCCACAATTTCATTTTTTGTTGTCATGTTAACTTCAATGTTTTATAATTTGACATTACATAGTTTTGTTAATTTTAACGTGGTTTGAATGTGTGTGAGAAAAGATGCAAGTAATGACCTTGTTGAGTTGAGTTAGTTTTAGTTCAAGTAAGGTCCAATGGGTAAAATGAAGTAAACATTAGAGTTGTGAAACCTTCCTCCTAATAATGGTAATTTACATTATAATCAAAATTTTATACTGTATTTTAAAATTTGAAGAATCACTTAGCTTGCTCTACATACATACATTCTTGTCTTGATTATTTTATAATTATTATACAACATATCTTTAATAGTTAAATATTGGGTGAGATTTACGAAGACTAGTGGCTTCAACCAATCTATGTGTGGGTAATTTATGTACACAAAAATATCGTACATGGAATATCTCACATTAATAATAATTGTAGTATGACATACACTACAAGATTTATTGATTAGGAAGGAGGATAGTAAAGGAACACCCTAAAATTGTAGATCTTCTAATTTTTAAAATTTTACTGACATATTTTATACCTATGCTTATGTGATTTATAGAAACCACTTCTTTATGATTGTTTACCAATATACATAAAATAAAGGTCATATTAAAATATAACTATTGATTGAAAATAATCATAAAAAAGATGATTTGAATATATTAAAAACATTTCTAGATGTAATGAAAAATGATAATTTAAAAGGATTATGTTGTTTTAATACAGTGACATATATTTAAGATCAAAATTCCTTTTACATTAATATTTATCCACGTCACTTTTAAACAAATGCTTGTGTGAACACACACTTTGCAATGCTATTTAAAGGGTTCTCCATAATTTTTTGTGTTTGATCTATTTGAATGATCAAAATTGCATCCTACTATAAATTTTAAGGTGGATGATGACAATGGCTTTCCTCTTTTTATGACTATTGGTTCAATTAAGTGATAATAATAGTCTAAAATTTCTAATTTAAGTTTTCATTGACTTCTTTATATAAAGGATTTTAACCTCCACATGGCTATTTGATTTTGTTAGTACCTAAGCAAATAGTGTTAAGATTTTTTTTCATCTCCCCTGCCTTTTATTTTGATTTATAGAGTTGTGTACTTCAACACCTAACACTTTTACTCACTTGGGTGTTATCTAACTTCCCATTAACCTATTCTAGTTTCTTGTGGATAATAATGTAATTCATCAATTTATTTGCTAAAGTGTATCTTCTAACATGAATATAACTAGAAATAATAATGAAACCTTTCAATTTTGAGGTTTAATTTAACAACAAATATGATGGCCATACCTATAATCATCTTCTCTTTCTTCTACTTCTACGCCAAAAATTCCCAAGACATTTTACATGAATGGAGCTATGCGAACTTGCTGATAAATATTATAATAAAATATTTAATTATGAATACTCAAATATTTACTTAACCAAAAAATATGAAAAACTAAATTAGATCCTAAAATACACAATATTTAGTGCAATTTCACCTCTTGGACAAGGAGGGAGAGCGTCAAGAAAGAGAGCAAAGTAGATTTTGCATAATGCTCAACACATCATGATTATGAGAACCAACACACACATACAGTGTCACATCTTGTTATGTATATTTTCTTGATATTCATCTTAGGTCTTAAGTTTTATGGACTCTTACATTGTAGCATCATATTGGTTTCTCAATTTGGTTGTTTTCAATCCCTTTTTATCATGACTAACTTGGTATGTGATATTCACTTCTTATTTTTCTATTTTCCTTGTCATTATGTCTTAAGATTGAAAGGATTTCATCTCAAGAAGATTATTTAATTATTATTTAGCAAGATGAGAAGTGAAAATCAAATACCAAGTCAATCATAATAAAAAGGGATTGAGAACAACCAAATTGAGAAATTAATATGATGTTACAACACAATAGCCCACAACACTTATGACTTAAGATGAATATCAAGAAAATATACATAACAAGACATGGCACTGCGTGCATGTGTAAGTTCTCATAATCATGATTTGTTGACCATTCTCTCAGATATACTTCACTCTCTTTGGTGATTCTCTCCCTCCTCATTTGGAAGGGGGAACGACACTAAATATTGTGTATTTTAGGATCGAATTTAATTTTTCATATTTTGTTGGTTAAGTAAATATTTGATTATTCATAATTAAATCTTTTATTATGATATTTGTCAAGAATTTTGCATAGCTCCATTCATATAAAATATGTCTAGGAAAGTTTGACATGGAAAAAATTACAAGTATTCTATAAGGAAATTTTTATTCTATATTCTAACTTTAAACATCTTGATATGTAGTAGAAGAATAACCTGAGTAGATGATTATAGTAAGAATAAAAAATTCTTTATAGAATACTTATAATTTATTTTTCATTTCAAACTTCCCAAGACATATTTTACTTGAATGAAAATATGCAAAATTCTTGATAAATATCATAATAAAAGATTTAATTATGAATACTCAAATATTTACGTAAATGAAAAATTAAATTAGATCCTAAAATACACAATAATTAGTCTCATTCCCCCTACCAAATGAAGAGGGAGAGAATCACCAAAGAGAGCAAAGTAGATCTAAGAGAATGGTCAACACACCATGATTATGAGAACTTACACACACACACACACACGCATTGTCATGTCTTGTTATGTATATTTCCTTGATATTCATCTTAAGTCTAAAGTGTTGTGGATTCTTGCACTATAACATCATATTGTTTTTTCAATTTGGTTGTTCTCAATCCCTTTTTTATCATGTTTAACCTGGAATTTGATATTCACTTCTCATCTTGCTATTTTTCTTGTCATTATGTCTTAAGATTGAAAGGATTTCATCCATTCTTTACCAATTTTCATTAACTCATCAATGCATAATCAAATTTGAATATGTACTTTGTGTAGCTTTAACATGATGACCATACTTCAAAGTTCTAGATTCTAACCGATTGGTATATAAAATTTTGTGTATTTTCTAACTTGAATATGGATGTTTTGTTCCTTTTGGATATTCTAAATTGTTGCTAGTTATATTCAAGTTTGGATTTGATATATTTAGTTTTCTATAACTCATGAATTTTATTTTCTAATTGTCTTTCTTGATAGTAGTTTTATCTTGGTTTTCTTGCCACTTCTTGTATTATATCCAACACTAGGATATAGTATAAAATGCAACTAATTGAATGGGGTGTCCAAGATATTTGCATCTAGTAGTTGATTTCATTCCTTGTGCTAATGTAACAACAAGAGTTGAGTTTGGCTAGAAAAATGGCTCATCCCATCCTTTTGTAGGTTAAGCTTGCACCGTATTCCTCATTCTTAATATCTTAGACTATATTTCTTATTTATATACCACATTAAACTTAAACTATATATGCATTACACATATTTACTACAATATTCTTTTAATTTGATGTTATATTACTAAAAGTCATCTAAAACATACACTTTTTTAATAAAACAATTCATAGGTTTATTTTTTATTTCTTATCAATTTAATTTTTCTTCTTTCGTTGGTTATGTTTACATCATATTCCCCATCCTTAATATATTAGATTGATATTTATTTGTATACCACATAAAATTGAACAATACTTAGGTAAATTATGTATTCATTATAATGTGTCATTATTATGATATATATATATATATATATTTAAAATGGGGTGAATTTTTTTTTATTCAAGAAAGAGAAACCAAGTACAACATGAAGCTTAAATGGCCAAAGTTATCAAAATACATACTATCCTTAGGCTCCAAAAAAAAACCATGCAAAGACAAGACAAAAGCCAAGCCAACCCAAAAGATACCATCCAACCTTAACACAATGCTACACCTTCTGATCCTCATCAAGGTATCTAGACAAAGTGTTTGTTTTATCTTGATTCAACTATCTCCATTCAACCACATTCCATGACCCCTACCTTCGGAAGCCCATTTAGCAAGGCAATCCGCAACCCTGTCCCATTCCCCGGGGATATGAACAAACAAGATGGTATAAAAAATGAAGAAAGATGAAGAATTTTCTTCATAATTAGAACCAATCTCCATGAAGAATCCTAAAAAATCTATCTTATTAAGAAGAGAGACTAAAATCATAGAATTTATCTCACACATCACATTCTTCCAACCAAAATCATAGGCTCTCTCTAGAGGCTTAAGAATAGCACAAGCCTTCATTTGATTGTTAGATAGCACACCCATGTGAATGGAGAAGAAAAATTGTATGGACCCACTACTATTACGACCCACTCCTCCAATCCCAACATCTCTAGGATTTCCCCCAATAGAGCCATCAACGTTAATTTTGAGAGTCCCTTCAGGGGGAGGACACTACCTTCCCACTCTATTCACTTAGAAGGTTTTAGCCTGCTTACCCTAGGCCTAGGGGAGAAGAAAGCTCAAAACTAGAAGCTATCTGCATATTTGATGATGACATAGACTCTCCTAAGTCAAATTTAGATGAGATAGTTTCATTTCAAAATACTGTGGACCTTGTACCAAACCTACAAAGCCACTTGATGACACAAAAAATGCATCAATTCCTCTCCAACCAAATCTTCCAGATAATAATGAAAGGTCTCATCTCCCAAGTAGCCACCAAATAGGAAATAGATGCTAGAGGATGTCCCAAATTCTCCCAAAAGTCTTGCAAAGATAAAGTAAACCTAAACAGTCTTCTCCAAATCTTTCACAAAGTCTCCAAATTTCTAAAGAAAAAGTACACTAAAAAATAGGTGAACTGTACTTTCTTCACCACATCCACATAAAAAAGAAGAGATAAACTTTGTTTCCTGATATTTTCCTGGGTAATGCATTTGTTATGACTCAACAACCATAAGAATATATCACACATGGGACACCCAACCTTGTTCCAGATGCATTTCCACCAAGGATAGACTTTCACCTCAACATGGTTGGATACCAAAGCAACATACCCTTGAGCAATAGAGTAGATACCCTTAGATTCATGTCCCTAAGCGAGCAATTCCTTGTCCTTTGAAGAACAAGGCCTCTCAGCCAGAATAGACACCAAAACACTTCACTCTTCTTTGGAACCACCATCCAACCAACTATCAAGATTTAACCTTTGATAAACTCTAGTGCCTCCCAAATAAGAAGAGCATTTGAATCTACTCACCCTGGACCACCCAACAACCACAAAAATCTCACTTAAATGTCAGAGATGAGCGAAAGATGATAGAATTGGAAGGTGATCATCCAAACAATCAGTTCTAAAAAGAGTATGCTCCCCTTTCTAAATGATCCAAAAGAGGCCCTCCTTAATGAGGGTTGAACCACTCTTAATAGTGTTGCAAATCATAGAATATTTTCCAAACAAAACCATTTGCAAAATATGCTCACTAGCCACCCTCTTAAGTATTTGTAGTTTAGCACACATGCCCAAGGCTGCTCTAGAAATTTACACCACCTCTAATATAGTTTTGTAGCTAAAGCTAGACTATTCTACTTTGCCTACGTAAGCCCAAGACCACCATTCTCCTTTGGTCTACAAACCTGGTCCCAACTCACTAGACTCCATTTTTTAATGTCAAGATTCCCTATCCATAAAAATTTCTTGGTAAGGGAATCAAGCTCCTTAAGCACACTATTGGGAGCAGATAACACCATGAACCTATATAGAGGAAGATCCTGGAGGGTAGAAGACACAAGACTCGCCTTGCCAGCCAAAGATAACCATCTAAAGGTCTAGTGGTTGACCTTAGAACAAAATTTGTCCAAGATATTCTGCCAGTCATTCCTTTTCAAGGTGCCAACATAGAGGGGAATCCCCAAATACTCCAAAGGAAGGTTACCAATTTGAAAATGAAGAATGTTGGCTATTCTACACCGAGTCAAAGTTGTAGTATTTAAGAAAAGAATATGAGATTTACCCTCATTGATCTGCTAACCATCTAGAGCCTTCCCGAAGTTAAGTGTCTCCTCAATCCTAGCAACACCCATGAGAGCGGTGTCATAAACAAATTAGAGATGAGTCTATGCTTCCAACCTTGCATCTAATGTCGACCACGAATGAAGCCTCTATCTCTATGTTGTTTCAACAACCTCCCAAGACCTTCAACCATCAGAATAAACAGATAAGGGGAAAGAGTGCCCTCTTGTCTAAGTCCCCAACTTGCAGAAAAGGTAGACAAGGGGGATCTTGTCTGCCTCCTACAATGATTCAACAACTAGGCCTTTACAGGTGTGATTTAGAGATTGGACATCTAACTTGAATAGCTATTTCAATTATCATGAAGGTGCATTTAACTTGTCAACCCAGGGACGTGAACTTGAAATGGGTCAACACAATATGTTCATTAGAAACCCAAAGTAGTCATTTTCATTCTACAGTTAAGAAAGACACAATCCTGAAAGTAAAACTGCTTAGAAAGGAATAACATAAATACTAACCATCAATCAACAATTACACCAAGTTGAAGTGCATGATAGAAATGAAAATCTAAGCGAAGAAACAGGGCACTACTTTGTCTGCTTTGGCTACAGGAACAGTCACAGAATGGAATTCTGGTGGCTGCAGGAACAAACGGTGCCAGATTTTTTTAACTAATTACTGAACATAAAGTAATACTAAAATAAAGGATGGATTACTCACCAAGTGGCCCCCCTTGGATAAGTATCCTCTAAAACTAATGAGATCTCAAATGCTCAAACTTAGGACTTCATTTTATTCATTGTAAATCATGAATACAAAAGAGTAGTATATTTGTATTACTCAAAACTCAAGAATACAAGTACAATATCAAATTGTGCAACCTCTAGAGAAGGGGCATCAGATCTTTATTTATACTATCAGCTAAACAAGACAGTCAACTCCATGAACTAGGAGGATGCCTTAGGGAAAACAAAGAAAGTAGGGCAGTGGTTATGCATGCATGGAATTTGATCAGATGTGCATGTCTAACCGCAGATTTAGCACTACAATAATGCACATATTTTCTCATCATCAATAATGACCACTACAAGGTGGTTACATTTGGTTCGCATGAGGAATCTCCTACTGTTGACCTCTTTTGAACTTTGAATGATTCCCTTGCTAGACGTTATGGTGCATGCCCAACTGGCGGTGTCTTCCTCAATTTAGCATCCTTAAATTAAATCTGCATGGAAATGTTAGTACACACAATAATTGCATATCTGTAACCACCTTAAGAAACATTCATTAACCACATGCAAAATTAAATATAGACAATCCATATAACATGCCATTATCATTAAAGGTTTGTAGAAATAAGATTAAGCCCAATGTTTATAGTTTGAAGAAAATATCATAAAATATCAACACTTAATGTCAAAGTCCATGATAACTTCAAAAACTAAATCACAAATTCTACCAAAAAATGAGACCATAAACTAGACTCATCACTCCCCCCAACCTAAGATCTTGTTGGTCCTCTAGTAGGGAAAGGGTTGTTCTTTTGCTTGGTCAATGCTCTAAAATTTGCAATTGACAACTATCTCACATCAGAGTGTGTTGTGCGTGAATCAGGATCCCAATAGAATCCTCCTAATCTATCCAATCTACTTCATCTCTATCTCTCTGCAACAATATCATATTGGTAGAACCTGAAGTTTGGTATAGGCCACATTATGATGAGTGGTTGAAAAGTCAGGGGAAGCTAGAATTGACCCTTGTCCTTCCAATGTGAATATATCTATCAATCATTTTAAGAGTTGTATAGTTCTAGATGGAATGAGGCTCAACCTGCTTGAAATCATCAGTTAAGTTGTTCCATCTTTGTGAGAGGTATTTCTTCATAGTTTCCTCTTTTGCTTTTGTCTTTGCCTTATATTCACTATAAACTACTTCTATTCAAGGCATAATCCTATTACCATAACTAGGTCTAAAAAACATTCTGTGCCATTCCCTGAAAAATATCCCTTGGATTCTTTGATTCAACCCTAATGGACAAGGGGATGTTGGATTCCATCTGTTTATAAGCCCCATATTGTTGTCCCCAACTATTCTCATTTTGAACCCAAGACATAAATGTCCTTAATTGGACATCCCCAACATACAACAGCAGATTCCAATCATGGTCTTGAGTTACAAAATAATTATGCAAATAAAACTCACACAACACATTCTTCATTTCAAGGGGAAACAATCCGATAAGCATTGCAAAATTCAATAGGGGTCTATATAGAAGGGTTCAAACCAGAGACAATTCTTGCCATTCTAAAAGAGAGATATTTCTCCTTCAAATGTAGAGCATAGACCCTTAGAGGGGTCCTACATTCCAAAATCTGTGGTACCAAGGCTGCCATATCATCCACCTTCTTCTTCAAGGTGGAAATTTTTGCATCTTTATCTTCAATTTCCTCATCTCTCTTTTGAATTTCCTTCTTCAATCTATGTTTTTCCTCCTTCCATTCCTCTTCTCTTCTTTTCATCTCTTTCCATAAATGCATGGAAGCCTTATGCATTAAAAAATCAAAGGGGTTATGTATTCCTACCAGCATCTTCTCTGACACTAATGCTAACTGCAAGGATTTAGGTTGTCCCATCAATTCTAGCTATAGGGGTACTGATTGTTCTCCCAATTCAAACTATTGTTGCAGGGACTCCTATTCCTTTTCTAGCTTTTGTTGTAGGATCTCTTGCTGCATAACCTCTTGCTACAGGAAATCCTAATTTTCCTCATACTCTTGATTTTTGACTTGTTCTACAATGTTGGCAAGATCAATCAATGTTATGTTTGTTGCTACCTTAAATATATCTTCCTCCTCAACATTCTCCTGTCTCGTTGGAACTTCTACGTCCCCTTGTGATACTTCTCTAGACTTAGGTATTTCCTGCTGAGGCATACCAAAGGTTGGCCTAATTGGTCTTGCTTTCCTAGGAGGGCTCTCATGTTTTTCTTTGGTTGCATGATGAACAGTGTTAGCCTTTCTCTTCTTAGAGCTTGGCACCTCTTTTTTGTTGGTTGCCTTTTGGCCTTTCCTTTCCTCGTTTCTACTTCTCTCTCATGTTCCCTAGTTTTCATTCGAATGCCAAGTGGAACATCATCATTAGAGTTAGGGGAAAAACTTTCTTTGTCTGAGTGCTCTGCCTCAGAAGAGCTAATCTCTATGGTTTCTTCTGCTGCAAGAGGGTTTACACTAGGGCCTATGCTAGAGGTTGAAGCACCAATAGTGGCTTTAGCCATGCTCAATCTCCTGTTAGACCTATGAGGTTGAGGTAAAACCCTAGGTTGCAAATGTTTAGGTCTAATTTGATCAATTTTTATAAAATCTTCCCAAGTTATTCCAGACACATGCAAAGACTTCTCAACTAGCAATTTAATCAGACAATGGTGGGAAATAGAATTGTCCCTACCTTTTTGAGTCTCGGCCGCCATTATTGAGGGAAGGTTGTATAACACGTTCGACACATTCATCCTCATTCCATGTCTCATGATTCAAAAGCTTGAAGTGTACAGAATGCAAATTCGACTTACGACCTTCACAGGTGATGTATGTTATGACATAATTAGCTATTTGCTTCCATGGCTCGGGAAGAGACATTCTCTTCACACCCTGTTTATCTATGCTCAATGGAGGGTCATTTAGCTCTATAAATTTGGCCCTTGTTAATCTGACATTTTTAGAAGTAGTGTAATTTTCACCTTTAGCAAGTAACCTTGTAACTTCTTCAATTCTTTCTTCAGTTGCTATGACTTCCAACCCTTTTACCATGGCCTTCCCTTCAAATAATGTCTGGGTGAACTCTAGTGCAATGTCTTCATCAAAATCATCCAATTTTAGGAAGTAATCAATCCACCCGCAGTTTCTGAATTCAACCAAGTAGGGTGCATCCTACAGTAATACATCACGCACTGTGGGTTCATTTCGAATTAACCCACCTCCCATTGTCAACAATCAAACAAACACTGTGATTTCCTTCCTACAATTCTATATGAAAATCAAATTCACCTTTCTGCAACACTTGTTAACTTTCCAATGCCAATGTCGACTAAACTTTCCTTTTCTAACATACCCTTTTGTTTGCAATGCAACTTGAGATATGACATGGTCAATAATGACAAGGAAAGAGTAATAAAGGAAAGCTACAATGAAGAGAAATGGTGGCAGTAGTTGGTGTCACCTCACACATGTGAGCCGTCCTCTCACTCAGATTTCAAATCGACTCAATTTAAATTTTGTTGACGTAGACCAACATGGACTGACACGTGGGAAAAATATTCACATATTTTTCCTCCCACACAACCTAAATTTGGGCATGCATCCACACATGCAGAATGATGATTTGATAGGGTAGGGAATATTGGTATGCTATGGTAAACGTTCCTACTAACGTACAACAATTAAATGAATGCAATTAAATACAATTAAGATATAGCAATTAATGTGCACATACTTGAATGTGTGGAGGATTCGTTGCAAAGATTGTGGAGAAAGTACCACTTGCCTTTTAAAGAAATAAGTTGAGCAATTAATGAAGATGAGATGGAGTGAAGTGATGGAAGAGAGAGAAAAGTGGAAATGGATGGATGGATGGGTGAAGAAATGGATTGCCACGGAAGTGGAAGTCTTTATTATGACAAGTACGTACCTTAATTAGCCAAAAGGATGGACACTAGGTCCACTTCTTTCAGCTACAAGAAGCTCGGATGCTACATGTTGAGTGAATTGTTGCAGGAACTCCTCCTTGGAAGTTGGCTTGTGATACAATCTGAGGCGGTGACCATTGACAAGCAGCTTAAATATGACTGGGTCAATAGTAATGAGCTATACAACACCATTAGGAAATACTTCAACAACTTCATATGGTCCTAGCCACCTTGTCTGCAATTTTCCTGCATTGTCCTGATATCTTGAGTCATAGAGTAGGGCCCAATCTCCTAGTTAGAATTTCTTGTCCTTGATGAATTTTTCATGCCACTTGATTCTCTGATTCTACACTACCTCTATGTGATGTAGGGATGCTCTTCTCATCTCATCCAAAACATTTAGCTGCATGATTCTTTCTCTATGTGCCTAAGAAATTCCATCCCAAATCTACTGCAGTCCTAAGAGTTTTATGTTCAAATTCAATGGGCATCATAGCTATCTTTTCGTACACAAAATCAAATGGAGTGAATCTTGTAGCTATTTTCCAGGTAGTTTTGTAGGCCCAAACAACTTATGATAATCTATTTTTCCAACCCTTTCTGTGGATAGCTATTGTTTTGGTCAGAATAATTTCAATTTCTCTATTGGTTACCTCAACTTGGCCATTAGCCTAGGGGTGATAAGGAGTAGACTTTATGTGCCTTATGTTGTATTCATTGACTAGTGCAAGAAGGGTTGATGTGAACTGAACCCCTTGATCAATCATTGTCTCTTGTGGAACTCCATACCTTATGAAAATATCTTTGTAAAGAAATTCTGCAACCTTGTTATCTCTTGCATGCTTCATGGCCTTAACTTTTACCCGCTTTGTTACATAATCAGTGCATACCAAGATATAAGACTTACCATTTGATGGAGTGTCAATGGGTCCAACAAAATCCAATCCCCACTTGTTAAAGGGAGTGATTACTACCTGAGGGTAAAGTGGCATTTCATCAGATTTGGTTGGCCTGCCCATTCTTTGGCATCTGTCACATTTTCTTGTATACCTTCCTACATCCTTATGGAGTGTTGGCCAGTAGTATCCCGTGCTCAAAATATGCATTGTTGTCCTCTTGGCTACAAAATGTCTTCCACATGGTTCATTTTGGCATGCATGCAAAATGTCATATGTATCATCTTCTCTCACACATCTCCTCATGACATAGTCTTGTTCAGTATAAAACAAACATCCAACAATCCATGAGAAGGAAAATATTTTTCAATGAGTGTTCTCTCTTTTGGAGAAAAGTGAGGAGGAACTCTACCCGTGACCAGATAATTAGCTATGTCAGCATACTAGGGTGTTTGTACATTGATAGAAAATAGATGCTCATCAAGAAAAGAGTCATTTATGGTTTGATTATCCCCTAATGTAGTCAACCTTGAAAGAAAATCTGCAACAACATTGGCCTTCCCTAGCTTATCCACAATGATTTTGTCAAACTCCTGTATCAACAATAACCATCTTGCCAGCCTACCAGAGATCAGAGGTTTATTCATGAGATACCTAATGATTGCATGATTAGTGTGCACAAAGATTGGTAACCCATTATGTAATGCTTGAATTTGTTTAGGGCATAGATTACAACCAACATCTCTTTCTCTATCATTGTATAATTGAATTCAACTCCCTATAAATTCTTGCTGACAAAATAAATGGCATTTTCAATAGCTCTTTCTTTCTGTCCTAAGACTGCTCTTATGGCATAATCTGATGCATCAGTATGGATGTGGAAAGGAAGCTCCCAATTAGGTCCCTTGAGTACAGGAACATGAGTCAAAACTACCTTCAAGTCAAAAAATGCCTTGTCACAAGCTTCAGTCCACTGGAATTCAACATCTTTAGTGAGAAGAGTATACAATGGTGCTGCTATCTTGTTGAAATCCTTGATGAAACACCTATAATATCCTGTATGGCCCAAGAAACTCCTAACATCCTTTTATTTTGCAGGTGTGGGAAGATTTGTGATCACTTCAATCTTTGCAGGATCAACTTGAATTCCTTTGTGGGAGATGTAGTGGCTAAGAACTACACCTTCCTGCATCATCATGAATCACTTTTCACTGTTTAAGGGCAAGTTTTGGTCTTCACATCTCTATAGAACTCTCTTAAGATTTTTCAATACTTGATTAAAATAAGCACCATAAGTGGTAAAGTCATCTATGTAAATTTCCATGCAGTCAAGAGAGATATTTGAAATTATGCTAATAACTTCCCTTTGAAAGGTTGGAGGTGCATTGCATAAGCCAAATGGGAGTACTGAGTAGGCATAGGTCCCCCATGGACAAGTAAAGGCGGTCTTCTCCCGGTCCTCTGGTGCAATCTGAATCTGGTTGTAGCCACTGAATCCATCTAGAAAAGAAAAGTATTGCTTTCTTGCAAGTGTGTCCAATACTTGATCTATGAAGGGTCAGTGAAAATGGTCCTTCTTGGTGGTAGCATTAAGTTCCTTGTAATCAACACAAACTCGCCATTTCCTTCCTTTCTTGGGCACAATCACTAATGGAGACACCCACTGGCTATCTGAAATGGGGTTGATAAATCTTGCATCTAGCAATTTATGCAGTTCCCCTTTTACAATTTCTCTTAGTGCAAGGTTAATTCTTATTTGTGTTTACCTCACTGGTGTGCAATCATCTTTGATGTAAATTATGTGTGTGCAAAGTTTAGGGTCCAATCCCTTCATATCATGATAATCCCATGCAAATGCATGTTGATGGGTCCTTAATAAGTTTTCCAAAAATAGTTGTTGTTCTTCACTTAGTTTGCTATTAACATTCAAATATCTTCCCTCTGACACCTGCACTTGTGTAGTCAATTGTATCATGGTTGTTTCATTAATGCATGGTACCTTTAGTTCATATGGCAGTAATGTATGGGTCACACCTGTTGTTGTAGGAAGTCCGACTACAGGAAGAGTGGATACAAGAAGAAATTCTACAAAAATAATGGCTGCAGGAAGAGCAAGTAGAAGTGTCTTGACTAGAACAACAAAATGAGAAGATAATGCTTCTTCTACTTCATAATGATTTTGAATAATGTTAGCCAATACTTCATCTTCATCTTGAAGCTGCATGAAGGAGCTTCTGCCTAACATCATAAGTTGCACTACAGAATTAACTTCCTCGACCTCTTCACCAACATGTGGCCATACGAGATCATCCTTATCATGAGATGACTGAGTAGGAGGATAAAGAACAAACTTTTTAGTGCTCTTCCCATTTGAAATGGTCATGTCACTTGACCGACATCCACTATATGCATCTGCAGTTGCTAACCATGGTCTTCCAAGAATAATGTGATACCTGCCTAGTGTAGCTTTAGGAGAAAGAATCATGAAGTCTGTTGGATACTCCTAGGAGTCTAAAACTACCACAAGAACCTCCACTATACCATCAGGCTTAATAGTAGAACTATTAGCAAGCTGTAGGATAGTAGGAGTAGATCTCATGTTTGCAATGTTTAGTTGTTGTAGGATGTCCTTGGTCATCACATTGATTGCTGCCCTTAAATCAATTAGAGCATTCTTAATTTGGATCTCGTTTATAACAACTGCTACCACAGGACTACCTGGGTCATTGTACTTGAGGATAGTCACTTTTCTAAGCATGATGTTAGCTAGCTGTCCCACCACATGAACTATAGTTGGGTCTTTCTTCTTCTTGCCTAGCTTCTTGAGGCATGCTTCCCTGATTTCCTTGCCATATATTAGGACATCATTTATGGCCTAGAATAGAAGGATTTGGACACATATATGTTTCAGTTGATCTAGGATGTCAAAAGTTGTATCCTCTTTTTTTTCCTCCTTCTTGGCAACTTCCAATTTCTGAGGAAATGGTGGTTCTTGATCAGTCTGCTTGGCTGGGACTACTTTAGGATTTTTAGGTGCACTTGGCTGAATGGGATCATCCAGAGGTTCCTCTTCCTTTTCCACAGGAAGTTCAGTGATAATGGGCTTCGAAGGGGTTGGTAAAGTAGTTGTTGAATGAAAATGGATGTCACTTACACTCACATTATATGCAAGGAATTGATTTGAATCAACATAGTATGTAGACTGTTGTTGTGGTTTGTTATTTGGATTGGGTGTGGGTTGAGCTGACATCTGAGTAGGTTTAGGTGGATTTGAACTTGAATTAGCAAGTGGAGGCATTATTGAAGGCTGCTGGAGTTGAGAAGGTGGTTGCATGTAACTGGTTGTCTGGGTTGGCCATTGTTGTCCTCCCCTCCATTGATTTGTTTGTTACCAATTTTTCTGGAGGTGGTTGCCAATGCCCTTGATATTGCTTTCAATTCCCCTAAAGTTATTGCCATTGGGGTGAAGATTTTTTATGATTGAGCCAAACATTTGGAGGGTTACCCCAAGGCTATGGTGGATATCCTCCATAGCTGGATGGATATGGGGCTTCCATTGGTTACTAGATGAATAGGAATTGAAATATGGCCCAACATAAGATAGTGGATCTGGTGGCATACCTTGTCTTGGAGTCCAAGGCTTCCTTTGTGCAACATAGTAGACTTGATCTTCTTCAATCTAGATTGGCTTGAACTCGGGTGCAATCTGCTTGCTTTCAATATTAGCTACCATCTTGCATTTGCAATCCTTCTTTTTTTTGCAATGGGGGCAATACTCTGCCAACATTGCCTCTGCCTCTTGTTCCTTCTTGGCCTGAAATGTATCTAGCTGAGTAGATAGATTGTTTATAATGTCTTGCTTGAAATCTGTCAGCAAGCATGTGATCTCCATTCTGGAGAGTCTATTGGTGGATGACTTACCCATAGAGGATTGGTAAGCTCTCCCTTTCTTTGAAGTTGCTCTAGAGTAGTTTAGGCATATTTTCCTTATGTCTTCCCAAGGAACTTGGGTGATATCTCCTCCTGCCATCAAGTCCAAGGCATTAGTGCAACTCTTACTGATTCCTCTTAAGAAAAAATAGCTTATGTGATTCTTTATTGAGGGTATGGTGTGGAGATTTCTGTAAGCAAAACAAAAACCTTGAAATGTAATCCTTTAGGCTCTCATCCTCCTTTTTCCGCATCTTGAAAATGTCACCTCCTCTCATATCACTGCCCTTGCAATATTCCTTGTATTTCTCTAGGAACTTTGTCTTCATGTCCTCCCAAGTTGCCACAATATCTCTGCCTAGGCTCATGAACCATCTTAATGCAGTTTCTTTTAGAGTGGTAGGAAATAGTTTAAGCCTATGGGCATCGATGGTATAGTCATTACTCCTGCAAAGTATGTCAAATTTGAACAAGAATGTATCAGGATCTTTTGTAACAAGTCCATAAAACTTAGGAAGGGTTGACTTCAGCAAAGATATTTTTGAGGTTGTCCACTTCATTCTGATGGACAATGGGGAAAGGAAAGGCTGATTGGTTAGGTATGTTTCTATTTGCATCACCCATGTCTGTTGGATGGATTTCCCAAACAAAGGGATTCTTAAACTGATTTCGGTCTTCAGTGGAAGCTTTAAAATTGGTCAAAAAAATAAATACATCAGCAAAGAGGTTTATCTCTTCTTCTTCGTTCCTTGGCAGATTTGGAAGCTCTTCTAGCTGGAATGGATCAAGATTGTTAGGAAGGAATCTCCCATAAGCATCTCTTCTCCTTCCTCTATGCATGTGGTATTAACTCACTATCAACTAGCTCACACAAAGAATTGGTAAAGAATAAGGGGGGTCATTACTTCATAAATGAGGGGTATGCTAAGAACAACTTTTAGAAACACTACAACAAGAAAACTATCAATGAATCCAAAGAATTTCCTAATTTGACGCCATCCTCGGCAATGGCGCCAAAAATGTCTGCTTCCTACAATGATTCAACAACTAGGCCTTTACAACCATGATTTAGAGATTGGACATCTAACTTGAATAGCTATTTCAATCATCATGAAGGTGCATTTAACTTGTCAACTCAGGGATATGAACTTGAAATGGGTCAACACAATATGTGAACTCGAAACCCAAAGTAGCCATTTTTATTCTACAGCTAAAAAAGGCACAATGCTGAAAGTAAATTGCTTAGAAGGGAATAACATAAATGCTAACCATCAATCAACAATTACGCCAAGCTGAAGTGCATGATAAAAATGAAAATTTGAGCGAACAAACAGGGCACTACTCTGTCTGCTTTCGCTGCAAGAATAGTCATAGAATGAAATTCTAGTGGCTACAGGAAGAGTCGGTGCCAGATTTTTTTAACTAATTACTGAACAAAAAGTAATACTAAACTAAAGGATGAATTACTCACCAAGTGAGCCCCCTTGGATAAGTATCCTCTAAAACTAATGAGATCTCAGATGCTCAAACTTAGAACTTCATTTTATTCACTGTAAATCATGAGTACAAAAGAGTAGTATATCTGTATTACTGAAAACTCAAGAATGCAAGTACAATATCAAACTGCACAACCTCTAGAGAAGGAGCATCAGATCTTTATTATACTATCAGCTAAACAAAGCACTCAACTCCATGAACTGGGAGGATGCCATTTAGGGAAAATAGAGAAAGTGGGGCGGCGATTATGCATGCATGGAATCCGGTCAGACGTGAATGTCCAACCGCAAATTTAGCACTATAGTAACATGCACATTTTCTCTTCATCAATAATGACCACTACAAGGCAGTTACATTTGGTTCGCATGAGGAATCTCTTGTTGTTGACCTCCTTTGAACTTTGAATGATTCCCTTGTTGGACATTATGGTGAATGCCTAGCTGGCGGTGTCTTCCTCAATTTAGCATCCTCAAATTAAATCTGCATGGCAATGTTAGTACGCACAATAATTGCATATTTGTAACCACCTTAAGGAACATTCATTAACCACATGCAAAATTAATATAGACAGTCCATATAACATGCCATTATCATGGAAGGTTTGCAAAAATAAGATTAAACCCAATGTCTATAGTTTGAGGAAAATATCATAAAAGTATCAACACTTAATGTAAAAGTCCATGATAACTTCGACAACTAAATCAAAAATTCTACCAAAAAATGAGATCATAAACTAGACTCATCAAATCCATTAACAAGAACTAAAAAGGAAGACATGGTCACACATCTCATAACCCACAAGTCTCACTCTGTGTGGAAACCAAAAGCCAAAAGCAGATGTTGAAGGAAAGACCACCTGATTAGATGTCATAAGCATGTTAGGCATATCTAATTTGATAAACATGGATTTTTCTTTGGAAAAAGGCATATCCACAATTTTCCTACCCTTGACAAAACCACCCCGCTCCATAGAAATCAAGGGATTCAAACATCTCTTTAGTTTTTCAACAATCAACTTAGTGATAATCTTGTAGGTCACACTGCACAATGCAATCAATCGAAAGGAGTCTAAAAAATTGACACCCTCTTTCTTAGGAATTAAAGCAAGGAAAGTAGAATTTATAGCCTTGAGCATCTACTTGTTTGTATAAGACTCCCGAACCACCTCCAACAAATCTATTTTGATGGTATCCCAAAATTCTTGAAAGAACTCAATGGGAAGACCATTAGGGCCAGAGGCCTTACCTTTCTTCATCTGGAAGACAATATCCTCAAATTCCACCAAAGAGATGGGCACCAAAAAGAGAGTTATTCATCTCCACTAATACTAAAGGGGGGATACATGCCAAAACCAAATTCTCCTCCTCCAATAGGAACATCCTTTGAGAAGAGAGAAGAAAAGAAACAAATCACCTTCTTTGAAATAGCATGATGCGAGGTTAGTTGTTCCCACTAAGTAGACATGAGAGGAAATAATATTCCCACCTCTATGTGCCTTAACTGAATTATGAAAAAAAAAGTATTCCTTTCACCTTCCTGGAGCCAATCAACCCAAGATTTTTGTTTCCAAAAAATCTCCTCCTGTAGCTCCCATTTAGCAAACTCTCTAGAGTATTTGGTTTCTTTGTGAAGCATGTAATGTCCTTTAATTGGGAATGTCCTAAATTTTCCCTAAATCCTTACATTCCAAATAACACGAGTTAGAGAATACCTTTCGCTCGATTGAAGCCCTACACACAAATTAGAAACCATTTACCATAATGACATTAGTTAGCAGATTACAACCATTTTCCACAATAATACTAATAGTTCTCCCTATCACAGGGTGCCATGTTACTAGTTCTCCCTTAATAAGGTGCCCTGTTAGCAATTCTCTCTAGTAGGGCGCCCTTTTAGTAGTTCCCCCTTAATAGGGCGCCCTCTTAGCAGTTCTCCCTAGTTGGGTTCCCTCTTAGTAGTTCTCCCCAGTAGGGTGCCCTCTTAGCAGTTCTCCCTTTTGCAGCCCTGCCTCATCCCTTTATGATACATTGGGGTTGTTTGGTCCCCATTATAGAACACATTGGTTATCCCTTATAAGACACATTGGTCCTCCATTATAAGGCACTAGGTCCTCCTTTATATAACACAATGGTTCTCCATTATAGGACACTCGGTCGTCCATTATAGAACACATAGGTTTTACATTACAGGAGGTGGCATGCCTAGAGAGTGCCCCACCATTGTTCCCTTGTGTAAGTCTCCTTCTCCTATCATGGTGCAAATACACACATAGCAATTTAGCCAAATTTAGATTTGCAAAGAATCATAGTAACAACATTAAATTCAGATTGGAAAATAACCCTATTAGCCATACATAAAGGATCATGATTATGTTAGCATAGGGTATGAATGAAACTATTAATCCTATTCAACCATTTATTCTATCAACTTACAATAAAAGCGAGACTTTTTTATTGTAATCAAATCTCTTACTTCATTTCCTATTGATGACCTATCACCAATATATTAGTTACAATCCACAAGATAAATGTTAATAATTAATATAACTCAAAATTTTTGAAATAACGGAAATATTGACTTATCTTTGCTTGGTTAGTCTGCTCCTCTCCTATTCCTTAATCTCTGTCGGCTACTATACTTGCCAGAATATCAAAATTTCTGATTTCTTTCTCCTCTTAGATCACTACATTTACATATCTTCTTTTTTATGTGAATAAGACAAAGTATGTCTTATTTGGCTGCTCTCTTTCCTTCCTATTTTCCATCAATGCCCCTTTTGTTTGAAATTACTTGCTATACATAGATGAATTGATCTGCCCAATGACACGTCTCTTCAAGTCTCATTCCTTTTGGCATTAATCACACCTCTCTAGGGTGACGTATCCATTGTATTTGGTAGTTGCTTCTTCCACTAATCGTGACTATTGGCATACCAATTGTTGTTTGTCTTATTAATAATAATTATTATATTCTTTGCTAGGGATTGATTGTTATTTATGTATTAGCTAAGGCAGAGCCATTTAATAACAATATTGGTTTTTTATAAATATTATCTTTATATTGTTTTCGTGTGAATATTGCTTTTACTATTATGATATTTATAATTACTAATAGATGATATTTATATTATAATTATAATGTTATCTATGATAATTTATAATTATAATATTTAAATTGTAATTTCTTATATTTATATTTTAATATTCCTTTGACTTTGTTATTTGTATTTTAATATTTCATATTTGATGTTACAATTTCGGGGGACATGACAAAGCAATTCCATTGTCATCCCCTCCTTGATTTTGAACATGATGCTATTGAGTTGATCTTGAATCTATTTCTGCCTATGAAAGAGGTTACCAAAAATTGTTTTATTCTATTTCTTAAGCTTGAATTTGACAAATTGGAGCCTCTTGAAGAAAGAGAACATTGCAATACCAAAGACAGGCCACCTTTCAACCCACCACTGATCCACAAGTTGGTCCAAGCTATGATCAATGAACCACATCAATTAAAATTTAAAGGGTGGTTGCTTTACCATGAAGAACTGAGAAGAGGAGAACTTAATAGGCCAATGATTTGACCCTTTCCACCCCAAGATCTCAGAGGAAGAAGTGCAATTATTACCAATCCATTCAATAGAGACAAGAAACCTGTCTAGCCTCTTAGAAATAAAGCCCTCCCCACATCTTCTATTATGCTAGGTAAATGTCCCATTAATGGGTTGAACATCCACTAAATTGAGAAAATTGATATTGTCCTTAATGCAAGGAAGAAGAAGGCCCCAAATGGCTAACCCCCCAATTTTTCCTCCAAGGTGCAAACATAATTAAAGTCTCCTACCAAAATCCAAGGACAAGAAGGAACAAGAGAGCAAATAAATGTAATGTGAGGCCAGAGTAGAATCTTACCAAGAAAATCATTAGGTGCATACACATTGGTGAACAAAACCACTGCACTCGAATAAAAGCAAGATGCCAACAGAGAAAGGGATTTCCTTCCAACCATCCACCAAAGAGGTGAGATCTTGTAGGGGTCTGAAATACATGCCACACCTCCAACAAAACCTTGAGATCCAACACATTGGCAATAACCTCTCCTCCAAATTTTGGGTATAGTCTTCATATCTTCAATAGGGAGCTTGGTCTCCTAAATGAAAATAATATCTACTTTATGCTCACGAACTAGAAGTCACGAGTAGCCTTTTGTCTAGGGATGCTACTCAAACACCTAACATTCCAAGATATCATAATTACTTATAAGAGGAATCAAAGTGGGTGTCCAATGTATTAAAAATACCAGATTCCACCAAAGATTCTACCATAATCTTCATCTTCTCCAAGTCCTTCCTTCCTACTTTAGCCATCTTATCACCAATCACTTTTTGTAAGCTCCTCTAGTGGATGCCCAAGATAGGTCCATTCTTCTTCTTACCATCATCCTTGGCCTAGAGTTTGTTTCCAACCCATTTAACCCATCAGTTCCAATGTACTCTTGTGGATAGTCCTCCATAGGATTAGGAACCGCACCTTCCACTAGAAACACCATGTTCTCCTACCCAAAAGCCCCCGACTCAACTGGGGACAAAAAGGGAATAAGTCCTTCCTTTGAAGCTTCATGTATGTCAGCTATTGGATTAGGGAATTGAGGATATTGACCAATAGGATCCAATCCTTGAAAAACCGAAGTCCCAAAGCTATAATCATGTTCTATTGAATCCAACTCTTCAAAAAAATTGAGAATGTCAAATTTGTTACTAGAGGCCTCTCTGAGCATGGCTTTGTTTGGTTAGTTTGGCGCCTTTGCTTTGGACTGGGATTTCATAGGTACAAACCCATTTGAATCAGGCTCCTCATTTTGGGGTGATGCTTTACCTTTTTCTTTGGAATTATTTACATGCACACCTAGTTGAGGTTGTTGGGTTTTAGCTCACAGCTTGGGGCAGTTCCTTTGCAAATGCCCATATTCATGGAAAGTATGACAAAAAAAAGGAAGGGCTTCATAATCCACCAGTTGAATCCAACACATACTTCCTAGCCTAATTTCAAGAGACTCTGGTAAAGGGTAATTTAAAGTAATTTCTACACACAAATGAGCAAAAGAGGTTGTCCTTTTGATCAAGAGTCTAATGAAAGGGACCCAAGGGCTTCCCTAGAACAACTACTAAAGAGTGCAAGATGTCCTTGCACCAAAACTCCATCGAAAGATGTGGAAGACAAATCCAAATAGGAATCTGTGATGGAAGCTCTTTTGTTGGATCAAAACCCAAATTCCATGGTTTGATAAAAAAATCCCACCTGATTGTGAAAATATGGGCCCCCTTCGAAAATCGCATTGCGATTTGTAATTTGGGAGAAGACCACAAAGAAATAACCATTAGCTCCCATATGATTTCCAAGTCTCCTTCAAGAGAGACCAATTGTTGTGGACCCAATTCTCCAAAAAAGGCGAAGAAATGTAGGACCCCATAAATTTGCAGATTAGTGCATGCTCAGATAGATACAACAATCCTCAACTACTACATCTGGGTTGATCACCACCACCAGGTGATCTTTACACCTCTCCAAACACCCATTGGGTTTTGGTTGAAAATTTTGAGATTGGTTGTTCTTCAACTCCTTTGTCGCATGCAAGAGGGATTTTATAGCATCCTCATGACCAAAGGATGAAGAACCCCCATCGATAACATCTTTAAAATAAATTGAATAGGGATCCCTTGGACCCCTTACATGGGCCATGCAACCTGCATGACCGAAAACACACAAAAAACACACAAAAGAGAACCAAATTGCAATACGAATGAGAAAAAGCAGAGAGTAAAATCCACAAAATGGTGAACAACAAAGTGAAAAGGACCATTGTAACCCAACACCCCATCCACAGTCAAAGAAGTTTTCCTACGACCTCACTAGGTCACACAGGCTAGCTTACACCCCCACGCACAGTTGTAAACCCTCACCATCACCACTCATGATGTATAATTGAGTATGATGTGAAATGCCTATTTATTTTAATAAAATAATTTGTAAGTTTTTTTTTTGCTATTAAATTATTTTTTATTTTCTTTTATCTTGGAGTGTCTCATTTCTTATGTTTATTGCACATTATTTTTACCTAATTGAGTTATTTAACAAGCCTCTTCTATAATTCACTCATTTATTTTCCTTATCCTCAAATGGAACATTATTATTTTAAAAAATGATATACTAACTCATTTATATCAATTGTATAATAATTATGTCAACTATCCTCATTACAAATTTAATGGCTTATATACCACTTATTATAGTGATGGGTTGAAATTGTCTCATTGTGTTACACATGTCCAAAATTCTCATAGAAAATCACTTTTATGATTATTGATGACCATTGATACCTTTTTTTATCTTATTGTTTAAGATTCAGTTTTCATATGACACCCAATTTTTTTTATCATTACTTTAAAACGCTGACCTAAAATTGCTTCACAATTTTTGATGATTATTGATTTTCTTCTTCTTTGGGTTGTTTAGGTTTCAATGTGCATATGACTGCTATGATCCTAACCCTATAATGTGTATTCAATTATGAGTAGTTAGCTTGTGGCTACCTTAACTCTTAAATAAGTTATATAATAATAATAATAATAATAATAATAATTATATATAGGTAGTTAAAGGTCATCCAAGGAGTTATATTTAAGTATCTAAGTTAGCTTGGGTGGTATTCAAGGCATAATAAGGTATACATGAGTTGTTGGATAGTTATTATCATAATGTTGAATATTGTGTTCTTATTGAAGACTATTTGAGGTATCCCATTGAATTGGATTAAGAGGTTTGCCCCTCAAAGTGGCATAATATTTGTATATTCTTTTATTTGTGCAAGTTGTATCATTATAAGTGGTCTTTATAAAGTTATTATAACTTAGGGCTTTTATAAAATTTTCTCTTAAGGATTTGATTAGGTGAATACTTTCTTAATTTTTTGTTTGTTGACAAAGGGAAGATTTTTAAACCTATAGTCCATAATTTGAGGAATTTGGCGTAGACATAAGGAAATTATTAAAGAATTAGGGTTTCCACTAAATTACCTCTCAAGGCTATAAATTAGTGAAATTATTACAACAAGAAGAAGACGATAAAGATAAAAGTAATTGAGAAATGGGAGAAGATAAAATTTACAAACATGTGGCACAACCTCACCCCTTTATTTGTTACACTTAAACATTAAGCTATTATGTTATAACTATTCCAGTAAAATAAGAAAATATTCCAAATTATACATTATAATAATTAAAAAGCTATTTAAAATCTTTTAGACCTAAAAAATTGACAATAAACAATTACATAAAAGTATACTATTAGGTGTAGGTGCCTCCTAATTGTTGTGTGGTGGAAGTTTTCATTTGCATATTTTAAAGATAATAAGTTCAAAATTATGAACATAGATAATGCTTTATATTATTATATATGAGTACCAATCTCTAGTATGAATGCAAAAGTCTTAGAATTAATAAATATTCTCATGATTATCATGTAAAAGGGGGCTTATTATAAACTATATTAGTACGGTAGGTATTTTATCATAGCAAATATGAAGATTGAGTTCTTCATAGTTACTACTATTAGGGGTAAGGACAAAGATCATTTAAGTGGAAACACACCAATTCATTGACAATAAAAAAATCTAGTGCTTTTTCATGTCATATTATTGGTTTTCTTTAGGAAGTAATTTGATAGATTAGTTATGTCTTGGTCTAGTAGTGGAATTTGTTTGAATACATTAGATTACTTATCATAAAGGTCTGTTATTTTCGTTGTATTTCTTAGTTATATCAATTAATAGCTCAAATGTGAGTCTTTGATGTTGTCTAAGACAATACACTATTGTATAATTAGTTAGATATATAGAAGTTTAATTTTCTATCTAATCTAGATATATTATATCAATAACTAACATAATTTGAATTATTGTTGGCTTTCACAATCTAATCAATAAGACCATATCTAATCAATATATATTCAACATATTCATAGTTTTTATTTTTATTTTTATCAAGTAAATCATTTTCCTTTTTTATTATAAAAAAACTTAATTATATTGTCATCCTTAATTTTAATGAAATCAATTTTTTTAATTATAGACCAATATTTAATTTTTAAAATCTAAATTAATTTAAATTTAATATCAAGTATAAATATTTTTAATTGTTCAACATATAAAAAATTTAAACACTTTTAAAAAGTGACATTTTTTTCTTTTAATGCTAGTTTATAATATAAGCTAACAATGTGGAAAAAAATCTTAAATAAATAAAGGATTTTTATAAATAAATATTAAAAAGATCAAATAGGAATGAGGTGCTATCTTTGGTTATTGATTCTAAGGTCTTCAATTTTTTAAAATCATTGTTATGGTATCATTATCTAGTAACAATGTAAACCACCAAATTTGACTCATTGTGGATGTTTTTATTAGATATTTGATTGTTAGCCATGGAGAGAGGGCCTTAAATTTTCTCTTTGAAGAGGATAATAATATAAAAGTCTATAATTTAATATTACATGAAAACCATAGAAAATCATGTTACATAAAATAAAAGTGGAATTGTGAAGGATTTAAGATATAGAGTAATGTGTAACTTCTTAAAAAAGACATTTTGTTGGGAGGTAAGATTTATAAAAGTTTGACAAATCAAATGGGCTTGTTAAAAAGATATCGAACAACAATGCAACTAGTAGGTCCAACCTAGATATATTGTTCAATCTTTAATAATAACTTTCTTTTTCTTCGAAACATCTCATACAATTTGGCCTTACTTAGTAGACATGCAAAGGAGCTATTAAAAATGAAGCACTACTATTTAATTACAAATTGAAAATAATAATAAAATAAATAGTTAAAAATTTAAATTCATATTATTTTAACTTCTTTTTTGAATAACATAACTTTTTGTTATTTATTTATTGATAATTTAGTTTATTGTGTTTGGAAATCCAATAAAAATGAATGTGAGATTAAAAAATTACTAGGTTTTAGTTGTTTTATAATTTTATTTTCTTTTATGGCTCAAAATTTTAGAAAATTTATAATTAATAGTAAGGTGACAAATAGATGAATTATAAATATATAGGTTGAATGTAAATCACCAAATATTAATTGGAAAAATTTATTTTAAAATACATGTATTTATATAGCTATCTTCTTGATTGGTGCAGATTTAGTGGTAATCAAAATATTATTGGTAAGATGGCCAATCTCCCAATAATAGAAGATGCTTCTAGCCTTGAAATCAAAGCACACTCAAATTTGAAAATTACAAGTTTCCAACATGGAAACAATGATTGGCATGAGATTGGATCAATTAGCCTTTCACATGATGCAACAAAAAAAGTGGTGGAGGAAATTGATGAAAGTGAGAAAGCAGCAGAGGCTAGTGATGATGGTGGAAGACGATCATTCAATAGCAAAACAAGGCTTGAAATTAATGGGAATATGATTGAGGTGGGATTGATACCAAATGATGCTCTTATTTATTCTTTCCCACATGGAGATTCTACATGGACTGTAACTTCACTTGTATCACCATTGCCTTCTGATATTATTGCACTACCTTTGTCAAACCACCCTCAAATGGCACCAGAAGGAGTGGATAAAATACAACATCAACACCGACAAAAACAAGTTAGTTTCTCAATACCCATTCAATGTGATATATTTCATGTAATTTTTTTCAGTGCATCTTATCTTACCCATATAATCATAAAATGACATGTGTATGTAATATTAACTTAGATATTTTCTTTCAAATTTGTAATTATCTTAAAATCCTTATCAACCATTCCACAAGTTTTCTAAAACTAACTTCTTTTGGGTAGTGACGAGCTTATAAATAGTTGTTTCCACATGCTATAGTATGTTATTTAAATGTATAAGAATACCATTCTTTATTAATTTAGTGCACTGTGAGCCTATTTATGTTATAAACACTTTCATGGAGTTAATATGCTACCCTTCCCTTATTTTTTATTAGTAAATAAGGCTTCTATTGGGCCCCTTTCCCATTAAACAAAAAAAAAATATTACAACCATTGTAAGGTTGAAACCTACAAAATAAAGCACCCAAAAGACATACATTACTACCAAATCCAAAAAACTAATAGTCTATAATGGATAAAAATTAAAAACTTCTCTAAGGTAGAACTATTAAAGGCCATAGTAGAGTTGGCTTAGCAGTGGGTTTGCTCCCCATTGGCCTTGGGTTTGACTCTGCTCCCGGGTTTAAGAGGTGGGACTTCTTGCGGGTGGGGGATCTCACCCATAGGGGACTAGTCTCACCCTAGCTTGCCTCAAGTACCCAAGGTAAGGGCTATTGGGCCGCTGGGCTAGGTCCCAGGGACACCCCTGTAGGATTAAAAAAAACACATAAAGAAGCTTAAAAATTAGGATCCATGTTGCACATACATGGCTTCATGTGTCCTAACAACTAGCACATAGTTTTGAATTACCATACGCTCTAACTATCAATGAATGAGGCTCATTCCTATTTCAAAAATCTAGGATTGTACCTTCGTCCACCTCATTAGCTATGCCCTCATTAAGATTATTCACCACCTTGCCAATCACTTCCATTTTGGGATGAATTACTATATTTGGTTTTATTAGTATCTTCCTCTATGCTTTGTTGAAACCTTCCTAAATGAATATAGGCACAATAATATTACTTACTACCCAAAAAACACCTATCCTAATGTACAATCTAAAGGCCATCCACATATCGAGCCCCATACTCACAATATTGTTCTAGAATGATTAGATTCCTAGAAGATCCTTCACCCAACTCCACCCTTTTTTCTTTGCATGGAAAAATATCTTTCATTGAGTCAATTTAATTTAATTTATAATAATCAACATCTTCTATGGGAACCATCTAGAAAAACCATTCATAAACCTTGTTATATTGGACCATGTTGGCTAATTTGACTTAAAAATATTGTGATCAAATATTAAATTAAGTCTTCCTTAACCCAATATTTCTAAGATTTCCCAAATCAATTTTTCTCAATGATGATACATATTTTAGGAAAATATAAAAACTTCATCAAAACTACAATCAAACAACACCAAAAAATCCTAGCTAGTCATGAACAAAGTTGTACGATTTTTCTTCAACATCTTTTGCAAGATATTTATTAATTCAAATCTGATTTCTATAGAAGGAAACATTGTTATGGTCATATACATCGACAATAACAAATATTACAATCTATAATAAACTATGCATCACATTTACACCCCTCCAAATCACTCACACTACTAAATGAAACACTGAAACAATCCAAAATTATCAATAGAATAAATGGACATCCTTAGCTCTTGGAAATAATATTTAATAGAAAAATAATAGTAATTACTAAAACACCAATAATAGTAATGTTTTTGAAACTAATCATGCACTTCTACAAAATTTGGTGGCTTTTACATTGCAAATCTCAACATTACATTACCCAAATTCACCCAAAATGCACAAAAATATGCTATAGCAGATATGAATGATTGATGATGCTATATATAATATAAAAATACTCACATAGTAGCAAGCACATGAAAAAAAATGGAAATAAAAATTGCAACTACTCTTGAACATAAACACACAACTTCACTAGCAAAACAACTTTGTAACGCTACCAAACTACACCAAAACACTCTTTTGAAAGCTATAGTCAATGGGTGATGTATTGGGCTCTAATTTACTAGAAAAAAATGTATCAAGAAACAACAAATACTACAACAAACTCAAATCCACACCTGCAACACACACAAAAGATGTAACTTAATCTATGAAATCCATGAAGCTCTATTGCTCTCCTTGAGTGAGAATTCCCTTTAAAATTAAAGGGGCTTCATCCTATGAACCTCAAAAATCATGGTTTTTATTCCACAAGCTATAATCCTGCTTGGGTTTTCATCCATAAAATATTGTAGAACAAGATGTTTATGTAATCCAAGATTGAAAAGAGAGGGGAAAAAAATGCTAAAATATAAATTTTCCTATAAAATATAGAGAAGACCAAATATAAATGACCATCTCTTGGAAAATAAATAAAATAATATTATTTTCATCATTTTCCCTCAAAAGAATCTTATCATTTTGTTTGTTGCAAAATTCTTGACCTAAATTAAACAATAACTCCCCACATGCAAGCTACCATAAAAATTGCCAAATAATTTACTAATAATTGATTACCACCTAAACTAGGAAGTTAAAAACCTCCTCATAAGAAATCCCATCCGTTCTTTAGAAAAACACTTTAAATTAATAATATTGAAATAATTATTTGACCTCTTTTATCAAAAAATAAGAAATAATAAATGATTTAGGTTCAAATAATTAATTTTAATCACTTTCCAATTTTTGTACCTTATCCCAAGAAAAATATTTAGAATGTGATAATATCCCCTCTAGAATAAATTAATTAAAAAGAGGACATAAAAATTTCTAATTCTATTTAGACTTAACACTACCTAAACCATTCTCAATATCATAACCAAGTCCACTATAAACACATTACCTAATTATCTATTTGAAACTACACCTCCATATGAAAAAAACAAATTGTATCTCAATTATATTTTAAAAATTTATCATTACTAACACCCACTAAATTTCTTTTAGTCAAAGAGAAAGCCATAGGAGGGAAAAATTGAAAAGATCAATCAAATTAATGAAAAAATGGCATGTCCTTCATCTTGTCTAAGCCTCTACCATGCATTAGAATGATAGTGAAAAAAAAATCATTGGGTGGTAATTGCATTCTATGCACTATACTTTATTTGGCATATGTGAACTTGATGCCAACATTTCCTTTTAACACAATTGCTATTGTTAATTTAGGAAATTGGTAAATACATTATTTTATATAAAAAATATCAAATATTAAAAATGCTTCATTTAAAATATTATTATAGTTGTTAATCAATGTTTTTTTTAATCAAGTTAACAATCTAAGTTAGTATCAAGAATTCTGCAAGACCTAGCTAGGCTAAATGAATCACCCACTTTAGTTGAAAAGGGATATTGATCAATCTCAACACTAGCCAACCTATTCATCACTTAATTAGCCTCACATAAATAATAAGCAAAGTTTTATTGAAAATATCCCAAAACTACAAGAGATTATTTTCTCAAACAATTCATCCTCCAAAATTTCCTTACATTTTTATAGAATCATTGTATTAGAAATAACGAGTCCCCTTCCACTACTAAACTCTTGATCCCTTGCTTCACTACCAACCTCGACATTTCTAAAAGAACTTGCATTCCATCCTCATTATTCATGCATCGAGGAAACAAGAAAGGACCTCTAACAATAAAGTTCCCATTAGATCCTCTAATAATAATTGAACACCACCTATATTACTTATGTTACCATGGTAAGTGCCATCAAAGTTTAATTTAAACTCATAAATAACATCTAATAATGGTTTAATTTTTCTCTTCTTTTTGATTTATCTCTCTTCTCCTTATTATCTCTTATCCATTAAAAGCACTAACTTCTAAAAGACCCCTCCATCTCCTCACTATTTATTTATTTATTTAAATATTTGTTTGAGATTTTAAGGTGGGGGTTAAGAATACTTTCTTGATGAGCTTACCCTCTCTCATTGAGGAGATTATTCTTAGATTCTCTAATGAAGTTAGCCACTTTTAATACATATTTATATTTTTAATGTAAACCTTCTTGGTCTATAAATATTTGAATGAACAAATAACAAATAGTTGCACAAAGCTTATAAAAAAATGACTATAAAAGAATCTATGGAAGTATGAAACATGCAAAATTATATTAGTTTTTAAATTAAAATAAACACAAGAAGGGCTACTTAAATGTGAAACTTACCACTCTATGTTACCAGACCAATAAAAAATATGTATCTTATATAAAGACTATTTTTTCTTATAATGGGAATCTACTCTATTTTACACTCTCAAATCTCTATCCAAAAATCAATTTAATAGATATCAAATTGAATTCTTAGGTTGACAACCTTCTTCATCTATACAATATAATATAAATAATGCTAGTGCAAAAACAAAAATATAATCTAATTGGGATCACAATTTTGATATTTCTAGGCACACCATGCCACCATTAATATGCACCAAGAAGGAAATTTGAACATAGGGGTACAAAATGTTTAGATATTAAATTTGAACCTTTAGGAAATTCCTCAAGTCAACTTTGAATTATAATGTTTTTTTAACATTCTAGGATGGATAGGTCACTTATTCCTTATCAATTGATAAATTCTTATAGGAAACTTAATTCAATAAAAAATGATAATGTGGAGAAGACTTCCTTCTATTAGAAATTATGCTAACATCTTCAACATGTATTATAAACATGAGATTGTTTTTTTCTCAAAGTTTTGTGCCTTTGAGCCGTGTGATGTATGAAAATTGCATGTGGGTTACATAGGTGAGGGTTGTGTGAGGGTGTAAGACTATACAAATTTGTATAAATTTTTCTCCGTAAGATGGAAACAATTTCTCAATTACATATGCCCATAAAATTTGTGCTCAAAAGCTTGTGTAGATTAAGATGTTCTTCAAAAGGGATTGTGCAATATGTGACAAGATTTGTGCAAAGAAATAATGTTGTTCAAACATAAAAAGACTTTTTATGATTCTCCAAAACTATCTAACATAAATATTAAGAAAATAATACGAGTGTGTACAAGTTAAGATTACACGTAGAAAGCTAACAAAGAAAGAAATATTTTTGTATGGTGCAAGATTATATAAACCTGAATATTCTCCTACATTTCACACTAGGTAAAAATATTATGAATAGGATGCTCACAATTTAGGATTACATGAATGAATAATTCAATCACTTAAGTTGGTTTACTTTTGCTTCTACAATATACAAATATTTTTTAGGTTCCTTACACTTCTAGTGAACAAAACTTTCTCTATACTCACTTTGTTAAGGCTTCTTTGAAATGTGCATATCCAAGTTTATAAAATTCCTTTTCATTATTATTTTTTGTTATCTCCTTCCTCCAATATAGTTCTTTATTCACTTTTATGATATCTAACTTTTAATGTACATGGTAGGAATAACAATTAGAAACATTACATATCATAGGGAAATATATTACATTTATTAGGTTGACCACATATATTTTTTAGAAAAATAGTGCAAAGGAGGAAATGGACCTATCGTCTTTCTCTTCAACTTTTTGTATGTTCATTTAGGGAATCACTCTTTTCTCAAATGTGTAATGACTAACTCACTCATTAAGAATCTTTACAAGTTCATCAATTTTCAAAAAGGCCACTAGAGTTAACAAGAGGTTGAATGTTCTGAGAAACAAGAAGGTGTTAGTTCATAAGTTTGTGAACTAATCAAAAGTGTGATAAATTAGGAAAGGGAAAAAATGTCTAACCTACATATTAAAGGAAAATTTAAATTTTAAGTAGAAAAGGGGAACCAAAGTGTTCCCATACCATGACAATTTTTGACTCTATATACCCTAGTACATGTTACCCACTCCTTTGGATACCAATTAATGCATTTGGTGAATCATTACCTAGCTATGACCCTTGCATGATCTAAGCCACTCATTTTGGTGGGATTCAATGTTAGACATAAATTTTAGAAGTTTAAATAGTGAATGCATTTGTTGTAGCATTCACCCTTCATTCTTTAGAGAAAATCCTATAAAAAACTCAATACACTTGTGTTTAAAAAATAAAATATGAGAACAAAAACCATTGGATTGTTGAAGATTAAAGAATTAAAACACTTTTTTTTTCAAGAATTATAGCTCAAAACCCCTTTTTCCTTGTAGGAAAATCTCACTCAAAGGTTATCAATAAGATTCTAGATTTGTTGGTTTCAACTACTCCAAGTTTGTGTAATTTTTAATTTTGTTATTGATTTAAGCATGGTAGTTTCTATTTGTTGTTGTTGTATTTAAAATCATGTTTGTAATAGTGTTGTAACATATTTTGGTTAATTTAAAATTTCATTAAAATAAGAAAAAGTTCTAAAACTTACCTTTCTTTTGTTGGCCTCATTTGTTTAGACTAGCTTGTCAATATCGATGTGTACATTATGAAATTTGGGTTTTTTTCAAGATCTTGTTAAAAATCTCAAATATGAAATTTATCTTCCAAAATTATTAATGTTGTCATTACAATATTATCATAGCATAAACCTTTCTATCCTGTAGAGTATTTGAATGAATCAATGTTCCGAATGATAGAGAAATTAAATATCTTAGATAGTGACAAAGGAAATAATAGGCTAAAGGATCAAGCACAATGGGGTTGGAAATAGAAGAAAAAGTTATGGTTGAAGGATAAAAAGGGAAAAATAAAATTATATATGACAAGAGGGAGGAGTTATTTTAGGAAACTTTATTGATTCACGATATAAGACAAAGGGAAGTATTTGAAAGCCAAAGACAATTAAATGAATTAATGGGGATATTGGTGGAACTATTAACCATTATAAATCTTAAAGGAAGGGCAAGACCATCAGTGATTAGTTAAGAAACATGTAAATCTTCAAAACCAATTTTTTTACTAGAAGTAGAAGGGATTACAGTTGCACCTAATACTTTCATTGAAGAATCACCTATAGAATAAAATTCTAAATGACATGAAGAATACAAAAATCAATTTGAAGGTTTTAATGCAACCCTATCATTTAAATTTTTTATATTAATAACAAAGAAAAATTCACACAAGAAAGGACAATGAAATAACTATAATAATAGTGGGAATGATTTGAAGAATAAAATAAATATTTTTTTAGTACACACCTTTGATGGAATTGATAAGATATCAACTTGGTCTTAGTTATAGAACTTTCAAAATTACCTTACTCTAATCCTATGAAGAAGAAAGAAGCAATCCAATTTTCCACCTTGTAGTTGGAAGGTATTGATTGTGATCGATGGTACTAGTAGTACTTTTGCAAAGTTAGGGTTCTCTATACAATTGTTGACTGGGTTATATTTCTCCTTGGTTTAAAAAACCTTAAACCCTTCATGCATAGTTTCTTTTAGTTTTAATTTTAGGTTGACTTACCATGTTTGGTTTTTGACTGTTTAAGTTATAACCTCATGTCCTTCGTCTCATTAAATGACTAGCACCTTTCAATCTAGGTAGCCTTGAGTTATCGATTTATTTCATGTGCTCTATAAAAATCACTTAATCACCCTTTGAAGGGTTGGCCCCAACATTATCCCAAGTTCTAATTTTCATTAAGTTTGATATTCTTCTAAAAGTGAAAAAGTTTGACAAAGATTGTAGGTTACTAAAAGTGTGAAAGTGTGGAAAACTTTATAGGTTCACTAAAATTTTGGAAGTGTGAGAAGGTTCACAGGTTCTCCATTTTTATGAAAGTGAAATTTTGACAAGTTTCATAAGGTTTCCAATTTGTTGAAATTGTAAAAGTGTGACAACGTTCACAAGTTGTCTTGTTCATCAAAAGGCTAATAGAGTTTAGAAGAGGCTAAATATTTTGATAAAGAAGGTGTTGGTGAGTTCATAGGTTTTTGAACTCGCCAAAAGTGTGACTAGCTAGGAAAGGGACAAAAAAATTAATCTAAACAATAAAGGAAATTTTCATTTTTTTGAAAAAATGGGGATTGAAGTATTTACAAACCATTTTCAGTTTTAGTTGTCCACCCTATTATATGTCATCTACTCCTTTGTACACCAATTAATGCAGTTGGTGAATCATCAATTACCTATGACCCTTGCATGACCTAAATCACTCATTTGAGTGGGATTCATTAATAGCCATAAATTTTAGTGATTTATGTTGATGTTTATTGGACATCGTATGTCGCATCTTCCAATTCAGATCAAAGCAATTGAATTATAGCCTATCGGCTATTTAATTGGTGAAGAACGAATTCTTGATTGGGACACGTCACTTGCTAAATATAAATTAATATTTTTTTATTGAGAAGAGGCACGATTATCCTTGGAGGCGTGATTATCTATGAAGGCCAACTTATTCTTTGTAAAGTCTTATCTCTTGATTGAGGCCGACATGATGATATTGAAAGGTTGCGTCTCTCTCCATCCATTGTGTATATATTACCATTCCTTGCTCTCATTCAAATATCATTCATTCATTCAAGTGCGTATTCTTCTCAAGACAGATTGTCATCATTTGTGGTTGAGATTTCATCAGGAATTAGTCTCTTTGTACTCTTTTGTTGCATCACTCCTTGGTGCATGTATTAGGGCCTGTATATCAACCTATTGTAAAAGAGATCTTTGTTTTGGTGATTCAATAATATAAGTGATATTATTGGCTGGGTTTTTCTCCCTCAAGAGGAGGGTTTTCCCAGGGTATCTGCCATGTTCTTTTGTCTATTTTTGAAATAAATTATGTGCATTAAATTTGATCATAAAATTTAACATGGTATTAGAGCGGGTTTGAGGAGATCGTGATTAGATTTGTCCTTACAACAATACTCTACTCTCTTATTTATATTTTTTTGTCTATCTATACTTTAGTCAAGATGGTGAATGGGCTTAAGATTGAGGATAGACTCGAGGGATCATCCAACTTCACATCATGGAGATTCAGGATCATGCTTACCTTGCAAGAGAATGACTTGGGTGAGTTTGTGGAGTCCAGTGTTCCTGAACTTGAGGAGGAAGAACAGAAGTTGCAGTGGAAGAAGAAAGATATCAAGGCAATGAAAATATTGGTTGATTCCATTAAGGATCATATCATTCCTATTCTCTCTAAGTTGAAGACGACAAGAGACATGTTTAAAACATTGGAAGAAATGTATGAAATCAACAATACCAGTCAGGCACTTGCACTGAAGCAACAAATACACCATATGAAGATGGAAAAAGGAGAATAAGTGATTGCATAATTCATGAGGATTTCAGATTTGAGAGATTAGCTCTCAACAATTGGCCATATGGTTGATGGCAAAGACTTGACCATGCTTTCTCTCAATGGTCTTCCTTTGTCTTGGGAATCCTACATTCAAGGAATCAATGCAAGATCAAAAATGCCTAAGTTTGATCATCTAAGGGCAGACTGCATTCAAGAAGAATCAAGGTTGGTGGCTAGAGGCGTTGGTCAAAGTTCAAAGAATGAAGACATTCATGTTCTCGACTCCCATGCTTCAAAGAAGAAAGGAAAAGATGGAAAGAAAGGTTTCATCAAGAGGAATCGAGATAAGGGAAATGATGATGGTCCCGCTTTCAAGAAGAAGAGAGACATGTCCAAGATCCAATGCTTTAGATGTGACAAGTATTGTCACTTTGCTAAGCATTGTCCATCTAGACCTAAGCAACAAGCCACAGTTGTAGATGTTGATGGTGCTTCTCCGTAGAAGGATTCATGTGAATACTTGTTCTATTCAACAATATCAAGCAATGTACCTACAGATACCAACACTTGGCTGATCGACAGTGGTGCTTCTCATCACATCACTAGATTTAAGGAGCACTTATCAAGTTTGGTGGAGAAAGATTCTTTCGAACAAGTTATTGGAGATGATCCTGGCTACTCCTTGAAACAGATTGGAACCTCTACCCTTCATTTGGATTTCGGCATTACACTTCAGTTGAGAGATGTTCTTTATGTTCTAGGAATCAAGCGCAATCTCATCTCCATTTCTTCTCTAGAAGATAAAGGATATCAAGTTGCCTTCTCCAAAGGAAAAGTTCTTGTGTGGATGGAGAATTCCAGTTTCAAGGATGCTTAAGTAATTGGTGTTAGACATGAAAGCCTCTATAGGCTATGTATGCGTCCTCTATAGGCATTAGTTCATGATTCTTCAAGCTTATGTGATCTTTGGCATTGAAGATTGGCTCATCTTCACTTCCAAGCCTTACCTATCATGGAGAAGATGGTCATGGGACTTCCTAAGTTCAATCAAGAGCATGAAGGAACTTGCAAAGGATGTGCTATGGGTAAGAATTCAAAAGCTCCATTCCATAGTAGAGAAAGTAGATCTAAGTGTATTTTAGACCTTATTCATTCTGATTTATGTGTACCTATGTTTGTTCCTTCTTCGAGTGGTTTCTTGTATTATGTTCTTTTTTATTGATCACTCTAGAAAGACTTGGGTCTATTTTTTGAAAACTAAAGAGTCTGAGGAAGTGTTAGAAAGGTTCAAGGAGTTCAAAGCTCTAGTAGAGAATCTTTCTGGTAAAAGAATCAAGATCCTCAGATCTAATAATGGAGGAGAACACACCTCTAGTAGCTTTCAAAATTTCTATGTTGATGTTGGGATTAAGAGGGAGTTGTGTGTTCCCTATAATCCTCAACAAAATGGTGTTGTAGAGAGAAAGAACAGGACAATCGTGGAAGGTGGGAAAGCCATGATTCATGACTAGGATCTGCAAACCTTCTTATGGGCAAAAGCTTCTAGGACTGCAGTATGTGTTCAAAATAGAAGTCCTCACAAGGTCTTGGAGAATATGACTCTAGAAGAAGCCTTTATAGGGAAGAAGCCTGAGGTTAGTCATTTGAGGATCTTTGGATGTCATGTCTATGTTCATGTTCCAAAAGAAAAGAGAACTAAGTTGGAGCCTTCTGGAAAGAAGGGAATATTTGTGGGCCACAGTGAGACATCAAAAGCCTACAGGATATATGTTCCAGATCAGAAATTGATTAAAATCAGTAGAGATGTCACATTCAAGGAAGATGTTACATATAGAAGATCCAAGGGAACTCATGTGGAGATTGACTATGATGAGTCTCCTCAGGATATAAAAGTTGACCATACTCCTGAGATTCAGAGGGAGACTTCAGAACCGAAGGAAGATGTTGATCCAGTTGAGCCCTTGGAACCTATTGATGGGCCTACCGATATAGTGATTAGAAGAAAGAGAACTCTTTGGGCTAGACAAACTATGCAAGAGGCTAAAAGATTTGCAACCCCTAGAGGTAAATTCAGAGAAAGTAAAAGGCCACATAAGTTCTCCAGTTATGTTGCCTTAATGAGTCAAATTATTGAATCTGAGCCTTCTAATGTGGAGGAAGCTTCCAGTCAACAGGTTTGGAAAGATGCTATGTCAGAGGAGTACCAATCAATTCTCAAGAATGATGTTTGGGACATTGTTCCTAGACTCGAAGGAAAATTTGTGGTATCTTTGAAATGGCTCTTCAAGATCAAGCATGCAGCTGATTGATCTAGGTGGATCCAAAATACCTAAAAATTTCACAGTCTTAAAATTTGTCCAAAGAAGCATCAATGCATAGAGCTTGCTGAAATGATCCTGACACAACTTTAATGGGCTCAAAAGGAGTCTGTATGCAGAAGTTATGCTCAGTCAAAGGTTCAGTCAAACAGGCAAATTAGGGGTTCAAAAAGGCAAAAAATTGATTGTCTCAAAATGAAAAAAATGACGCCAAGTCATAGTGCTCGTCGCGCTAATTCCAAAACTATATTCGGTTTAAAAAATGGAGCTCGTATGTGAAAGTTATGGCTGGTCAAAGGTTGGTCAAAATTTTGACTCTAGTTGACTTTGATGACATCGGCAAGCTGACATGGCAGGAGTGGTGAGTTGGCACAGACATGGTGGAAAAAGGAATATGGATTAAACCATATTGTTAAAAGAAAACACGTATGGTTTAAAAATTAAAAGATTTTTATGATTTCAAGGAGGATTTGGTGGGGATTTATCCCTTAAAATCCTCTTCCCTTGCACATAAAACAAGGAGAGGAAAAAGAGCTCGTAAACTCATATTTCTACAATTAACCCCTTTAAGCCCAACTTATAATATTTTAAGGGGCTTAAATAAGAATTAAAATAATTCATAAAGATTATTGAAGGAATAAATCCCAAAAGGATTAAAGGCTTGAATTATAAGCCATTCATTTAAAAGGGATTTGATTATTTTTAAGTCCAAAATTATAACGGCCCATAGTTAAAGGGGTTCATTTTTTAATTGTATGGCTTGGAATTATAAAAGCCAAAGGGGAATTTATTTTTGAAAGATTAATTTGTTATACTAATGGGATATTAGTGATTTTTATTGTAAAAGGGGGAAATGGTTGGAATTTTTACTTGTATACGGGAGATATGCAATATTTGCAAAATAATATGGTTAAAGCCATATTAGCAAATAAATGTGTATGTAAAGGGGTGATTATTGTAAAGGGACATTGGAAAATTATTGAGTGGAGAATTTTGTTCGAGAATTTTCTTGGAGAGAATTGTAACAGGGAGAATTATTCAGGTTCATTTTGGGAGAAATAATTCTTTGGAGGAGAATTTACAAGGTGTTTTTGTACACCAAAAATTGTAAAAGAGTGAGAGGTTGTGGAGAGATTATTGCAGGTTCTTGGAGCTTGGGTATTGTAACAAAGCATAATTTTGCTTGGCGATATCAATAAAGCGGTCCCAGCATTGAGAAGCGGACCCAAAGACGTAGTCCACATTGGACGAACTTCGTTATCAATTTGCACGTTGTGATCCTTCTATTTCTTTGTCTCATTCTTCTCTTTTCTGTCTCAATTTCCTCTCTAGTTTAAATTCAGTATTTGAATTTCTAATTACTTATTTTGTAATTTCAACAGTTAAAAAGCATAATCATGTAATTCTGTATTAGATCGGGAAATTGTTGTAATTAGAATTAATTTACAAGTTAATTTTGTAAACTCTAATTACGGATCAAGTTGGTATCAGAGCCCTTTTCACAGGAAATTGCAGAGTGAATGCTAACTAGGTTGAAATTGAGGCAAGGAGAAGGTGCACTGGAAGAGTTCAATCCAGAGATCAGAAAACAAAGAAATTTTTCACAAGCAGAGATGACAGTTGAACAAAGTCCTACAGAGCTTGATGAGAAAGCTTTCCAAAAAGCATTTCTCGAAATGAAGGCTATGGTGGAAGTTCTTTTCCAAGAGAGGCAAGAGCGACAGAAGAAAAAGGAACTCAAGAAAAGAAAGAAGAATGAAGGTGAATCCTCTTCAAAAGATGATAAAGGTAAAGGAGTAGGAGGTGGTAGTGACCCTCCTAAACCTCCATCCTCATCTTCTTCTTCATCCTCTTCTTCCTCTTCCTCTAACTCTTCTAAAAAGATGCAACCTGTGCAAACTAATTCACCTTTGTTAAAATTGGATGTTAAATTTGATTTGCCAATGTATAATGGAGAACTAGATGCAGATAAACTAGATAATTGGATTAAGCAAATTGAAGTTTATTGTAGAATTCAAAAGTTTACTAAGGATTCTCAAAAAATCCAATTAGCCACTCTTCACCTGGGAGGCACAACTTTAATTTGGTGGGAGAGTAGAACATGGGAGGATCTAAGTCATTATGGAAAAATTATTTCTTCTTGGTTTGAGTTTATATATGCATTAAAGAAACAGTTTTATCCATTAGGTCATATGCAAAAGCAGTAATGAATTGGCAATCATTAAAGCAAGAAAAAGGACAAAGTGTGCAAGAATATATATAGGAGTTTAGGAAGAAGGCTTTAATTTTGGGCATTCTTTTATACACACAAGAAACTTTGTTAAAGTATATAGGTGGATTACATGAAAGTTTGAAACATACCATACTTATGTTTAATCCCACTAACATTGATGAAGTTAGTGTGCAAGCTATCCATTTGGAAAGAAGCTCAAGGAATAGCCATGACAATCTGTTGATGGAATCCAATAAGAAGAAAGGAAGCAAGAAAGGGAAAGAGAAATCACAGTGAACAACAACTGTAAATAAAGAGGAAAAAAAGCCTTATTGCTCACATTACAAGAAGGAAGGGCACAAAGATGCAAGATGTTGGAAACTACATCCTAATCAGAAGCCAAAGTGGTTCAAGGATCGAAAGGGTAAGCAGAAGACTGCAACTATTGTGCAGGATCTTGGATCCGGTTCCGATGATGAAACCAAGATCTCAGTTGTGGGTATCAAAGGTAAAACTCCTATTGTTAGTACTAGTTCTCATGCTTCTTCTCTAAGCTATAATGAAGTACATGTTTAAAGTAAGAGGAATAAATTGTTTCATATAAGGGCTATTGCAAAACAAAGCAAGATTGATACACTCATAGATAGTGGATCACAAGTGAATCTAATCTTTGAACAAGTTGTTAAGCATTTGGGATTAAAAACAACACCTCATCCTAAGCCATATCTATTGGGTTGGGTGAATGATAATGCTCGGCTACATGTGTCACAATAGTGTAAACTCCAATTTGCAATCACATCCAAGTTTGTAGATGAGGTAGAGTTAGATGTAATTCCGCTTGACATCTGTGGGATGGTTTTAGGTAGTCCTTATTTGTATGACAGAAAGGCCATTTTCTACAGGGAACATAACAAGTATCATTTGTTTAAAGATGGAATTGAATACATGGTGAAAGCTCATCACATGAAGAATGGCAAATCTGTTGTAAACACAGGGCATTTGAAGATGATTGTAAATGCAAGCAATGCTTTGACTCTCATGTCTGTAATAGCAAGTGATACTAAGCATGAAGATGATAGGGTGTCACAGAAAATACAGTGTGAGGATCAGTTGCAAGCAAAATTAGGCCTTCAGCCAGAGGTGGTAAAAGAGGGTTTGAATGTTTCATTTTCTAACAATGTTCCTGTTCAGGAGATCCAAAATGTTGATACTATTTCCTTCACATCAGTGTATTTAGTACTATTTCTTGTTATTCTACTAGTTATTTCTATGTGGATGATGAATTTGACAGTGAATATTGATGAACATGCAGTTGATGGTATCAACAAAGTTACCTCATATTTCTTTGTGTTTGTGATGGGTCACATGTTCAAAATTTTAGCAGGAAGGATAGATGATACTGGGCAAGTGGGGTGACATTTCCCTAGCTCAAATTGTACATAAAAATAGACTTTTGGAGGTCCAAAAGCTTCTCAATGGGGAGGAATGATCCAGGTGGATCCAAAATACCTAAAAATTTCACAGTCTTAGAATTCATCCAAAGAAGCATCAATGCGTAGAGCTCGCTGACACGATCCTGACACAACTTTAATGGGCTCAAAAGGAGTCCATATGCAGAAGTTATGCTCAGTCAAAGGTTCGGTCAAACAGGGGAATCAGGGGTTCAAAAAGGCAAAAAATTGATTCTCAAAATAAAATAAAAATGATGCCAAGTCGTAGTGCTTGTCGCACTAATTCCAAAACTATATTCAGTTTAAAAATGGAGCTCATATGTGAAAGTTATGGCTGGTCAAAGGTTGGTCAAAATTTTGACTCTGGTTGACTTTGATGACATAAGCAAGCTGATGTGGCAGGAGTGGTGAGTTGGCACAGACATGGTGGAAAAAGGAATATGGATTAAACCATATTGTTAAAAGAAAACACGTATGGTTTAAAAATTAAAAGATTTTTATGATTTCAAGGAGGATTTGGTGGGATTTTATCCCTTAAAATCCTCTTCCCTTGCCCATAAAACAAGGAGAGGAAAAAAAGCCCATAAACTCATATTTCTACAATTAACCCCTTTAAGCCCAAATTATAATATTTTAAGGGGCTTAAATAAGAATTAAAATAATTCATAAAGATTATTAAAGGAATAAATCCCAAAAGGATTAAAGGCTTGAATTATAAGCCATTCATTTAAAAGGGATTTGATTATTTGTAAGTCCAAAATTAAAATGGCCCATAGTTAAAGGGGTTCGTTTTTTAATTGTATGGCTTGGAATTATAAAAGCCAAAGGAAGATTTATTTTTAAAAGATTAATTTGTTATACTAATGGGATATTAGTGATTTTTATTGTAAAAGGGGGAAATGGTTGGAATTTTTACTTGTATACAAGAGATATGCAATATTTGCAAAATAATATGGTTAAAGCCATATTAGCAAATAAATGTGTATATAAAGGGGTGATTTTTGTAAAGGGACATCGGAAAATTATTGAGTGGAGAATTTTGTACAAGAATTTTCTTGGAGAGAATTGTAATAGGGAGAATTATTCAAGTTCATTTTGGGAGAAATAATTCTTTGGAGGAGAATTTACAAGGTGTTTTTGTACACCAAAAATTGTAAAAAGTGAGAGATTGTGGAGAGATTATTGCAGGTTCTTGGAGCTTGGGTATTGTAACAAAGCATAATTTTGCTTGGCGATATCAATAAAGCGGTCCCAGCATTGAGAAACGGGCCTGGAGACGTAGTCGACATTAGACGAACTTCGTTATCAATCTGTGCATTGTGATCCTTCTATTCTTTGTGTCATTCTTCTCTCTTCTGTCTCAATTTTCTCTCTAGTTTAAATTAAGTATTTGAATTTCTAATTACTTATTTTGTAATTTCAATGGTTAAAAAGCATAATCACGCAATTTTGTATTAGATCGGGAAATTACTATAATTAGATTTAATTTACAAGTTAATTTTGTAAACTCTAATTACGGATCACTGATGGGAGCATAGAGAAGTACAAGGCAAGATTTGTGGCTCGAGGTTTCTCACAAAAAGAGGGAGTTGATTATGAAGAAACTTTTGCTCCTGTTGGTCACTATACTTCTGTCAGGACTATCATTGCCATTGTTGCATCTAGAGGATGGAAGATTCATCAAATGGATGTGAAGACAAATTTTTTAAATGGTGTGATCGAGGAAGAAGTTTATATCGAGCAACCTGATGGGTTCGAGGTACATGGGGAAGGAGTCTCATGTTTGCAAGCTAAAGAATGCCTTGTATGGTCTTAAGCAGGCTCCTTGTGCATGGTATGAAAGAATTGATCATTACTTGTCAAGTTTGGGTTTCTTGAAGAATGATGCCAAGTCTAATCTGTACTTTAAGGTAATTGATGGTGAAGCATTGATTTTGGTTTTATATGTTGATGATTTGATTCTTACTGGAGAAGATCACTTGATCATCAAATGTAAGATAGAATTGGCCTATGAGTTTGAGATGAAAGACCTTGGGCTTATGCATTACTTCCTTGGCTTAGAAGTCTGGCAGAAACCAGATGAGATGATTCTAAGTCAAGGGAAGTACACCATTGATATACTTAAGAGGTTTGGTATGATGGATTTCAAATCCATGTCTACACCTATGGAGACCAACCTACATAAATTGAAGGAGGCTGCAGCTAGTTTAGACTTGGTGGATCCTACAATGTACAGACAATTGATTGGGTCCTTCATGTATCTAGTTAACACCAAACCAAATATCTGTTATGCTGTGAGTGCACTTAGTTGTTGCAGCTAAAAATATCCTGAGATACTTGCATGGCATAGTTGGATATGGGTTGAGATATTCTTCAGATGCTGATTTGGAACTGCATGGTTATACTAATTCTAATTGGGCACGGTGTGTCACAAATCAGAAGAGCACCTCTAGATGTTGCTTCAATTTGGGGTCTGCTATGATATCTTGGTGTAGCAGGAAGCAGTCATCTATAGCATTGAGTACAGCAGAGGCAAAATATATTGCAGCTTGTATGGCAACTCAGGAAGCAGTGTGGCTTTGTAAGCTCCTTGCAGGATTGTTTGGACAATCAAAGGAGCTTACTATCATTCATTGTGATAACTAGAGTTGTGTGAAACTTTCTGTCAATCCTGTGTTTCATGACAGAACCAAGCATGTTGAGATAAAATACCACTATATTAGAGATATGGTATTGAGGAAGGCTATACAGTTGAGGTATATCAACACTAATGAGTAGACGACAGACATTCTCACCAAGCCTCTCCAGAATAAAGTTTGTGTACTTTCGAGATAAGCTTGGTATGGTGGAGAATCCAACCTTAACTGAGAAAGAGTCTCAGTATCAATGATCCTCTGTAATGAGTTCTTCTCCATGAGAGAAGTTCAAGGTGAAATCCCTTGACAAATGAGTTCTTCTCTATGAGAGAAGTTCAAGGTGAAATCCATTAACTAACGATTTCTTCTTTGTGAGAGAAGTTTGAGGTGTAATCCCTTGATTAATGAGTTCTTCTCTATAAGAGAAGTTTGAGGTGAAATCCCTTGATTCCACCCTCTGAGAGAGTCATGGTGGATGCCATGTGTGTGACTCCATGACAACATCACGTGAGAGAGTCTGTGATAACTTTCTTATACTTTTGTTTTCACCCTCTAGGAGAGCCATGGTGAAAGTCATGTTGAGGTGACTACATCACGCAAGTGATGAATGCTTGTACATACCATACATGGTTGTAGCCATTATGGTTGATATCATGTTGAGGTGATATTTGATATCACGATGAGGTGATATTCTTATTTTCCACATATGATTGTAGCCATTGTGGTAGACATCACGATGAGGTGATATGTCTTGTGCAATTGGAAGTATACTCCCTAGCTAAGAGGGACTATTGATGTTTATTGGACAACATTGGTCGCATCTTCCATTTCAGATCAAAGCAATTAAATTATAGCCTATCGGCTATTTAATTGGTGAAGAACAAATTCTTGATTGGGACACGTCACTTGCTAAATATAAATTAATATTTATTTATTCAGAAGAGGCACAATTATCCTTGGAGGCATGATTATCTATGAAGGCCGGCTTATTGTTTGTAAAGTCTTATCTCTTGATTGAGACCGACATGATGATATTGAAAGGTTTTGTCTCTCTCCATCCATTATGTATATATTACCATTCCTTTCTTTCATTCGAATACCATTCATTCATTCAAGTGTGTGTTCTTCTCAAGACAGATTGTCATCATTCGTGGCTGAGATTTCATCAGGAATTAGTCTCTTTGTACTGCTGTGTTGCATCACTCCTTGGTGCATGTATTAGGGCCTGCATATCGGCCTATTGTAAAGAGATCTTTGTTTTGGTGATTCAATAATATAAGGGATATTATTGGCTGGGTTTTTCTCCCCAAGAGGAGGGTTTTCCCAGGGTATCTATTGTGTTTTGTCTGTTTTTGAAATAAATTATGTGCATTAAATCTAATCATAAAATTTAACAATTTAAAGAGTGAATGAATTCATTGTAGCATTCATATTTTATTCTACATAGAAATTCTTATCAAAAAAATTCCAAGAACTTTTATTTAAGTAATCAAATCTAAGGATGAAAACCCTTGGGTTGTTAGAGATCAAAGAATGAAAACCCTTAGGTTTCTAGAGGTCAATGTTGGAATAAAATGATCTACTGAGAGGGGGGTGAATCAGTAGATCTTAAAAATTTAGCTCTTAAATCCTTTTTTGCACAAACTACTTTCTTTAACCCTTAATGTGTAGATATTAATCATGTGATACAAAAATATGCATGTACACAAAAATGTCACATAACACTAGATATACATGGAAAACCCAATATGGGAAAAACCACGGTGACTAAAGTTGCTTGAGTCTATTTCTCAAATCTAGTGTCACAATCCAAATCTCTGTTATAATGTTTTAGGGTTGCAACCCAAGGAATCATCAACTACCTAATTTAGGAGCACCCATTCCAAGGAGATACCAATCCCCTAATCTGAGCCACAACTCAATACAACACTACAAATTCATATATGCATACAATTTGGTTCTACACAACCTATTATGCATCATTACATTTAGTACATTTTTGCTGTCACTGCAACACACACTTTGTTGTTGAAATTGCACTCTCAACAACACACTCTTGTTCTGCACTCTCCTTTGCACATAGAACAATCACTGTTTTATCTTGTTGCTCTGCTCTTCTTTCACCTATTGTAGTGTCTCATACATCTGCACTATATACTCTCTTCTCTCTCTGCATCTGTTGCATACTCAACAATACATAACTTTGTTTAGCACCTTGTGCTCTTCTAGAGTTCTCACACCTACAACAAATACAACTCCATCAACACCACTCAAATAGTCTTCACTTTTTGCTTAACTCCATTTATCTACAATCTCTTCGTCGAGATTCTCACCACTGTTTAGATCTCCTCAAATCTTCTAATAGGGTTTCCTTCACTTGCAAACTTCACCAACAAGCTGCCTCTGCCCTCAAGCCACACAACACTGTCTAACTCATCATAGATTCATCTAATACGGTCCATCAAATATCTTCATTGTCACTCTACCTCGACATCAAGTTGATTCCACATTTGATTTAGTTACAGAGAAATTTCCTGAATTAGCTCTCTACTGACCCTAGAATCTAATACACATTAAATGTATTCTCTTGCTAGTAAGATCAAATTCAATCTTGATCACTTCTCGAATCTGTTCTGCTACTTAGTCAATCAAATCTCATTTACATTGGTTGTTGGGTGCAGTTGGACCAATTAAATCCTTCCTATGTGTTAGTTATCAGTCAAGAACTCTTGTTTACATTGTTGAGCCATTATAGATCTCTGCATTTGAATTATGGTTGTCGATCTTCTCCTTTTACGCCTTCATCCTGCGATCCTCATTCACTATCGTGCCTTTAAATCCTAACTGTTGGATAAGTGGTCATTCAAATCTCCTTTGTTGATCATAGGGTTCAGTTACAATGCACATCACATGTCGCTCTGCTGAGGAGACATCCATCAATGTCTTGCTAATACACCAAAGTCACATTGATGAATCACATACACTCACCCATCACTTCGCCACTGGGACATGCTTTAAGGTCCTGTCGATACACAACCTTCACACCGATGAAGCAACTTTGCACCAACATTGTTCGATCTCGACCATCGTGGATTAATCTCCACCATTCCTTGTAGACCTCGTAGGTCTTGATTGGGTCCCACTAGAAATCTTGTGGGATGTGCAACCACCATCTGATCTTGCTTTCTGCCACGTGTCATTTTGTCATTCACTCTCTAAATGTACCATCAATGCATGTCAACCTTATTCGGTCCCATAGTCAGCATCATACACTCATCGTCCCATCAAAGAGACCTTCAAGGTCCTAGCGATACGCCAATGTCTTACCGATGAGTCATTAGTTTTTTGGGGAGACATCCTTCAAAGCCCTGTCAACGACCTTTAGTCACACCGATGAAGATACTTGATGACGTCATTTTTCCACCTCATCACCATGTCACTGCATTGTAATCCACAATGAGGATGTGGATTATGGTTCATCCAATCTTGTCACACAATGTGTCTACTTCATCATCTTTGTCACCCATGTCATTATGATTGGGTCCCACTCGAGCACAACCTTCAGGGTGAATTAGTAGATATTAAAAATTTAGCTCTTAAAACCTTTTGTGTGGACTATTTTCTTTAACCCTTAATGCGTAGATATAAATCATGTGATACAAAAATATGCATGCACACAAAAACATCACATAACACTAGATATACATGGAAAACCCGATATGGGAAAAAACATAGTGACTAAGCCTGCATGAGTCTACTGCTCAAATCCAACGTCACAATCCAAATCTCTATTACAATGTTTTAGGGCTGCAACCCAAGGAATCATCAACTACCTAATTTAGGAGCACCCATTCCAAGGAGACACCAATCCCCTAATCCGAGCCACAACTCAGTACAACATGACAAATTCATATATGCATACAATTTGGTTCTACACAACCTATTATGCATCATTACATTTAGTACATTGTTGCTTCATTGCAACACACACTTTGTTGTTGAAACTGCACTCTCAACAACACACCCCTGTTCTTCACTCTCCCTTGCACATAGATCAATCACTGTTCTATCTTGCTGCTCTACTCTTCTTTCACCTACTACAGTGTCTCATACATTTGCACTATATACTCTCTTATCTCTCTACCTCTACTGCATACTCAACAATACATAATTTTGTTAAGCACCTTGTGCTCTTGCAAACTTCTCACACCTACAACAGATACAACTCCATCATCACCACTCAAATAGTCTTCACGTCATCATGTCAGAGATACATTGACAAGGGTCTCACTGACGCCATACAATCTCATAAACAACAATTCCATACTCCTTATCACTCCATCGAGGAGACTTCTCCTAGACTCTCGCCGATACATCAATATCTCGCTCATAAGATAGTTATCGGTCTATCGAAGAGACATGGACAAAAATATTCCTGATACCGTATTGTCTCATCAATAAATCTCCATAATGTCACCATCACTATGTCGATGAGACATAGCCCATTCTCTCACCAACCTCACATTGTAACGCCAATAAGAAGAACATTGACTTGTTGAAGAGACATCTCCCAATATCTCATCAATCATGCACTGTCGCTCTGATAAAGTTATCCTTACACCTTATCTCTCCATCAATAAGTCGCTAAAATTCTGAACATAACAACCTCTAGTTAGAGGTTGTGAACTTTTGCAAACCCGCGACATGCCAACAACAAAGATACCCTGCTTCCTTATCACTCCATTAGCTAAGTTGCCAAGTCAAGAGGTTTCAAAACTTGAGAACCTCATGACATAGGTTAGGAAAACTTGGAATCTTGTGACTCCATTCACTTTTTCCGAGCATGCACTATCACACCAATCTGAAAGGGGATGTATGACACTAAAGCACTAGGCGAAGGGGTTGGTCACCCTCATGACTATAAAGACATAAGTTGCAACTAATGCAACTGACAACCATTGATACCAGGTCAACATCAAAATAGAACATTTTAAGGACGCCATGACTGCAACTCTAGGGTTTAACCAGTAAACCCTAATTCTGTCTGAGAGAAAACAAAATTCATTTTTGGATGTGTTGTCCCAAAGAAAACAAAATTCATTTTTGGATGTATTATACATCCTCTACGCTTGCACAATAGCTTTCTGGAAAGCTCTTGAAAATCATATCACAAATTTTCCACTCAATTCGCCATTAGATCCACTGCTCTCTCATCCATCTTCTATCATCATGCCAACAAACTCCTTTGCCTAATTTGCACTTTTGACATCAATGAGAACTATATGCGCTTCTACATAGGATCAACACACTTCTCCTTTGATCCCCTTTTGACATCAATGACAACATATTCCAATAGTCAAATGATGAAAAACATTTGGAATCAAGAGTTAAAGGATGAAACCCCTTTGTACCTACAATAAAATATCACTTAGAGGTTGTGGCTGAGATTTCAAGTTGATGTTTTAACTTCTTCAAGTTTGTGTAATTTGTAATTTTGGTTGTTTATTTAATTATAGTAGTTTCCATTTGTTATTTCTATGGTTGGAACTATTATTTATGATATTTTTACAACATATTTTGGTTTATTTATTATTTTATTAAAATATTTATATTTTAGTTTTCTTTTGTTGGCCACATTTGTTAAGAGCAGGTTGTCAATGTTGTTGTGTACATTATGAAGAATTTTAGATTTTTTAAGATCTTGTTAAAATACTCAAATCTAAAATTAATCTTCCAAAAATTATTCCTAGGGTAATTACGCAATAATAAAAGAAAATAGCCATCTATACACATAAAATATCCAAAAATAACATGCTATCATATAACTAAACAAATACACACCTTATATTGAAAAATCAACATAGATCGTTACCCACATATCCACCATGCACAAGATAACAAAAAAATACTATGTCAAAGGAGTGATAGGGGAGATATTATCCACTATTTATGTAATTATCAGTCTTTGATGTTTAATTTTCAAGAAATTAGAAAATTACCTATAAATACAAGGTCTTTTTATCAACACTATCTAGATTTTATATGCAAGCATTCCTAGAGAAAAGATTATTGTCAAAGATGTTCAAGAGAAAATTTCTAAGTCATTTGTTGCAACATTCAAGATCTCAAGCATCATGTCAAAGTTATCTTCATTCATGCATGTTTTTGGAGCTAACATTGTGATGTAAGTTTCAAGCATTCAAGTCAAGATTCAAGCTTCAAAATCAACATCCAACCAAGCCATTTCATGCAAGATCAAGATTGTGGAGAGATGTGTTAGATTTTAGTCCTTCAAGGATTTCCATTCAAGAGTTTGGTGAGTTGCAACATATCATTATTCATTTATCATTCCTTCCATTCATGTTTCATTTCATTTCAAGGTTTAATTACCAAAATGGGGTTTGACCAAGGCAAACCCCCATTCACCAAAAACAAACAAATTTTCCCTCTCTTTGTGTTTGCAGATCTTAGGTTGAAGAAAGATTGACATTGATCAAAAGTGCAATTTTGCAAAGTTGTCAAAGTTGTTAACATTATCGTCAAGCCACAATAATTCACTTGTAGAATTTAATTCTGACTTTTTGATTATGAAATCCAAAGGAATGAGGAGTGCAGATCTAGGAGCAAAGGACTGTGAAAGTAGATTTTGGATCCCTATAGCAAGACTCATTCACCCTAGGGTGAATCTATCCCAAGAGGATACTTAGCAAAGCCTTTTGGTGATAGGTACATAAATTCATAACCTTCTCATATTTGCTAGAACTTTATGGATTATATTTGATTAAGGTTTTAAATTGATGTTTCATGTTTTACATTGCATAATTGCATTTGTTTGGTATTTTCATTTACTCCCAAAAGTGCATTTCAGGCTAATTTACCACATCCTCAGTCATAAGGAAAACAACAAGATCTCCATGAAGATTGACTCACCTAAGGGTTTAAAGTCAATCTTTCCCTAAGGGATCTCTTTTTCCTATTGAACTCAGGAAGATAGGTGCATCATACCCCCTTGTTACTATCTCATATTGGTGAACCTATTTCCCTATGTTTCAGGCCCTAAATCTACCTATAGGTTAAAGAACTTAAAACCATAAATGAGCTCTGCTCACCTTGTTAGGCACATCAACCTAGAATTATCCAATATTGGAATTATAGAGATATGTATTAAATCCACAAATAATCCATTCTAAGACACCACATGTTCTTTATCCTTTTTCATAAGTCTTGATAAATTATCTCCATCTTTTACATACCTAAGATTCTCTCCTTGATCATTGCATCCATAACACTTAAGTCCTCTATCCTATCCACATGATTTTTTCCCTTTCACTTTATCAACCTTGGATCAACCCTAGAAAATTTCACACCTTCATTAATAAAGAATACTTCATCTAATGATTTTACTAACAAGGCTAAGACACTTTCATGCAAATATTTATCCACAATTACCACCTCTAATTTACTTAGGAACTTATCCATAACAAAACCCCTACAATGTGATACACATTATCTTCCAAGTTGGCAAGCCTAATAGTTATTTTAACCACATTCACCTCACTATTATAGCTGATTTTTTTTTTTAAGGTGGTGGTTTTCCATCTTCCCAAACATATATTAGTCACTATCTCTACTTCATCACCATTAGAATAATTCGAAAGTAGACACATAACACTTTTAACCACCATCAAATCCACCAATATTCATATTATAGTGAAGCCTAATGCCAACACAAAAAAATATCACTTTATAATTGCGACATCCTTCAAACCAAATATGATGCTTGTATACATGATCATAACTAAGGAAACCTAAATGAATGCAAAACCCCCTCACTATTGATGTCCAACTTATATCTAATTCATAATCTAGAGGATCCCATCCATTAGCCCTATCCTAAGGGCGTAGATCACAATCTAAAACTAAAGAAATGTTAGACAACTTGTTATTAGTCTTGATAATAATATGATTAATCTCCAAGATTTATTCCCCTTCATTAGATAAAATATCTATTGCATTATTCTCTTCTCTATAATAATGTTTGATCTTAATAGAAGAAAAATTCACTTTTCACTGCAAAAATTCTTTCAAAAAGGCTCTAAAATTCTAATATGGATAAAACACCTATTCACTAAATTAATAATTGTTAGAAATTAGGATCTTAGGTTACTAATTATTATAAAATATAAAATAAATAAAAATAGAAATTCTAAGATACACATATTCAACACATTACACAATATATACAAGGGGAAAGCCCTTTTGGGTAAAAAATGACACAAAGTATAATTTTAATAATTAAAACACTTAGAAAATTGTCTATATAAAAAAATAGATAGAACATAAGGATATCACTTATCCTCACTTTTATAGGCCTCTATGGTTTTATGTAGAAATTTTAACTCTTACTAACTTTCTATGAGCAAGAATTTCTTTAAATATAGAAGGGGTAGAAAAATACCTTAAGGGGTACTAGTCACACTTATTCAAAATTACCATTAGTAAATAATAAACAATTTAATATCAATTAGACTATAATTATTTAAATAGGATGTGCTTCAAATTAGCATTTGTAAATAATAAAAAATATAATAGTTTTGACTAAAGGGTAAAAAATGGGTTTTGATGGGGCGTGGAACCCAGTACAAAGGAAGACAAGTTGCCCAAAAGATAAACCATAGACCAACAATAGCTCCGCAGCAGCCGCAAAAGATAAATAGGACTACACACGTTACATCTTACAGAAAATCAAGGGCCAAAGACCCTTGAGCCAATTGGTTTTTAACCGGGACCATAAACCCTTTTAATTACACAAAGATCTTGTTTCCATCTGCCAGGAATCAGCAAACCAGCCACTCATGGAAGACACCAATGAGCCAAGAAAGATAATCATCACTAAATGAGCAAAGGCCGCACTGGTAAGACCAAACACCCCACCTCAATAGAGACAATTTGATCCACCATAGAAAACTGCAATAAGTCAGCTTCCTTGTAGCTCAGATTCACCTAGTAACAGGAAACCAACTCTAGCTTCACCTCTAAAGGAGTGAGCTCCCCTCTATTGGAGAAGAAGAAACGATCATTAAAGCCACTGCAGTCAGACATCACCAACACCCTCAACCTCCACCTCCATAGGAGAATTTCCCACCTCTATAAAAACTGTTGAAGAGGGACCACCTCCATAGGACCAAAGGAGAAATTTGACATAGTAGCCAAGCAAACAACTGTAGCCTCCTTTGGAAAACCCTGCACTAGGAACAAAAACATTTGGGATCTAGGATTAAGACTTGAAAACCACCCAACTAAGAGAACAAGGCCACCAAAGATCTTAATAGAGTCCAAAACAATATGACCCTTCATCCAACAAGTCATCAGTAGAGAAGACCCCGTAGCACACACCTCAACTAGGTAAACCTTCATCAACAACCACAAGCCCAAAGCAACTAGCTCCATCACCACCTCTAACAAAACAGAGATTCCATCAAATGTAGGAAAAGCACCCCTAACCAAAGACAACAACTAGGAAAACAAAAGAACACTCATCCCAGCCAAAAGCACCCCACCAAAATTAGGGGAAATGGACATAACCATCAGCTCCATAAGAAACCTGATGGCATCCATAACAAGATAGGGTAGAGATAGCCCTACCCAAACCAACAAAACCACACCGACAACCCCCAATCCCAGAAAAAAAGAGCCCAAAGGGTACAAAAACAAACAAGCACCCCACAAGCTAGTAGAGAGAACAAGGAAGAAACAAAAGACAACAAAAAGGAAGCCAGAAGTAGAGCAAGCCAACAATAGGAACCCCTAAGCCTCCCTATTACGTTGAATATGGAAAAAAATAGGCCCAATCAACAACCAAACTTCTAGAAAGCAGCCAACACACTCCCACATCACCTACAAAGAGAGTTTCCAGAAAACAACAAAGAGCCAGCAAGAAGGCAACAGGAAGAAGCAAAGGAAGAACAAGGAAAACCAATAAACATAACAAGCCAACACTAAGAAAACCCCAAGCCCTCCAACTACGCCAAGTCAGAGCAAAAATAAGCTCATTCCGCAACCAGTCATCCTCAGAAAGTACACCACACACCCACTACCTAAAAGGTAGCTAGAAAGAGAGCACCAGATGCCACACATCAACCAAATCAATTCCAACATCACCGGCCACAACCCAAGTAAGAAGAATGACCATCCTCCAAACAGAAGACCACCATTCACATCCAAGAACAACCGCCCACTCCACAAGAGGATAACTAGAGGCAACCAAAACTCGCCAAGAGCAGGAACCCCCAAAAAAATACCACCAGCCACACAACCAGAAGGGGCAAAGGGAGACCAAGAGGAACCAAGTAGAAGAATAGGCCAACACAAAGCACTCACTAGCCTTCCTATTTCACTGAATAGGAGCAAAAATAAGCCCATCAATCCACCATTCCACCTCAAAGAGCCCCAAGCACACCCACACCATCTGTAAGGCTAGCAACAACCATAGAACACCAAGTAGAAAAATCCAAGTCATGAAGAGAACACCAAGTTGCCACAACAAACACCATAGCCTAAAGAGCAAAGAAGAATCTCTAGAACAAACCACATCCCACAACAAAGAAAAAGAGATCTCCAAGACCCTCACAACCAACAACATAGACGTTCCCATGAAGCCTCCATAGGAAAAAACAAAGAACAACTCAAAACAGAGCCACAAAAGAGAGCATCCATCCTTCCTCGTAGGAACCACAACCCATAGCAAAACTTGGACTCCATCCGCATCTATAGGATCTCCATCCACCTCTGTTGATTCCTCCTCACCCTTAGAGGAATTCAAATTCCCTTTGCATGCCTTTCCTCTCACGCTTCTTCTTGCACTCATTAACTATATTAAACAATAAATATTTTAAATGAGATATGCTTAATGAATCATATAATATATTTAATATTTTATTACCTTATATTAGAACAATATATAAATTTTATAAGGGTATGAGCCTTAATAACATTATGTTCTAACACTCTCCCTTAATGTTAATAGGGGCATAACCTATCAATTTTTGTTAAAGAAAAAATGAAGTACCCCAATAATATGTCTTCTTTGACAATGAAGAAGTAGTTACACATGTATATGCCAAAATGAAGATCATATATTATGGAGTACAAGAAATTCATCTTGTTGTAATTTATAATTCTTGTTTTTAAAAATAATGTTTTTGAGGTCTTATAAGTCTTTATTGGAGCTTGTGACTCTTCAAACTAGCATCCCCATGGTTTATTACACTGATTTTATATGTGAATGAATTAAAAAGAGAATAATTTTATAATATGTTTGAAGAAATTATACATTTAATTGCTAGAGGTCTTATGTTATTCCTATTAGGTCTTACATGCATGATTTAACCAATAGGATATATGATTGACTTGCACATTCTCCCTTAATGGCCTCACTTAAAGGCCAAGCATTGATTTGAATTTGAAGAATTTGGTACTAGACATAGGTTTGGTATGTGATTGCTAAGATTTCATCCTATTTCTTCTTGATCGTAGTATATCTTCCATTGAATATTCAAATGAATTGAATTGAAGAGAAATTTTGTGATAAAATATTTTCCCTTGAGTGAGTTTCCCATCATCTTCAGTATGTTTTTTACTCCTTTTTAGAAATAAGAGCCTTTGGTAAGAGTAAAATAGCTTGATAATAAGGTGGATATTCTACTAGCAAAAATATGAAAAAATCTTCTAGTGATATTTTAAGTGACATTTATGCTTTTGGAGCTACTTTTGTGTTCATCATTTTGATTAAAGATCCAACTAAGGTAGCTTGTCTAAGTATTACCCCATCCATGTGATAACACTTCAACCATTTATTTTTATAACATTGTGGTATATTTATTATAACTAGGATAACTAACATAGTGCAACTTTCTCACTTGTTGTTTTGAATTTCTGTTGGTTTAGGTCTGATTTGATTGATTGCTGGGCTGGTCTAGTGGGGGGGCCAACAAGGCTCTCCCATCCAAGAATGTTGTTCCCAAGCCTAGTACTATGTTCAGGTTTTTTGCTCCCAAAAAAAATTGTTCCCCAATGTGGTACTCTTTCTGCACTGCTATTCCTTCTACAGAACTAACATGTGCATCTAGAAAGTCACCTCTATCCCCTCTCTGGGCTTGCAGTCCTTTTTCTCTGAAGATCTAGTTTCATTTGTGGACAAACTAGTTGGTGGAGGTTCACTAGCTATGGCTAGGATGAATACAAAATCTATCTCCTATTCAGTACAGGATCGGGAAATTGATGTTCCTAAAGCTCTAATGATTAAGGAAATGGATGGCCTCAATCTTTCATTGGTGGGAAAATTCTTGGCGTACCACCTAAATATAGACCAAGTAAGGCAATGGGTTGACTCTATTTGGAATTTAAAAGGAAGTGTTTCTATTAGTGTTATGTCCAAAGGTATTTTTCTTTTTACCTTTGTTGTTTATGAGGATATGATAAAGATTCTCACGAGAGGTCCTTGGGATTTTGATGCTAGTTTTAAGAACTTTCTTTCGTTGTGTAGATGGAAATTGGGTTTTGACCCATTTGCTGATCTCAGTGCTATTGCCCCTACATGGATATGCCTACTTTGGCTACCCTTAGAATTCTAGGAGTTAGGAATCTTCAAGGGGATTGCTAACTCATTTGAAAGCCTTTTGACTATTGATAAAATCACTCAAGAGAAGTCTTGATTGGTCTTTTCTCAGATATGTGTTAATGTGGATGCTAACACTATTTTCCCTACTTTAGTGGTCTTGAAGTCAAATTTTGGTAACTAGTCTCAAACTCTAGAATATGAGAATGCTAGAGTGTTTTTTCATTCATACAAAAAAATTGGCCATCTCATTGATACTTGCAATAGGAGGCCTCAAAGTTTGGAAAGTGAGGATCCCAACTCCTTGAAAAAGTGTTATATTCATCCTATGGTCACTCTTGTGCCTATGACTATTGTTGATGCTCCTTCAATCCTTGTGAAGGAGCATAGTGGTGGTACTATGGTAGCCTTAAAATATTCTACCCCTGTATTAGGTTTGAATATGGAGGCATAGGTCATTGCTCATGAAGGTATTCTACATACTTTAGATATCCAAGATGTGTATCTAAAATTGGGCCGAGAGGAAAGTTTGGAAGTGGCCTCTTCTAGTGCCAGTAAACATAATATTATCAAAGTGCAACAAGTTGTGAGGGAAATGGTTGAAGAGGCCAACCCACCTGAAATCCCCCCTGTTGGAATTGAAACAAATCTAGGTATGGTAAGCAATCACACTCACCCTCTTGAAGATAATCTTGAGTTTATTGAGGAAGGATAAATAGTCTCTCAAACTGGCCTAGATAAAGACTCCTCTACCCCCTCTCCTTTGAAACATTCTATAGACAATCTACTCCCCCTGTCAAAAAGAAGGAAAGAATATAAAGGATTCAATGGCATCGTTGGGTTTCCCTTCTTCACCCTTAGATGAAGTTGATGATGAGGAATGGGTTCAGGGTAACAGTGAGTAAAAAAAGAAGAAGAAACTAGATGTAGTAGGAGGAAACAAGGTAGGTGGACCTTCTCAAAAAGAAACAAGAAATAAAGACACCATTTGTGATGTGGCATCGGGAAGATAAAAGACCTTGGACTCAATTGTGGGGCCAAAGTCTAAGAAGAAGTAAGGGATGTTGCATCCCCTTCCCTAACATAACCAAGGTGATTTTGTTGTTTTGTTTATTTGATTATGAAGATAATTTTTTGGAATATTAGGGGCCTCAATAGTCCCTATAAACAACACTTGGTAAAATATTTCCTGATGGACAATAAAGTTGATGTTCTATTGCTTCAAGAAACCAAAATGAAGAAGGAACCTTTTTATAAGATTGTTAAGAATATTTGGCCTAGCGCTAATTATGTTTTCAATGATATTGAAGGTGCTTCTGTGGGTATTGCAACTCTGTGAAATCCTTCTAAACTCAAAGGTTATATGGGATTCTCTGAAAAAACTATCTTATAGTTTCCTTTGAAGACCTTATCACCTTTGAAAATTGGAATTTGATTAGTGTTTATGGTCCTAACTCCCACCAAGATAGACTACTACTTTGGGATTTCTTGGATGATAGAATAAAGGGTAGATTGGAGGATTTCTAGATGCTTGGAGGAGATTTCAATTCTCTACTTCTTCCATTAGAAAAAATTGTGGGGCTTGGTGGACTATTCTAATAGCATGATGGACTTATCAAGTTTCTGTAATTCTATCGGGCTCTTTGATATTCCCTTACTTAGCACCTAGTTCTCTTGGTCTAATAGGAGATTAGGTAATCAACTGATTCAAGTCAAACTTGATTGGTTCCTAGTCTCCTCTATTTGGAACATTTTTTAGCACCTCTCCTTAATTAATTGCTTTGCCTAGAAATAGATCTAATCACAATTCCATTATGCTAAAGAGAAATTTTGATGTTGCCAAAGGTCTATTTTCCTTTAGATTTTAAATTATGTGGACCCTCCACCCAGATTTTGGTGCCTTAATTGATGAATGGTGGAATGAACCCTCGATTAGAACCCCTATGTTTTGTAGATTGCTAGTAAACTAAAAATAATTAAAGAGTGAAGGGTTGGAATCAGTTCTCCTTTAGTAATATTTTTGACACCAAAAAATATTTGGGAGACAACATTAAGGAGGTGTAGGATATGATGGAGTTAGGGGTGGTGGATGAAGCTACTTGCAGTCATGAATGTGACCTAAGAGCTCAATTGTTCAAGGTTAACAAACATGAGGAGATTTTTTGGAAACAAAAATCTTGCATTTAATGGCTTTCAGAAAGGGATCATAACACCAATCTCTTCCATCAATCCACTATGAAACATAGAAGCAGTAATAGGATCAAACAACTTAAGAACTTAGAAGATGGTAGTATGGTGAATAATGAAAAAGAAATTGTTGCTGAAGTTGTGGCTTTCTTCTTCTCTTTCTAGAAGGAACCTATGGATTCTCAACAAGAATTCGATGAAATGCTTCAATTTATTCCTACGGTGATTTCTAATCAAGATCTTCAAGAGATGTCTAAAGTTGTTTCCCTCTAGGAGGTGAAGTCTACAGTTTTCTTCTTTGGAGATTACAAAGCTCTTGGGCTTGATGGTTTTCCCTGACCTTCTTCTAACTTTTTTGGGACATTGTGAACAAATCTATGCTACTAGAGACTTCTTCAAATTTGGTAGGCTTCTTCACCAACTTAATGCTACTTTCATAGCTGTTATTCCTAAATAGGAAGATGTTTCCTCAATCCATGAATTTAGACCTATTAGCCTATGCAATACTGTGTATAAATTTTTTTCTAAGATCATTGTGTTTAGATTAAAATTTGTTTTGTGCAAAATGATAGCTAGAAATCAAAAAGGGTTTGTTCAAGGAAGACACATTTAGGATGTTTCCATAACTACTCATGAAATTCTCCATTATATGGACCTTAGTAAAAATGCAGGGATGAATTTGAAACTTAACATCTCTAAAGCCTATGACAGAGTCTCCTGGCCATTCTTGTTTGATGTTCTTAGAATATTTGGGATCTATGGAAAGTTCCTCAAATTGATCACTTCTTGTGTTACTACTTCAAATTTTTTGGACTTGGTGAATGGGGTTCCTCAAGGTTTCTTCTTGTGTGGTTGTGGTCTTAGGCAAGGGGACCCTCTCTACCCTTATCTTTTCATTATTGTAGTTGAAGTCTTGGGAAGGAATATCCAAAAACTCCTAGACTCTAAGGTGTTGAAAGATGTTAAGGCTACTTCAACCCTCTCGCCTACCTCTCATCGATTTTTTTTATGATACTATCATATTTGGTGAAGCCTCAGTTGGGGAATTTGGTCATTGGAAATCTCTCTTGAATGGCTATGCTCGTGCCTCAGGCTAACACATCAACCACAACAAGAGTAAGCTATACTTTTTCAACTCCAACCAAATTGTGAAAGACAAAGTTGTCCACATATTGGGTTGCCAGGAAGCTGTTCTACCTGATGCTTACTTAGGCCTGCACTTGATCTCTAAAAAATATGATAGCAATTATTGGAACCATATTATTGAGAGAATTTAAAATAATTTCCCTGGCTAGAAGGGAAAACTCTTAAGTGAAGCTGGGAAGCTCCAATTGTTAAAAGCCTTGCTTCAAAATATTCCAATCTACTACTTATCCCTATTCAACATTCCTATTTTTATAGCTCAAAAAATTGAACAAATCCAAAAAAGATTCTTGTGGTCAGGAACAGTGGAGAGAAAAAAAATGGCATTGGTGGGGTGGGAGAAAGTTTGTGCTCCTAAAAGTGTTGGAGGTCTTGGGATAAGGAGAATTAAACTCTTTAATAAAGCTCTTGTTGCCAAATTGGGGTGGAATTTGCTTGAAGGAGCCAAAGATTGGCTTATGATTCTTAAAGCTAAATATCTTAGAAACAAGGGCCAGGGTTGCTTCCTTAGTACCTTTGATTATCCTTATGGCTCTATTTTTTGGAATCACCTTCTTAAAACTAGAGTTGTGCTTAAAATGGGTGCTAGGAAGTGCATTGGTAATGGTATTGATACAAAATTCTAGAAAGATTCTTGGAATATTGGCCCCCCTCTCACATCCTTTGATCACCTCATCCCATTAAAAAAAAGGTTTATCAAAACTTGTGGCAAAGAGGTTGCTGGTTGTATTGATTGTGATGGACCAAAACCTAATTGGATTAACTTCAATAATCATCTTATGGGAGCTAACCAAAGGGAGATGGATAGAAGAATTGGGCTCCTACAATGCAAAGGCTTCACCAATTAATAGGGAATGCTACCTTATTCTCAAAAGATAGGAAGGATGAGAGGTTGTGGATCAAGAGCCCTTTAGGAGTTGTTTCTTTGTTGAAAATGCTTATGTGAAATTAGAAAAACCTTTATTACCAACAATGGCTTCCAATAGAACAATGTTTGGATAAAAAATCTGACTCCTAAAGTTAATTTCTTTTGGTCGGCTACTTCTCATGGAAAAATCCTTACTATTGATAATCTAGTTAGAAGGTGGTTCTAATTTATTAACAGATGCGTTCTTTGCAAAGAGGAGGAGAGAATTATGCATATGTTCTTCCATTATCCATTTTCAAGAGAAATTTGGTCCTTATTCCTTCCCTTGTTGCTCATAGAATGGGTTTCTCCTCCTATGAAAATGTTTTTTGATAGTTGGTCCTTCTGCCCTTTCTCTCACAAAATTATTAAGGACCTCTGGAGTCAAGTCCCTCCCTTCATAACAGGGGATTTGGAATGAGAGAAATAATAGGATCTTCAGGGAAACAACAATAAATTGTTGTGAATTATGTATGGCTATTAAGAATCAAATATAGGAAAATGTGGAAGTGGGGGGATACAATTACTCTAAGGTCATGCCCTCCTATAAGGAGATTAGAATTAAGAAAATTTGGTGCCTTAAAAAGGGTCTCACTAAAGTCATTTGGTCTACTTATATATCAAGGAAGAATATTGTTTAGACTCCCCCTTGAGAAGGACTAAGTTAAATGCAACTTTCATGACTATTCTAAAGGCAACCCTGGGATGGCAGGGGTTGGAGGTCTTATTAGGAATCACTGTGGGGACTATATTATTGGTTATGGGAAAAATCTTGGGATTTGCTCTAATAATAAGGTCGAGGCTATGGTTGCTTGGGGATGCATTAAACTCTTGAAAGATTTAGGCTTCCAAAAAGTTATCCTAGAAGGAGACTTTGAGCTTATTGTGGATTTATTGAAAGGTGATAGTGTTGTACCTTGGGAATTAAGAGATATTATGGATAATTGCAAATTGCACATGCAATTTTTCACTTACTATAGAGTTCAACATGTTTACAAGGAAGGTAAATACTCTGTGGATTTTTTTGCTAATGAGGCTCTTAAGTGTAATACTTGGACTCATTGGGAGTATGGTGTGCTGCCAAGGGAAATAAGAGATAGTCCTAAAAGAAAAAATTAAAAGTGCTTATAACTAATAAGTATTGGATAAGGGGTTTGACTCGTGTGATAATTAGATTTGGTGATAGGATAGACATAAATGTTAATAATAGCAAGGTTGGTATGTTTCAAACTATGGAGAGTGATAAGGAGGTTTTCATCATGGTGAAAATTAATGTGTTCATCATTTCCAAGTACCTCTGTATCACATGTTTATTTGCAATGAAAAATCTTTGGTCATTCCAAATGTTATTGGTGTTCCATACATCTCTTCCCACCTCATTTCCATGGCTTAGATTGATTTTGATAATCTAGCAACATTTATTAAGGTGATGGCTAATCATTCTAAATCTGTGCTTGGGCTCATGTATCTGGTTCCTATCATCTGGTAGATTTTTTTAAGCAACTTAAATGGCTTTCTTCTTTCCACTATCTAGATTTTTTCTCTTTGCAAGTTTGGCATTAGTTTTGGGACAACTATTGTTTTTGGGGTGGCATTAATAAGGGAACTAACTAGAAGAAAGGTCTAAAAAATATAAATAATTCTAAAATGGGAGGGCCAAGGAAGAGAACTGAACCCCCTAATTGTGTTATCCTAGAAAAAAATTCCGATCTTTGGAGAATGTTTAGAGGGGTTGGTATGGCTTCTTTCTTTGAAGCAATGCATGGTTACAATGAGATCTGATTGCGAAGTTCACTAACTCATGGAAAAAAGGTCATGTTACCATTGGCACAATGAAATTCGAAGTGATGCTTCAATTAATAGTTGAAGCTACTGGTTTGGCTAATGAAGGTAGAAAGGTGGTGAAAAAAAGTGGTGTTGATTACCAAAGGTTCGTGGAGAAATTTTGGCATGAAGGTGAGGTGCTAATGAGGTTCCAAAATGGTTATGCTCGACTCAACCTTCCTCTATGGTTTGGCCCGATCAGTATGTTTTTTATGCATTACTTCACCTTAGAAGGTAGGTATATGACTATTCACACCTATCATTTCATCATTTTGAATAATATTCATCACAATGATAGGATAAACCTACCCTTCTATTTTCTTTCACTAAGGGCTAATGTTGGCTATGTATAAATTTTTCCTTGCTAATAATCCCCATGGCAACCCCTTGATTATTAGGTAGGTTAATCACCCCCGAAATGATGATGAGGAGGCTATTATCCCCATAGATGTCGAGCATCTGAACCTTGTTCCAAATCCCTCTGCCTCTAAATCTAAGCTAGCCTCTATTTAAAACTCCCTTAAGCTGGAACTACTCCAAGCAACTCCAGAGAAAAGGAAACTCTCCCCTTTGCTTTTGGATCCCCCCAAAGTTAAGAAATTGAACAAGAATTAGCAAAACTCGAAGCACGGTAATGTTATCACCATTATTGAAGACTCTAAAGGTTTTTAAAAGGAGGAAATGGATGAGGGGAAGGTGCGTACGTTGCATGGTGGCTGAAGATCGGTGATATTGGATAAGGTCGCTTCCTTTGATAAAAAAGCTAAAGGTAAAAAGAAGGAAATTGAGGAAGAGGAAGAGGAACAACTTACTGTGGAAGAATTTGAACCCCAAATGGAAGAGGAAATTGAAGGAATAGATTGTGAAGAATGTGACTATGAGATCGATGATGAAGAACTACAGGAGGAATATTATAAGGAGGAAGAAGTGGGTGGGGTGGAGGATCTTGAGGTTTTTGGGAGGGAGGTCCAGGAAAAGGAGGACAATGCCACTGGTGCTTCTCTTTTTGGAGATACTAACATTGAATTTTTAAAAACCAGAATCACTTTCTTGTAGGTATAGGTCAAGGACATAGAAAAATCTATCATCACCTTGATGAAGGTCACTGATGCCCGAAGCCATGGTTAGAGTGGTGTCCAGTAAAACTAAGATCAAAAAGTAGTTAAAGAATGTTGGAAAGCATGAAGACACAAAGGACCTAGTAAATGAAGTTGCCCTAGATTGGAGAGAAGTTGTCTCTCAGATTGGAGACAATTGGGAGTTGATAGCTAATGCCAAATAATTGCTTTTGTTATCTTGCTCATTTTTTTTTTATGTTTGGCTCTTGGTTTCTTTGGTTTAATGATTGTTTTAAAACTCTAGTATCTTTGGATGATAGTATCGGAGTCCTATTTTATGATAGCTATGTTAAGGTTTGGGACTAGTTTGTTTATGGCTAATCTCTTCTTTGGCTTGTGCACTACTTTTTGGGTTAGTTTGTGGTATGCTTATAATGTTTTTTATTATACTTATATTGGGCATGTGGATGCAAATACTAGTTATTTGATATGGCCAACATGCCCCCTATGGTTGCTTAATAGTATGTAGTTTGGATGTTGTTTTGTTTGGTGTGGCTGGTGTTGTTTCCCAACCTATCTCATTTTTGCTACTTTAGCTCTTTTTGTATCTGATGGGATCAGAGCCCTTCCCCTACTTATGTAATCAAAGACATAGTTAGTAACACCATAATTAAAAGGTTCCCACTTAAATAGGTTGAATCATTTCAAAACTAAAGTCATAAGGTTGGATACTAAGTTTTATGTTTATATTAGTTACAAAAAGGTTATATGAAGTGACTAGGATCAACCACAAGAGAATAAGCTACGCAAGGAATAATGGATAGAAGATATTAACATTACAACATAGCATGTGAACACTTGGATATTCACACATATGGCTAATGATGATCTTAAGTAATTCAAATTATCTACTCCATTATTATATTTTATTCTTACAAGATACTTACATTGTTCTCATTTTCTCTTCTATATTCTTGTAACTATAAATGACTATTAATAATACTTATACTTTAGATAACTAATTAATGATAAAATCATATAATTGTAACCATCAACTTATAAAAAAAAATTATCTCATAAAACTCGGATAAACATATTCATAATCAAAGTTATACTAAATAATGTTGAACACTTGGAATACGAAGATGGGGGGGTGAATCAGTATTCATTAAATTTTTTTAACTAAACAACAACTTAAATATAAATTCAATGCATCACATTAAACTTGTAGTAATAGAAAGGAACATAGAAAGCATGCATCACATCAAAGAACACAAGAACACTAGATTTTATGTGGAAAACCCAAAAAAGGAAAACCCATGGTGAGGATTAGCTCATAATATATTATAATCATTCATGAGATATTACAGAATGGCTCACTGCTGGTTGGCCTCATTGTCTGGAGGACTCAGTGTTAATAAAATAGAATAAATGGCTCACTGCTAGGATGAAAAGAGGGTTTCTCATTTCCAGAGATTTGAACTGATACAATGCATCTATAATATGCTAAAGATAGTTTCAATTAAGCTCTATAAACTAATATGACACACTTCATTCTTCTTCACTTATCAATCTTTTCGCATTCTGCTATGCTTCAGATCTCACACTTAATTATCTCACATCTCATACATCACACCACACACCTCACACACACACTTTACATAAGGAATTAACCTTATATATATACCACTTCCAATACAAACATAAATTAGGTCAGCCTAATTGATGTATCGTGCATCCTCATAGCTTGTTGACTCAAAACACCAACACGCACAACCCAAAAACATATAAATAATCAAAATATGTCAACATGACCTATAATTACTCTCATAAGTTTGATCTATACAACCTTTAATTTTGCATGACCTCAAACCCTTTAGGTCGACATCATTGATGAGGCAATAGTGGAATGAACCAACTATTCGTCCACATTTTGACACATGTACCTCCAAAGCACTTGACACTTGGACCACACATACTTTTGACACCTATAAACATTCCCTCAAAACTGCATATCATAATAATCATCTGTAGTGGAATGTAGAACATTCCAATCATGTTTTCTGCCAGAGTAACTTTGTTACTACTAAGTCTAATACTCTATCAACTCTAACTTCGACTGCGAAGGACATAAAGATATGAAACATTGGATTTAGATTCCTCCACATACACTAAAACTACCTCAAAAATTGCATATCTAGATTCTTCATGGCAGAGCAATGCGAACCACAAAATAGGTTCTTTGAACACTAAAAAATTGTATTCCAAACTTAGGCAAATATCCAACACATCTGCTTTGCACTAGATCAACAAATTTGCATCTATAATAGATTGACATCATTGAAAAAATTACATTCAATCATGCTCATCATTCATCAACTATACATTAATCTTGACATCGCTAGAATGTTGACATCAATGACAACGCCATAGTAACATCATCTACCATACATCTACCAATCTTCCAACAATCTCCCCCTTTTTCATTGATGACAACATGCCCAAGCTATTCTCCCCCTTTGACATCAAAGGCAAAGGGCTCTCAATATAAAACTTTGCAAACTATCTCAGTTGTTCTCCCTTTTTGCAAATATACATGTATATACATGAGAATAGCTCCCCCTTACAATGCTATCCATAAAATGTGATAAAAAAATGTACTATAACATTCTCTAATACATCCGCATATGTACAAATAAATTTGAAACTTGCATAAATAAAACAGAAATATACATAATCAACTAGAAGAAGACATAATACTTTTGTAAGAAACCTTCAATTTTGCAAGGTGTGCCTCCCAATCCTTCTTCCCAACATCCTAATCCTTCTATGCAAATGCAAGCATGCAACACTAATCCTCAAATTGCATAAGGAGGTATTCTCCTTCATCAGGTGAATTGGGTATTGGATTCTTTTGTTCCAACGTTTGTGCACTTGCTAATACACTAGTCAAGGGAGTAAGCCTTGCATTTACCAAATCTCTAAGTTGACCGTATTGTACTATTATTTTCTCCTTTTGCACTTGTAATTGGAAAACTGTCCATCCATATTTTCTATTGCCATCCTTGTAGTACCATCTGCATCACTTGCTAGATGATATGCTCCAGAGGATTGATCAATTTGTGACTCAATGGAGTCCTTTTCATCCTTCATGATTTTTGTAGAACTCGGGCATTTTAAATAGAATTGAAACAAAGTCCTTGCTTCATCCAAAAATTGTTGCACATTTTGTAGATTTTCTTGAAGTTTTCCATGTGCAACACTGCACTTTTTAAGATATTTTGATCAATCTCCTATCATTGACCTTCTTTGTTATCTCCTTTTCAAGCCTCTCTTCAAGTCCAATAGAGAAGTCTTTGAGTGAATCTAACAGTAGCTTCAATTTCTCCACACTGAACAAAGAATCATCAATAGTAGCTCTAGGGACACATTGCACCACTTTGACTGCTTCTTTGATCAATTTTGCACTCTTTTAGTGACAAGATAATATATCCTTCCTTATGGAGGTATGAAAGGCATCACCAAGTTGCAGTTTCTATAGGGGAGAAATCTTACTCATGTCCACTTGTCCCTATTGCATAGGTAGTTGCAATAGTTGTGTAGATACCACTAATTGGAGTTGTAGTTGCATATCTAATAAATCTTTTAAGGAATCTCTGGAAGCTCTGGAGGATTCACCAACCATTTTTACACTTTCTCATTCCTCCTTATCAGCCTTTTCCTTGTCACTAATGTTCTCTTCACCTTTTCTATCACTTTTCTCCCTATCTACACTACTAGACTCTTCCTCAATCTTCATCTCTTCTTCAACTGATTTCACTTTATCTTACGAAGGAGGCATATCTTCAGTGTTTAGTGCCTCTAAAATCTTTTGGTTGTCTTGTGTATCTTCTTCCTTTTGTTCTTCATTTTTCTCCATGTCTAGAGGGGCTGAATTTTTCTCTATTTTTACATCCTCCTTTTGCATTTCATCATCCTTTTATTCTCCTACATCCTCCACCACCAAAGGGTCATTATCTATAGCCACATTTTTCACATTTTCTTCTTCAGGTACATGCTCATGTTTTAGAGCATGCTCATGTTGTGCATTTCCATGTCCATTCAATTCCAAGACAAAAGTGTCATATTGCATTTCACTTCCACTATCTAGAGACACAATTAAATATTTGGAAAGTGCTTCTAACTTCTTTAGTGTCTCACTTTTCATCCTCTCTACATCTTCCTTATCCCTACTCATCAAGGTGTCAACTCCTTGTTTTGTTCTAAACTCTCTGATCTACAATTATGCCAATCTAACTTTATCTTCTTCTGAAAGACAAGAACCAATCTTCTCTAGAAAATACTCCCTTATTTTGGCATCCTCGTCTATTTCCTCATCTTCTCATACTCAAAACATTCTTCAAATCATTTGGTAATCGATCTTCAATTTGTGCTAAGCTAGTACAATAAGTTACAATGTACTTAACTATTGCTTCCTCTATTGTAGCCTTGTCTACTTCATCAAAACCTAAATACATTTTGGTAGTTTCTTTTAGCATTCCATACTCAACAATGTCATTAAATAGTGCATCTAGCTATAGAGGGCTATCTTTTATTTTTAGAGGGGATTTGTCTTTCTTCTTCCCCTTGTCTTTGGTTGGCTTTTCTTCCTTTTAAGACTTCTTTTCCCTCATATGTATTTTGAATGTTTCCTTTCTCTTCTTGACTTCCTCTTTACTATTGGTATCAATAATATCCTTTACACTTGTCTCTAGAGAGACATCAGATTTCCTCTTCTAAACCAACTTAGGTCCTTCTTCTTCATCATCATCATATCCAACATATCTTTCTCTTATAGCTTTTGTTTTTACTCTTCTTCTCTACGAAGCACTATGTTCTTTTATAGGGGCACTGGTTGAATCCTTCCTCTTACTTCCAACACCAGGTTCAGTCTTAGAGGACTTAGGAGCAACCAAAGAGGGGGTAGAGTTCCTACCTGACCTTCCTTTTCTTGGAGTTCCTACCAGAGGGATAGATATACCTTTGGATTTATGCACAAGGCCTTTTGGTAAGCCCATCATTTCCACTACTTGAGCCTCCATCTTCTCCACATTCTTTTGAATTTCCTTATTTTTTTGCTCCATGTGTATTGCACTAGATTTTTCTTCATATGTCCCATATGTTTCTTCTTTAGGATCTTTAGGCATACTCAACATGTGATTTTGTAGACCAGTAAGCACATGTATTACCTCATATCCCATTTCAAGGATCCATAATGTCCTCGGTTCAACAACTTCCATCATATAGTAGTCTTTGTTGACCATGAATATGATATTAATTTTATATTTCTTAATAACACTTTTGGGAATCCTTTCCCTTGTATGTTTTCCTGAAAATTTGTAATGAATCCCAACAATGCAGACTTTTTGAGTATCTGCATTTCACAATCTTCTCAAATGGTCTCTGATTTGAATTGCAACTAGAATATCCTTCAACCATACAATGTTCTTTGTTCTAAGAATTTCTCTGAGAAAGTAAAATAATAAACATATGATCAAGGTACCATACTGAAAAGGCTACTGGGACTCTTTGGTCTTATGTAGATTTTCCAACAATTGTTATCTTAGCAACTCACACAAGTCCACATCCATTCCTTTCTTCACCATCTCATAAGCAGTATTAATTGTTATGGTAGAAACAAATTTTTCTTTGTTTGTGAAAAATATCTTGTATCCAATCATCATAGAGGCATATTTCACAATCGGGTCTTTGACATCCTTAACTATTAGGGCATGTTTATCAAAATTTGCACTAGTTAAATTCATTACTAGTTCATTCTTCACAAATTTAAGAGTCTGGACTGGTCTTGTTGAGCATAACCTTGTCACAACCCTAATAGATTCCTTGTTGATCAAATGAAACATATCCAACCAAATAAATCTATTGTGAATTCTGCTCAACACATATCTAGTCCATTCATCAACATAGCAAAAGATAGGAAAGTCATTCCAAACATCTAGTTTCTTTTCTGTTAAACTTTCATATTCCAGTTTCAACTCAAAATTATCACCCATTAGTTCTGTATACCTTGGAGTTTCTACTGCTCTAAATGTGCAAACTAACTAAGAAATGGGAATGACAAAATACCAAGGACACCTCAAGATTAGCCAAAAGATTGGTACCATGAAAAGGAATGTAAACAAAATGAAACAAAAACAATTTTACCTCCCTTGGTGTTGATACCTCTTTGATTGGCCCTTGCTTGGAATGATTTGTGTGCTCCTTAGATGATTGCTTGAATGTCTAAATGCAAGATTGGAGATGCAAATGATTAAAAAGATAGCTAGATGATGGTAAATGATTGTGGATTCAATTTGACAGCATGTAGTTATGAGAATGCAAAGTGTTGAGAAGGCAAATTGGCAGCATGTAGTTGCTCCAAATGAAAAAGTGTTCTCCCCAAAATGCCCTTGAAGATGGGGTATTTATAGAGGATCTTGAATTCTCTAGAGAATTCAATGGTCAAGATTGATCCAACAAGGTCAAGAAGAAGGGCTATGGTGGGTTGAGAACCCACAAGCCCTCACATCTTGACATGTGGAGGGTGAAGTGGATAAGGGGATATGAGGTGGAGATGAGTTGTCAAGAAGGTACATAAGGTGGAAAAGGACATGCACCTTGGGGAGTGAGGAGATTTCCACAAAAAAGGATTTCTTGTCTCCAAGTGGGAGTGAAAGGGACATTTGAGGAATTTTGGAATTCCTCAGAAGTTTACATGGGAAAAGGAAAGGTGGTTGGGGATATAAATGTGAATTAAAAATTCACATTCATAGGATGATCTAGAGGATAAAAGGTGGGCTCCAAAAAGGTGGGACTTGGCCACATGTGGAGATTGTGACAAGTCCAAGGTTCTAGAAGCCTTGGAAGGATGGAATGTGAATTAAAAATTCACATATAAAAGAGAGAAATTTAGGAAGAATAAAAAGGAATTAAAAATTCCTTGGAGAATGATTATGCTTAATTAATCTGTAATTAGAGGATAAATAAGGATTAGAAGCCAACTTGCAAAAGTTGGAGGATGTGACACATCCTAATCAAGGATTAGGCATGTGCACATCCCTAATGAAGAAATTAGGAAATGGATTAGGATTAAATGAAAATGACATGTGAAGAATTAAATAAATGTAATATTTATTTAATTTATTTGATGAAAAGAGGATTAAGGAGGGTAAGGTATTTAATTAGCAGAATTAAAGATATTAATTAAATAATAGTAATATTATTTAATTAACTAGGATAAGAGGATGTTTAGATGAAAAGTGATAAATTTGGATAAATTAAGTGTCCAAATTTGGATGTCTACAAGTTCATTTACCCACACTTCTCCCAACTTTGAATGATTGTATTCTTCCATTTTAGCATGAATATAGATTCTCACATCCTCAATATGTAATACACCAAAAGGAATACTTGAGAACACACCTTCTAGATTTGTCACCTTGGATTTATCAGGTTGTGTTTTTTTAACTTAGGTCAGGGATGATCCACAACTTTAATTACTTGAGGTATAAATATTTTGAAATACTTATAAAACTAGGGCAAAGTAGAAACTATAAATACCTTTGAATCCTTGCCAATTAGGGTTTTGTGTGACACTTTGAAAATACTTCACTTCACCTTAGCTTCGCTCTTCACTTTTCAAGAGTTCGATCATAAATGAACTTTTTATATGAAAAATCACTTATAACCACCTTTTGTATGACCTAAAATACGTTAAATTCATTGATTTGAAGTTAGGTCAAAAGCTAACAAACCCTAACTGTGTTGACATAGTCACCTTCAAACTCTCCATAAATTTCCATAGTAAAAGATTTTTCACCAGTAATTTTACCAATAGGTCAAGCATATCAACCTACACCTTGCATCAACATGCTAAAGGCATCAACACCATATCTTTAGAAGGGGCTTAAATATTTTCTAGTTAAAACCCCCCTGAGCGAAAGCTCTTCATTTAGTTTCCAAAGGAAACATCTGGACTAGGAGCTAGCACAAACTCATTCTTCACTTTGCTCCTTTCTTTTTCTAGATTTTGTTCATTTTATTCTTCATCTCAATCGAATCCCCATTCTTTACCAGATTGTCCTTTTATGAAATAGGGGGTTTCACATTCTTGATTCTACAAAACTTTGATGTGTCCTGATTTATTGCATTTGTAACAAGTGACACCTTTTGAAGAAATGGCTCATTGCCAAGATGAAAAGAGGTGGTTCACTGCCAAAGATTTGAATTGATACAATGCATCTACAATATGTTGAAGACATTTCCAATTAAGCTCTATAAACTGATCTGACAAACTTCATGCTTCTTCACTTATCAACCTTTTCACATTCTACTCTACTTCAATTCTCACATAATCATCTCGCATCTCATACATCACACTACACACCTCAAACACATGCTTCACACAAGGAATTAACCTTATATATACTGCTTTCAATACAAACATAAATTAGTTCAACCTAATTGATGTATCATGCATACTCATAACTTGTAAGTTCAATACACCAACACACATAACCCAAAACATATACATAATCAAAATAGGTCCACATGACCTATAATTACTCTCATAAGTTCGATCTATACAACCTTTATTTTTGCATGACCTAAAACTCTTTAGACCAGCACTGTTGATGAGGCAACAATGGAATTAACCAATTGTTAATCCATATTTTGACACATGCACCTCCAAAGCACTTTCCACTTGGATCACACATACCTATAACACTTGCAAACATTCCCTCAAAACTACATCATAATAATCATCCGCGATGGAATATAGAGCATTCCAATCATGTACTACGCCATAGTGGTGCAAGGGCACCTTGGGTTTCCATGCCTCTTTGAGGCCTTCTTTGTTTTTTTTATTTGATGTCAAGTTGCATTTGATGTAATAAGGTCCTAAGGACCATCTTAAATTCATTTCAATATGTTTTCTTGGCTTTTTGTTGAGTTTTGGTCTTGGTGTTAAGTTTCTATGTAATAACAAGGTCTCCATCCTCATTTTGTAAGCTTGGTGCACCTTGGCAAATTAAAGAATCAAAATGCCATTATGCAACTAGGTAATTGAGGGGAGTTTTCTTGATGATTTCAAGTGGTTGTGGTGTCCTTTAACACCTTTTGAAGCCTCATTTAAATTGGGTTTATAGGAAGTAGTGTGCATTGCCTTAACTAGGCAATTAAGAGTCTAAAGTGAAGTTTGATTAGTTCTAACATGTAACTAATCAAATTTTTAGTTGGAGGACATTGGTAAAGGTTGTTAGAAGTTGAAATAAGCCTTTCATGGTCAAGGAATGACTAATGAAATACGTTTTTTGAAGTTCTAATGAAAAATTGATGTTTTCTGGAAAAATCTGTGTAAAAATTGCTACTAAAACACGTGGTACGGACGTTGTACAGACTGTACAGATACAATACTGATATGGTTGGAAAGAGGGATGAACGAGCTTTCATTTTGCGTTGATTTGATAAAATTTTATTGAGTATAGCAAAAGTTATAGCCGTTTTAGCAGAGGCAGGTCTGAAACCCTCAAAACAAGGGTTTTGGTTGAAAAATGGTTTTTCCTTCCATCTCCACATTGTAAAAATGCTGATTCTTGGTGGGATGGAAGGTAATTGTGTAAATTTTCATATTTCCTTTGTTTTGGAGAATGGAAAGGTGTGTGGAGGATTTTATGTATTGAACTAGGTCTGGCACCTTCATGTGACAGGCCTAATTGGTGAAGCAAAAAGTGAGTTTTGCTTGTTTTGTGTGGATTTTTCTTGAAGAGGCACTTAGGAATGTTGAAAATGGTTGTAATTATCCTGTAGGAGTCTAAATCAAGGCTTTGGGGTGAAGGGGAGAGCCTAGGTAATCAAAATCATGTTGTGATAAGCAAATTAAGCCTCTTGGGGACAGTGATACATTGGTCCATGGTTGTTTTTCCATCCACTGTCAAAAGGTGAGACTTTGGGGTCTTGTAGAGGCATATCATAGTTGTCTAAATTCAGTAGTTTGAGCCTAGTATAGGCTTGTGGGTGGATTTTATTTAGACTGTCCTCTCAAGTAGTGTTGCAAGCATTCAAGGCTAAAGAGACCTAGTGGTATGAGTAATGAACAAATGGAGTTTCCTAAGTGCTAATTAGAATTTTGTGGCATAGTTTGGTCATTTGGAACTTGTTCAAAGTAATTCCAAGCCCTTGGTTGTGTTGAGTACAAGAACCCTTGGTGAGTTGGGTCATTTCCTTGAAGGAGTAGTGGATTGACAAAGTCCAATTAAAGGGGTATTTGAGAGAAGTTGTGCTAAGTTTGTGGTTTGATCATTTAGTTTATCATTTAAATAAATGGAGGCACTACTTGTTACTAAGGGTAATTATAGTATTCACTGACAACCGTGCTCTTAGTTTCTTGAATGGACAGGAAAAATTGAACCAAAGGCACATGAAGTGGGTTGAATACCTACAAGCATATACATTCTCCATAAAACATAAGAAGGGGCAAGCTAATAAGGTTTTAGATGCCCTTAGTAGAAGGGTCATGATGGTTCAAGAAGTACAACTACAAAGTGTGGGCATAGAAGCTCTCAAAGGTATGTATAAGGAGGATGAAGATTTCAAGGCTGCTTTTGAAGTTTGTTCTCAATTTTCTGATGCTTTTCACAGTGATTATGCTGATTATGTTTTGCAAGATGGTCTATTGTTTAAAGGGGCCCAATTGTGCATTCCAAGTGCTGTATGAGGGAGAATATAATAAAGGAAAAGCATAGTGGGAGTCTTGGAGGGCACTTTGGAATTGACAAAACTTTGGAGCAGGTTAGGAGATTCTACTTTTGGCCTAAAATGCAGATGGATGTGAGAAGGTTTGTGGAAACTTGCACCATATGTCAAAGAGCAAAGGGGACCACTTCAAATGTTGGTCTTTATCAGCCTCTACCAATCCCAAGTAGGCCTTGGGAGAGCATAAGTATGGATTTTGTCTTAGGATTGCCTAAGACACAAAGGGGGGTTGATAGTGTGTTTGTAGTAGTTGATAGATTAAAAAAGATGGCTCATTTTATTCCTTGTAGATGCACTAGTGATGCCTCAAATATTGTAGGTTTGTTTTTCAGGGAGATTGTGAGAATGCATGGCATTCCTATGAGCATTGTATCTGATAGGGACTCGAAGTTCATAGGCCACTTTTGGAGGACCTTGTGGAGGAAATTGGGGACTCATTTGCAGTATAGCTCAGCCTACCATCCTCAAACAGATGGCCAAACAGAGGTAGTTAACAGATCACTTGGTAATCTTTTAAGATGCTTGACAAAAGAACATGGTGTGCAATGGGATTTTGTGTTGCCTAAAGTAGAGTATGCTTATAATGACTCCATTAATAGAAGCATTGGAAAAAATCCCTTTGAGGTTGTGTATGGGATGAATCCAAGGGGGATCTTTGAGTTGAGAGATCTGAAAGGAATGAAGAAGAGGAGTGCTAAAGGTGAAGAGTTTGCTATGGCATGAAGTCTATTCATGATCAAGTGAAGGAAAATCTCAAAAAGAGTGTAGAAAAATACAAAGAGAGGGCAGATTTGAGGAGAAGGAATGTTCAATACAAGGTGGGAGATCTAGTTTTTGCTTATTTGAAGGAGAGATTGCCTAAAGGCAAATACACCAAGCTGCAAATGAAAAAAATAGGCCCTTGCAAGATTATTCATAAATTTGGGCAAAATGCATATGAGATAGCACTCCCTCCTGGGGTGGCTATCTCACCTATTTTTAATGTTGCTGATTTGTACCCTTTTAAGGGATCTTTGGATGCAGATATAGGTCTGGAAGCTAGTGAAGATTGGGTGCAGGACCTTCCACCATCTGAACCCTTGAAACTTGAAGCCATTCTAGACACCAAAGAGGTAAAAAGGACAAGGAAAAAGGTATATAATGAGTATCTTGTTAAATGGCAGGGTCTTCCACCTGAGGATGCAACTTGGATGACTGAAGAGGACATCAAACAACATGGTATTACTTTGCAGCAACTGATCTCAGGTGGTACTTGAGATCTCTTCCACCTCGGGTGCATGGTGTAGGGGCACCTTGGGTTTCCATGCCTCTTTGAGGCCTTCTTTGTTTTTTTTGTTTGATGTCAAGTTGCATTTGATGTAATAAGGTCCTCAGGACCATATTAAATTCCTTTCAATATGTTTTCTTGGCTTTTTGTTGAGTTTTGGTCTTGGTGTTAAGTTTCTATGTAATAACAAGGTCTCCATCCTCTTTTTGTAAGCTTGGTGCACCTTGGCAAATTAAAGTATCAAAATGCCATTATGCAACCAGGTAATTGAGGGGAGTTGTCTTGATGATTTCAAGTGGTTTTGGTGTCCTTTAACACCTTTTGAAGCCTCATTTAAATTGGGTTTATAGGAAGTAGTGTGCATTGCGTTAACTAGGCAATTGAGAGTCTAAAGTGAAGTTTGATTAGTTCTAACATGTAACTAATCAAATATTCAATTGGAGGACATTGGTAAAGGTTGTTAGAAGTTGAAATAAGCCTCTCATGGTTGAGGCATGACTGATGAAACATGTTTTTTGAAGTTCTAATGAAAAATTGTTGTTTTCTGAAAAAATATGTGTGTAAAAATTGCTGCTAAAATGCGTGGTACAGACGTTGTACAGACTATACAGGTACAAGACTAATATGGTTGGAAAGAGGGATGAACTAGCTTTCATTTGGCATTGATTTGATAAAATTTTATTGAGTATAGCAAAAGTTATAGCTGTTTTAGCAGAGGCAAGTCTGAAACCCTCAAAACAAGGGTTTGGTTGAAAAATGGTTTTTCCTTCCATCTCCACATTGTAAAAATGTTGATTCTTGGTGGGATGGAAGGTAATTGTGTAAATTTTCATATTCCCTTTGTTCTGGAGAATGGCAAGGTGTGCGGAGGATTTTATGTATTGAACTAGGTCTGGCATCTTCATGTGACAAGCCTAATTAGTGAAGTAAAAAGTGATTTTTGCTTGTTTTGTGTGGATTTTTCTTGAAGAGGCACTTCAGAATGTTGAAAATGGTTGTAATTATCCTGTAGGAGTCTAAATCAAGGCTTTGGGGTGAAGGGGAGAGCCTAGGTAATCAAAATCATGTTGTGATCAGCAAATTAAGCCTCTTGGGGACAATGATACATTGGTCCATGGTTATTTTTCTATCCACTATCAAAAGGTGCAGATTTGGGGTCTTGTAGAGGCATATCATAGTTTTCAAAATTCAGTAGTTTGAGTCTGGTATAGGCTTGTGGGTGGATTTTATTTAGACTGTCCTCTCAAGCAGTGTTGCAAGCATTCAAGGCTAAAGAGACCTAGTGGTATGAGTAATGAACAAATGGAGTTTCCTAAGTGCTAATTAGAATTTTGTGGCATAGTTTGGTCATTTGGAACTTGTTCAAAGTAATTCCAGGCCCTTGGTTGTGTTGAGTACAAGAACCCTTGGTGAGTTGGGTCATTTCCTTGAAGGAGTAGTGGATTGACAAAGTCTAATTAAAGGGGTATTTGAGAGAAGTTGTGCTAAGTTTGTGGTTTGATCATTTAGTTGTTCATTTGAAGAAGCTTCCCCTACTCACTCTGCATCACATAGTAACTCTGTTATTGCTTAGTCTGATACTCTATCAACTCTAACTTTGACTGTGACAGACATAAAGATATGAGACCTTGGATTTAGATTCCTTCAACATACACCAAAATTACCTCAGAATTGCATAACCATGCTCTTCATGGTGGAGCAATGCAGACCATAAAATAGGTTCTCTAAACACTAAAAATTTGCATTCCAAACTTAGGAAAATATCCAACACATTTGGTCTACACCGAACCAACACATCTGCATCTATAATGGATTGACATCACTGACAACACTACATTCAATCATGCTCATCAGGTATCAACTATACATTAATGTTGGCATGAATGACAATACCATAGTAACATCATCTATCTTACATCCACCAATTTTCTCAATGACAAACCAATCTTCCAACAAATAAATAGTAAACAATAATAATAATATTAGAAACAATAATTGGGGATGTTTCTTATTTATGAAATAAAAAGTTTAATTGATTATGAAAGTTAATGGTACTAGTTGCTGAATTTGGAAGTTCAAAGTAGTGTTATCTAGCATGCAAGTCATCTATACAAATAAAGGAATATTTAGACTTGCAATGTGAAACTGTTGGATTTATTTCATTAGAAATGATGTGCTAGAGATGTGTTCACAAGCATATGTATTATTAAGGCACTAAATCGAAAATCAAGTTTGTATATATCTATACAAGATATTAAAAATACACAAATTTATATTTTATTAAAAGTGGGCTTGACAAATATTTTGATGATACTAAAATAAAAGTTGTGAAGTCCAAAATAATAAGACGAATTGTAAAAGGTAAATGACTTGCTATGAAATCATGAGTTTTTTTTAAAATAAGAAATTATAATTTTATTAAATTAAAAAATAATACTAAATGAATCTATGTGCTAATGGAATGGTATAGTTTCCATATTAAAATAGTTCATACTAATGTGTAAAGGGATAATCTCATGAACAAATAGGATAAAATATCTCCAAAAATTGGTCATTGCTTCATTTTGACCTAATATTATATTTTTTCCTAGTCAAGCTATGAGTGCTACTATATTCATCATTATGTTGCTTCAGCTCATGCTCTCAAGTTAGTCCCTATGTTGTTTCTCCTAGACGTAACATGAATTACATTCTATAGACACCATTACCTAGTTCTCAAAGGATGAAAATGTAACAACTTCTGAGGTTTCGACTACTTGGCATTGATTATTTAATACAAACATTTTTTATAATTTTATTTAAATCAAACTCAAGTTTCAATACAATAATTTTTGAATGTATATTGTTTAGATATTTCAATGATTGAATTTGTTAGCAATATGTTTTTTAAGATGAAAAGTACAAACTTATGTCTAGTTATTTTTTTATGTAAAAGGCACCTTCAATTTGTGTTAAAGATATATACAAGAATGCATTTCTATGAATAGATGAGATATAGAATAAATTAAATCTTTATAGAAAATTGATCATTGAAATAAATTTTATTTTAAAAGAAATTCAAAGGAAAATAGTTCAATAAAAGAACTCAAAGATAGAAAAATACATAAAATATAATGAAATCCATTTATATTTTTAAAGGTAAACTTTATTAATATATTTAGCATAGTATAAACAAGAGACTATTATCAATGTGCTACCCCTTACATGAAACTATTTTAAATAGGTTATGGCTTTGTGAGTTTCTTACTTTGTGACAATTAATAATTTTTTCAATCATTGCCTATTTTCACTTTTTGAGTCATCAATAATAAGTGAAAGTTGTGTAGAAACTAAGTAGAAATAATCCTTTGCGCAAGGAAAATGATTAGCTACCACAAGGTAATTTGATTAATGGTTATTAAAGGTTTTATTTTTCAATAAGACTTATGAACATAGTAAATGTTTGAAAGTGCCCCACTATAAGTTTGGATTACTATTTAACAAAATGGAGAATGTTCATGTGTTCTATAATCAAAGAATGAATTGTATTCTTAAAATTGAATAGAATAATTTCTCAAATAAAATCCCACCCCCCACAAAAAAAAAAAGGCGAGCTTAGATAACATTCATAAAATTTATAAACATGTTGATGTTTAAATTTTACTCTAATTATTTTTATTAAACTCTACATGAATTCTAGGTTAACCTATAAAAAATCTAGTATAACCTAAATTTTTGTAACACCATGTTAGATATTAGGATCTTAGGTTACTAATCCTAACAAAATATAAAATAAAAATTGGAAAATATGTAGATTTTATGCATTACACAATATATACATGGGAAAAATCCTTTTAGGTAAATAACACTATAAAGTGTCATTTTAATAATTAAAACATTTATAGATTTCTCTAAATGAAAATATAGATAGAATCTTGGGAAATCACTTCTCCTCACATACACAAATCTTTATAGTCTTGTGCAAAAACTCTAATTCTTACCAGCTCTAAATGAGGGAGAAACTCCTTAAACATAGGAGAAGAGGTGGAAAATACCTCAAGGGGTATTAGTGACACCTATTCAAAACTACCATTTATAAATAATCAATAATCTAATGGTTGCTTAGCTATAAGTATTTTAAATAGGATATGCTCAATGAAGCATATAATGTATATCAAGTTTATAACCTTGTGTTAGAATAATTTATAAATTTTATAAGGGTATGCTCCATAATAAAATTATGTTCTAACAATAATAAAATGTGAATCACCATTTAACTCAATTCCCTAATAACCTTTCTTATAAATAGCTTAAAGTCCATAGAAAAGGGCTCCCATCTCCACTTAATTATTCATTTTGTTACCTAAGAATTTATCCCGTCTCAAAAGAAAGGCTCCATAAGAATCCCTAATCATATATTTATCCCCTATAAAAATTAGGTATCCTTTGGAGCCCCCATCAAAATTTAAGTTCTCCATTAACTCTAGAGACAACCATTTATCCTTACAACCACTTATTTTATTCCCTATTAATCCATTAATGAGATCTATTTTTCTAATAATTTTTAATATTGTAGAGAAAGTAATTTTACTATATTTATAGATTAAATTTAACGTGTTTGGGTTATAATTGTGAGTTTCATTTTATTTCTTATAGCTATAGTTATTAGACAATGTAAGAGGGTCAATACATTCATTATTATGAGATTCTCAATATTTTTCTTTTACATTTTTTACTAGAAAATATTATTACCAAATCTCTTTTAAACAAATATATTTGTTTCTTCTAGACCACTATAATGATTTTTTAAACTAAAAATCAACCCTATTAATGAAACTGACTATGTATTGAATATTGATCTTTATATGCAATTTTTTCTCTATAATATGGTAATCGTAGTCTCAAAGGATAAAAATGGATTCAAAAATATTTATAAGTTTATTGATATAACTTATAGAAATATAACTATAATTTTAAATAATATGTACATTACTAACATAAAAATGAGTTATTATATTGACAGGTTAATCGAGAGAAACACTCACAAGTCATGGAATATATATTGATCCTTTCTCATCTAGCAGTGTTTGGAATTATTGGGGTAAGATTCAATATCTACATTTTTAAATTTTTCGTATATCATAAATAAATAATATTATTTTCTCTAGTTGTCACATGCAAAATTCTTATATATTTCTCATCTCTTGCATACTAGGGAAAAGGGAAAAAATCAAATATTCTATATTACAAATACGAAACATTTTTGTTTTTGGCCTAAGATTAATCTAAAATAACCTTATACCACATGTCATAAATTATTTTAACACCTCTAATTAATATTCTAAAGATAATTTTCTTAAATACTTGTGCAAACATATTTTTGATATAAAATCTAAAATTATATGTTTAAAAATCATGTTTTATAAAAATCATTATATTTGATATTGAAACATTCATATATCTGTATGTAGATATTTATAAGGTATGCATTACAAATCTTATTTGGACCAAATGTTGCCAATGTGACGAATGATCATAGTGCTTTATATATTGATCTTCCTTCAAATATGGTAAGGATTTTATCTTTGTTTTTTCCTCCTTTAAAATAGTATAATATACTTATCCCTTGTAGACAATGTTACAACTTGTCAGGGGCTGATAATTATGGAGAGTATTTTGATTTATGATTAGTTACTTTTTGATGATAGGTTGGAAGCTTTTTCATGGGATGGGTTGGAGTTGCATTCAAAAAAGATATTTCTTTTTTCTCTGAAGCATTGGCCATTGGACTATCATCAGGATTGATGGGGAGCATTACTACTTTTACATCTTGGGTTCAAGTAACTCTAAACTTAATAACTGAAGGACATTGGGTAACTGGAATTATTGGTCTTCTTTTAGGTAAGATATGAAAATAATAAATTCTTTATCCCATGAAGATTTGAAGTAAACTTTTACTCACCACAAAGAAGAAAATTTATAGATGAAGTATATATATTATTATATCCCTTACATACATTTCTTAGGGATTTTAATTTTTCTTTAACATAAATAATCCAATGATTAAAATATCCATATAATAAAATATTATTTAGAAATTCACAGGAATGGAGCTCTCCCAAATGTCACTTATACTAGGGATTGAATCTGCAAAGTTAATTGAGTATATTCACAATAAAGTCAAGAAGCAACGATCATTCTTGACATGGATCCCATCTTATGAATATAATCAGTTTCACTTATATGGTTTTATCATGCTCATGTTCATCATTGGAATATTATGGGGAGGAAGCCTTGTTTTAGTAGTGTTCGATTTTACATCCCACCATAATACAAAATTATGGATAGCTTGTATGGTTGGACCATTTGGAGTGTGGATAAGATGGTTTATGGCACGCCTCAATGGCCAAGGAATTGGAGCACAAAAGAACTTGAAATGGCTCCCAATGGGAACATTACTTACAAATCTCATGACATGCATCATGATGGCTGCTTTATCAACAATTCATCTAGTGGTACAACATTCTTTTCATTTTTTTCTTATGCTAGTTTATTTTTTTTCTATCCTCTACATTATTACATTAAACTCATTTTTTATTGCAGGTTAAGGATCATACTAGAAAATCTATTATAGAAGGCCTTCAACTTGGTTTTTTAGGATGCATGAGTACTGTGTCTACATTTGTAGTAGAAGTTCGGGCCATGCATCAAAGTAGCCATTCTTGGAGGGCTTATGTGTATATATTATTATCTTTATTTCCAGCATTTACTTTTGGGACTTTGATATACTCAATACCAGTATGGACTGGAGTATATTATAAAAAATAATATATGTAATTCTAAATATTTCAAAATATATAAGATTTCACACATTTCTTTAGTTGATTTACTAAATGCATTTTAACATATTTTAAAACCTAATAAATAATTTTATTATAACTAACTCATATAAAAATAATAAGTTTATTATAACAAGTCCTATTAAAAATATATACATATATTTTAACTATCTTATCAAAATATTGTACATATCTATTCCTTGTATATATTGGATTAATCTGGAAGGAAATTATACACACATTCATTGAAGGGGCTGAAATAATCAATGTATTGTATATTTAAGTATGTTTAGGAGATTTTCATTATAGTGTCTTATATCCTATATGATATTTCCATCTAAAAGGTACCATGAATTTTAAAATTGGTCTATTTTGAAAAAGCTATTGCTTGTAAAAAAAGTCATGAGAGGTATAAAATAATATATATAAATTTAGCCCGCACGGGTAGCATGGTTGGTTAAGGGCTTTGGGTTCATCCCATATAGGTCCTAAGGTCGACTCACGCTCCCCGGTTAAAAAGGGTGGATGTGCTTGCGGGCTGCGTAGTCCACCCCCCAGAGGATTAGTATGCCTTCGCTCTCCTCCTCCTCCCCCAAAACCTGGCAAAAAAGTAAGACTAGGGCAAGGGTGGTTGATGTCGCTGGGCGGAGTCGCAGAAGGGCCTGAAAATCTCCTGATTGAGGGCCCCGGGATACCTCTGAGTTAGCAATATATATATATATATAAATTTAAACGTAATTTCAATAAAAAATTAATTATGTTTGTATTAAAATGGATGATATTTTTATAATCATGGAAACCATTCGAAAATGTAATTTGTTTTAGGCATATCCTACAAAAGCATCCTAAATACCATTTATTAGCTAGTTGATTTTAGGGTAGCATAGAGCAACAAGAGAATATATTAACAAAAAGGAAAGGCTTAAAAAAACATTGAAAATTGTTGAGAATTGATGTAACGTCCCACCATGCAACCCTAGGGGAAGTTGCAATTAAATACTCAAATGCAATAATTTTTTTTCTTAAGTACAATTAACATGCAAGATTACTACCCATTTCCAACAACCCCTAAGGTTACGAGACTAAGATTACATTGAAACCCAAACAAGAAACATGAAATGAAAACATAAGATTTAATTTCTTAAAGAATTAAGAACACACAAAATCCATACATGACAAATTACATCAAAGAATATGAGATACCACAAGATTTCAATTACGATCATTTAACAATAAGACTACAACACTCATTCCCTGAATGAGATAAATCCAATAAGCATGGTTACAAATTACACAATTCCACCTCGATAACAAATGAGGGGTAATAAAATACAATATCAATTGAAGTGAATAAAGCATGAAAAGAAACTGGATCCCACGAGCTCTCCAACTGGAAATCTCGTCCACATGATCAAGAAGACCCAATGGATTAAGGTGCACGTTCCACCCAACCATGTGATACCCGAAGGCTCACCCCCCCTTGTTAGGAGATAGTAACAAGGAATCCTATACAAGACCATCAACCACTAGACATAGGCTAACTCACACTGACACAACCAATCACATGAACCATACAACCATAAGGATAACACTAGTACAACTCTAACATCACTGGCATAAGTCACATTGCTTCCAGAAATAAAACAGATCGAGTATGATAAGAAGACCATACACAAAACCAAATACCAACTATTGTCATAGAAAGAGTGTCATCACATAGCTCGACATGGGATATCCTCTGGGAATCTTCATAGACTCCGACCCCCACTATGGGTTATCCTGGTAGCCTCAACCAAATCTCAACACACAAACTCACTCATGCGGAATCAAATACCTCTCGTAAAGACAAGATAGATGACCTTGCCATTCCAGGCTTTCCCACTCATCCCAAGCCTATATGAGCACTTGTGTCCATGAGTGAGGCTCAATTATCTTAATTAGTGTGAAATACCACCTAACTTCTAAGTACATTGATTTAGTTATCACTTGATTAAACCACGTCCGAAGGTTATCCAGTTTACCTCTTTGGGCTCTGGCCCCTAACAGAAGCCACTCTTCTACTTGACAACATACCAAACAAAACCATTCACCAAGGGAATCCCAAGTGCATACTAACAAGATAAAACCACTCCAACTCTAGGAGGAACACAAATGAAAACTCACTCCAAACACTGGAGGCAACAAAAGTCAAAACCCTCTCCAAACACTAGAGGCAATAAAAGTCAAAACCCTCTCCTTCCAAAGGAGGCACAAACCACATAAACCACTCATAATCCTCATGAGGCACAACCCATCCCTGTTCATGATAACCAGGTAAAACAACAGGATACAACTATACGCCCTACCCAAGGCAATACAACGGTTGACTAACATAATACAGCAACCCCAAAAGTTAAACCCCTTCTAGAAGACTTAACAACCCTTCTAATCAAATTTCCCAAAGCGACAACATAAGAAGTATACATTCAAGAAGGGCGATCAAATAGGAATTAAATCTATATTGGGATTTCCTAAATCCACTTCCTTCATTAACATTCAGTAATTTATTGCCTTAATAAACTGATTTAATAACATCCCTTTTCAAACAAAAGATGAAATTTAAACCAAATATTTAATTCCCTAATTGCTTTTAAATAATAATAATAAAATAAACATTTACTTCTTCGATTTAAAACATATCATTTTATAATAACTATTTCTCCTTTGCAAAATAAATCATTGTGAAATCAATTAATCTCACTATTAAACACCTTATATTTAAATCCAATATTTGTCCTTTTAAATATACTATTTTAAAATAAAATCAATAATTTAACTATGAACACAATATTTTAAATTCCTTAATTACACATTTCATAAAAATCACTAATCTTATCATAAGTTCACTTGCAACCAATAAGAACTATAAATAAAAACACTCTTTTAAACATTCCATTTCATTTAATACGAATATCCCTTCCCCTTAAAATCACTCCCTTGTTAACTAATTGCTTGATCATTTGATAAGAAATTATAAATTTAAATCTAAGGGTCTATTTTAGTTTCCCAAAAAAAAATATTTAAATATGAAAACAAAACCCATTTCATATTTAAATCATTTCATTATAACATAAATGTTTTCATCCATTATACTAAAAATAATCTTAAGATCATTATATTTAAACATAAATATATATTAAACATATATATAATTATATACCTAATGTATATATATTTATAAAAATCCATTTAAAAATCTAAATCATTTAAAAACCAATTAATAATAACCAACTCTTTTTTTACAAATAAAATAAATGAAATAAAATAAAATATAATATATAATATATTATATATATAATAAATAATTGTTATATTATATATATAATATAAAATATATATATTATATTACATATATAAAAAAAAACAAAAAGAGAATTTAACAAAGGAAAAGCCCCTCCATATTAGGGCACGCAAGTCACCCTGCCTCCCCAGGGCGGCAGCCTGTGTGCTACACACACAGTCCACCTCCTACATGGGCGCGACCTATGTGCATCACACATAGTCTGCCTCCCTTTGGGGCGGCAGCCTATGTGTGGCACACATCCGCCTCCCTTTGGGGCAGCGGCCTGTGTGTGGCACACAACCCGCCTCCCTTAGGGGCGTGGCCTATGTGTTTCACACATAGTCTGCCTCCTCTGAGGTTGGGCAGCGGTGGGGTTAGCTTCCCCTGCCTCCCCCACATACAAACAATTTTTTTTTTTATTATTTGCCTTTCAAAACTCATTTTTTTTAAGTAAAAAACAAAGCACATTAAATCCTCTGTTCTGGTAATTTCCAGAACATGATTTTTGCGCCAAATTTTAATAGGAACCATGTTTCCCCAAAACAAATAAAATAAACTCAATATTCAAGAAAAAATATGTGTATAGAATATATATACATGTATAAACACAAAATCTCCATTATACAGCCAAATTGAACCAATTTTAAACAAAGAATTTTCAATAACACTAAATTCCAACAAGGTTTTTTGATTTTATTGTTTCATTTTCAAATTTTCCTATTGTTACACTTGAAGGTTTCAACTGTAAGTTTTTGTTTTGTTTTACCACAAACATCTAAATTTCTTCTATGATTCAATAGGGTTTCCACATATGTTCCAAACAAGTTTTCAATATTGAAGATCCTAAATTTCAAAACAATTATAAAAAGAACAAAACAAGAAAGAACCTGTTGGAAACTTGAAGAAGAAAACTGTGTTGAGGTGCAAATTCCTTTTTGCCAAAATTCCTCCCAAGACTTCACTTCCAAATCCAAAATGCATCCTCCCAAAAACAAGAAAACCCTCTTTCCTCTTCATAAACAAATTTCTTTTTTCCAAGCATGAATAATCCCCAATCCTTCCCTTCCTTTCCAAATTAAGTCAATGCCCTCTAAAATATCCCAGATATTTTTTTGTTCCCAATTATAAATATCTTTCAACAATATAGATATTTCCATGCATTTACAGAATATTTGCATTTTAATACTTTAAAGAACAATTTATATTTCAAATAGATTTAAATCATTTACTTTATTATAAATCTTCTATTTCAAAATGAATTTAAAGCTTTTAATAGTTTCTTTTCAAAAAGCATTTAAACTTTTAAAATTTTCTTTTCAAAAGAATTTAACACTTTTAATTCCAAAATGGATAACTTAATTCATTTCAACACAATTAATTTAATTAATCAATAAAATAAATCTAATCCAATATTAGATCATTTTATTAACTAAATTAAATTAATTAATAAATTAAATAACATTTCTAGCATTATAACCCGATAAATTTAATAAACAACTTAAATACATAGAGCCATTTATTTACCTTTTCCAACTGCAATTAAATGAAATCAAGGAGAGAAGAGCAAAAAAGAAGCAACTTAACCCGACTAAAACCCGACAACACACTATGACTAGGGTGATTACTTGGCATGGAAAACCTAGCTACTATCTCCCAATTGAATATCGTTGGCCAATGGACATGCTCAACCCTGTGAAACCAGGTGAAGTCGATGTCTTGTACCTGTCAACCTACGAGCAAAGAGTATATCGAACATGCATATATATAACATAATAAAACACACCGTGAAGAGGAAATCACTGAATCGTAGGGCACTCACAAGCGAGTGATGTGATCTCGTCCCCTTCACCAATACACTCATCATAGACTGATAGTTCCATCATAAACAATTATCTCATTAAATAACATGTTACAATAACTAATCATCATTACACCAATTAAAACATGTCAAATAAAGCATCAGATAAGATACATTGCATCACACAAATAGGCTATTGCTCTATAAATAGCGATCAAATCACACACACATGATAAAGTATTGCAATAACCAAAAAGCACATCAAAGCAAACAAGGACACACTGTCCAGCCAGAAAGCAAAACAAAGGGGTATTGCAATTGAGAGCTATTATTTTAAATCTCTCCTCTTCATTGAAAATTAATATGATCTACATCTATCTATGTGTCGATAAGAACTTCTTGTTGTAACATCTACAATCAGATAGTGGAATTTTCATTTCACCAAAATATTGAAAATTTATTTGAAGGGTAAAATTATTTATAAATATAGATAGTATGTCAAATAATGGTTGAATAATGTTCTAATAAGAAAACTAAAAGGTTGGATAGTTTTAGACTTTGGATCAATACTAATTGGTAATACCTAGACCATATTTTGGTTTCTTCTTTAAGGGAAATTTTTATTTGTTACCCCTTGAAAGAATAATGGGAACTATATAATAGAACAATTTCAATGATTATAGTAGGATAAGGAATTGATTCCCCTTACCTAATCTAAAATTTCTTTGGTTTCTCTTAAGAATTTTTAAAGAAACAACTTTGGGTCATAATCCATGTTTTACCACTAGATTACTAGTGAACTAACTATCTCAAAATTATTGGCAATACTAGTGAAGTGAAAAAGATTAACCCTTAAAATTTATTACATAGGTCTATACATCCTACTTCACTACTATAGGCCCCTACCATAATTAATAAACATTGAATATCAAGATCATATTTTTTGAAAGAAATTTTATTTTTTAAGGAATTATTTTGGTCTTATGAATGTCAATATATGAGGAATATCACAAGGGTTTGTCCCTACAAATCTCTTGGTGTCAAGCTTGAAAAGTTTTTAAAAAAAAAGAAGCAAAAGAGAGATATTTATTTGAGATAATTAAATTAGATCTAGTTCTTAAATATGGATCACAAAACATTAGTTTGGAAAGAGTTTTTTTTATCAAATCAAGGACACATTGGATTATAATATTTAACTTTATAGACCAATATTTTTTAATGTATTTTTTATATATTCTACATAAGAAACCATATAACTTGAGTCTACAAGCTTCTATAATTCTCCATTTTCAAGAATATTCAAGGGAAAATACCCTTACATAATAGGATGGTCTAAAACTCTACTTTCTAAAGTATAGAGTACCTAGATAAAAATGAATGAGCCTATAAAATATTTGAACTATAAGTTAGAGATAGAAAGGATTCAAGAGGAATAACAATAATAAATTGGATCAAGCACTCAAAAACTATCAAATTAATTTGTATCAACCTAAACCATAAGCCCAAAATATCACCTTCTTATTTATTATTATTATTTTACTATTTATTATTATTCTCAATTTATTAAGTGTTCATTCATTTGTATACTCAAGTACTTCTATCCATACGGGATATGCATCCATCCACCCAAGATAGGCATCCAACCAAATGGGATAGACATCTATCCATACAAGAAAAGAGTTCATCTATCCATTTGGGATAGGAATCTACCCAAATGGGTTAGGCATCTACCCATAAATGATAGATATATTCTTTGGCTAGAAACTTAGAAACATTGGGACCAACTAATTCTTGAGTCACTTTATAAAGAATACACTCCCCTATTAGGAGTGCACCAAGGTCATGGTATTTAGGAGTATAATAATAAATATATAAAGTCTTGAAACTCACTTTTAAACTCAACCTAAAGCCTCAAGGAGTCAAGAAATCCATTCTGGATTATTTTGAGTATATAAATAATATATTTTATCTTGATGTTAATCTTGAGATTATACCTTTCTATTAATTGAACAAAATTTATTGATGAAATTGATCTTGCATTATTAATCAAATTAGCATAAACCTTCTTTGACACTTCCTAAGCCCCATCCTTGAACACCTGAGTAATGGGAACATTCTTTTTTCCCCAAACTACCTACATACCCTACTTCCAAATGGGATCAAGGTGTAAAAAATATAGTTATATTTTCTCCTATAAGTTTGGTGTGAACTATTTATGAAGTACGTAACTCTTTCTAGGGCCCCCTTTTCCTAGGAAATTTCTTAACTATTGATACCCACAAGAGGAAGAAAATAAATTCATAAGTAAATGGTCTACATGACCATCACCTTTTTTTTATATTTAACTAATTCCTAGTCCTTATCAGATAATGCTATCCTCAAAACCTAGTGTAATGAAAGTTCCATTATCATGATTAAATATCCAATTAATTACAATTAACATAAAAAAAATTATATGAAAGTATATTGAATCCTACATGAAGGTTTGTTAAGTTTGAACAAATGTATTTTGGTTCATTTGATTAATCTTTTTATATTATCAATCCAAGAGAGATAACCCATCTCTTGGATTTTAATGTCATCAAGATGTCCCTTAGTTCTCCTCAATGATTTAAAGAGATGATGCCATAGACATTATTGTTGTAGCTATGTTTATCGATAGATGTAGTAACTCCAATTACAATGGAATTACTTGTAAATGTGAGCCAGAGACATCATAGATACCATATTCTACTAGTTTTAGTTTTAAAAATCATATTTAAATTCTCATAAATAAAAAAGTTTTACTCTAATTGTTTTGCAAGATAATAAACTTACATTATGCTAATTTACTTGCAAAATAAACTTATTCAATTCTTATTTATAAATAAATGCTAAATAAAATAGAGTATAGATATGTTGAAGTTGATAGAGAACCCCACACCTCCCATAAATCACCTACAACCAAAACACCTATCATAGTTAAAGAGAAAAATCCATTGATATGCTAATGCAACTTTAAGAAGAGAATTAATCCACAAAGGCCTATGATATTAAAAATGTATGTGAATAAATACAATATACAGTAATGAATGCTTAATAAAAGAAAACCCTAGATGAGGATTTGATAGGTTGTGACAAGTGTCCTTATCCTATGAAATGAGACAACTTGACCTATAAATAGCCTATTCCAATAGTAAAAAATACTCCTAAGTCTAGCTTAAGTGTAATAAATTAAAAGGGTCCTAATAATTAATTAATGATTAATTAATTATTAGGTGATTACTTATTTAATCCAATACACCCCTTATGATCAACTTAGGGAGGAGAAAAAACCTAATGAATAATGCAATGATGGATGCATGGATGGGTCCTAGTTATAGGATTTGACGAGGTACCCATGTAAAACTAAATGAAATCTTTCATAAATAGAGAAAAGGTGAAAACCACATGGGAAAAATCCTCTCCAAAAGAGAGAAAATGAAATAACTATACTAGTGAAACAAGGATAGAAGGAGGAATCAATGTGATGCCTCAAGGATTGATTTTGTCACAAAAGTACAGCATAGGGCTAACTTTGTCACAAAAGTAAAATATGTGTACCCTCGATAGGAGAGAGAAAATTAGGCTATGGATCCCCTCATAAAGAAAGAGCTCTTTTACCAATAATGAATTTTTGAAGACAAAACACAATATATTACCTACAAACAATATTTATCCCCTTAGGAAGAAAAAAATCCACTGGTGATTAGAGAATCCATTATCAAAAAATAGAAGAATCGAGAATACAAATCCAAATGATGTGTGCCTCTAAAAACTACTCAAATATTCACATATCAAAATGAGATGATGATAATTTAGTATCCTATGAAAATTGATGTAAAACAAGGTCTAAAGACTATGATGATAGTGAGCTAACAATGATGATGTGGATGTCATGAAAGAGGAGATGAATGTCCTTAAAATAATCCTTCAAATCTACAATCTGGGACTCTACAAATAAGGAGCTAACATTGTGATGTTGGTTTCAATTTTTCAAGCATCAAGATCAACATCCAATCAAGCCATTTCATGCAAGATCAAGACCTTGGAGAGATGTGTTAAACTTCAGTCCTCTAAGGGAAGACATTCAAGGGTTTGGTGAGTTGCAACAAACTAGTGTTCATTCATTATTCCTTCCATTCATGTTTCATTTCATTTCAAGGTTTAATTACCAAAACGGGGTTTGACCAAGGCAAATCCCCATTCACCAAAAACAAAATATTTTTCCCTCTCTTTGTATATGTGCAGATTTGTAAGTGAAGAAGGATTAAACATTAATCAAAAGTGCAATTTTGCAAAGTTATCAAAGTTTTCAAGCCATAGAATCTTACTTGTAGAATTTATTTTCGACTTTCTTACAGTGAGATATGGAGGAATCAGGAGTGCAAATCCAAGAGCAAAGGATTGCGAAATCAAATTTTGGACCCTTGTAGTATGACCCATTCACCCTAGGGCGAATCTATCCTAGGAGGACAATCAACAACAACTTTTGGTGATTGGTACACATAAACTTACCCTTCTCAGATCTATTAGAAGTCTACTATTTCTAATTATTTTATGCTTTAAATTGATGATCCAAGTTTCACATTGCATAGTTGAGTTCATTTACTATTTTTAGTTTTTCTCCTCAAATTGTTGTTGAAGTAGATTTTACCTCATCTTGTCATAAGGAAATTTGCAAGATCTCCAATAGGATTGACTCACCTAGGGTTGAAAGTCAATCCTACCTTTGGGGATCTCATTTCGTAGTGAAATAAGGATGATAGGTTCATCACATAGTCAATCACCCCATTTTAATATAGAAGCCCATGTTTTTCTATGTTTCAGTACCCATATGTCCTATTGAATTGGAAAAAGATAGTGGATATTTATGAATGCATTTAGTGATTGTTTTACTTTATAAAGGAAGGAAAAAGATCAATGTATGTTTAGTTGTTGATAATATGAACTATCAATTTTAGGATTAGTTTAATTATATATTTTTAAGAATATTTATGTAAGTAGTTAAAATTTTATTCTTCTTGAACATGGGGTTTAATATTTTATAGAGTTTTATAGAGCATCTAGATGAGTGTATATAGTAAGCTTCTACAACACAGGGCTTATTGAACACAGGGTTGCATGTCACCCACCATTTCATTTATTTTTTCTTCCTTTTCTTTGCATGTTGTCAATATGTATTTTTCACATGGTTCAAAGTATTATGCAATATTACATATGATGATGATATGTGTTTGCAAGTTGTGTTATCATTGTGTAGTGTTTTAATGTTAAATAAAACTTTATTGGTTTGTTTTACAATGTTTAGCCACATGCTAGGTTTTGGACATTCTAGATGAAGTGCTAAAACCAATCACCTTAGCATTGGAAGTAAGTGTATAACAATTGCTAAATTGTTTATGGATTGAATTTACACTATATGTGACCAATATTATGAGTTGCTAAAATGCCTGTGAAGCTTGCATAGATGACCTTACTAATTGTGGATTATTGTGATGACTAAATTTTCCATTATATTTGATATCTACTTTAGTGTAAGCATTGGAAGGATTAAAAGCACCTTGAAAAAATATCAAATTACAAGGGTTGGGTTCTCTTAGGTCCACCCATTTGATTAGAAAAAATTTACAATTGTGGAAGAAAGATAAAAGATAGCAATCTTAGGCATGTGAATGCCTTATATGTTATTAACACAAATTTACATTTGATTTGAAAATTTGTTCTTGAGGGTTTGCAATGTTGTGCTTTGCAATGCAACTCACAAATTCTGCACTCTCCATTGAACTTTTCAATGGAAAGCAACATGATAATAGGGCATTGTTCTCAAGAGAAAGGGCTCAAGGAGACTATGTGTAGGTAGTTAAAATGGATTTGTAGTGCAAGTATGTTCTATGACAACATTTTGAGGGGTTATGGAATGTTGTGTTTGGTGACAGGGGTCCTTAATTGGACTCACATCATGTTGTCACCATTGAAAATACCCTTGCTAAACACAACTCACATTTCCTTGTTCGCCCTTCTTCAAAAATGTTAGAAGTTTTCTTAGAGAATATGGCTTTGGACAAGGAGAATTTTTTGTCTAATCATGCACTTATTTGTCAGTTTACGAAGACTTGGCCAAGACTATGTGATCTAGACACGGTTGGGTTTGATGGAGCTTGTGAAATTCTAAATAATTTCAGTTCAATTCTTATGAGCCTAGTTTCCATTCTAAACCCTTGTCCCCAAGTGAGTAGGGTTTTTAAATAAAAAAGTGTGCCAATGTTCTATTTTCATGTTGACCCATTCAGTCGATTGTCAAGCTTTAAAGTGATTTTATGAGCCCCTTGCCACATTTTTTCACTGGCCCCATTTGTCTTAGCAACCGGTCATCCTTTCCCACCATGTCAAGGTTTTCCTAAAGTCAGGTTGCAAATTTTTTAAGTCCAGTGACTTGAAAATTAAGTCATTAACCTTGTGGTCATGTCACCACCAGGTGAGCCATGTATTGTCCATTTAATGCTAACATCATGTGTTGTGCAACTTGCAAGATTCAACGATCAAGGATGAAATCTAAATTGTACCCCACCAGCTTGAGGGAGTAAAGTGCATGCCAGATAAAATCAGTGAGGTTAGTGATAGATCAATATGTGTCCTAGGTATGGTGCGAGACCCACTTCCAACTACCAATCTCATACCCCAGCACCTTCAATGAGAGGTCGAGATCAATTCGGTGGAACAATCTTCACCATTCCCTGCTAGCTCGTTGAATGAGATAAACAAAGGTTAAATCCAACAAGGTCAGCGAGATCATGACATGTATGTCTCTTGCTCGCTCTGACCGTGGAGCCCACAAGTAGTGACAATGTCATTTGATATGGAAAGAAGTGATTGGCTAAAAGCACATCAACGAGGCACTTTTGGAAATCAGTGAGGGTCAAACACGAGCTAGCCATTCGATCATCCATCAAGGCAGAAGATCAACAGATCTCATTCAAAAATGGCATGTGACACCTGATGGTCGATTCTATTCTGCATGACAAGCTTGCATTAATAGCTTGCACTCTACAGAGTGATCAAGTTAATCTCAACTCATGTCAAGAGGAAAATGCAGACAATCATGAAGAATAATTAACTGATTTCCATGCAAATGGGAATTAAACGACGTCGATACATCTACCAACGGGATGCCAGAATTACGCATGTGTGATAAACAATGTTGTTATGGTTTTACTCGATAAATACAATTGAGGTGGTTGTTACTTGCACCATTATCACAAGGCAGTTAAACAATCTCTGGCATGAGAAATTAGCAAGAAAGAAAGATGAGCAATCCAGTGAGAAGGTAAGTCTGTCTAAATTCACAAAGTTCTGGTCCTGGTGCATATCAAGTTGTTCCCATTATAGAGGCATCTACTACTTCTAAGTCCAAGTTGGCGCCAAGAAGATGCAGTAACCGACTGCAATTCAAGGGTGGGGCTGCTAATGTAGAAGGCGATAAAGGAAAATGCCTAGTACAGTGTTTGACTGGGTCTAGGTGAATAGTAAGGTATGGGCGTGGCTCTTACAGGTTCCAACACTCCCCCATTAACCTTACAAGTACCTCTTATGGAAGCCATGATTCAGAGGCTGATTCAGCCTATGCTTGGTACCTAGACATGCTAAACGAGGGCTTGATCTCAGAAGAGGGGGTGATTGTCATGTTCTATTCGTGAAGACCCTAAGTGGGCATGCTGCAAGCATAACTGAAAAGGAAAAGAAGGAAGGAGAAACTGAGGTTTCTTCCCTTCCTCTTGCTACAAGTAGGAGTGGTCAGGTTTATCATGGTCATGACTTGGGATGTGGAGATGCGATGGGTAAATGAATTTGTCATCTTCTTTTTGCTTATATTTTGTAAATTTTGTTGTGGTGACTCTCTGGTTTGCCTTTGTGGCAAAATCCTGATGATTCGACATGGGTCATGTGCTTGCGTGGTGTCTTGGTTGTTTGGTTTGTGGTGCTCGAGTGGCAAGGGAAGTTTTTGTGGTACTTTGCACTTTCTTCCCTGGTGGCGGTTATAGCTTAAGCTTGTCTCTTTTTGGCTTGTTTATGTAATTTCAACATGTGAGTTTTGAAATTCATACCAAATATTGCTGAAATTCAAGTGAATTTACAATTTTGTATTGTAACTACATTCAAATCCAAAGGTTGTTGCTCCCTATTAGTATAAAGGGAATTCAAGATTTGAATGTAAATAGATAGAAAATAGGAGACAAAGAGAAAGAAGAGAAAAGAAAAAGAGAAGAGCAGTTAATAGAGAATATCAAGCTAGGTTTAGGCCAAACATAATGTGATTATAGTTAAAGGAATAGAAAAGCATGCCTGTGTTGGCCTATTTTGAATGAATATACACATATTGTCTTAAATTGTTGTACATATCTAATCTATGAATATAAATGAAAATCTACCTATGATGCATTTTCTCTCCTTATGTGGGTTTTGAGTAAATTTGGAATGGAATTTTCGATAACATTTTCATTCCTCTTTTGAGTTTCAATTCAAATGTATATCTCTATTTGCACCTTGATTCAAGTAATCAATTAAATGCTTAAATAGGAGGTATGGATTTACAATTATCTGCTTAGGATGTGATAAGAAGTTGTGCATCACAAGTCTTAAGTCTCATAATACAAAGTTGTTATGAAGATATTATTTCCTTAAGAATTTGAGATCACTTTTCTATTACTGATAGTATGCATATGATTCTGTAGCCCAATTGCATAAGGCACTAATCTGTTTCCTTAGGATTTTCCTAATGGGTTAATCAAATTATTCTATGGTGGCCAACCTAGAGGCAAAATTTTAAAATCATTTTAAAATTTCCAAAATCTTTACACAAATCTTGTATTCATTTGTCATAAGTGTGGGCATTTACTAAAATGGTAGCAAATTACTTAGGAACTAGTCAATTCCATAGTATGTTTTGCATATTCACCTTTCAGTTGAAATGATTTATGAAAATGATGTCTTTCACCGAGTGCATCTTAAGTGAACACCAATAGGAATACCCTCCTTGGCCCCACAGAGCCTAAAGTGCAAAAGATCTTAGTCTGTGACTAGATCTAATCAATTGGCCAATCATTTTTCAGGAGTTTTGAGTATAGGAAATGGCAATTCCTTAGAAGTTCCTTTGAGTGCACGGGAAAAAACACCAATAGGGTCTTAGAAAAATGGAAGGAATTCATGGAAGGAGAGATCAAAATTTACCCTTGTGCAAAGGGGTTCTTCATTTTAGAGTTTTAATCATAGGAAGATAAGGAGTTGGTGCTAGAAACTGGTCCATGGATCTATCGAGGAGATTTTCTATGCATGAAACCCTGTTTTCCCAATTTCAACCTACGTACAACTTTCACTACCATTTTTTGTGGGTAAGAATTCTATATCTTCCCATTCAATTTTAGGAATTAGATTGTTTGAGGGCTATTGGAAATTTCCTTGGAAGGTATCATTTCTCTTTAGAGGTTCAAACTATAAACTATTTGTTACACCCATTGTGTATTTACCTAGTTACTTTTACCTAGCTAGATGAAATACTTGCATATGTGTGTGTGTTTGTAACTTTGATGGAAATAAATGAGAATGTACTTTATTTATATGAATCATTGAAAATATAAAGAATAAATGGCTAATTCAGATTGATGATATATGTCTTAATTCTAATTATAGAATGTATAATGCAAATGATTGTTTTGTGATCAATTGAATACCTTTGCAAATGTGCCAGTTGGTTGCAGGTGCAGTTCATGCCTCTAGAAGGGAGGGGAAGTATCACTTAGGAGAAGATTTTTGGTCTAGTAACCCTTAATGTGTCTAATTGAGCTTTCACACACTCACTTTTAGATTGTTCTAGTCAAGTCAATAGATACAGGAAAAAGGTAAGAAACCTTGGTTTGGTTGATTAGGAGAGGGTTTGATTTGATTACGAGATCATGCTTGAATTAAGTGTTTGAGTATCTTTGTATTTATAAGTACTTCTTTAAGAGTACAATTCGTGAGATATATACATAGGATGTATATATACATGCATATATGCATGTCTACGATGAACTCATACACATGAGTAAAGATGTACATAAGTATACATAGATAGACATATCTACACATGCTTATGGATGGATTACCCATATGCATGGGAACATCAAATGGAAAAAGTGACATGTGTATATATATATATATATATATATGTATATATATTTAGTATATATATATGTTAGTCGATGTTATTTTTATTGAGTATGTTTGATGGTAATGTGTTATATATATATGATATATATGTATATATGCATATGTGTATATTGTAGTGCTCCTCCATTCTCACCGTTGATGTGTAGGTAGTCAACTTTGGAACTCAGAGATGAAGGTAAAATAACGGGGATATTTAAAGGTACATGCTAATGATGTAAGCAGTTGATATGTTTTATGATATTGTATATAGATGCATTGTTATGATCAATATGTGATTATTTTACCATGACCATTTTGTGATTATCATTCTAATTGCTATGTAGCTAATTGTTTATGAGTTGGTTGGACTACTTGGTGTTGTTCTTATTGTTGTGTGTGGGTGAAGGGGACAATCTCGCATCACTCACTTGTGTGGACCTCGACATTTTGATTCCCTTTCACGGTGTGCTTGATTTTATGATTATGTATATGTATACCATTTTGTGTGCTACAGGTTGCAGGTACTAGGCATCGACTCCACCTGAATTGTCAGGTCTAAACGTGCCTTAAACCCAATGGAACAGTTGATCAAAGATAGCAGTTGGTCCCCTACCCTATCCATCATCCTTGAAGAGGATGACTATTTGGTACGTTACCTTGTCAGTGTTGTTTGATGTTTGTGGTCAGTTAGTCTTGCTTTTCGACACTCGTTAGGGTTTAGGTAATTGTTGTTGATATTTGGTTTGATTAATTTTTTTTTTTTGATAAATGTTTTTTTGGTTAATTAATGCATTAAAATAAATTTTTAAAGTTAAAAGGGCACTTTGATAATTAAATATAAATATATTTATTAAAAATTATAGTTTATAATAAATTAAAAGTGTGATGAAATATTATAATATAAAATAAAATATTATAATGAAATGTTGCAATTAATAAATAGTAAAAATAATATAAAAAGATAGAAAGGTTTTTTTGCATGTGCATGCAAAGAATTGAAGAGATGGTCGAAAAAGAAACTAAATGTTTTTGGGGGATTTTGTGAGGTTTTATTGGATTTTTGGTGTTTGAAAATGAACAGCCTTCCTTTTGTAAATAATTATCCTTTTGGGAGATTTTGGAGGATTATTCATTCTGTTTTGGGGGAAGAAGAAATTTGTTTGTGAAGTTTCATAAATTGTTGATTGTGGTTTTTGGGGTTGGGGATTCATTATGGTGGTTTTATCTTCTATTTTAAAGTGGGAGAGTGAAGTGGTTTTATTATCCAATATGATATTTTGTGGTTTTGTTTTAATCACTTTGAGAAAAGATGGCAACTAATTAGTAAATGAAAGCAATGCATATTTTTGGCAGCCGTGATAATCCCATTGTTGAGGTATGTCCCTGGTTCAATTCTCCATTTTATAAAACATTAATTCTTAGCATTTTCTTTGTATTGCACCTGTTTTTACCATTTTCTATCGATTCCCCAAGTCATCATTTCTTGTTCACCAATCTAGATTCTTTGTTTAGTGCTATTACTGTTGGAGCGGATTTAGTTGTAGATTTGAAGCAATATAAACAATTTTTCTTATAGAGTTGGGTGTAGGGAGATCATATGAATTTTAACACATTTCATTTGATTTCTATTGACAAACTTTGCGTGGTATATTTGTAATTCCTCAACTTTCATTAATCTCCTTACTTTGGAACCTCATCGCATCTAGCCACTTCTTCACAGATGTATTAGAGTAATATGCACGGTCTAAGTAATATATGTAGGTGTATGTCTACCCTTTTCAATCCTTTCTTTAAATTGATTATATTTGTTATACCATGTGTTGAATGAGAGAGAGAGTGAGGATAGCCTATAATAAAATGTTTATCCAGTGGGTCGCTTCAATACCTCACCAAGCCATAGCTTCATGACAACGCTTATTTATGTGACTCTTTTTTGAGTTTTTAAAAGGATAATTTATAGCATTTTGAAGAGTCATGAGGTAGCAACTTTTTCTACACAACTAACCCTTGAGTGCGAGTGGCTTACTTCTTAGTTCTTCAATCTATGTTCGTCATCACTTGTGTGAAATTGTGTGTTGATTTCCTCCTCTTGCCTTTGTATGAAAAATAGATATTACTGTGGCTCTTTTATCACTTGCTTTCATTTCAAGTAGTGGTCAAGTTGATCTACACAATTTGTATCTTAGATAGCAAATGGCTAATGTTTGTTAATCGTTGCTTACCCTTAGGGCTCAATCCCTCTTTGTGCACATATTTTGGTCTGGTGCGCTAGGCATCTCTTTAAATTCCTCTAACTTTCATCCACCTCCTTACGTTTGCACTGCGCCACTTCTGCCCGCTTCTGCACAGATGTTTTAGAGAAGAACATAAGTTGTAGCATTGTTAGGACATGTCCGAGGGTGCTTCATTAATTCAACAATTTTGAGAACTTCCTCACAAAATCTACTTTGTGCTTAACCTGCGACCATTGCCTTCCATGCGACCATAGTTCTTTGAGGTATTTTGTCAAACTATACACATGTTGTGTCTATGTTTCCTTAGTTTACATACATGTCTATTAGCGTATTTGCAGTTACAACATTTGACAAATTCCATCTTCGTTATGCTTTTATGGATGTCCTATCATTTTATTGGAAATCTAAAATGGTGCACATTATTATAGTGCAAGTCAATTTTTCAGAGTGTGTCATTCAACATCACCAATAATCTCCAAGAACATTGTCACTATTTGAAATGATGGAAATGGCTCACGTCCCTCAGATGGGCTCTTCTTGAAAATGGTAGCAAAACAAATCTATGCTTATTAGATCTATTCATTGTGTCTTCTTTGTTCTTTTTCATCTAATACAATATACAAAGCTCTATAGCTGCCAACCCTTGTTTTATTTGTATTTACCATCTTATAACGATTTAGCAATACTGGAATTACTTTGTACTAAATCATTCTCTCTCCACAAAGTCCAACTTTTGAAATTCTTATGTTTATCAATCACGGTTTGATTCGTGGTCAAATTGAAAGACTCCAAGCAGATTGTCTATGCTTCATTGATTAATCATGCTTGTCCCTAATTCTCTTATATGAGGAAAATTAATAATTTCTTTCAAAGATAGTTCTAGTGAACTGAAATATAATGTTGTCACTAGGAAATGAATTAATACAAATAAAAGATAAAATAATTTCCTCGCTCAAAGATAGAATAAACTAGTAGCGCATTATAGTGCAATCACTTAGTTTTTTATAATTTTGTGTTGATCCTGCAAGTGTGATTAAGGTGGTTCATGGTTTTCTTTTATAATTAAATAATATCCAAGAAAACAATGGGTTTCAAAGTTGGTGATTCAAATAATGGAAATAGGAGGTTTATAATACTACTTTTATTAAAGTTCAATAAAGCCTTGTTTACAAATTAACAATTTGGGAATAGTTCATAAGTAGTGGATTTTATACTTATTTGTGAATTAAATTTTGGCTAATGTATTATTGATAGATCGAACTAAGTTTTTGGTTTTAGATTCTAGCATAAAAGAGTAGTAGAATACTATTTTTATCAAGTTATTTATTCAACTCCTTTAGTTATTTATGATTTCCTTGGGAAAAAAATCATTTATTTAGTTTAGATAAAAGTAATACGTATTACTCCTTAGAGAAATTTTGATTATCATTGCAATTATTTTAAGTATTTATTTATGGTCATGTGTCAAGGAATTCTAATCTTGTATAATTTGAACATGTCTTGGGACAAAGTAAAAGAGATTGGTTTTAGCATTATATTAATAATTAAGTAAAAATACCATTGAACTAGTTTTATGTTTTCCCTAGGATATTAAATTTACCGATAGAGTATCGATCATTGTTTTAATTAGTTGTGTTCCTTCAAATTAATCCACTTTATTCTCCATAATGTTATTTATATTATAAAACGTAATTACTGCAATATGCATTTTAATTTAGTTGGAATAATTTATTTATATGATTGTAATGTTTATGTGGTTGTATAGCTTGATTGATTACTTGCATTAAATATGGTGTTTGATAAGTGAAATCAAGGTGATTTTGGGTTATTGTTTAAAATGAGAATCATTTGTGCGAAGTTGTTATGGTAGTCTTCTAGAGGTTTAGGAGGGAGTGTTTTGTATGTATGGGTTTTATGTTTGTTTCACTTGGAAGTGGTTGGTACTGTTTAGAGTTGTGTGCAAGAGGGTTTATGCCTTTCATTGAGTATACATTCTTGTGATTGTGATATGTGGGAAAGATGGTTTATGCCTTGCTCTGTGTGTGGGATTCATGTGGTTAGGTTAATTGTGCAAGAAGGTAAATGCCTTTCTTGTTGTAGGGTTTACTAGTTGCAAGTAGGGGGGAGTGGCTCTCAATGGGGGTCATCGTCTAGTGAGAGACTATCAAGACAACCCATTGGATATTTTCTTAATCCAGTGATAACTTAAAAATGAATTAGGGGGATGGGTAGATTTCACATTAAACAAGATAATTGGATGCCTCACCCATGCCTGTAGTGCTCATTTAGGCTAAAGATGGGTTGAGAAGGCTTGGTTGGAAAGATTGATCAACTTCCTTGTCCTTACAAAAGGAATGTTGGTTCCATATGTGTCACCCTATGGGGCCAGCATCTAGTGAGAGACTGTCAAGACAACCAGAGATGGGGGTCAGCATCTAGTGAGAGACTGTCAGAACAACCCATGCTAGGACCATGTGATTACACTCTTCCCTATTGTAGTCTAGGGTTCCCTAGTTTTGTTTTTCCCTTATGTTGTGTGAATGCCTTTGGAAGCGATGTATGTGTTGTATGTGATGTTAATGTTGTTGCAATGTTGTGTTGGAGTGATGGTTAGCCCTTGTATATGTTAGCATTTTATCTTCTTGACTGTTTGATGTAGTGGGACCTTGTGTTATCTCCTAGCATGGGGGTGGACCTTAGGGTTCCACATGGTCGGGAGGTTGGTGCTTGTAGTACCCCTTCATTTATGCTTATGTTTTTTGTTGCATGTTTTCACACTGGTAGACTATGGTACTTGGTTTGGATATTTTGATCGCTGATTTTGAGCGACAGTAGATTCACTTTGTGACATGATGATACATTGTATGGCGATATTTGATTTCTGATATGCTTTGTGATAGCGTAGATATTTCCTTCAGATGTTATTGCAGTGTATATGTTTATGATGGACTAACTGTTATTAATTTGTCAGTCTGATGTGATGTGTATTGGTGTGGAGAATGGAATTGCATCACTCGCTTGCGAGTGCCCTGTGATGTCCATGATTTTCTCCACACGGTGTGCCTGTATTATGGATTATATGTATATGCATGTTATTTGTTTGGTTGTAGGATTGCAGGTACATGACACCAACTCCACCTGGTTACTCAGGTCTGAGTGTGTCAAGACTCAACGGAAATGTTGATTGGGAGGTAGTAGCATGGTTCATCGTAGGCTAGTCTTAAACCCAGTCTCAGTACATCGTCAGTTTAGTTTCGAGTATTTGGTTGTCTTGTCTTTTCCTGATTGGATTAAATTGCTTTGATAGGAAAATCTTGTCAATTTTAATGATAGTTTATTATTTTCTAATTTACTGTTATTTAAATTAATTTTTAAATGTTAGAGAAATAAGTTTTACATGTTAATTAATTAATTAATTAGTTTGTTTGGTTAAATAATTTGATCATAGAGATTAAATTTATTTAATTAAATAAATTAATTGATTAAAATTAAAATTGTTTTAAATGTGTGTGAATAAATTTAAATTTGAAATTAAATATTATTTGGAAATGGCATTTTTAATTGTAAATAAAATTTGCATTTTGAAAATTTTGAATTTTAAATAAATTAAATACATGCAAATCTTGAAAGATTGCCGAGAAGTTGTTGAAGATATTTTCTTCTTCTCGACAAGTGTGCCAGTTAAATTTATTGCTTTTGGTTGAGGAATTTCTTGGAGGTTATTTGGGATCTGGGAAAATATAGAAGATTCGGCTATTCTTCATGGGAAAAATATTAGTGCTCTGTTAAAATTTTTGTTTATGCTTTTTGGTACTATTGTATATTTGTGGAAGTTCTCTGTTTTGGATATTGGGATTTGGTGCTCGGAATTTTTTTTGGAAGCTACAGGCAAAGCTCATCACCAAACAGACTTCAGAAGCTAAGGAAATAGGTATTTTCCTTGTGTTTAAATTTGTTGTTTTTGAAAAAGAATGTCTAAGAAAAGAATATTTCATATTATTAAATCCCTATACTTCTCGGGAAAGATATTGTTCACTGTATTCTTGTTTGTAAATATTTTTTGGTTTCAAAAGAATTTCTGTAGCATACTTTCTGTGGAAAATAGTTAAAATAGTGAAGGGGAAATCATTTAAATAGAAAATGGATTTTTAAAACCTTTGGGGTAAATTAAAATTTGAATGGAAATTTTTGTGCATGTTTTCTTTTGAAACCCTGAAGAAATTTTATAATTTTTCCAATTTCCCCAATGAAACCCTATTGAAAATTTATTTCATAAGTGAATCCTGTAGAAATTTCTTTATTACTCTATTAAGAAACTCTGTGAATTTATATATATATATATTATATATATATATATATATATATATATATATATATATATATATATATATATATATATATATATTATTCTATCATATATAAATTAGATTGTGAAGAACCCTTTTTGTAAATACTGTACAGACGAATTTGAATTTGAGAAATTTTATTTTTAAAATATGAACCAAATCGCCGTATGGGTGAGATAGAAATATTTATTTTCTTTAAAAAAAAATGGATTAAATCCGTTATAGAAATCTGTATTGATTTATTTGTTTCATATTAAAAAAAAAGGGGATTAAATAATCGCCGTTCGGTTTTCATTGTATAAAATTTATTTTCATTTTATAAAAAAAAAAAACGTATTTAAAATACTAGTGCCGAAGCACTGACAGGCGGGGCTACTGCGGCCGAGCCCGCAGGGGATGGCAGCAAGGGCTGAGCCCAGCGCCGCCCTCGCAGGCAGCGCTTGGCTCAGCCGCCGCAGTCGAGCTCTATTGGCAGGCTGCGAAGGAAACCCTACCCACATCGCGGCCTGCGTGGGTAAGGGCAAAAAGCCCTAACTTATGAATGTTTAACAATGCCATGCGAAAATTAAAATCATATGTTTTATTTTATTTTAAATATAAAGAATTTAATATATATGTAATTTATAATTATTATATGTGTATATATTATATATAATAAATATTATATATATAATATATATATATATATATATAATATTTATAATTATGTATTTATTAAATATTAAAAAAAATTGAAAAATTTATTTATGATATTAAGAGGTTATTTGTGCTTAAAATAAATTGATTTTCTTGAGTTTATTTTGATCTCATTATAGCAAGTGATAATGAAATTGAGCAATTGTAGGTTTGATATTCATAATGAATAGAAGTTGAATTAAATCTTAGAAGATTACTTTTATATTTCAAATTATTGTTTGACTGGATTTAGTATATCCTAATGTAGATTCTTATTATTTCAATTTGCTGTAAATTGTATTTCTTTATTGGACAAATTGGAAAAGTCATAGGTGAACAAGTCTTCCAGACAAATGTAAAATGTGGGAATTGTGAATGTTTAAAGTTGAATTCTTTTGTTGGCTAAGGTTGTGTACATAGTATTTGCATGGTGTTTTAGACACCTGATTTGTGAACATAGTATTTGATGTTCGTTTTGAAAAGTGTAAAATTTTATGATTGCATATTTGTACACCTTGTCTACCCTAGTTAGAGAACATAGAATTCCTTTGTTATGTTTAGGGGAGTGGCTCTGTGTGAGGGCCGACACACAAAGTGGTGTCAAGGTAACTTACAAAGAGTTAGTAAGTCAGTGATAACTAAACAACACAGTAGTTAGAATTTAAAATCCTTAATAAGATGATTATGCCTCACTTATGGATTCTTGAGCTAGTTCAGTCTTGAGTATAAGATGAGAAGGTCTGGAATGGAAAATTGATATCTTGTTACCTTAAAATATATTCGATTCTGCAATAGTTTGCAATGGGGCCGGGTTTTGTAAGACGTTACCAAGGTAACCCAAGTTGGGGGCCGGGACCTAGGAAGAAACACCAAGGTAACCTTTGCAATATTGTGATGACACTCCACCTAAAATAACAGTTTACCTTTTTGTACTTAGCACTTTTGATTGTCTTAAATCTGGAAGCAATGTAACCATCAGTTAGAAATGTACTTGTGTCTAGGGTGAATAGGTTATGTCTAGGTAACCATATTACTATCTCCTGGCATGGGGGGTGGACCTATGGGTACCACATGGTTGGGTGGAACGTACACCTTACTCCATTGGGTCCCCAGTTTATAATCATGGCATCGAGAGCTTTACGGATGGAGAGCTCATTCTTGGATACATATGTGTACTTCTTTATTGCATTATTAAAAATTTTGTATTGTAACATCCCTCAATTGTATATGAGGTGAACATTTGTAAAATGTAATTGTAACTATTATTGATCTACCTCATCAGATGAATGAGTATTGTAATATCTTATCAAATGCAATGTAAGAAATCATATTTGTACTATAAACTATCTTGAATGGAATTTCAAATGATATGCAATGTTTACTTTTTAATGTTTATGTTAATTAAATATGTGCAATGCTAAATATGAAAGTCATTTATGGAACCTCAAGTAGTGTAACGTCACGTAACTTAGTGAATGTATGCAACTAGTCAAGTTAATATTAATACTTTAAAAAAAAAAAATTATTTCACTTTTATACACAATTGCAAAATTCCTTAGGTTATAAGATAGGGCATTACAGTGCTTTTTTCTCCATTGGGTTTCCTTGTTGCTTGTTCATGTGTGTTGAGGTTGTACCTCATGTAGCGGATTCCAGTTCATGTTCTAGTTCGAGAAGAGAGTCTTTCATGCATTGTATTGGATTGTGAATCAAATGTACCATTTATTGTAATTTGATGTATTCTTCCCATATCTATTGAGGGAAGCATTATTGTAAACAATGTAACAACTTTTGATGTACTCTCTTGTAACGATATATATATATATATATATGTTAGTAATTTATAAATGATCTTTAATATTGTTTATTTGATGACATTTTATGGAAATATATAATGTAGAAATATTTAATGTGGTGGATTAAAATGAACTTGATTATTAGATAAACCATGTTAACAGATTTGTTAATGAAATAATCTTAGCTCTTGATTAATAGATATGTTAGTAACATAGTCATGGAACCTTAAAGGACTTAGGATTAGATTACATGATAAATTATGTTATGCATTTCATTGTTACTTCTTATATAATTTTTTTTTTGTTATTTGGTCATTTTGTGTTATCCTTTGGGGTTCCTTGGCGAGGCGTTACACCTAGTATCAGAGTCCATGTTTCTTAGAACATTGGGTACTCTAGTTTCATATGAGCCCATTATGTTGTCCTAGTTGCTTAGACTCTAGAGATTATATTTTCCCCTTTTTGTCATCGTCGCATAACAACCTTAGACTTATCCCTTGGTGGTGTTTGTCCAATAGTGCAGAAAACCGATGGAAAGGATAGGACCCACGATGTAGTTCGCAATGCACCGATATTCTTTCTATTTGGGATGCATTATGGACCCTTGTGTAACCTTGTGAAGTGATTTTCGACAACATGAATTTGTGTGTGTATGTGAAGAATGTATGTTAAATCATGAATATAGTACCTATGAAATGATAAATTGTGTTTTTATGCTTCTGAAAAAGGTATAAAAATCATGATCTTGTATTGAATATGTTATGAGATTTAGTGTTGTGAAAAGAATAAGGTGGAATGTCTTGTCTATAAATGATGGATATTTAATAAAAAATGTGTGTTTTGTGTGCATAATTATGTGGTATTTTATGGAAATGTAGCATTCTGGTGTAAGGAATCAACTTTGATGATTAGTACTAATGTGTTATGTTTCCACCCTAGTTTGTGACTTCCAAAAGTAAGTCAAGTTTTATGGGGGATGATGTAGTGACCCTCCATTCTCACCATGGATGTGTAGGTAGTTGGCTTTGGAATTCAAAGATGAAGGTAAAATAATGGGGATATTTAAAGGTACGTGCTAATGATGTAAGTAGTTGATCTGTTTTATGACACTATATATAGATGCATTGTTATGATCAGTATGTGATTATTTTGCCATGACCATTATGTGAGTATCATTCTAATTGCTATGTAGCTAATTTTTTGAGTTGGTTGGACTACTTGGTGTTGTTCTTACTATTGTGTGTGGGTGAAGGGGACAGTGTCACATCACTCACTTGTGAGTACCTTAAGATGTTGCGATTCTCTTTCACGGTGTGCCTAATTGTATGATTATGTATATGTACGACCATTTTGTGTGTTGCAAGTTGTAGGTAGTACGCATCGACTACACTCGAATTGTCAGGTCTAAGCATGCCTTAAACCTAATGGAATAGTTGATGAAAGATAGCATTTGGTCCCCTACCCTAGCCATCATCCTCAAAGAGGATAAGTATCTGGTATGTTACCTCATTAGTGTTGTTTGATGCCTGTGGTCATTTGGTCTTTCTTTTTGACCCCGGTTAGGGTTTAGGTAATTGTTGTTGATATTTGGTTTGATAATTTAAATTTTTTTGATAAATGTTGTTTTGGTTAATTAATTCATTAAAATAAATTATTAAAGTTAAAAGGGCACTTTGATAATTAAATATAAATATATTTAATAAAAATTATAGTTTATAATAAATTAAAAGTGTGATGAAATATTATACTATAAAATAAAAATATTATAATGAAATGTTGCAATTAATAAATAGTAAAAATAATATAAAAAGATAGAAAGGTTTTCATGCATGTGCATGCAAAGCATTGAAGAGATGGTTGAAAAGGAAACTGGATTTTTTGGGGGATTTTGTGAGGTTTTATTGGATTTTTGGTGTTTGAAAATGAACAGCCTTCCTTTTGTAAATAATTATCCTTTTGGGAGATTTTGGGGGATTAAATTCATTCTGTTTTGGGGGAAAGAAGAAATTTGTCTATGAAGTTTCATAAATTGTTGATTGTGATTTTGGGGGTTCAAAATTCATTATGGTGGTTTTATCTTATGTTTTTAAGTGGGAGAGTGAAGTTGTTTTATTATTTGATCTGATATTTTATGATTTTGTTTCAATCGCTTTGAGAAAAGATGGTAGTGAATCAGTAAATGAAAGTAATGCAGATTTTTGGCAGTCGTGATAATCCCATTGTTGAGGTATGTCATCAGTTCGATTCTCCATTTTACAAAGCATGAATTCTTAGCATTTTCTTTGTATCTCACCTATTTTTACCATTTTCTATCAATTCCCTAAGTCATCATTTCTTGTTCACCAATATAGATTCTTTGTTTAGTGCTATTGTTGTTGGAGCATATTTAGTTGTAGATTTGAAGCAATCTAAACGGTTTTTCTTATGGAGTTGGGTGTAGGGAGATCATAGGAATTTTAACACATTTCATTTGATTTCTATTGAAAAACTTTGTGTGGTATATTTGTAATTCCTCTAACTTTCATTAATCGCCTTACTTTTGAACCTCACTACATCTAGTTGCTTCTTCACAGATGTATAAGAGTAGTATGCATGGTATGAATAATATATGTAGGTGTATGTCTACCCTTGTCAATCCTTTCTTTTAATTGATTATCTTTGTTATACCATGTGTTGAATGAGAGAGAGAGTGAGAATGGCCTATAATAAATTCTTTTATCTAGTGGGTCACTTCAATACCTCACCAAGCCATAGCTTCATGGTGACGCTTATTTATGACACTCTTTTTTGAGATTTTAGAAGGATAATTTATAGTGCTTTGAATAGTCATCAGGTAGCAACTTTTGCTACAGTAGTAACCCTTGAGTATGGGTGGCTTACTTCTTAGTTCTTCAATCTATGTTCGTCATCACTTGCATGTCATTTTCTTATTCTGTGTGTGTCGATTTCCTCCCCTTGCCTTTGTATCAAAAATAGATATCATTGTGACCCTTTTATCACTTTCTTTCATTTAAGTAGCGGTCAAGCCAATCTACACAATCTGTCTCTTAGATAGCAAATGGCTAATATTTGTTAATCGTTGCTTACCCTTAGGGTTCAATCCCTCTTAGTCCACATGTTTTAGTCTAGTGTGCCAAGCATCTCTTTAAACTCCTCTAACTTTCATCAACCTCTTTACATTTGCACTACACCACTTCTTCCTACTTCTACATAGATGTTTTAGAGAAGAACAGAAGTTGCAACATTGTTAGGATTTGTTCCAAGGTGCTTCATTAATTCAACAATTTTGAGAGCTTCCTTGTAGAATCTACGTTTTTCTTAAACTGCGACCATTGCCTTCCATGTGACCACAGTTCTTTGATGTATTTTGTCAAACTATGTGCATGCTATGTATTTGTTTCCTCAGTTTACATACATGTCTATTAGCATATTTGTAGTTACAACATTTGAAAAATTCCATCTTTGTTATGCTTTTATGGATGTCCTATCATTTTATTGGAAATCTGAAATGGTGCACATTATTATAGTGCAAGTCAATTTTTTAGAGTGTCATTTAGCATCACCAATAATCTCCAAGAACATTGTCACTGTTTGAAATGATGGAAGTGGCTCACATCCCTTAGATGGGCTCTTCCTGAAAATGGTAGCAAAACAAATCTATGCTTATTAGATCTCTTCATTGCGTCTTCTTTCTTCTTTTTCATCTAATGCAATATAAAAATCTTTATGGCTTCCAACCCTTGTTTTATTTGTATTTACCATCTTATAACAATTTAGCAATACTGACATTACTCTACACTAAATCATACTCTCTCCACAAAGTCTAGCTTTTGAAATTATTTTGTTTATCATTCACGATTTGATTCGTGGTCAAATTGAAAGATTTCAAGCAAATTATAGTCTCTATTTCATTGATTAACCATGCTCGTCCCTAATTCCCTTGTCTAAGGAAAATTAATAATTTCTTTCAAAGATAGTTCTAGTGAACTGAAATATAATGTTGTCACCAAGAAATGAATTAATACAAATAAAATATATGATAATTTCCTTGCTCAAAGATAGAATAAACTAGTAGCGTATTACAGTGCAATCACTTAGTAGTTAATAATGTTGTGTTGATCCTTCAAGTGTGATTAAGGTGGTTCATGGTTTTCTTTTATAATTAAATAATATCCAAGAAAACAATGGGTTTCAAAGTTGGTGATTCAAATAATGGAAAAGGAGGTTTATAATACTACTTTTATTAAAGTTCAATAAAGCCTTGTTTACAAATTAACAATTTGGGAATAGTTCATAAGTAGTGGATTTTATACTTATTTGTGAATTAAATTTTGGCTAATGTATTATTGATAGATCGAACTAAGTTTTTGGTTTTAGATTCTAGCATAAAAGAGTAGTAAAGTACTATTTTTATCAAGTTATTTATTCAACTCCTTTAGTTATTTATGATTTCCTTGGAAAAAAGAATTCATTTATTTAGTTTAGATAAAAGTAATATGTATTACTCTTTAGAGAAATTTTGATTATCATTGCAATTATGTTAAGTATTTATTCATGGTCATGCATCAAGGAATTCTAATCTTGTATAATCTGAACATGTCTTGGGACAAAGTAAAAGAGATTGGTTTTAGCATTATATTAATACTTAAGTAAAAATACCATTGAACTAATTTTATCTTTTCTCTAGGATATTAAATTTTCCAATAGAGTATCGATCATTGTTTTAATTAGTTGTGTTCCTTCAAATTAATCCATTTTATTCTCCATCATGTTATTTATATTATAAAAGGTAATTACTGCAATATGCATTTTAATTTAGTTGGAATAATTTATTTAAATGATTATAATGTTTCTGTGATTGTATTGCTTGATTGATTACTTGCATTAAATATGGTGTTTGATTAGTGAAATCAAGGTGATTTTGGGTTATTGTTTAAAATGGGAGTCATTTGTGAGAGTTGTTATTGTAGTCTTCCAGAGGTTTAGGAGGGAGTATTTTGTATGTATGGGTTTTATGTTTGTTTCACTTGGAAGTGGTTGGTATTGTTTTGAGTTGTGTGCAAGAGGGTCTATGCCTTGCACTGAGTATACGTTCTAGTGATTGTGATATGTGGGCAAGATGGTCTATGCCTTGCTCTATGTGTGGGATTCATGTGGTTAGGTTAAGTATGCAAGAAGGTAAATTCCTTGCTTGTTGTAGGGTTTACTAGTTATAAGGGGAGTGGCTCTCAATGGGGGCCGACATCTAGTGAGAGACTATCAGGACAACCCATTGGAGAGTTTCTTAATCTAGTGATAACTTAAAAATGAATTAGGGGGATGGGTAGATTTCACATTAAACAAGATAACTAGATGCCTCACCCATGCCTGTAGTGCTCGTTTAGGCTAAGGATGGGTTGAGAAGGCCTGGTTGGCAAGATCAACTTCCTTGTCCTCATGAAAGGAATGTTGACTCCACATGTGTCACCCTATGGGGTTGGCATCTAGTGAGAGATTGTAAGGACAACCATAGATGGGGGTCGACGTCTAGTGAGAGACTGTCAAGACAACCCATGCTAGGACCATGTGATGAAACTCTTCCCTATTGCAGTCTAGCATTCCCTAGTTCTATTTTTCCATTTTGTTGTGTGAATGCCTCTGGAAGCGATGTATGTGTTGTATGTGATGTTAATGTTGTTGTAGTGTTGTGTTGGAGTCATGGTTAGCCCTTATATATGCTAGCATGTTGTCTTCTTGACTATTTGATGTAGTGGGACCTTGCATTATCTCCTAGCGTAGGGGGTGGACCTTAGGGTTCCACATGGTTGGGAGGTTGGTTATTTTTCCTCGATTGGGTTTCCTTGCTACTTGTTTGTGTGTGTGGAGGTTGTACCTATTCTAGTGGATTCTGGTTCATGTTCCAGTTCGAGAAGATAGTCTTTCATGCATTGTATTGGATTATGAATTGGATGTACCATTTATTGTAATTTGATGTATTCTTCCCACATCTACTTAGGGAAGCATTATTGTAAACAATGTAATGATGTAATAGCTTTTAATGTACTCTCTTATAATGAAATTTGTATATATATTTGTTAGTAATTTATAAATGATATTTAATATTGTTTATCTAATGACATGTTATAGAAATATATAATGTAGAAACATTTAATGTGGTGGATTAAAATGAACTTGATTATTAGATAAATCATGTTAACATATTTGTTAATGAAATAATCCTAGCTTTTGATTAATAGATATGTTAGTAACGTAGTCATGGAACCTTAGAGGACTTAGAATTAGATTACATGTTAAATTATGTTATGCATTCATTTTTACTTCTTATATAAAAAAATAGTTATGTTATTTAGTCATGTTTTGTGTTCTCCTCTGGGGTTCCTTGGCGGAGCATTACATATATATATTGATATATGTGCATGCATTGATGTGAAGGAAATGTCAATACAAGTATATTAATATATATAAATATACATATGTCTTTATGGATATATACATGTGCAATATTAATTCAAATAATAAATGAATATAAGTTTATGCATCTAAATATTGAATGACGTATATTTTTTGTATGAGTTGATATATATATATATTATTGATAAATTATAGTGTTTGAATACACATTGAATATATATTAAGCATTGATGTTCTCATACAAATCGCATATTATACAAAATATAGTGTATAGCACATATCTCAAATAGTGTAAAGCTTCAACAATAACATGAAGCACACACTAAAGGAAGCATTGTAAACATTTAACAAGAATTACCATGCTTTGCAAAAGGAACACAACACATTAAAAGGCACGTGGAAATAGTTACAAGACATAGTCAATAGTATTGAAGGAAATTTGAAACGCATTTAAAAGCTTTGACTTGGTCTTTTATTTGTAAACACCAAACAACACATAAGAAGTTTATGTGGCACCAAATTATGAATTATTGCATTGCTTTAGAAGTCTATTTTATGAGCTCTTTCCAATGATGGAAACCAAATTGAATTGGAGAATAAGTCAAGTAGAAGCTGGCATGGATAGAGTCGACTTGTTTGATTATTTACCTTGCATTTCTGAGTAGTGTTCTTGTTGTCCATGAATGAAGCGACTTGTTGTGCTAATTTTTTGAGTCTTAAGTTAGAAATTTTCCACCTTTTATTTACCATGGTGAGTCAAATCAAATAAGTTGATAAGTGTCGATTCTTTTGCCTTGTTTCTAGCCTAAAGATGTTGATTTTTATGTATAAATAGAGGCATTTTTTACCTCAAATGGACACATATCTGCAATCTACTGTTGTTTTCTGAGAGTTACTCTATTATGTTGATTTTTGTGTATAAATAGAGGCATTCTTTACCTCAAAGGGACACATATCTGCAATCTACTGTTGTTTTCTAAGAGTTACTCTATTCTTCTAAGTTTTGTGAGAGAGTTAGAGAGTGGTTTTATAAGAGTTTTATTGAGATATTTTGTGAGGGTATTTGGGAAGAGTGGGAGTGTTTGTTGCCAAGTTGCAAGCTAATTTGACAAGGCTAGGATTGGAAACCAGGTAAATCAATTTGGAGCTTTATACTTCCAGGCAAGCTGAATCTTACTCTTATGCACTGATTGGATTTGGAATGATTATGTGAATTTATTTTTTTGTTTGGAAAACGTATTATGTTTGTAGGGAAATATTATTTTCAACCTATGTGAAATTGAAGTCACTTGTTTATAGTTTGGATTGTCTATTGCTTGAGTGTTTGTACGTACTCCATATTAAGGGGTGGGTGTATTTATATGGTATTAAGTACTTCAATAGAGTGGATTCTATATAAATAAAGCTAGATTTGAATTGGTAGATTATGGAAACACATGTTTAACCTTTTAGAAGAGTCATAGTGAACTTAGTGTATATAGTTTGTTCTTGGGGTTAAAGATTATCCAATGGAGGGAATTTCCTATGCATAGAATATGAATGGTTATAAAAAATCAAGCTATAATGGTGGATGACCATGTGACATCCATTTCAAATTAGGGGCACGATGAATACTTTGGCCAAAGTGGTGTAATTTTCCATTGGTTACATTGTCAATTCATTGTGTTACCTTAGAGCATGCTAGTCTAGGATTGTCATACACATAGAAATATATAATGTATGATAAATTTATAGTTATGAAGGACACAACACCAGCTTAGGATTGGCTAGTATTTTGAGGTTTCCAGACTAAAGCTCTTCATTGAAGGGTAGGGCCATCTTACCATATATGGTAGATGTGTAGAGGACCGCAGTTAGTCCATGGATGGCAGAAAATTGCTTGAGTTATGTTTCTCCTCTCAGTCAACTAGCCAAGAGTTGAAGGGGTATTTCCTAGATCATTTGTATTTCTAGTGCCAATGAAGCTCAAATGAGCTATGTATGTATCTTGTATCTATTTCTTTGAAAGATGGAAAATGTATTTTGTATCTAGATTATGAAATCATTTCTTTGGAAATATTGTACATTTTGTTGAATGAAATGAGAAAGATAATTTATTTCTATCATATGTGCATGTTATCTAGTTTTGAAAAGTTTTTTTTATCTCTATGTGTTTGGAAATTAGTTTAAATTCACTTGTGGTGAAACATAGGAGAAATTACTAAGTTGAGCAAGGGCCATGTTACATGTGGTATTAGAGCTACTAGATTTAGCTTCAGAACCTATGTGATTGCTATGTTTTCCCTTCCAACATTATGTGAATCTAATGTTTGGAAAATTCTTGTGCCAAGATGGTGTGTCTTAGGTTAACTACAAGAAAGTTAGTAATTAGGAATGAGCATTACCTGAGGTCCAAGAAGGAAAAGGAAGCCCTTGTTCATACCATAGAGGGAACTAATTATGACAACACCATCTAGCTAATTGATACTGAGACAATCAATCACACTCTATCGTGAATTAGCCAAGAGAAGAGAAGGATGAGAAATGAAGCTTGTTTCAACTATCTACCTCCCATCTCTCCAAAAAAAATAGACTCACTATCACTTTCTAGGAATATGCCCTCAGAATGTAGCGCCAATCCAACTGAAATAATTATTATAGCCTGAAGTGGCAAGTCAAAGGGTTATGTACCTCAAAATTATGTATTGGAAGATAAATCTGAGGGATAATATGATCCTTTTTGGGATAGAGAATAGTAGATTAGAGATGAACACAAAATTGTGGGGTATACCCCATTAAGCTATGTATCTGAGAGTGAATCCAATTGATACTCTCCTCTTGACTACTTTCAAATAGTCATTCACTGTAAATGAAATGAAATTGGAATCCTTATGAATAAAGGAAAATTTATTTTCTATATCAAAACTTCTGAGAAAAGTAGAATTATTGTGTGTGAATGTTTGCTCTTTTGAATTTTTTTTAATATATCAAGTGAACCATGATGAACCTTCAGGTATAAATTATTCTTGAGAGGACGGTGAGAACAAGGACTAATCCTAGAGAAATTCAAGAAGTTGGATAAGGTCCAGATAATACTGAAACCAAGTTGGACCGCATCTTGGCTATCATGGATGAAACTAGGGCAAGGATAGAAAATATTGAACAAGAAGTGAAAGGAAAAGAAAAAGAAGAGCATGAAATTCTATTAGGTGAAGAGGAAGAAATAACTAATGAGGATGGAGAGAATTCTCATGAACTTAATCAATCAATTCAACATAGGGAAGAAGAATCTTTGTCCAAATATGAAAGTAGCAAAAGAAAACATGTGACAACTGAATTGTCTAGGGATATGAGAAAAGTAACCCCACCAAAATTTGAGGGAAGTACCAATGAAGATGAGGTTGAGGCTTGGTTAATTCAAATGGAAAAATATTTTAAAATAAAAAACTATTCTGAAGTCACCAAAGTTGTTTGGGGTGCTTTTCAATTAATGGTCCAACAACTTCTAACTAGTGGATGAACAAAAAGATGGAACTTGGTCTTAGTTCCCTAAAATTAATTTGGAATGAGTTTGTTGAAATGTTTCTGAAAAGATGGCTACCCCAACTCTTTTATGACCAAAATTTGATTGATTTCCAAAATTTGAAGCAATGTGATATGTTGGTGAAAGAATACTGGGAAAAGTTCACTTGTCTTCTGAAGTATATGCTAATGAATGATTTCGAATTAGAATGCTCATGATGGGATTGAATATATCAATTGGCAGTGAAGTGGATATACATGGTCCAACTACTATGGATCTAGTATATGAAAAGACAATCAAGCAAGAGCAGAAGCTCAAAGCCATTTCAATCCATCGAGAGAATATAAATTGAAAGAATTTTGGTTGGTGTCAAGTAAATAAGGTTCCAAGGAAGTATATTGGAGCACAAGAATCTCAAAGTCAAGTGAATAAGGGATCTCGTAACAACTAGAACAAACCAAGAAGAGATTATCGAGGAAACAACAACAACAATTTCAACAATACTAGAGGGAATGTCAATAAATCTAACAAGTCTATGGGAAGGAAGGGACTAGTAGAAGGATGCTTTACTTGCAGAGGGGATAATTATGCCACTCAATTTCCCAAAAAACCTTCAAGATCTCAAGCGAACAAAAATTCTCTTCCTCAACAATGAACTACATTCTAGCAAAAGATTCATGTAGCCCTAGACAATTGATACGTTGAATATCAGGTCACACCAGTAGAAACTCTAGGTATTTTGTTTGGTATACCTATATATGTACTTATTGATACTAGAGCAATAGAAAATTTCATTTCACCTAGAGTAGCTAATCAAATATCTAGAAAAGATGGATTTATGGAAAAGTCTTGGGTTGCTGAGTATGCAAACCAGACAAGAGCAACGATGAAGCAATGCTTGTTTGAAGCTAGGGTAGGACTTCCTAATTTTTCAACTGAAGTAAACTTGTACATAGCACCCCTAGGATCTTATGATGTCATTCTAGGAATGAATTGGCTATGGAAACATAGAGCCAAAGTAGATTTCCATTCCAAGGTAGTAGTGTCTAGATGATCTAGTAAATTGGGTTACGTTGCAAGGAACACCAAGAGAGATTAAGTTGCAATAGATTTTTGCAATGCAAATGCTTCCTAGTGAAAAAGAAAGGTTTCCAACTATTTGTAGTCAAAATAGAAAAACTCAAGGAATTCACTCCTCAAGATAATGTCATGGATTGTGAACCACAAGATTCTTAAGAGATTGAAGGAGAAATGGTGGAATCTAGAGAAACAGATATGGAGTTCAATATACCATTTTATGGAAATTTGTGGATATATTTTTAGAAAAGTTACTTGGATTACCTCCCAAGAGGATATTCAATTTCTCTATTGAAATTGTACCAGGATTTGAATCTATATCCAAGGTACACTATAGATTGACTACTATGGAATTAATAGAACTCAAGGCATAGTTGGAGAAGTTATTATCTAAGGGATTGATAAGAACTAGTATTTCACCCTAGGGAGCACCTGTGATCTTCGTAAAGAAGAAGGATGGAACACTGTGCTTGTGTATTGATTATCAGATGCTTAACAAAGCTACAATAAAGAATAAGTACCCATTGCCATGTATAAATGATCTATTTGATTAGATGCAAGGAGTAGCTATGTTTTCAAAGATTGATTTGTGATTAGGTTACCATCAAATGAGAATCAAAGATGAAGACATATTCAAAAATTCCTTTAGAACTAGATACAAACATTATGAGTTCACAGTCTTACCTTTCAGACTTACTAATGCATCTGTGAAATTTATGAACCTAATGAACAATGTTTTCAAGGATTGTTTGGATAGGTTTGTTTTAGTATTCTTGGATGATATCTTAGTTTATTCCAGGGATGAAGAGGAGTATTGCAAAAATTTAGAGATAGTTCTCCAATGGTTAAAAGAATATAAGTTGTATGGAAAACTCTCTAAGTGTACTTTCTTTTAGAAGAAGGTGTAGTATCTGGGTCATGTAATTTTGACTAATGGAATTTCAGTGGATCCAACTAAATTAAAACTAGTGCTAGAATGGCCAATACCTAAGAATGTACCCAAGGTTAGAAGTTTCATGGGTTTGGCTAGCTACTATTGGAAGTTTGTAGCAAAATTTTCTAGGATAGCTTTTCCTATTACTTCATTGCAAAGGAAAGGAAAGAAGTTTGAGTGGATGAAAAAATGTCAAGTGGCATTTGACCTACCCAAGGAGAAGTTGACTATGGATCCGATATTGAAGGTACTAGATCCAGAAGCTGAATTCACTATCATCACAGATGCATCAAGAGAAGGAATAGGTGGAGTGCTAAGGCAAGAAGGGCAGGTCATAGCTTATGAATCAAGAAATTTGAATCCTTGTGAGAAAAATTATGCATCGCATGATTTAAAGTTAGTAGCAATTTTTTCCATGCATTACAAATGTGGAGGCATTATTTGCTTGGGAAGCCATTTGAACCAAAGACTGATAATCATGGTATTAAGCATTTTTTTACCCAACCCAATTTGAATGCATGACAACTGAGATGGTTAGAGTTGATATCTGATTATGACTTCAATATCAATTAAACATCAAGGGAAAAGATAATTGAGTTGTTGATGCCCTAGGTCGTAGAAGGCATATCACCTCAATGGTATCCATTCAAACCAATTTTAAGGGATAAGTATTGTAGAAATATAAGGGTGATGAGTACTATGAGCAAGTTAAGCAAGCACTCATGGATAATACGCAAGATGCAAGGTACATAGGATTTCATTTTGAACCTAGTGGATTGTTAAGGTTTAAAGGAAAAATTTACATGCCTAATTCTAAAGAGTTGAGAAATTTGGTGTGGAAAGAAGTGCATGAAGCACCATATTCTAGACATCTAGGTGTGACTAAGATGTTGGTTGATGTGAAGCCATTATACTTCTGAAAAGGGATGACAGGAGATGTTAGATTTGTAGCAAGATGCTTAGAGTGTCAAAGGGTGAAAGTTGAACATCATCACCCAATAGGTCTTTTGTATCCTCATGATGTTCAAGAGAGGAAGTGGCAAGTCATTAGTATGGACTTTGTGCAGGGTCTTCCTATGTCAAGGAATAAGCACAATGCCATTTTGGTGGTAGTTCACAAACTTACCAAAGTAGAACATATTATTCTTGGAAATTTAAAGGATGGAGCTCCTATCATAGCTTGGAAATTTGTTCAAGAGGTGTTTATATTACACAAGATTCTTGAAAAGATTATTTCGGATAGGGATGCTCGTGTGACATCTAGGTTTTGGAAAACCTTGTTTTCCTCACTTGGAACTCAATTGAATATAATTTTTGCATATCATCCAAAGACATATGGGAAAATTGAAAGGGTGAATCAAGTATTAGAAGACCTACTGAGAATGTATTGCATGGATCAACAATACAAGTGGGAAGATTACTTTCCTTTAGTGGAGTTTGCATATAACAATTCCTATCATTCTACGATTAAGATGGCTCCTTTTCAAGCATTGTATGGTCAAAAAATTTGAACTCCTATAAGTTGGGATAAATTTGAGGATAAGATAAGTCTTGGACTAGAGATGTTAGAAATGGAAGAGCAAGTAAGAATTATTAAGCAAAGGCTAGTTGAAGCCAATGATAGGCAAAAAAGCTATGTAGATTCTAAAAGAGTACCTAGAATTTAATTTAAAGTAGGAGAAAAGGTGTTGTTGAGAGTAAAACCTCAAAAGAGTTCCATCAAGTTTGGGAAGTTAACCAAACTAGCTTTGTGATACGTAGGTCCACTTGAGGTTCTAGAAGAAGTAAACCCTGTTGCTTACTAAATTGCGTTGCTACCAACACTTTCCTGGATGCATAATTTCTTTCATGTCTCATACCTAAAGAAGTATATACCAGGTGATAATCATGCCATTGATTGGAATGCTTTACAAGTACAAGACCTAGGAGTAGTAACAATCGAACCTATTAAGGTGCTTAGAATGCATAAGATTTGCTTATGTAACATAGAGGTTTTTTAGTGCAAAGTCTAGTGGGACTAGTATGCAGAAGATTCTGCTACTTGGGAAGACTATGCTAGAATAAAGAAAAAGTTTCCACATGTTTTACCTGCTTTTGAGAGATCTTGAAAAAAATATTTTTGTGTTGTGTTTTATGCTTTATATTTGTGTTTGCTACAGAAGATCATCGGGGATGATGATTTACAAGTGGAGGGATATGTTACACCTTGTTGTGTATTTACCTAGTTACTTTTAACTAGCTAGATGAAATACTTGCATATGTGTGTGTGTTTGTAACTTTGATGGAAATAAATGAGAATTGTAGTACCCCTCCGTTTATGCTTATGCTTTCTGCTGTTACGTTTTCAAACTGTTAGATTATGATACCTTGTTTGGATATTTTGATCACTGGTTTTGAGCAATAGTGGATTTATTCTATGACATCATGATACATTGTTTGGTGATTATTGAATTCAGACATGATATGATATAGTTTAGATGTTTACTTTCAGTTGATTATTGCTATGTACATGTTTATGAAGGACTAACAGCTATTTATTTCATCAGTCTGTTGTGACGTGTATTGGTGTGGAGAACGGAATCACATCACTCGCTTATGAGTGCCTTGTGATATCCATAATTTTCTCCGCACGGTGTGTCTATTTAATGCTTTGTTTATATAGGTATATATATGCACGTTATGCTTGGTTGCGGGATTGCAGGTACATGACACCAACTCCACCTAGGTACTCAGGTTTGAGCGTGTCAAGACCCAACAGATACGTTGATCGGGAGATAGTAGTTTGGTTCACCCTAGTCTAGTCTTTAATCCTGGTCTTAGTACATCGTCTATTTTTAGTTTGAGTCATAGGTTGTATTCTCATTTTCTGTTTGGATAAATTGTTTGAAAAGGCAAAATTTGGTTAAATTTTAATGTTAGCTTACTGTGCTTTAATTTACTGTTGTTTAAATTAATTTTTAAATGTGGAAGAGATTAGTTGCTTAATTATTTAATTAATTAATTAGCTTATTTGGTTAAATGGTAGATCTTAAAAGATTAAACTAATTTAATTAAATTAATTAATTAATTAAATTAAATTATTAAGTGTGTAAATTATATTGTATATTGGAAATTGGAAATAAAAATAAAAATAAAAATAAAATGCATGCAATTGAAAATTGTTTTTTAAATTTAAAATAAAACAAATTATTAGCATGCAAATTTGAATTGGCAAGATTGCCGAGAAGTGGAGAAGATATTTTTGTAACCACTTCTCGACATGTGTGTGAGTGCAATAATTGTTTTTGGTTGGAGAAATTTGTTTACGGAGTTTATTGTGGATCTGGGATTTGAGAGAGGTTATTCAATTTCCTCACGGGAAATTATCGGAGCTTTTGAAAAAATTCGCTTGCTGTGTAAAAATCATTCTTTCTTAGAAATTGTTATCTCTCTGTATCTGGTTGTATTTCTTGGTGGAAGATCCTCCAAAAGATCTAGGTGGTTGGTTAAGCTCTCTTGGATTTGGGGATTTCTTTTGAAGAAGATTTTGGAAATTGTACGCTACAGGCAAGAGGATATCTTCTACAGGCAACTTTTAAATAACAGGTATTTTACTGGTAAATTCAGTTTCTTTGTTTTAAAAGAAAATATGTAGAATAAGTTTTATCTTCTTGGCAATTTGCTTGTAGAAAATTTTCTGTTGAAATTTGTTATTGTTTGCAAGAATCTTCAAGAATGTAGTTAAGCAAAAGAAAGAATTCAAAAAAAACAAGATTCATCTTGAAAACATCTGTGATAATTTTAGAAAAGAGAAATTAGGGAAATGAATTTTGAGTATATGTTTATTGTTTTATATATATATTGAAAACCTATTGGAATTAATGGAAAAAATTGTGAGGAAAATAAATATGTGCAATGTTATTTTTCTCAATTTTTCTGTAGAAAATTTTATCAGAAAAAGATCTTTGTATTTAAAAATACTTTTGTTATTTTATGGATAAATATATATATATTTACACATATATATTATAGTGAAATTTTATGGATATTTGTTAAAAATCGCCGTACGGAAATCGAGTTAATTTCTGTTCATGCGAAATAGAAATTCGTAGTTTTCAGATTTTATTTTACCAGGGTTAAATGTTAATTTTACTGTATACTGTTATTGAGAGGGGGTCGAGGGCTTACCCTACGGCTGACCCCCGCAGGGAGCCGGCCGTGAGGGCAGTGCTCGGTGCTGCCTTCACAGGCAGTGCCAGCGCTGCTGGCATGGCCGAGCCCTCCCATGAGGGTTTCAGCTGTGGGAAAGAGCCGACCCCTGTTTTAATAAAACTATAAGTTTTATATTAAACTTAAAAAAAACACAGATTCCTTTTAGTGTTCAATACACGAATTTTATGAATAAAGTTTTAAATTCAGATTTTTATATAGCATGTATTAAATTAGAATGTTTTAATATATATATATATATATGTAAATATACACATATATATATATAATATATGTATAAATGTATGTATATATATACATTAAGTATATTCTTTGTTATTGTGAGTAGTTGATTAAAGTATTAATGTGGAAATAAATATTAGGGCAAATGAGAAATAAAATTTATTGTTATTTACATAGTTATGCATATTATGAATTTGATGAGTTTATTTATTTAATGTGTAGAGAATTGTTGAGTTATTAAAGAATTATTAGCAATAATCACTTCCTCTTTCTTAATTGTTTGATTGGATTTAATATATCCCAAAAATAGACTTGTATTTGTTTTAAGATGTCTTATATTTATTGGGTAAAAAGGGGGGAAAGAAATTATCTTTATGTGATTTTAAGTCTTCCAATTCTAGTCTTTTAAGGGGGTGAAATTGACTTTGATTTCATATGATTGAACAAGTTTAGGGTAGTGCACTTGATTTTCTGAATGGATTGTAATGTACATTGTGGTATATTTGGTATTATATGTTGTATTGTGCACTTGTCTACCCTAGATAGTGAATCTAGAATACCTTTGTTATGTTTAGGGGAGTGGCTATTTGTAAGAGCCGACACACAAAGGGGTGTCAGGGTAACTTACAAATAGTTAGTAACTCAGTGAAAATTAAAGAACATAGTAGTTAGATTTAAAACTCTTAACAAGATGCTTATGCCTCGCTTATGACTCTTGAGCTACTTCAGTCATGAGTATAAGTTGAGAAGGCCTGGAATGGCAAATCGGTGTCTTGTTTTCTTCAAGAGACATTTGATTCCACAATAGTTTGCAATAGGGGCCGGGTTTCGTAAGAGGTTACCAGGGTAACCCAAGGATTGGGGGTCGTAACCTAGGAAGAAACACTAGGGTAACCTTTGCAACATTGTGATGACACTCCACCTAGAATAACAGTTAACCTTGTGTTTGTATTACATTCAATTGTCTAGAATCTGGAAGCAATGTAACCAATAGTTTGTTGTGTACTAGTGTCTAGGGTTAGTAGATTAGGTCTAGGTAATCTTATTACTATCTCCTAGCACGGGGGGTGGACCTACGGGTACCACATGGTTGGGTGGAACGTGCACCTTACTCCGTTGGGTCCCCAGTTTGTGATCATGGCATCGAGAGCTTCATGGATGGAGAGCTCGTACTTGGAAACTTATGTGTATTTCAACATTGTATATTGTAAAATTTGTATTGTAAAAACATCCCTCAATTGTAGTGAGGTGAACACTTGTAATTGTAATTATTATTGAACTACCTCATGAGATGGATGAGTATTGTATATATTATCAAATGCAATGTATGAGACAAATTTGTATTTTATGTTATCTTGAATGGAAATTTCAATGTTATGCAATGTTTATCTTTATGTTATAAATTAATATGAGCAATGTGAAATACTTAAGTCACTTATGGAAACTCAAGTAGTGTATCGTCTCGTATAGCTTAATGAATGTATGCAACTAATTAACTTAATAATTAAATTTTTTAAAAAAAATTATTACACCTTTATACACATTTGCAACATTCTTAGGTTATTAAGACGGGCATACATATTCTCAAAATGAGTGTTTGATAAAAATGTATTGGTAGACATGTATGAAAAATGTGGTACAATAGAAAAGGAAATTCATTGTTTGAAAAGTATCCTCAAAGAAATAGATGGATTACCAATTGTAATTCATAAGTTCTATTAAAATGTTATTTTGTTAATCTATAACATACATTATCAATCATAACTTTAAACAATTCTAAGATAATTATACATTTCATTTTGAAAATTCAAAGTAGAAAGAAATCCACACGAGGAAAAAATTAAATTGAATATCAATTCTTATATATCAAACTGTAGAATAATTGTGTTTGTGCATATACAAATTTGGCATATGCCTACTCATAACAAGTTTTACAAGTTTTACAAATTGTGGCATATATTCCATCTCAAGATCTATCAAACCCTAAGTACATGTCAATCTATATCATACCTATTCCTATGTTGGACCATCAAAATCAAGCCTCCTCGAAGAAGTTAGATTCTCTGCATTTTATTGCAGAATAACATTTCAAACCACAAATTAGATTATGTGAATGGTTGACAAGATAGACTCATAAATATAAAATTATATACTATCATTTATAAATTATAAATTTAACATCAAAATTAGTATACATGTACTATATTATATCAATAATGCAATTATTGTTTACCTCAAATATTTCTCTCTTTTCTGCAAGATGTTCTGCATATGATTGTCCCTTAGGACAATTAAGAGTCCTTGTATAAAGTAATGGTCTCTCACTCATCCCAATGTTGAGTCAAACAGAGGACTATAGTAGATAAAATAAAAATGATATAGATTAAAATATAATTGTTGATAGATAATCATATCTACTAATCACATATCTACTCGTATAACGTAAATGATTTGTAATATTAAATAAACACATATCTATTGTGATGCTATGACACTAGATGGGCTCATAGTGGATGGATCAGCTAAGATGGTTTCTTGTATAAAAAATGACAAGAATTTAAATGCACATGCACATATAATTATAATTTCAACAATAAAAAAGATATATAGTTGTTGTGCAACTTCATCCAATGGGTCAGACTCGGTCAACAAGGTTGTATAAGAACCAGGCTCCATAAAAATACAAGATTACATTAGACTATCAATATATGTAGTACATGTATTTAAACATATTAGATTTCAAAGATTAACATCTAAAATAATAATTTAAATGATTTACCATGTATTGATTGTCTAAGGCAAATGAAATGGCAGTATATGTAGCCTTCTACACTTCCGACAACTGCTCGTTTGTCAACAACTGTTAAAGATTCCAGCACATAAACTTATATTAGTACAAATATCCTTCATAAAAATGAAAGAATTTACATAAAACACACTATTAAATTTCTTTAAGACTTATTGGTGCTCCCATATCATCCCTAGAAGTCAATGTCTCTCCTGCAAATGCTCCACTTCATCCTCTATCAACTCCTACATATGGCATATCATGAACCTCAAAGTCGGATGTGTCTATGGGAGCCTCAGTGGACCATCAGAGAGGACTGAAACATAAATTGTTGCACGTCATGCAACGATGAGGCACACAAATATGTCCCAAAGAGGATGGTGTACTAGTGGAAGCTGATGGTTGTGTACCAGTGGGAGCTACTATAGCAAGTGCACCACCATCATGCTAGGATGTATTAGGTGCAACACCACCATGATGGGATGCACCATCAAATGGCTACACAACCTAATGGCTCTACCTCACCAAATGATCACTCAACGAATGTAATGCATAAATGCTCACAATCCCTGCATCTACAACAATCTCAGGGTAAGGTAGTGGAGTCAGAGCAACAATAGGTGGAGGAGGATGAACTGGGGTGACTTAGCATGCCCTAGGTCTATCCTGTGGCATCCCTCTACCAACACCCTAGAAATCTCACATGTCGAAGTAATTGACATGTTTCCCTAGCACAAACTCAACATATAATTTTTGAAGAAAATACTGAGGGACATCAAGATTGTTGTTGGGTGGTTTATCGAAAACCATCCACCGTCTCCAAAAATTATCTAATATTCCTCTATGGGTGCACCATTTAATTTAAAATTTTGGTTTTCACACATTAACAAGATGTCCAGTTCTCTGATTTATGAATAACTCGGCTAATTGGAAATTTTCAATATCAAGAGCCTTCACCTCATCATATGATAACCCATCAGCATAAAATTGTCTTTATTGCTCTTGCCACTATGCAAATCTATTATGCTGAGTTGCCAAAGTTTGAACATTTACAATGATTGTTTCCAAAGTTTTTTTCATATCTGATAGTTCATCGAGTTTCTCATAGATTTGGCATACTTTTCTTAATTGATCTAAATTTCTATGAATAGACTCGTGTATTGTTGGCACATTTTCATTCAGAAATAATGGTTGCGGTCAAGGATTTGGAGGGTATTCATTTTCTGCATGATTGGGGTTTTCATTTTGTGCAGGAGGGTTTTCATTTTGTGCGGGGTTAGGATTTTCATTTTCATCCATTTTTAACCTAGTAATTGATAATAAAAAAAATAAAATTAATAATGGTTTTAATCTAATAAAAAATCTATCAAATATACCCTATTTTTTACTAAAATTCAAAAAAAAAAAAGCAAAATGAATATAAATTGAATAAAAATTAAAAAAATCAAACATACCTTACAAATTTGGTGATTTTTTGGTAATTTGACCTCACCCAAATGGATATCTGAGTTGCTCTTTAAAAAACCACGATGCTGCAGCACTATAGAAATATAGCTTCTGGGTTTTGGTCTATTTATAACATAGGAAAAGCATTATATCCATTGCATAACAAATGTTGTTTCCCTAATTTACAACATTTTTTTAGAAATAAATGGTCCGGTCGATCTTGGACCATGGTGGTTATTTGAAATATATATTATTTAATATATAATTATAATATGTATTATAATATAATATAATACATATATTATAATATAATAATAATACATATTATTATATATAATATATATATTATATTATTTATAATATAATATATATAATATATTATATAAATTAGAATAATATCCAATATTATATTATTTAATATGACCTCTCGGTGTTTTTTTAAATTATAGCACAAAGAATGGATATTCATTTTATGATTTACACACCCAACCATATTTAACTGTGCGTGGTTTTTTTGAAATATTTCATAGTTAATATAATATAATATATATTATAGTATAATATATATTACATTATTATATATAATAATATATATTATATTATATTATAATATATATTACATTAATTTTAATATAATACATTTTTTTTATTTGGTAAGAAGAAGTTTTGTATTAATATGAGAAAAAGTATAGAATTTGAGCCTTGACTGGGCAACCATTGGCACTATGACATTCAAAATATTACAAAAATCCTTTCCAAGGCGAGTCATATACTTGACTAAACAACTGTTACAGACCATGGAAACTAGACAAAGAGTAAAATATAGTATAAACTGCATACTATACCTAGGTACCCACAAAATTCATTTCCTACAAAGCTACTTTAAACACCCATACCCAACCCAGACCTAGATCACTAGACAAATTGTTGTGCAAATACCCTGAAATCCTGCTTCCAAGCTGAGTCTGTGGTCTGAACTAGCTTAAATTTCTTTCTCAGAAATTCCACTCGAGCACTCACCAGCCTCCTATGCTCCTACAGCTCGAACCATATCACATCTAATAGAAAGGGATAGTAATTGACCAATGCCTCTGTATTGTTTAGAAAATGGATATCCTTTGGCTGCAATATGCCTTTCCCTAAGCGTGCAACACCCAAAACCTGGTCGATACCAACCAACATGTCCTTTCTGAACAACCTCTGCATGATTTCCCTAGCTTTAGCTTTGGGTACCCTAACATCCAACAAAATAGCCAAGAAAAGGGAGGAAATGTTTTTTTCCAACCAATAACCTTCCGCTTCCTCCATGAAACTCTTCCCCATTACAAAGACTAGGGCTACAAAAACTAGATAATCTAGATGACAAATGAAACATTGGAGCTGAAGAGTGGTGATCTTTCCTTCAAATGCAATCTGCCTCTTTTAACTTTTGAGTTGCAACAATGTCACCATTTTACCCATTTCTAATTCCTTGGTCAAGACCAGAAGAATAAACCTGATCATAGCTTGCAAATGTGTTAGAAGCCAATGAAGGATTGCCAATTTAATGTGATATATTCCATGCTCTATGATTATTAATAGAGAGGCTAGAAAAGTGTCCTCAATGGGACATCACGAGAAAATTTCACCGGTGAACAATGATTTTTATTACCTCCTCTAGAGCCTTATTTTCCTTGCACGTACCACCTCCTATGCGATAACTTCCCCCTTGCCTCTCACAAGCCACCCGTCAAATCTACCTAAACATTTGAGGGAAAGTGCCTCACTTCCTGACCCCACCTAAGTGTCTACCACCTCAGCAACCCTTGTGAGGTGGCACCCACCCAACCACCCACAACACTTAGCTATCTTCAAGATCTTCTAGACTCACCTCCCTTAGGGAAATCCCATCAACTCCTATATTTGATAGGGAATCAACCTCTTGATTCCCTTCTCTTAGAATATGGGTTATTTCATAATTTTTGAGAATCTTCAAATGTGACATTACATCTTCTAGGAGAACATTCAACTTCCAATTCTAAAATTTTCCTAAGCATAGAGAATTTACTATTATAAGTGAGTACCCTTTGATGATTACATTCCTTAGTTTTAACTCCAAACATAGATTGATCCCAAGCGATGCAGCCTAAAGCTCAGCCTAGTTGTTAGTGCCCAACATTAGTGGCTTTGCCAATCTTCCCACCATCTTGCCCTGCCAATTCCTAATAATGTACCCAACACTCGATTGCCCTGAGTTGCCTCTAGCTGCCCCATTGAAATTTAACTTGAACTAGCCACGAGCTGGAGGGAGCCATTTGACTATTTTATGCTCTTCTTTCTCCTTCTTGCCACCCGCCCTAATTGGGTGGGAACTTTCAGCCCACTCCACATTTTCAAAATTTTTGGGTCCCAACTAGAGAAGTAAGTACTTGCTTTTAAACCTTTTTCTACACTTGTGTTCATCACCTCTACCATGCATGCTTCTAATTTGATTAGGAAGGATGATAAAGGCAAGGCCTTATCTTTGAAAATTCTTCGATTCCTTTCTTTCCAAACTTCCCACAGCAAGAGAGATGGACTAAGTTTCCAAAAGCCTACAAAGATGGATTTTCCTCCCATCCTTGGCCAAATTTTTAACCAACCCAACAAGTGCCCAGGTGATATAGTGCTAAGACATAGCTTAGTGCATAACCAATCCCAACAATGTTTTGTAAAAGGAAAATTAATAAAGAGATGATCACTAGTATCCTCTACCACCTTACAATGTATACACCTTGAGGGTCTAGTGATACCAAATTTCTTAAGCCTCTCTAACATCAAAAATCTTCCCTAGACAACTGCCCATGCAAAAAACCCTGCCTTAGGGAGACAAAATTTATTCCAGCACAAGTCGCTGGGAATATCTAACACCAATTCCTCTCTTTTGGATAGATAACCATCCTTGTCTTCTAGAGCCTGAGGCACCTCACCTCTTGACCCATATAGAGGAGTATTTCATATCACCTTGAAAGTTCTTGCTTCCATCACCCAACCCCTCCCCAAAATCAAGTTATCATCTGCAAATTGTTGGTGGGTTACTGGTGGTAGGGAACTAGTTATATGCACTCCTCTCAGTTTCCTTAAAGTAGACACGTGAGAGATAGCCCACCCCAAGGCTTCCCCCATTAAGATGAATAGAAAGGGATACAAGGGGTCCCCTTGTTGAAGTCCCCAAGATACTTCAAAAAAACCATGTGGGAAGCCATTGATTAGGATCAAATACCTTAGGCATGCTATCCATGAAAATTTCTAGTTGATCCATGTAGGGGAGAAACCAAAAGCCTCCAAGGTTTTGAACAAAAACCTCCAATTGACTATCATAGGCTTTCCTTATATCCAACTTAAGAATCATTGATGGGTTCTGATTATTCAAAATTGAATGGATGGCTTCCTGAGCCACGATTACTCCATCAAAAATCAATTGACCTAGTACAAACCCCATTTGTTCCTTAGAGATCAAACCTAGAAGAATTACCTTTAATATGTTTGCAATTGACTTTGCCATAATTTTATAGACTATGTTGCAGAGAGAGATGGGCCTAAAGTCCTCCAATCTGTCTGGTTTCTCTTTCTTTGGTATGAGAGCAATGAATGTATAGTTCATTTCCTTCAAAGCTTACCCCAACGCTTTAGAATATTCAATAGCGGAAATCACATCCTGACCCACAATGCCCCAGCTATGTTGAAAGAAGGCGTCTGAGAAACCATCAGGACCTAGAGACTTATCTAAATGTAATTGAAACAGGGTTGATTTGATCTCCTCTTTTGAAAAGGAATTTTCCAAAAGAGACTTCTTCTCATCTCAAACCAACTTTGGGATGCAACTTACAAGCTCCTATTGTGCCTGAAGATTTGAACCTTCCCAATCATTCAGGAGGTTCTTAAAAAAACTATCATAGCTTTTGCAATATGCCCAGGTTTCTCAAAGATATTACCATTTGCCATTCTCAACCTTGAGATTCTATTGATTTCACACTGCATTTTGGTGGTGTTGTGGAAAAACTTTGTGTTCTTATCCCCTTCACTTAGCCATAGCTCTCAAAATTTATGTCGCCAGAATATCTCCTCTCTGGCCAAGATATCATGCCATCTGTTAAGAAGGTCCTTCTCCTAGAGATATCTCACATTATCCATGCCTTGTCTAATCACTTCTTCATTTAGAGCAGAGAGATCATCTTCAATGTGCTTATTTTCTTCAAATATATTTTTAAAACTTAACTTATTCCACTCCTTTAAGCACAGTTTGATATGTTTTAATTTTGCCACCAGAATAAACATTTTGGAGCCTTCCACCTCAACTTCTCCCCACCACTGAGAGATGAGGGGAAAGAAGTTTGGATTTTTTAACCACATGTTTTCAAATTTAAACAGACATCTAGGTGGGCACACCTCCCCAACCAATTCCAATAGGATAGGAAAGTGGTCCGAACCTAGGCATGGGAGAATATTGCATTCCACGCTGATAGGAAAAGCTGCCAAATTACCCAAAAAGAAGAATTTGTCTAGCTTCTCAGCAATTGAACAAAACCCGAGCCTTCTATTGGTCCAAGTAAAACTTCCATTGGCCATAGGTATCTCGATTAACAAATTCCTTCCGACAAAATATTCGAAGTCAATCTATGATTGTAGTTTTCTGGACACTCCCCCACTTTTGTCATTTGAATACAAAATGGCATTGAAATTCCCACTAGGTAAACATGGCCCCCACACCTGATTATGACAAAAAATCTCTATTTTTTTCCACACCTGACATTTTTCTAATCACGAGATGGGACCATACACAAAGCTTCTTACACAACAAGCCATCCACCTATTGCCCATTTCTAGCAAATCTAGAGCCCGCAGGGCTTATTGTGATTAATGGGGCCTCTAACGTTTGTCTAACTCTCCACTTGCTGCTTATTTTACAAGGCATTCCTTTTCAAAGCCCAGCATAATGAGCCTACCAAAGCTTCTTCTGAGGCAAGCCATCCACCCATTTCCATTTCGCCCGTCAAGCCCACTTTTGAGCTTGGTTTGAGGTTAATAGAGACCCTCCATCCACCTTTGATGCGACTCCACCACTAGCCATTTCCAAGAACCCATTCCTTTTCCAAAAGCCAAAACTTTCACTTTTCCCATTTTTGTTTCCTATAACATACATATTTCCGCCTCTGAAGCCATCAGTTGATCCTTCACCAACTGAAATTTGTTAGGGGCATTCAAGCCCCTAACATTCCAAGTGAATATTTTCATTGCTCTTCAAGAAGGGGATCTCCCTTCCCTACTTTTAGCATGTTCCATGATCTTTTTCTATCAGCGGCTTGCCCATCAATTTTGGCTTTTTCTACATTTTGGCTCTTCCCACCGGCTTCTTGGTATTCCCACGGTCTGGGAGAAAGTTACCTCAGTCCTCATGAGTGGCAAATACGGCCCCACTTGATCCGGCTCGAAGGTTGATTCCTCCTCACAGTTGGGGACAAGGGTTTTGTCTTCCAGCCCTTCGGTCACCATCCAAGCATCTTCTACTAACTGAGCCACAGAGAAGGGCTATGTATGTGCTTCTTTGGCTTCCTGGGCTAGTTCTGCTACCTCCTTACTCACCTCAATTAATGAGTTCAAGTTGTCTTTCCTTTGGGTGTTGTTTATGATGTTCAAAACATCACAAACTTTTTTATTAAGAGTTATGTTGATATCTTCGGGTGACACCTTGGATTCGACCACTATCTAATCTTCCATGTTTGAAGTTATTACAACGTTCGGTGCTCCACGATTAGGCAGGACGGAATCCCTCACCTTCCACGATTTGGTTGTTTATACCATGAGGAGCAGGATTACGTTGGGAGGGATCCACCTATATCCGCAGTTGAGAGTTTCAAGTTTGCCAACCTAGGTTAAGATCCGGTTCCCTTCCGGGGCTTGAGGGGCGAACACCGGGTTTTAGCCCGAGAATGGCGGTCGGTGTTAATTCCAATTCCTTCCATCTAGTGCTATTAGGTGGGTTGTCCACACAAATACACACATAAGTGGTGATCCCATCTTCCTCTCCCCATTCATCTGTACACATGTAGTTTCCCAAATTATCACCTATCTCCTCTAAGATATTGGCTTGCCATAATTCACACGAGAGCTTAGGGACTTTGTACCAATCTTGAATGTAGGATAGCTTATGCTAGAGTGGATCAAAGCCCATCTCCCATTTCTGTATATAGAATCCAAAACCATCCATTAACCAGATGCCTTCCAAAATTTCATTGTGAATTACAGAGGAAAGGCATATTGCAATAAAGAAGCCATTTTCCAGATACTTGAAACCCATCTTCAAGCCCCATCCCCCTGCCACCATCCGATCAGGGCATCCCAATTCAAATTAGAACTAAACCATTTCATTATAAGTCCCAACTCTTCCATTCTTTTAATTGAAGGACCCAACCATTTGGATCCTAGTACCATGGTTTGGTGATCCACCCTTCCAAATTCATCATTGATTCGCTTGGATGTCTGAGTACTAGACTCCCTTCTTCTGCCATTCCTATGCCTTGCATCCAAGTTTGAATTCTTTTCCTGTCGCTTATCACTAAGAGGATCGAACCATGGTTTTCCATTGAATCTTTGATTTCTTCCCTACTGTTGTCACCCAGACCAATCTTTGCTTGGATGAGGATGCGAATTACCTCCCTTATCATCATCACACCACACCTCTATCCTTTCCTGAATCTGCAAATCCTTTGTTGAATGATCTCGCTCAACCTCAACACCCCAGGAGACATCCTTCCCCTTTCGCTTGTCTCCCCACTCCATTCATTCTGAAAGAAGGGCACCATCCTACTTTTCCTCACCGTAATGGCCTTCGACCCCAGCCTTCTGCAATTTTTCTCTCCTATCGGGTTGCTCCATAATCTGTTCATCACTCAAGGGATTTAGATAGTTCTAAATTTTTAATAAAATAATACATATTTTTATTTTTTATTTTTGTTATAACAGGGTGTCCCCGCGGCCCCCCGCCCAGCGTCACCTAGAGGCGAGCAGGGGGGCGAGAGTAGTGCCTGCGAGTGTTTGCAGCGCCGGCCACCACAACCACCAGGTAAGTACCGAGAGCGGAATCGAACCCGAGACCATGAGGAGCCATCCCACAGCCTCAAGCCAATCCCGCTACCCGAGCCGGCTAATAAAATAATACATATTATTATATATAATATAATATATATTATTTATAATATAATATATATAATATATTATATAATATAATATAATATAATATAATATAATAATATATTATAATATTATAATAATATATAATAATACATATATTAATTATTATAATATAATATAATATTATATTATATTATATTATATAATATGACCTCTTGATTTTTTTTTTCAATTATAACACAAACAAAAAAAATCTATTTATAACGGATATCTATTTTTTATTTACAAACTTTTTAATAAAATGGTCGGGTCTGGGACCCGACCATATTTAACTGTCTATTTTTTAAAAATATTTAATATTTAATATAATATAATATATATTATATTAATTTTAATCTAATACATATTATTATATATAATATATAATATAATATAATATAATATAATATCAATATTTAATAATATTATATTATAAATTATAATATTATAATATATAATAATACATATATAATATTATATAAGATGACCTCTCGGGTTTTTTTTTTAATTATAACACAACGAACGGATATCCGTTCGTAACAAATATCAATTTTTCTTTGGTATTACCAAACCAAAATGGATATTGTACTTGGGCCTGCAAAAAGTCAAAGGCATGAATTTCACTTTTTTGGACGTGTTAAAAATGCCATTTTTTTTCACATCGCCACTTTTTGGACCCCCATGATCTTGCACAGACCCCTATCAACTTACCAAACCCTTGATGATGCCAATCTGAAGTAATTTCAATGGATGCTTCAAAGTGCTTGAATAATGCTTGATAAGATGTTATAAAATGCTTGAATGCTTAGATGTGTGAATGAATGCTTGAATGAGTGAGGAGATTGTAGGAGATGTAAAATGAGGTGAAAATAACTTATTTATACAATCTTGTGCCTTAGTAACCCGTTCATGCTTCATCATAGGGCGACATCAAGTGATTTTAAATAAAAACCCAAAAGGAAATTTAAAAAATTTAAATTTGGAGCCAAGGGGGACTCATTCACCACCCATGGTAAATGGGTCCCACCTAGGACCTAAAAATGGGTGTTTGGAATTAAGTTGTATTTAATGTTGTTTTTCGATCTAATATTCAAAAATACACTTAATTAAACCTTATAAGGGCATAAAGGGGTCAAATAAGTCATAAGAAAGGGATAAATAGTGAAGTGCCTAGAAAAGTGTGAAATATTATTACAAGACTTTACAATGTGCTTCAAAATAGGACTTAAAGATGAGTAAAGAGGTGATTTTTAGGTAACTTGTAATGAATAGAGTCTAGAAGAGTGTAGAAATTTCTTACAACACCTTCACAAGATGTCGTTATTTGAATTTTAGTACCTAAATATGCATGTTCAAGCCATGTTACATCATAAAATCAGAGCAAAATAGATAAAACACCATGAAACAAGACCTAAAAGGCCATGAAAATGATAAGGGTCCATTTTTCTATGACACATTTAGCCCCCACTTTAGTGAGAGGATGAAATTACTTCAAACACACACTAAAGTAGTCATGAACATCGAGAGGAGGGTTCAAATGTACTTACGTCAACAAGATGGAATGACAACAATCAAGAGGGATGATCAAGCCCCCAAGATGAAGATCCCATGGAAAACTAAGCATAAGAACAAAGGAACAAACAAGTGTTGAGAGAATCAGATGAAGCTTCGATTGTCAGTCCAACTAGTTGTGGATTAGATCTAGGCTAAAAGACAATGTATACTCACTCTGGGGTGATAGAACACAGGGCAGTCCACTGGGTGTGGCCCCAATGTACTCACTCTAGGGCCACATAACTTATGGTTGTCTACGGGGTGAGAAAGCCCAAAAAGTAAGATACATATGCTAGTTGGTATGCACTCACAAACACAAAGGTGGCTATGGGGAAAATTCATGCTACTAGGTGGGCTTCCTGCTCAACCATATTAAAGTTATGCCTCTTGATAAATTTAACAAGGAACCACAAAGAAAAAGAATGTTCATGAACAAAAAGCAAGGGTACCACAGCCATGCAAGTTGCATTATGCAAGGTGGAAAAAATCCAAAATGCAAAAAATGTAAAATGTAAAATGTAATGCGAGAGATGTTCAAAGGAGTCTTGTTAAGTTGATGCAAGGTCAGTCACTTAGGGAACATTGTGCACAATTTCTAAAAGAGAGGACCAATCAAAGAATAGTATATTCACAACTTAGGGGATGCAGTGCGTTGCATTAGACCACCAAGAGGAATGCAATATGCTAAGATAGATCGCACTTATGAAGGACATCACACCCAATGCCATCCATAAAGTGACAAATGCATCACATAAACAACAAGGCTACACTAGGAACCAAGAATGCTAATGAATTATGGTAATGTATTGCCCCAATTTAAAGGAATTGCTACACATTGTTTTGTGAGCAATTACTTTAAGGTAGCAAAGGAAAGAAAATGCAAAAGGAAAACAAGACATGAGAGACAACTAAGAAATCCCTATGCCAAGTCATATGTTTCAAAGTTAGGTTGTGTCATGTTAAGGAAAATGAAAAGCAAAGAAAGGTATTTTCCCCCTAGAAAAGAAATCACACCAAACACATAATGGATCTAAGGATTTGGGGTCAGTATGTTCATTGCTGCAATGTTTTTATGAAAGAGATCGGAACTATCATCATTCCCCAAAGCACATAGAACTAGAAGAATGACACAAAGAGAGCGAAAAAAGAAAAGAAAAAGGAAGTCTATTTTGGGTCAACATGGAAGAGACATTATGGTCTCGACACCTTGCATCATCCACAAAAGGAAAGCACAAGCAAAAAGAAAATGAAAATGAAAAAGGTGAAAGAAAATGAAAAATATTTTGGGTCAACATGAAGGAGACATTTCTATCTCAATGCCTTGCGTCATCACCAAAAGGAAAGCACAAGAAAAAGACAAAAAGAAAAGGGACCGATTGGGTCAACATGGAAGAGACATAGGGTGTCTCAACGCTTTGCATCATCCCTAAAAGGAAAACAAAAAACAAAAAGAGAAAAAGACAAGGACCTTTTGGGTCAGCATGGAATAGACATAGGGCATCTCTATGCTTTGTGTCATCCCCAAAAGGAAAACATAAAACAAAAAGAGAAAAAGACAAGGAAAATGCATGACAAATAGAAGAATAGAGATACAAATAGAAGTGGACAATGAGAGAGAGAGATCAAACACACGTTATGGAGGAAAACAATACATACATGAAAGAAAAATAAAAATAAAAGAAACACAACAAGAGTTAGCAAGGAAAATGCAAGTCAACCATCTTTCAAGTCATCTTCCTTGCAATCATGTTCAGTGTAATGCGAGGGCAGTTGACTGTCCAAAGGAAGAATTGCAAGCACTGAACTAGGATTCGTACCAGGTTCTTCACTTCATGGAGAGGATTTATCTTTTAAGCTCATTGTAGATGAAAATAAAGAGTTTAGGTCATTGCGTACTTCATCTATTTTGGAAATCTCTACATTGTCATCATCATCAAGATTAATGACAATGGGAGGACAAAGGGTGATGTCTAAGGATGGATGTATCAAAAGTTGTGGTCGTTGGATTGGTTCAATTTGTTGTGAAGGTTCATGTGGCAGGTTAGGAGAAGGAGGATGGTCATCTATTGCGTCTAGTTATTTTTCTTTATTTTCTTCTATGCTAGACTAACAAGCAAGGAGATGACGACAACGTCGATGTTCCCTAGCATCGCGATTTCATTTAATTTAGTTTTGAAGTTGTTGAGGTGTAAGAGAAGATTGAGTCAACATAGGTTCTTCTATTTCCAAAGAAGGAAAAATAGAAGAAACTGAAGAAGACGAGCCAACCACTTTCTCTTTTTCTTTATACACTTGTTTAATGTGAGGAGGTATGACATGATTTGTTTCATTTTCCCTTAGTCATTTAAACGATGGTAGGGAAGTGTCTAAGGGTGATTGGTCATGAGGTTCTATGGTTTTTTCGATGTTTGACTCAGGTTGAAGCATGGTTTCATCTATGATAGGAGGTGCAGAAGTGGATGGGGATGTGTTACAAAGAGACAATTCGGCTATGCATTTGCCTTTGAACTATTGATAGGCTATGAAGAAGAAATCCTTACAAGGGGTTATGGGTTCCATAGGTGTAGGCCAAAATGCTTCTAAGGAAAAATTTCCTTTATAGGATAGGGGATTAAATCCACTATGGTGTATAGTAAATATTTCATTTCCATGTGGAAACTTCAAACACTTGTGAACCACTGATGGGACCGCTTTCATTGAGTGAAGACAAGGGTGGCCTAGCCACAAATGAAATTGGTCAGATTGTGGAATAATTGAAAAAGTTACATCCAAAGTTTTAGGCCCTATTTGTAATGGGAGTATGATCAATCCAATCGCAGGGCATGGAAAACTAGTATGTGTCTTAATCCATGCAGTCAATTTATTGTAATCATCTTGATATAACTCATCTAGTACTAGAAACTCCTTTGTGATCACATTGTCTCCACAAGCGGGATCTATTAATATCCCATTAGTGGGCTTATCATAGATTCTATTAGCTATGTAGAGAGGACCATTAGGAAGCTTTTGTAGTATGTCTTTAGCAGAAAAAGTGATATCAAGAGATTTATTGTTTTGGCCCTTATGAAGGATAACATCTATCGCACCCACAAGTTTATCCATAGGACTATCTTGGGTAACAATTGGAGTTATGTCAGATTGTTCACTATTTGTATCAACATTCATTACATAAGTATTTGAAGATTCACTAGCCTTGACAAAGGAAATATTGTGTTTAGGCATGGGGTTGGTGAAAATTTGTGAATTCTAGTTAGGCGATGCAACAGACTTATTGCCTTGATCATTAACACCTGCAATGGACAAATAGCCTGAATCAATGAGGTCTTGAACTAAATGTTTTAGATGCTTGCAATGTTTAATGTCCTGTCCATTTTGGTGATGAAAATGACAATAAGCATTAGGTTTGAAGGTGGGTGGTAATGGCTGGCTTGAATCAAGTGGTCTAACGGGTGGCAAAGTTATCATGCGTTGTTGAAGTAATTAATTCATTGTATTATGGAGGGTATAGCGTAGGGGAGTAAATTGTATCTTTGGGTCCCCATAATGATAAGGTACCACTGCCTTAATAGATGCCACTTGATTTTGAACTAGTTGAGTTGGTTGCGGTTGTGGTTGATGAGGTGGATTAAACTGTAACAAGCCTCTATTTGGTTTACAAATTTTTTGATTGGTAGCTTGATTGTTGCGTTCAAGTTTTTCAACTCGGTGAGAAGTAGATTTTGAATCATGACTTGAAACTAAGTTATGGTATTCACACAGTGTTGTGCATAAGTGCACGAATGATGAGAATTTCATCATAGTTAATTTATCCTGAAGGTTTGTGTGAAAGTTTTCAATAAACATCTTTTGCAAATGTGCATCAAGAATCTTGACATCTATTTGAGCATACAAGGATTGGTATCGTGAGATAATTTAATCAGTTATTTTTTCATCTATGCTTTCTCTACATCTCATGAGGTCAACCATTTTCTTTTTAGGTTTCATCTGAACTTGAAAGTGGCTTATGAAGGGTATGTGTAGGATCATGATGGGCCAAAAAGTGGCGATATGATGGCTATGTGTAGGGTATGTGGCTGATGACTTTTTTCTACCCAAAATTGATGAAACAAAAAGGGTTTTTATAGGAGATTCTCAGCTTTCCACAATATAAATTATGCTTTACTTTGAATTTAATAAATAATAATTATTCATTTTCTATTTAAATTACAACTAAAGTCATGATTGATAGATTGATTAAAAAACATCTATAGCTTTCGAACAGTATCACATTTTTTTGAATTTAAAACATGTCACATTCTATGCTTCACATTCTATAGGATTAAAAAAAAATTGAATTTCATGAAGTTTTGACCAAGTTAAGGTGGCTAGACATACGAGTTTTTATATTTTTTAAAAGTTGTAATAAAAAAATCATAATTAACTATTTACTTGGAAAAAAATTACAAAAAAATATGCATCACATCAGGATGTGAGTCCTCTATTTATATCTAAAATCTTATAAGAAAATATTATCATTTTATCATGGTTAGGGTGATCAGACAGACACTTCTTATTTTTTCAGTGAAATTTAAGTACTACTGCATTGGAATTTCAAATTTTCACCAAATAGATTTATTTATTTTTAAATAAACTGAGTAGTTTAGAAGCTACATTCAATTTGCTACAAATTCTATTCTTACATATTTTTGAAATAATATAGATAACTTATTCAAATTTTTACGCCAAGTTTCCTAACTCTAATTTTTTTGAATTTTTTGCCACTTAAAGGCTCGTTTTTTCCATGATGATCCTGCACATACCCAACATCCACCAATTCATTGAAGGAGTGGATGGAATGATTAGGAAAGTTAAAAAACCACTCTAATGTGGCATCTTTCAAGGTCCTTGGAAAAATTTTAGATAAAATTTTCTCATCAAGGACAAAATCACTACATAAAGTGGTATAAGCATTAACATGGTTGATAGGGTCTCCTTTACCTCTGTATTTCTCAAACCGAGGCATTTTTGTCCCTTGCGACATCGACATGCATAATATTTCTAAGGATAATGGGATGATACAAACATGATATGTGGGTGGAGCGGTTTGACTTTGACTAATGGTAGAAAGTTGGTGTTGCATGGAAGAAACAGTGTTAAGGAGTTATGTAAGAACAAGGTTAGGGTAAGTGTTTTGAGGTGGAAGGGAAAATGGTGATGTAGTGTAGGTGATGTTAGGGGAAGTGAAAGGAATACTAAAGGGGGGTGAAGGTGATGAAGGGGACTTGTGATGACACAAGAGAACTAGGAATGCTAGGTGGAATTCGGAAAGAAGGAGCCACATAACTAACCTGGGGAATAGTTGTGGTGACTTGCGGATTGGTATAAGTTGGTATGGATGCTATGCTTGAAGGCGGGGGAACTTGAGGTCCTCCTTGGATTACATGAATGTTTGTGGATTGGGTATTAGAAGAAGCATGTTTATTGTAAATCTCAGTAATTTTCTTCATAACTTGCAAGCAATCATCACTTTCAATCAAACGATGAAGGTTGTCAATGGTGGGTATGGCAGTTGTGGAAATTTTTTCAAGTGATAAGTCTTGTTGTAAATGTGCAAAATCCTCATGAATATTAATGACCTTGTCTTGCGATAGAGATTTTTTTTTGTTGTCAACATTCATTGGATGGAAAGGTGAAGGCTAGAAGTGGTATTGTCAGTTCCTAATGCACCATTGTTCATACTAGGAGTAGGAGCTCTTGAGATCCCAAGGTCCACAACTAAAGTGCTATTGCGGGATGCCATGAGTCTATAACTTCATCTCACGAAAGTATTATCAATGGGGCACCAAACATTCATACAAGTACCACAAAGATAGGGTGAATACAAATGAAAAGTAATCTAGGATTTCTAAATGAAAATAACATAAATGTTGTTAACTGTAACCAACAAGTAACTACAAAAAACAAAAATGCAAGAAAATGCCAGAAAGATGCTAGAAATTCTATTTAAAAAGTGCAGAGGAACTGATTCGCCTAGGGTGGTGAATGAGTCCCAGTATGATTTTTTTTTTTGTTTTTCAGAAATTTTAAGATGATTGTAATGCTTTTCAAAATGTAATTAAGGATGCAAGATGCAAATTTTCTACTTTTTCTATGATATGTCATGCAAAAATGAAACATAAGCAAAGCTTTCACTAATGCAATATGAGAAGTCCTAGAATGCAAAAACAAAACAATGTGCTAATTGAATGTTGAGGAAAATGTAATCTAGGATGAAATATGTGAAAGAAATCAGAAATACAAAGTGTTCAAAATATAGTTTCACCAAAAATGAACCATAGATTTTTGGTTCCTATGGACTTCTCTAGCTCTTCTAGGGTTTTTCACCTAAAAGGAGAGGGATAGGACCCAAAAATGCTATGGGTTCATTCAAATTATGTTATGTAAGGTGTTTTCTAAGCTAAATGAAGTAAACTAAATGCAAATGAATGATCTATATGACTAAATTTCAATGCAAAACTAAGATATATGCTATGTTTGAAAACACACTATGATATGCAAACAATGAACTAAAAGATAAAATTATGTAAATCAAAAAGAAATGAGATGAAACAGAGTGCACCTGGAGGCTTAATAAAGAGTCTAGAATCTTTAGAAGGTTGTCTGAAATCACTAAAATTCCACAGTGTGACTCATTTTCCTAGGGTGGAAAATTAGTCCTACTATTGGTGAAAAAGTGTCAGAAATAGGTTTCTGACTATCAGGATCCAGAATATGAAAAAATTCAGATTTTAAGCCTTAAGCTGGGACTCATTCGCCACTAGTGGTGAATCAGTCCTCTCCCAAAAAATTGAGTAATCAGGAGACAACTCTGCAACACCAGATCTAGAAATAACTACTTGTCAGGTTGGCAAAGTCAATTCTACAGGAAACATACAAAAAACCTTCTCTAAGCTTGAAATAAGTTGATTTGACTTGAAGCACCTAGTTGACTTGTTGACCAATCTTCAATACCAAAATTCTTGTTAAATTTTCATACCTAGGTCTACAAACACACATGCACAAAGGAGAAAAATGGTTGAATGTCAGCAAATAGGGGTTTTCCTTGGTCAAACCCCACTTTGGTAATCAAACCCTTAATAAAATAATGAAATGCAAGAGGATGACAAACAAATAACATGCAAATACTATCAACTTACCAAACCCTTGATGATGCCAATCTGAAGTAATGTCAATGGATTCTTTAAAGTGCTTAAATAATGCTTGATAAGATGTTGTAAGATGCTTGAATGCTTAGATGTGTCAATGAATGCTTGAATGAGTGAGGAGATTGTAGGAGATGTAATATGAGGTGAAAATCACTTATTTATACAATCTTGTGCCTTAGTAACCCATTCATACCTCATCACAGGATGACATTAAGTGATTTTAAATAAAAACCTAAAAGGAAATTAAAAAAAATTGAATTTGGAGCCAAAGGGGACTCATTTGCCACCCATGGCGAATGGGTCCCACCTAGGACATAAAAATGGGTATCAAGAATTAAGTTGTATTTAATGTTGTTTTTTGAGCTAATATTCAATAATACACTTAATTAAAACTTATAACGGCATAAAGGGGTCAAATAAGTCATAAGAAAGGGATAAATAGTGAAGTTGTGCCTAGAAAAGTGTGAAATCTTGTTACAAGACTTTACAACACTTCAAAATAGGACTTAATGATGAGTAAAAAGGTGATTTTTAGGTAAATTGTAATGAATAGAGTCTAGAAGAGTGTAGAAATGTCTTACAACATGTTAGTGCCATTTCTAGTTCTCTCATTGTATAGCTGTGTACCCTTGTTTTTTGTGATAAAACTTTGGCTATGGGGTGTTTTTCATTTTGGCACGTGGGGTAAATGGGCTCCCACCAGGGTTGAGCTCAGCATGCTAAGTGTTCATGTCTCAGATGGCTAGATCTTTCTTTTCTTCCTTGACTTGTGTTTTTCTTTGCCTAGCGGAGGTGGGACCGGAATGGAATCAGGTTTTGGAACCTTTCTCATGCTTATGGTTTCGGGTTTTGCTCCGACCCCAGCTCTGCTCGCTTTGTTTTCCTTTTGCTTTTGGTGGGGGCAGAACCAGGTCGAGGGTTTGTCTTGGAACTTTTTGCGAGGTTCCTATTTCCATTTTGCCTCCGACTCCACGGTTTCTTTGTTCTCCTTTTGTCCCATCTCTGACTTCGTATCTTTCCTGTCTCTGGCTCTGACTTGGTCTGGTTCCCGTTCTGCTAGTCTTTTTATTCATTGACCTGCCTGGCTGGTGCACTTGCCACTTGGTCATTTTTTTGCCCCATTTTTCCATTCGTTACCAGCCCCGCTTCTACTTCGGTGTGACTTTTGGCTCTCGGGGTGACGTCTCAGTGACCTCTGCTTGTCTCCCTGAGGCCTTATCTTCTCGGCCTATGTTGGTTGTGTCAGGGAGATGTCTCCCCGACCCCCATTTGTCTGTCCGACTGTGGTGGCACCTTTTTGCTATTCGGTGTGACTTCCCTTTGGCCGCGGTGACTTTGCCATGATGTCTAGCTGATCCAATTTGAAATGTCTGAGTTGCCTATCGGAAAGACATTTCAGATGTCTTGGTGATCTATTGTGAGCTTGGGATGTTTTAGCAAAGTAGAGGATAGTCTATATAGTGTCTCCCCAAAGGTTGAAGGCTACAGTGACACAGGGTGAAAGGATGTCTTTCAGTATAATGAAGCATCATCTATGAAGTGTCTTCCCAAGTCCGTCTTCTCTTGTCGATAGTGTGTCTGTTCGGGTGTCACCATGACCTCTTGTCGAGCTCTATCTCTCTCACTGATGGGGTGTTATTCTAAGTTGAAATCTCATGCTGATGTGCACTCGGTCTCGCCGACTCAGCTGCTCGATGAAATACACAGATTCTCGCTATGGTGTCTGGCCGACTGGGCTATGTCTGGCTGACTGGTCTGCTGGGGAGGTGACCGATGTGGATCGATTTCATGAATGTATTCAATGTGGTTGGTCACCTATTTGGGCTGGAGAATTTCAATGAGGATCTCAGTTGGGATCAACGTGATGGCCCTGATTTGGTCCTGAGCCTTGAATGCTGGCTCGAGTTGGCACGATAGAGGTGGAATTTATTACAGAATTAGGGAAATGGACTGTCTGAGATGGAGACGTGGTTGAAATGGCTGAATTTTGCATTTGTGGCCTCTGGATCTATGATGATCACACCCGTGAACTTCCTGGATGGCATGGTCAATGTACCTTCCTGGTTTTACTATTGTGGCTACCCATTCCTGTACTTGCTCCTTTCGGCCTGGTTGTGTGACATTCTCCCTGTTTCACTTGACAAGAGCTTTTAAGATGATTCAGATTGGTTGGTGGAGGTTCATAGCTGAGCTGCAAGATATGCTTCCAGGTCAGCTAGGGCTTTCTCAATTAATGTTTACATAGACTCAGGCTGACTGGTAACCCTGGCTGTATAAATGTGATTTCTTTCCACTTTGTAGGGGTTCAATGGCAGTTTGAAAAAATTGTAAAGGGAACCAGTTATCTCTGGTTGGGTGGCTAGGGCTTGATCTGAAGCAAGAACACTTAAGGAAAATCATATTATTGTCAATCTTTAGGATCTAGGGCATATTTCACTGAATGTAAGGTTTCTGGATGTAAATGAAATTATGAATATGACTGATTGGATTTAAAAATCTCTCCTTGTAATGGTGTGTAGAAAATTATAATGAAACTAAATGATCAAGGATCATTTCATTTTTTGGTTTTGGTTGATGCTCTTATTTAAGGAATGAGTTAAATTGCATTAATCAATCTAGAGTTTTCTATGCATTATTAAGGGATCTGATAAGAAGTTTGATAGATTCAATCACTGGTTTATGGGTTAATAAGGTTAACTTCATAAAGACTTAGATTTCTAGAATTAAATACCCCTTCTGTTGCACATTTTCATGACTCCTTGCCCAAGGATATTGGCACTGATCTGGTGACAGTTTTATATCTTCACTAGCCTAGTTACTCAATCAGATAACAAGCATTTTAATAAATCAATTATGTTTCATGTTATTCTATATGTGTTTTATCATTCTCAGTGTGATACACACTGCTTGTTCAAAGGTTGCCAACTTTGAATGAACTTTGTTCTATCACCTATTAGGAGATTGTTTCTGCTTTGTTCAAGGGATACTCCCCCTGGTTTTCGCAGAGCCCGAAGTGTAGGAGGTGTTTCTAACCCTCGTCAATTGGTCCAGGTCCTCTGAACTGCGTTTGATTGGAGTTGGCTACTCCATAGGTAGAATAGGAGACAAACCTGGTTTGCAAGGAAAAAACCACCAACAAGATGGTGACTCTACTGGGGACCTATTTTTCATATTGAATAGAATCTCCAAGGTGTTTTATCCCACAGTTTGTTCATAGAGTCAGTCATTTGAAAACATTGATCAAGCATAGCTTATGTCCCTGCCTTTGTGTTTGTATTCCTGAGTGATTCCTAATCTTATTCTTGACAAGTTATAGTTACCAAGCTCTAAAAGTTGTGTTGCTTAATAATCTGTCCCAAGAAGCTTGGGTGGCAACTCTGAAGTCTTTGTACCAGTGTAATTAAATTTTGAAATGATATAAAAGAGATTCAGAGAAGAGGTGCAGAGAAAGTCAAGAAGGCTGAAGGAATCCCAGTTCAAATGAGGAGAACATGAGGTTATTACAGAAACCATCCAGAGCAGGAGCTAGAAGAAAAGTTGCCTAGAAACAAAGGCAAATGGGTGAAGGAAAAACCAGCACAAAAAGGTATGTCTACACTGCATCCCACCCCTGAACATCAAGTTTCTTCTCATTTCGGTTCACAGAGTGAAAGAGATTTGGTAGATTTAGATGATAATGTATCCAATGAGAGAGGGGAAGTGCATATGAAAAATATTGTAAATGAGTATTCATCAGATTATGGCCAAAATGCCATACAACAAAGGGGAAGGGGTAGATTCCAAAGGAATAATAGGAATACCCAGCATGCTAAGACCATAGAATGCCCCACTCCCACACCTCTTAGGGCTACCCATGTCCCAAATGATTCATCAACTGGAGATGATTATTCCCACAACCCATACCAAACTGCTAGTATAGCTTCTGATAGAGAGTCTACATTACCTGATGAGGATGAGATCTCTGATGATATATAAAGACTTAGTTAGAAAATTGCTGCACTAAATGAGAGTAGGAAACAGAGAGAAGCAACAAAAGAGAAAAAGATAAGAGATGCTATGGATCAGAGGGATGAGTTGCACAGAAGAGTTAAAGAGATGGAAGCCATGGATAGAATGGCAGCCCAACAAAATGAGGAGGATACCTTAGTATTGCCTGAAACCTCAGGAAGGATCCTCTATGACCCCCTAGTTGATAAGGTCATAAGTAAACCTCAAAGTAATAGAGTTGAGGAACATCTCGTTCCTCCTCCTAGGAATACCAGTAAACAGCCTCAAAATGTGGACAAAGGTAAGCGTCCTATGCAGGAAAAGAGAGGAAATGAAGGAGTAAGGATAAATGAAGGAGGTGCTGAGAAGAACATAGATCAAAATAACACTGCCTCACTTTTTGATAAGCTAACGAGAGAAAATGAGGAGTTGGAGAGAAAGACAAGGGAGATGGAATTACTTGCAGCAAACAAAGAGATGAAAAGGAAGTTTAGTTTCTTAGAAGCTACTTTGAAGGACCCTGTCCCTGATGCTCATAACACATGTGGTCGTTCTTTTTCTTCAAACCCTAACCATGGTGATAGAAGCTCACCCAAGGATAATCCTTCTAGCTCCTTTCCACCCCCTAAAGGTCATGAAAAAGTTGTCCATTTTGTTGATCTACAAGAGCCTCAAGGTCAACAATCAAGGCATGAAGATGAAAGACAGAGAGACACTGATACCCAAGGTGAAGAAAGAAGACCTATGGGAAGGAGAGTGACTCATACTGACAGATACAGGCAGTTATGTTTTGATAATATCCTTGGTTACCCAAACCCTGTACCTGATAATGCTAGGAAACATGTGCCAAAGTTTGCAGGTAACAATGCTATCAATGGTGAGGATCACCTTAAGGCTTTCCAAAGTTCTTTAGAAGACTTTGAGCTATGGGATGAGGATGTAGCCATGAAATAATTCATGCAATCTTTGATAGAGGATGTAAGAGACTGGTACATAAGTCTGCCCAATTTAAGCATTGATTCTAAGAATTCTTTCTTCATAATTTTTAGAGAGCAGTATGGTGACCAGAGTGACCCAAGGTTCAGGCTGCATGATTTCAATAATATCACAAAGGGACATAATGAAATGGCTACTAAATTTAATGCAAGATTCAAGAAAGCAATGGCTAAGGTCCCTAGTTTCCTCCGACCAAATGAAAGAGCATGTTTGGTGACTTACTGTAATGCATATGACACCAAGATGTGCTACTTGCTCAGAGATAAAGATCCACAATCTCTGCAAGAGGCTTACAAGATGGTTGTAAACATTGAAAATAATAGAAGAGCATCTGGTAAAATGGGTAGGAGAGATGACCCTAGGCTTGCCAAAGCTGCAAATCCTTCAAATGAAAAGGTGGTCAAGGATGCAACACCAAATGACAAATGGAATCAAGTTTTGAACTTACTACAGAAACAAGCAAAGGTTGAAAAGCCTCAATTTTAGAGGAATGAGAGGCCCCCAAGGTTGCAAGATTATCCATATCACACTAACTGGAATAATGGGAAGCATATCCAAAATAATCAGAGGAACTTCCATGGAGTGCCTGATCCGCTACAGAAGAATACCTCAAAAATGGCAGATGATCTGCCATGGTGTGATGCCTATGAAATGCCACACTCCTCACATCAGTGTGTTGTTATAGCCAAGGCAGTGGAAGAAAAGCAAGGCAGTTATGAGGAAGTTGATTATCCTAGCAACCCTAATGAGACTTCGAATGTGTTCATGACCAAGTCAGATTTGGAGTATGAGGAATATTCCTTTGACTGTGATGCTGACACAAATGAGACAGATATGCAAAGACAAGAAGGTCTTCTTCATCAGCAGTAAGTATTTTCTGATGGAGAAGGAGATGATCAGTTTACTGCTTACAACCTTGAAACCTATGGAATTTCTTTGAGGAGACCTTCTAATGAAGGGATAGAAAGGTATGCAGTTGCATTGGCTACCAGAGCTCAGGCTAGAAATGATATTCACCTCAAAAATAGGGTGGTAAAGGCTAATCCAGGTGATATTGATCCTAAAATGACTAGAGCTGAAAACACAAAAATTAGTACCAAAGCTAAGAAAGTCAAAGAACCATGAATTTTGGCTAAGAAAAATGATAAAGCTAAGATAACCAGTGAAGATACTTCATCAGATACAAAGATGAAAGAATTGAGGCCTGCAAATCAAAGTGATTGTAAGAAAATGGATGCACTGATTTCTCATGAAGTTATATTCCCAGAGATTCCAAGTTATGCACCAGTTGACATGTTTCAGGTCCTATCTCAGATAAGGGTCACAGTCCCACTTCTCGAGATGATGAGGATTGATGACCATAAGCATAAAACAATGGTAGTCATCAAGAGCGTTGTTGGGAACAATCAACCTAAAATGGAAGCTCAAATACCTAAAACAAGTGCAGGCCAAGTGAAGGATGATGCAGCTCAACTGAACGTAGATGAGAGTCCTGAAGTCTATCTAGGAACTACAATCACTACTAACCCTGATCTGGTCAACCCTTTCTTTCTGAGCCTAATTATCAATTGAAACTTGCTCAGAAATTGTATGATTGACTCAGGTGCCTCAAATAATGTGATGCCTGTCAAAATCATAGAGGAAATGGGCTTAAAGGTGGATAACACTTATGGAAAATGCTATGCTATGGACTCAAGGGAGATCCCTGTGATTGGAATAATAAATGAAGTATCATATAGACTGACAGCTTTCCCTGAGAAGGAACTTGTCATGAGTGTCATAGTAGCTGATATCCCTCCAGCATATGGAATGTTGTTGTCAAGGAAATGGTGTGCTTCTATGGGAGGAAGTATACGATGTGACTTATCCTTTGCTACCTTTTCCATCGATCAGTAGGCTGTTAAGATTGCCTAGGAGTCAAGGTGCAAGCATATGATTGAATCTGCTGGTAAAATAGAAGAACCTCCACTTATCAACTTTGTTGATACTAATATGGATACTGTTGATGGCATTTTCTGCACAGCAACAACTCAGACAGAATACAATATCCTATCTCTTGAAAGGTAATTTTCAACAATGAGTTATTAAAAATCACCCAAAGGTCTCTCGGGTGTTAGGTCATGACAATGCATAAACAACTCAGATAATATGTGAAATGCTGGTAATCACAATCGGACCTTACTACAAGCAAATTGTATCTTTCCAATTTATCAGATTATGCGATATGATGATCTTAAATCCTAAATCTAACTAGATAATAAAGAAATAGCAAAAGATAAGGGTGTGAAGATATGATAAGATCTAAACTATTCCTAGAATGAACAATGTCAATGACAAATATCTGGAATGGACCAATCTCAAATAACCAGTCCTTGATCAACCATCAATGAAATATCACAAGAACGGTGCAATCTTCTAAGGTATATAGATTTTCAAATCATAGATATTCATCCACAATCGAACTTAAGCACATATAACTATATGGTCCAGGTTGACTTCACCAGCCTACTACAATCAGATAGTTACTGGGAGTATAGACCAGAGATTGCTACAAACATTCCAAATATGAAATCATGCACATCACTCACCAAATTAACTTAACTCTAAAATAATAAATCACAAATCTTTAAGCAATTTGAAAGATGAAACAACAGGAACCATGCAAGATAAACTGACACAAGAGATATCACCAGGAAAACCACAATGTCTTCAATTGTATTAGATCATCAAAATGCTGCAACAATTCCACTATTCTGTAATAATGTTTGCTTCAAGAAATTAACTACTACTTCTACTACCAAATTCTCTAGCTCTTTGGTCTAACTTGTCTCTATTATTTCTAGCTAACCCTTTACAATGAGGCAAGAATGCCCTTTTATAGCAAATTCTCAAGACATGTCGGCCCAGCCAAACATTTACAAAATAAAACAGCTAAAACAAGTCAACCTTAGGAATTCAAAATAAGGCACACATTAAATGCCGATATATCATCAAGGTTGGCCTAGAAACGGTCCCTAATGTAGCCCGGATCAATACATGCCCTATAATAATAGGGAAGCAAAAATCTCCAAAATGGCATTAACTACCACCTCCCTTATCTTTACTCTGGGCCAATGATCCCTGAACCCTCAAAAACACTTTATCCAGCTCGGTGATAGGTGGCAAAGGAAAGATCCTAAGCTGACATCCTATGGAGCCAATCTCCTCCTTTGACTACTTAACAGTCTAATTCCAATCATCTTTGTGGGCTTGATATTTATCCATTACTGCAGGATAAGTTGCTGCATCATCCAGCTGGTGTCCTGTTATGACATTCTCAGAATCTGGGGCATAAACATCATGCCACCATTCCCTTAGTTGTTCCAGACTTAGGTACTTAGGAGCAATCTTTCTCCTCCCAGTCATGACCTCAAAAAATGCAATGCATCCCTCATATACTCCGGTCAGGTCGCCATCTATTTGTTTCTTTCGTTTCTAAATCTTCCTCATGGCCTTCTGCCGAATCTGCAGGGCCTCAAACCATTCCCACGGTTCACTAAGTCTAGAGGAAGGAAGGATCCCATCTGCAGCCAATTGATCTTTACCATATTCCATGATGACTTTGGATTTCTACAGTAGAAGGTCCATGTCCTCCTTATCTTGAGATAGCACATATTCCAGCAATTCCTTGGCTCTGACTGCATCCTTTCCAACTGAAAGGATTTCCTTGATGGCATCATCTCCTTTTTCTTGTACATCCTTCAACCAATCTGTTGCAGTTTGAGCAGAGGCCTTCATCTTTTCAATTTCAGAAATAGTTTCTTTAGGCAAGAAACCAGCAGTGGCAGAAGAAGATGGGTGAAGGGATTGCAGGGGTTTCATCACATCTTCCAAGCATTTCCTAAGTCTCTCAATTTCCTTTCTCAGCTCATGCTTGGTCTAAGTCTCTTTCTTTAACCTGCCAATTATCACAACACTGGACCCTTCATACTGCTCTATATTTTGTTCCATAGATGCTGGTCCAAGGTTGAAAGTTTGTACATTGTAATCTGTACCAGTGACTTCTTCTCTAGTCTTGTCTGCAGTAGGGGTGGCAATGTGGATCACTCTATTGTTTACCTCATCCCTTTCTATTCTTGAAACCACTTTAGCTGCCTTCTTCTTCTTACCTTTACCAATCTTAGACAACATCTCATCCCAATCCAAAGGAGTGTCTTCAACAACAACTTGTTTCTTCCTCGTGATTTCCTTTTCAAGCCAATCCGGGACAACAGGTTCTACCTGGATTTCCTCTGTTTTTGCCTCTTCATGCTGTTATGTTGTTGTCTCCTCTTCCTTTTCAGGGAACTGTTCACCTTGATCACCTTCTTCAACCTCTACCTCTTGCACTGGCGATGGGGTTCTGACAGGAATACTTTCTTTTTTAGGTGATCCATTACCCTTGCTACTTGCCGGAGAATCCTCATATTGTACTAGAGGTGAAGGATTCTTTTCCACCTCTTCAACTTCGAGCTTAGCTGCCATACCATAGAGTGCTCATTCCTTAAAAGGTTCTGCCTCTCCACTAGTCTCATGTTCCTACAAAATTTCTTGCTCAAGCACGCTTGGTGGAGGAGAAGCAGCCTTACATGGCTCCACAGCTGGTAACTTTGGAAAAGAGTCCATCTTTTGCACAGTTTCCTTAGGGGACGGAGTCTTGGATCTCCTCATATAAACTTTGGTCTTCTCTCCTGAACTCTCCACATCAACAATCGGAGGCTCGTCCTTAGAGGTAGCCTAACTTTTCTTCTTTGAACCCCTAGTTGTTCTCGTCCTCTTTGGTGGTGGAGGAACATCCTCTTCTTCTGGATTTTCTAACTCTTCCTCATCAGAGGACCTGCCTATCTTCAAAGCCCGACTTCTTTTCTTTCCTTTTGGCTTTCTTTTTGGTTCCATCTCACTTTCTTTAGGGCCTCTGATCTTTATTTTGAAAGGTGAGCTTTTTTGAGTTTTCCCTTTGGGGTCGTCTTCCCCGGATTCCTTTGAAGTAGACATAGGATTAATATTTCTCATCAAATTAAAGGTACATGATACCTTCTCAGTCTCCAACTCCCAAACCTTATGTTTTAGCCATGAAGTGGTAAATTTCATGATAGGGGCCATTAGGTCTTCCAACTCTGTGACCTCATCCTCGTTCTAGTTTATTTCCTTGATTGACCTATCCTTAACAGATTCATAGGCATGGTCTTGCATCAAATTTCCATCATCTTCTAACTGGTCAGGGATTAACTTAACATTATATTGTATGATCACATCAACAGGGAGTCTTGAATAATTTCTCTTCCTTGCCTCAAAATCATCTTTGATATTGGCCCAATAGTCTTCTAGGTCATCCTTATGACGGTACTCTTTGGTGGCCTTCTTCTGTGCTTCCCCAGTGATATCAAAATTTATTCTTTTGGAGTGGAAGGAGAGGCCATGAGCTACCAACTCGTCACTTCTTTTGTGTGCTGATTGAATGGAAGGGCACACCTCTGCTACGCCAATTCCAAGAGGGAAATCCCTGCCAAAACCTATTTTATGCTTCTCCTTCTTGACAATTGCATCAAACTCACATATTTGTCTCACCAATTCCAATAACACGATATGATCAGTAGGGTATCGAGGAAACCTATACGGAGCAGTCGGGCATCCATCAATTCTGATGTAGGAGAAGGTAGGAAACTGAATGAACCAGGCCCCATATCTCTTTATCAACTCCTTCACTCCATGTGACAATCTCACATGCTCCGCATTTTGAAGCATCCTAGTGATGTGTATTGTGAATGCATCATTGGCCCTTCTATAATCCTGGTGTCCTAGGTGCAATTCCGGATAAATCTCATAAACAATGTCCTGTCCAAATGTCCCTCGTGGATTCAAACCCCTGTATGGGTAGAATCTTGCCAACACATACATGACATAGGAGGACATGGTGAACCTCTTAGTTTCCAGGACGTCCCTCAGCTGCTTGTCAATTATGGTGCTGATAAGTCCTGCCCAGTGGTAGTTGGTTCCTTGTTCAATTTTGGTGATCACATGGACCATCCAACTCTCTAACACCCCAGTGGTCTTCAAACCTGCTACCTTACTCAAAAATGTTATAGCATCATAAATGTCCATCCTGAATTTAACCCTGTGCAACTGATTGGGCAGTTTAGAGTAATGTGATTTTGGCTTTTCCAACTAGGAATTGATCATCTGTTGAGCTTTAGCCAGCTCGTTCTCATAATATGTCCTAGCTAGATCCATGTTCAGAGCACATACCAAAGGAAAATCTGGCATGTCAAAGGCTTGGGCAATAGAAACAGGACTAAAATTTTCCAAGACTCTTCCTTCAGTGTTGACAACCCTTTGTGTATCAAAGTCATACTGTCGGGCACACTCAAGTATCAGCTCATAGCATTGGATCGCCGGAGGAAACCTTGCCACTTGAACAAGTCCAGACTTCATCATTCCCTATCTCAGGACTGACAGATCCTTCTGAGCTGTCCTCTATTTATACTCTTCATATCTCTAGGCCCCAACATTGGTGTCAGACACTTCGGACCACACAAAAGATATCTTGCTTTCTGGCAGCTGGCTCCTGGTGTCTAACCTTAATCTTTTTGCCTCTGAGATGGAGGACCCCTCCGTGTCACCTTTGGACTTTCCTGTAGCGGCATTGCTTGATTCAGCCCGCACTCACAAAAAATTGTCATAAGTATCCAATTATCATGCATGTTCCAGTCCAAAGGTTAGCATAAAATCATATAAAGCAGTTAAGAACTATCACAAATTGTCAATCTTTGAAAATCTGGAAAAATAGAACAATCTGAGAAAACAAGGTAAGCCGGGAAAATCCAGTCGGGGCAGAATTTCAGAGAAATCTGACCTAGACAGATTCCTATTGCCAAAACATCATTAGTCAAATAAATCGCTAGTACAGACAAAAGATCATGAAATTCATTCATTGGCAATAAGAAATTAGCATTTAACCTTTACTCCATGAATCCTATCTTCGGAAAATCGAAAGAAATAAAACCAGACAGGAAAACTGGAAAAGTCCGGACAGGAAGGATTTCCGCGGATAGTTCAAATATTCCAGAATTCGCTATACCCCACAGAATTGGCCGAAACCTGGAAAATTTAAGTGTGCAAAAATTTTGCGGACACCACGGGAACCCAACGAAAGACAACACACGAACCAGCGACTGAATGTTCATGCAAAACCTTACTAATTGGGATTCGAATGATTTCAAAATCGACGTCAACAATCAAGATTCAAAATGCAAATGAATTTAAGTTCTCAAGGCTCTCAAATGGCGAGTTCTCATGGCAAAACAACGATGCCCTAATTTTGACTAATAAACCTCTTGCCATGAAAACCAGGGTTATTCCGGGGTTTGGAATACTACCCGTAAGGATGGATCTAAAGCATTTGAATCTTCACAAGGAAGGGGACTAGTTTTAACATTGATGGAGGATATGTAAATCGCCACAATTTCATCAACCCCAACGAGATTTGGGCAAAGTATTGAAAACCCTAACCTCACAGGATACAACAAATTACGCACTTAGGACAAAAATTCGACCCATAACACCATTCGAATGAATGCACCCATCATCTAATGAATAAATACAAGCACACATGGCATGGGTGATGAGGTTTTCACGAAGAGATGGGTCCAACCCTAATTCGATAAGAAGAAAATTGTGACTAAACATGGGCCGACCCAAAATGACCATCAATCGACTCAGAAAACTCAATCATTGAGTAAACAAATGAAAGGGCCATCGACAACTTACCATGGATTGACCCAAATGAAACTCGAGCTTGAAGAAGCGACCACAAAGAAAACATGCCCTAGCAACGAAAACTCTGACACTAGCGCCCAAACAATCCACATGCAAGCGATTTAAGATCAATCCTCAACGCTCGAATGAAAACTCTCGATCGCCAGAGCATCAAGCAAATGAATAATGAAATTGGAATGATGCCCAAAAGACTTTAAATCCACCCATATACGCGTCTAAGCAAAGGTACCTCGAGCATTAATGAGCGACAAGACGTGTCTGAAAATCTAGAAACCCGAGCCCAGGACAAAATTTTGGAAAATCCCAAGATACGCGGAAAATTTGGATGAACACAGATTTCGCGGATATGGCAGAAATCGAGATTTTAGCAAAGTTCAGGATTTTGGTGCAGTCTAGGAAAATCCGCCAAACCCAGAAAATCCCGGAGTCAAGCAAAAACCCGGATTCAAAAAATTTAGCAATGAACAGACAATGAAACAGAACCTGAGAAAATCCGCCGGAACTGGAAAATCCTGGAGTCAGGTCAAAACCCGGATTTTCACCAAAAGCCAGTTTAAACCAATTTAAGCCTCAAGGCAAGACCAAGGCCACCAAGACCAACATCTCAAGACCTCAAAAAGACAAAACCAATAAAACCAAAGGTCAAAAGACATCCCGAAAAGAGGGTCCCTACTCGAAGTGGGGCGTGTGTGCAAAATTGCACAACAAATGGCGACTCCGCTGGGGAAATGCTCCTGAGCATTTCGATGAAAAATTGGAATCAAGAACCCAAAACTCATGGTTTCAACTCACCTATCCTGCCACCACCCATGTTAAAACAAAGAAGCCCCCTAGTCATCCAAACTTTCCTATACCAGGGTCAAAGTGTGTGCATATGCATTCATTATCCTCCTTTAGTTGCAACAAGAACCAAACTTGGTATGAACAAGCTACATAAAGATTCATACTCTAAAAGTAACATGGATAGAGTCTCGCTGCCAGTCAAGCATCCATAGCCCCGACGAGGTTATCGTTGTGATCCTCCTGAACATAGCTCTACTACCAGTCAGGCGTTCATAGCCCCGGTAGAGATATTTAGATCCCCCTGATAAGTTGAATTCAAACCTTTTAATTTTCAATATTTTCTCTTTTTTTCTTTTTTTTTGATATTTTTTTTCTTTGCACTCATTTCATTCAACCTGTGAACAGTGAAGTCCACACTCAGGGCTGAGAACCACAGTGGCACTAGAGCAGAAAAAGGATTTTTCACTTGTTCAAACTTCATAAGGACCTTATGCAACTTCAGGTATCTTTAATTTAAAATATGAGACCCCAATGTGTTCCTGTTCAAACTGACTAGAAAACCCTTTGCCTCAGCACAAGGATAAGTGACATTAGGTAGGAAATTCATACCATAATGCCCTGGAAGGATGATTAGAGTTTGTAAAAGAAATACCAAGAACATCAGACCTACTTTGTCACCACTGTCATACAAGTGCAACCAGGGATCCCCAAAAGGAGAAGGAACCGAGAGCAAGAGCGACGCAAACCAAAACAAACAAACCAAAGAAAACCAAGCAAAGCAAAAGGAAACCTACTCTAACCGAACAAAACAACAGAAAGCAACCTAAACTAACTATATACAAAGGAGGGAGCTGAAAACAGCTCAGGACTGGAAATAATGCTTCAAATACTGCCCATTGACAGGCAGTGGAATATCTTCTCCCGTGAGAGTCTTCAGACGGAAGGCATTGTTTCCAAGTATTTCAGCAATCTAATATGGGCCAAGCCAAAAAATTTCAAATTTACCATGGTCCCCTTTTCGATCATGAGGCTTATCCCAGTACAGGACTAGGTCAGAAATCCTAAAGGCTTCAATCTTAGCCCTCCTGTCAAACCACCTCTTGACTACCCCCTAATGTTTAGAAAAATTCTCAAGGGCATTATCTCGTTTCTCTTCAAGGTGTAATAGTTCTGTTAGCCTAGCCTCCCTTCTGTCCCCCTCATCATAAAACTCATTTATAAAGTGTAAAGTTGGGATCTTGAGTTGAATAGGGAATACTGGCTCTAGACCGTATACCAAGTGATAAGGAGATGTTCCAATGGATGATTTAAGTCTTGTACGATCTGCCCAAAGGGAAAACTAAAGCTGGGTATGCCAGTCTTTTGGGTTCCTCTCTAACAGCTTACGGATGACAGTCACTAAGTTCTTATTAGAGGACTCTGCTAAGCCATTACCCTGAGGATAATAATTGGACACAAATTTCACAATAATGCCATGATCGAAAGCCCAATTTGAAAATCTTAAAGATGTGAAAGCAGGAGCATTATCATAGACAACAGCAATGGGGCATCCAAATCGATTAAGAATAGCAGACTCCAAGAAATCAATCACTACCTCAGATGTACATTGCCTACAAGCAAAAGCTTCAGTCCATCTTGTGAAATAATTAGTAATAGTGAGAATGTACCTGTGTCCTGTAGAAGATGGTGGGTTGATGGGGCCTATGAAATCCATACCCCACTGAGCAAAAGGCCTTACCTCAGTGACCGGTTGGAGCGGAAGCACTGCATACCTTTCCCTTGTTGCTGCAGTCTGGCACGCGTGACAGGTCCTGACATGATGGTGGACGTCTTTGAATAGCGTGGGCCAATAATATCCTGCCCTCAAAATCTGATTTGCTGTGGTAATTGCAGAACCATGGCCAGTGCCATACTTTTTTTGAAATTCATTTATCACTTTTTCAGCTTCCTGTTTCCCAAGACACCTCAAATAAATGTCCTCATGATTTTTCTTGTATAAAACAACTCCCTTTAGCATGAAACTGTCACTCTTCAATCATAGGTCTCTCCTCTGAACATCATTAAGATGACCTGGAGATCGTTGGTTCAGCAAATAATAAACTATGTCATCATACCAGCCATCTGGGGAAACCTCCTCAATGTTATAATTCTGGACAGTCAGTTCAAGACCTATTTCTGCCATAGTCTGAGTAAGTCCCTGTCCTCTTACCAACTTCATGGGCTGGATCTCAATATCGTACTCTTGTAGCATTGTCACCCACTTAGCTCTATGCTCTCCTAGCTCATTTTGCATCAGAAGTAACTTGACTGCGGGGTCTGGGACAACTACATAAACCTTATTCTTGAGGATATAATGTCTGAATTTCTTCACTGCTCTAACCAAAGCATATGCTTGCTTTTCTACACTTGGGTATCTCAACTCAACATCTTTTAATGGTGCATTCATAAAGGCAATGGGATGCTCATTTCCCTCATTAGACTTTTGAGTTAGCATTCCTGCACATGAGTGGTCTGAAGCAAATGAATAGATGTGAAAAGACTTGTTGTAATTAGGGCTTACCAATACTGGAGCATCAACAATAGCTCTTTTGATTTCTGCAAATTCTTCCTTTGCTTCCGTAATCCATTCGATCTTAGCATCCTGCTTCAACATTTCATTCAGTGGCTTAACAGTTTCAGCAAATCCAGTAATGAATTTTCTGACGAAGTTGATCTTGCCGAAGAAAGATTTCATTTCCTTTTTGCTAGCAGGTGGCTGAATCTTCAATATAGCCTCCACTCTTTCTGGATCGATAGCAATTCCCTTTTCTGAAATCACATGTCCTAGTAGCTTCCCCTCTGTTACTCTGAAAATACACTTTTTAGGATTCAAGGATATGCCAAATTCCCTGCACCTTTGAAACACTTTGTGCAAATCTGAGATGTGATCCCCTCTATTTTTTGAAAAAACAATCAGATCGTCCATATAAATAATGATGCATTTGCCTATGATATCTTTAAAAGCAATATCCATAGCCCTTTGAAATGTAGCCCCTGCATTAATGAGTCCAAAAGGCATCCTCCTGTAGGCAAAGGTACCCCATTTAGTTGTGAAAGCAGTCTTATGCCTATCCTCGTATTGAACCATTACTTGGTTGTACCCTGAATAACCGTCTAAAAAGGACATCATCTGAGATCCATTAACTACTTGAAGTACTTCATCCAATGAAGGGACTTGATAGTTGTCTTTTTCTGAAGATCTGTTCAAATTCCTGAAATCAACACAGAGTCTGATTTCACCATTCTTTTTCCTTATTGGGACTAGGTTTGCCACCCATGTTGAATGCCTAACAGGAAATATAATTTTGGCAAACAGTAACTTCTGGACTTCTTTTTGTATGATTGGTTCCAGTAATGCATTAATTGGTCTCTGCCTTTGCCTAAAAGGCTTGGCACCTAGCTTCAGGGGGATAGTATGAGTTATGATCGATGTATCATAAGTTTTCAAGTCTTCATAACTCCAGGCTACTATATCAGGAAAGCTACGTAATGCTGCAATTATTCCTTGTCTTTCTTCTGGAATGCATACCTTGCCAATAAAAATGTTCTTGGCATTATCTTCAGTTCCCATATTATAAGTATCACACTGTCCATTAATAGACTCCTTCTTTGATTCTTGTTCCTGATCCTTGATTTTATCCATATCAAAAATTCTTTCCAACTGTACCATTCCCATTGGAATAGTATTTGATTTTAGATTCATCACTCCTTCTAAATCCAGTTCTGCTTCCTGGAGCTCTGTTTCATCAATGATTTGGGAAGCAAAAATGTCTGTATTTGTGATAAAATCTAGAATATGTTTGTCATCTTCGAACACCTGAAAGTTAGTGACATTGTCCGGGACTGAAGGCACAGGAGTCAATTCTATAGTGAACTTCTTCAAACCTGACAAAGATAAAGGCTGCAGTGTGCTTGCGGCCTAAGCCAAAGAATCCGTAGTTTGATTCTTTTTTTTTGGTATCAATTGAATATTAAAGGCATCAAATCCCTCAATGAGGTCCCACACTCTATGCCTATAATTAGTCATTCTTCTATCGTGGCATGAATATTATCTCCTTACTTGCTTAATTACTAACTCAGAATCACCAAAAACTTGCAGAATCTTAACCTTTTTCTTAAGTGCCATAAGAATTCCATGAATTAACGCCTCATATTCCGCTACATTGTTAGTACAGTGAAATTGAAACCTATGGGCTGCAAAGAAATTCTTACCTTTTGGATTGATTAGTTCAAACCCTGCCCCAGCTCCATGCTTGGACTTGGATCCATCAAATCTGAGTGTCCAACACTCAACAGCTGTAATCTTCTTCATCACATCCTTCAGCTGAATATTGCCAGATGGTTTTTTAGACAATGCAAGCTTCTTTTCTTGATAGTCTTTCTGAGGATCTTGCATATTTTTTTTAACTGCTAGGGTTGGATTCATGCATTTCTGTACTTGTTATACTACTGTTTGGCATAAACAACACTCCAACTCTGAATGGGAAGCATTATGAACTCTACACCAATTAGGTATTCAAAGCTTGTCCTTTTGCCTAAGTGAATTTGACTTTCAATACACTGCTTGATGAATTCCTGAAAACTGTCTAATAGGCTGATCTGATTATCTTCAGTTTCCTCTTCTTCCTCCACTGATTTTGTCAAAACAGTAACAGGGCTGGATCCTATTTCTGCATCGATAGGCATTGTGTGCAACATCAATACCTCCTCTGAGTCTGACTCCTCATATTGTGTCGACAACATATAATTTCCCATGCCAACTTCTGATATCAGAACTTTTGTTGAAGTCTTTTGGTATTCTGTAATCATGTATTTCATTCTTGGCTCTCTCTCAATCCTGATCTGATTAGGCACTCCTTTCTAGGGAAGCCACATGTGAGAGTGATCAGTAGACACATAACCATTCAAAGCCTTCGTAAAATCTCTTCCTAGGATCAAACCATACGCATCAGGGATATCAGCTACTTGAATATTGATAACCTATTGAATCCTTGGGTCAGAAGCTATCTACATGTGAATCATGTTTAGTTCTCCCACCACATTTACTTCAATTCTATCCAATTGAGTTATCCTCTTCTGAGAGTCAGCAGGTGTAATCCCTAAAGCTCTACACACTCCAAATGGCATAACATTGGTGGAAGCACCAAAATCTACTAAATAATTGTGTAGATTCTTACCAAATATGCGCACAGAGATAAAAAATGGTGGGGTTTTTTTCTTCCCTTGAAACAGAGTTGGCTGGGTATCTACCTGAGCCACTTGAGTCTTGTCCTTTTCCTTTCCTTTGTCTTCAGGGGGAAATTCAATCTGAGTGTGTGCCTGATCTTGTGTTTTCACGGGCTGAGAACTAGAAATTTTGTATTTATGCTCATTAGAAGGTTTATCCAAAGACACAGGATGTGCATCATAAGTACCTAAAACTGCCTTCATAATGGGAGGGAACCTTAATAACTCAAATGTTGGAAGATATACCTTCAATTTCTTGAACTCCTCAGCAACATACGAAGCCATCTGCTCCTCATTCATATCAGTGGAGATTTCCCTATAAGGTTCCTCCGCCTTGTCCTTGCCTACTTGAATAGCCTTTTCCTTCTGTGGGTCAATTTGGGCCTGTCTTTCCTTCGAAAGGTATTGTCTGGAAACATGTGGATAGAATGAATTATTGCTAGCATCAGGATCTGGGGGAGTACTGAAGTTGTTAGGAAGAATGGAAGTGGTGAAAGGTCCCCCAGCCTATGGGCCCCTATGAGGCATATCTCTCAGACCTTGCCTCTGGAACATCTGTACTTCCTCAACATAAGCTTCTTCCTGATCGAGGGGACCATTATCATTCATCGTTTCTTCATTGAATAACTGAACCACCTCGTTGCCATTGCAGATTTGATCTGTTTTCCCCTCCTGAGAATCAGATTCCTCCTCTGGTACATTTTCTTTACTTGTTGGGAAGGGAGCGTGATTTAATACTAGCACAAGAGAATCATAGGGGGTAGAAGGTACCATCTCCTGCCCATTTGCATTATTCTCCACCTCATACTGGAAAATGGAAGCTGTGGTTTGAAACTCTGGACATTCTAGTTCTGAATGTTGGCTTGTCTGATGGAGCATACACCATCCTGACAGGGCAGCCTCAGCCAAATATACACCACTAGGAGGCTTGTCTTGACTGACTGGCTAATTTGCAGATTGGTTGACAGGTTGATCCAAGGGAGTAGGAACTCCCCCATTATTGGGTCCTGTATTCCATGTTTTGTTATGTCCTTTGGATTGCCTCTTATCGAATCCTAATCTACTACCTTTCCCTCTATCAAAATTCTATCTCCTATCATTATTGTAGCCTCTGTCATTGTTGTAACCCCTATCCTGATTATATCCTCTATCATTATAGAATCCTCTCTCATTACACTGTCCTTTGTCAAAATTCTTCCCTTGTGGAAATTCCCTATTCTGATTGGATTGTATATTCTTCTGAGTATCTTGTAATTGGCTATTTTGATTCCTTAAGTAGGTCACTTCTAGGTTCAGCTTCTTTATCTGCTCATCCATTTCATCAATCCTTTCTTTATTTGGATCTTCATAAGGGGGCCAGCCTGGGTTACTCTGAGGAGGGACATGCATCATAGCAGATCCCATAGACTGATGGAACACTTCAGAGTTCTGCAAATAGGTAGGGAAGCTATTCAGCTGTGGCTGATACATGGGCTGGTTAACCTACTGCTGGGAAAAATTCATCATAAGAGAAACCTGGCTCATGGGAAGACCAGGATGTGGCACTAATGGTAATTGAGGTACTGGATTCATGATTGGGGTATGATTGGTAAGTGCCTGATTTACTGCCTGAACCTGATTGGGATGTGCAACTGGTCCTAGAGAAGGCAACTGTCCAGTCACATGTTGCCTCAGATATGTGCTAAGCTTAACAGCTTCTGTATAAGCATCAATTAGGTTAGCTGGAGGGTTAGGTCTCCACTTTAGAAAGGTGGCTATGAGGCTATCCAATGCTTCGTAATAGACTCCCAGGGCTGTATTGTTATCCAAAACATAAGGATCTTGAAGTCTGGTGTACGCACGGTGAAAAATATTATTGAAACTAGATATTGGTTCGTTAACCTCTCTCTTGACTCTGGTGAATTGCAAATACAATTCGTTGGCACTGATGGGTATTCTAAACTTGTGTAAAAAGGCAGTTTCAAGATCATTCCAATTAAGAATTGAGCCAGATGGGAGGTGATTGTACCAGTAAAAATCCTCTTCCCCTAGTGAATAGGGAAACAACCTACAGACAACATCCTCATGAACAATCCCTCTATCTTTGAGACAGGTTTGAAAAATCCTTATGTGTTCTTCCGCAGTTATATTTGGGTCATTAACATGGAATTATGAACAAAAGTGTTCAGGGTTTTTGGGCATAACATTGTAAGCGTTTAAAAACAAAGGAGATGGATTATTAGCAAGGAAGGCCATTGGTAATAATAGGGGAGGTGGTTGTGGTTGGTTTACGACAGGCTGAGGTTGTTGAAAGGGAACTGCCTCAGGGATGGGTATGGCTTCAACTTCTGGATGTGAAGATATGGATGATGCTGATGAAGGGATGGGTGATGATGATTCTCCCCTTTCTCGAGTCCTTCTTGACCTAGTGGGGAACTATAATTCCTATAAATCTTCCTCTCCTGCGGTAGATCTGGTGTTTCTTCTATATCTCTCAGGAGAGATGGTGTTCAAGAAATGATCTAGTGTGCTCATTTAGGCCCACCTTCTAGCGCCAATCAATTGATGGTGTTTTCTGCATAGCAACAACTCAGATAGAATACAATATCCTATCTCTCTTGAAAGGTAATTTTCAACAATGAGTTATTAAAAATTACCCCAAGGTCTCTCGGGTGTCAGGTCATGACAATGCATAAACAACTCAGATAATATGTGAAATGTTGGTAATCACAATCAGACCTTACTACAAGCAAACTGTATCTTTCCAATTTATCAGATTATGTGATATGATGATCTTAAATCCTAAATCTAACCAGATAATAAAGAAATAGCAAAAGATAAGGGTGCGAAGATATGATAAGATCTAAACTATTCCTAGAATGAACAATGCCAATGACAGATATCTGGAATGGACCAATCTCAAATAACCAGTCCTTGATCAACCCTTAATGCAATATCACAAGAATGGTGCAATCTTCTAAGGTATATAAATTTTCAAATCATAGATATTCATCCACAATCGAACTTAAGCACATATAACTATATGGTCTAGGTTGACTTCACCAGCCTACTACAATCAGATAGTTACTGGGAGTATAAACCAGAGATTGCCAAACATTCCAAATATGAAATCATGCACATCACTCACCAAATTAACTTAACTCTAAAATACTAAATCACAAATCTTTAAGCAATTTGAAAGATGAAACAACAGGAACCATGCAAGATAAACTAACACAAGAGATATCACCAGGAAAACAACAATGTCTTCAATTGTATTAGATCATCAAAATGTTGCAACAATTCCACTGTTCTGTAACAAAGTTTTCTTCAAGAAATTAACTACTACTTCTACTACAAAATGCTCTAGCTCTTTGGTCCAACTTGTCTCTATTATTTCTAGCTAACCCTTTACAATGAGGCAAGAATGCCCTTTATAGCAAATTCTCAAGACATGTCGGCCTTAGGAATTCAAAATAAGGCACACATTAAATGCCGATATATCATCAAGGTTGGACTAGACACGGTCCCCAATGTAGCCCAGATCAATACATGCCCTATAATAATAGGGAAGCACAAATCTCCAAAATGGCATTAACTACCGCCTCCCTTATTTTTACTCTGGGCCAATGATCCCTGAACCCTCAAAAACACTTTATCCAGCTCAGTGATAGGTGGCAAAGGAAAGATCCTAAGCTGACATCCTATGGATCCAATCTCCTCCTTTGACTGCTTAACAGTCTAATTCCAATCATCTTTGTGGGCTTGATATTTATCCATTACTACCAGATAAGTTGCTGCATCATCCAGCTGGTGTCCTGTTATGACATTCTCAGAATCTGGGGCATAAACATCATGCCACCATTCCCTTAGTTGTTCCATACTTAGGTACTTAGGAGCAATCTTTCTCCTGCCAGTCATGACCTCAAAAAATGCAATACATCCCTCATATACTCTGGTCAGGTCGCCATCTATTTGTTTCTTTCGTTTCTGACTCTTCCTCATGGCCTTCTACTGAATCTGCAGGGCCTCAAACCATTCCCACGGTTCACAAAGTCTAGAGGAAGGAAGGATCCCATCCGCAGCCAATTGATCTTTACCATATTCCATGATGACTTTGGATTTCTGCAGTAGAAAGTCCATGTCCTCCTTATCTTGAGATAAAACATATTCCAGCAATTCCTTGGCTCTGACTGCATCTTTTCCAACTGAAAGTATTTCCTTGATGGCATTGTCTCCTTTTTCTTGTACATCCTTCAACCAATCTGTTGCAGTTTGAGCAGAGGCCTTCATCTTTTCAATTTCAGAAATGGTTTCTTTAGGCAAGAAACCAGGAGTGGCAGAAGAAGATGGGTGAAGGGATTGCAGGGGTTTCATCACATCTTCCAAGCATTTCCTAAGTCTCTCATTTTCCTTTCTTAGCTCATGCTTGGTCTGAGTCTCTTTCTTTAACCTGCCAATTATCACAGCACTGGACCCTTCATAATCCTCTATATCTTGTTCCACAAATGCTGGTCCAAGGTTGAAAGTTTGTACATTGTAATCTGTACCAGTGACTTCTTCTCTAGTCTTTTCTGCAGCAGGGGTGGCAATGTGGATCACTCTGTTGTTTACCTCATCCCTTTCTATTCTTGAAACCACTTTAGCCGCCTTCTTCTTCTTACCTTTACCAATCTTAGACAACATCTCATCCCAATCCAAAGGAGTGTCTTCAACAACAACTTGTTTCTTCCTCGTGATTTCCTTTTCAAGCCAATCTGGGACAACAGGTTCTACCTAGATTTCCTCTATTTTTGCCTCTTCATGCTATTCTGTTGTTGTCTCCTCTTCCTTTTCAGGGAACTGCTCACCTTGATCACCTTCTTCAACCTCTACCTCTTGCACCGGTGATGGGGTTATGACAGGAATACTTTCTTTTTCAGGTGATCCATTACCCTTGCTACTTGCCAGAGAATCCTCATATTGTACTAGAGGAGAAGGATGCTTTTCCACCTCTTCAACTTCGAGCTCAGCTGCCATAATAAAGAGTGCTCCTTGCTTGAAAGGTTCTACCTCTCCATTGGTCTCATGTTCCTCAAAAATTTCTTGCTTAGGTACACTTGGTGGAGGAGAAGCAGCCTTAGATGGCTCCACAACTGGTAACTTTGGAGAAGAGTCCATCTTTTGCATAGTTTCCTTAGGGGACAGAGTCCTGGATCTCCTCATATAAACTTTGGTCTTCTCTACTGAACTCTCCACATCAACAATCGGAGGCTCATCCTTAGAGGTAGCCTAACTTTTATTCTTTGAACCCCTAGCTGTTCTCGTCCTCTTTGGTGGTGGAGGAACATCCTCTTCTTCTGGATTTTCTAACTCTTCCTCATTAGAGGACCTGCCTATCTTCAAAGCCCGACTTCTTTTCTTTCCTTTTGGCTTTCTTTTTGGTTCTGGCTCACTTTCTTTAGGGCCTCTGATCTTTATTTTGAAAGGTGAGCTTTTTTGAGTTTTCCCTTTGGGGTCGTCTTCCCCGGATTCCTCTAAAGTAGACATAGGATTAAGATTTCCCATCAAATTAAAGGTACATGATACCTTCTCACTCTCCAACTCCCAAACCTTATGTTTTAGCCATGAAGTGGTAAATTTCATGACAGGGGCCATTAGGTCTTCCAACTCTGTGACCTCATCCTCATTCCAGTTTATTTCCCCGATTGACCTATCCTTAATAGATTCATAGGCATGGTCTTGCATCAAATTTCCATCATCTTCTAACTGGTCAGGGATTAACTTAACATTATATTGTCTGATTGCATCAACAGGGAGCCTTGAATACTTTTTCTTCCTTGCCTCAAAATCATCTTTGATATTGGCCCAATAGTCTTCTAGGTCATCCTTATGACGGTACTCTTTGGTGGCCTTCTTCTGTGCTTCCCCGGTGATATCAAAATTTGTTCTTTTGGAGTGGAAGGAGAGGCCATGAGCTGCCAACACGTCACTTGCTGTGTGTGCTGATTGAATGGAAGGGCACACCTCTGCTATGCCAATTCCAAGAGGGAAATCCCTGCCAAAACCTATTTTATGCTTCTCCTTCTTGATAATTGCATCAAACTCACATATTTGTCTCACCAATTCCAATAACACAATATGATCAGTAGGGTATCTAGGCAACTTGTACGGAGTAGCCGGGCATCCATCAATTCTAATGTAGGAGAAGGTAGGAAACTGAATGAACCAGGCCCCATATCTCTTTATCAACTCCTTTACTCCATCTGACAATCTCACATGCTCGGCATTTTGAAGCATCCTAGTGATGTGCATTGTGAATGCATCATTGGCCCTTCTATAATCCCGGTGTCCTAGGTGCAATTCCGGATAAATCTCATAAACAATGTCCTGTCCAAATGTCCCTCGTGGATTCAAACCCCTATATGGGTAGAATCTTGCCAACACATACATGACATAGGAGGACATGGTGAACCTCTTAGTTTCCAGGGCGTCCCTCAGCTGCTTGTCAATTATGGTGCTGATAAGTCCTGCCCAGTGGTAGATGGTTCCTTGTTCAATTTTGGTGATCACATGGACCATCCAACTCTCTAACACCCCAGCAGTCTTCAAACCTGCTACCCTACTCAAAAATGTTATAGCATCATAAATGTTCATCTTGAATTTAACTCTGTGCAACTGCTTGGGCAGTTTAGAGTAATGTGATTTTGGCTTTTCCAACCAGGAATTGATCATCTGTTGAGCTTTAGCTGGCTCGTTCTCATAATATGTCCTAGCTAGATCCATGTTCAGAGCACATACCGAAGGAAAATCTGGCATGTCAAAGGCTTGGGCAATAGAAACAGGACTAAAACTTTCCAAGACTCTTCCTTCAGTGCTGACAACCCTTTGTGTATCAAAGTCATACTGTCGGGCACACTCAAGTATCAACTCATAGCATTGGATCGCCGAAGGAAACCTTGCCACATGAACAAGTTCAGACTTCATCATTTCCTATCTCAGGACCCACAGATCCTTCTGAGCTATCCTTTGTTTAAACTCTTCGTATCTCTAGGCCCCAACATTGGTGTCAGAAACTTCAAACCACACAGAAGATATCTTTCTTTCTGGTAGCTGGCTCCTAGTGTCTAACCTTAATCTTTTTGCCTCTGAGAAGGAGGACCCCTCCGTGTCACCTTTGGACTTTCCTGTAGTGGCATTGCTTGATTCAGCCTACACTCACAAAAAATCGTCATAAGTATCTAATTATCATGCATATTCCAGTCCAAAGGTTAGCATAAAATCATATAAAGTAGTTAAGAACTATCACAAATTGCCAATCTTTGAAAATCTAGAAAAATAGAACAATCTGAGAAAACAAGGTAAGCCGGGAAAATCCAGTCAGGGCAGAATTTCGGAGAAATCTGACCCAGATGGATTCCTGTTGCCAAAACATCATTAGTCAAATAAATCACTAGTACAGAGAAAAGATCATGAAATTCATTCATTGGCAACAAGAAATTAGCATTTAACCTTTACTCCATGAATCCTATCTTCAGAAAATCGAAAGAAATAAAACCAGACAGGAAAACCAGAAAAGTCCGGATAGGAAGGATTTCCACGGATAGTTCAAATATTCCATAATTCGCTATACCCCATGGAATTGGCCGAAACCGGGAAAATCCGAGTGCGCAGAAATTCCGTGGACACCACGGGAAGCCGACGAAAGACAACACGCAAACCAGCGACTGAATGTTCATGCAAAACCTTACTAATTGGGATTCAAATGATTTCAAAATCAACGTCAACAATCAAGATTCAAAATGAAAATGAATTTAAGTTCTCAAGGCTCTCAAATGGCAAGTTCTCATGGCAAAACAATGATGCCCTAATTTTGACTAATAAACCTCCCGCCATGAAAACCAGGGTTATTTCGAGGTTTGGAATACTACCCGTAACGATGAATCTAAAGCATTCAAATCTTCACAAGGCAGGAGACTAGTTTTAACATTGACAGAGGATATGTAAATCGCCACAATTTCATTGACCCCAACGAGATTTGGCCAAAGTATTGAAAACCCTAACCTCACAGGATACAACAAATTACGCACTTAGGACAAAAATTCGACCCATAACACCATTCGACTGAATGCACCCATCATCTAATGAATAAATACAAGCACACACGGCATGGGTGATGAGGTTTTCACGAAGAGATGGGTCCAACCCTAATTCGATAAGAAGAAAATCGTGACTAAACATGGGCCGACCCGAAATGACCATCAATCGACTCAGAAAACTCAATCATTGCGTAAACAAATGAAAGGGCCATCGACAACTTACCATGGATTGACCTAGACGAAACTCGAGCTTGAAGAAGCGAATACAAAGCAAACATGCCCTAGCAATGAAAACTCTGACACCAGCGCCCAAAAAATCCACACGGAAGCGGTTTAAGATTAATCCTCAATGCTCGAATGAAAACTCTCAATCACCAGAGCAACAAGCAAATGAATAATGAAATCGGAATGATGCCCAAAAGACTTTAAATCCACCCATATACGTGTCTGAGCAAAGGTACCTCGAGCATTAATGAGCGACAAGACGTGTTTGAAAATCTGAAAACCCGAGCCCAGGACAGAATTTCGGAAAATCCCAAGATACGCGAAAAACCCGGATGAACACAGATTTCGCGGATATGGCAGAAACTAGGATTTTAACGAAGTTCAGGATTTTGGTGCAGTCTGGGAAAATCCGCCAGACCCGGAAAATCCCGGAGTCAAGCAAAAACCCGGATTCAGAAAATTCAGCAATGAACAGACAATGAAACAGAACCCGGGAAAATCCGCCGAAACTGGAAAATCCCGGAGTCAGGTCAAAACCTGGATTTTCACCAAAAGCCATTTTAAACCAATTTAAGCCTCAAGGCAAGACCAAGGCCACCAAGACCAACATCTCAAGACCTCAAAAAGACAAAACCAATAAAACCAAAGGTCAAAAGACATCCCAAAAAGAGGGTCCCTACTCAAAGTGGGGCGTGTGTGCAAAACTACACAACAGATACCTTTCGAGTTGAGGAGGCAAAACAAGAAGATGGAAAGACCAAGTCAGTGCCAATAGTCAGAGAAGTCATGCAGACCTCCTCAGAGGAATCAGTATGGACCATGTACTTTGATGGAGCTTGTTCCAAGGATGGCTCAGGTGCTGGTGTCTTGCTGGTATCACCACAAGGTAAGACCTTCAAGTATTCCTTTTTAGTCCAATTTGCATGTACAAACAATGTGGCTGAGTATGAGGATTTGCTACTTGGCCTACAAATTTCCTCTAAACATGGGATAAAACTGTTAAGGGTATTTGGTGACTCAGAGCTGATTGTTTCTCAAGTCAGATCTAGATTTGTCACTAAAGATAAGCATTTGAGATAATATAGGAATGAAGTGTGGGATACAATTGAGGCATTTGATGCCTTTGGAATAGATTGGGTAGAAAGAGGGAAAAATGCCAAGGCTGACTTGTTGGCCAATATTGTTGTTAAATTGGATGAAGTGACCTTCAATGGCATCTCTGGTATTGAGATACAAACTAGGCTTGTAGTGCCTGATAATGTCTACAATTGGTAGGTTTTTCAAGATGACAATGATATCTTGAGATTCTTGCACTGTGTTGACCAATATGAGCATCAGGAGATTGGTTTTGGCTCATATGTGGTAGAAGAAAATGGTAGAGAGACCTTGTTTGGGAATGAAGTAATTCAACTGAAGAGAAACAAAATCCCAAAAGGGCTGGTAGCATTGGAGAGAATCTTTGAAGGACCAGATAAGTCCAACACAAAACAAGTAGCTACCCATAAAGAAGACCTAGAGGAAATCAACCTAGAGACTGATAGTGCACCAAAAAAGGTAGACAGGCAAGAAGATGAAGCCTCATGTAAGGAAGATGATGATTACCCTATTGAGGAAATATAGGCATGTGTTTGCATGGTCTTATGATGACTTGAAGGCTTACAGGGAAGATTTGTTCTAGAATGAAATTCCCCTGAAGCCTGATGTGAGACCATTCAGGAAAAAACAAAGGCCTATCAATCTAACCTTGAGATCCAAGATGCAGGAAGAACTAACAAAATTGAGTGATGTAGGGATTATTAAGCCTGTAAGACATTCTTCATGGGTGTCAAACCTGGTTCCTGTCAGAAAAAAGAATGGTGATCTCAGGTTGTGTGTGGATTTCAAAAATTTAAATATTGCATCCTTGAAAGACAACTATCCACTCCCAAACATGGAGGCTATGCTGCAGAAAGTGACTGGATGTGAATTGATGTCCATGATGGATGGATTCTCTGGTTACAACCAAGTCATAGTGAAAGAATTAGAGTAGTACAAGACAGCGTTCACCACACCCTGGGGAACTTATGTCTATGTGAGAATGCCTTTTGGCCTATTTAATGTTGGTGCCACTTTTCAAAGGGTCATGGATGTGGCCTTTGCTGAGTTTTTAAACCTTTTCCTTGTTGTTTACCAAGATGACTTCACTGCTCATAGTAAGAAAGAAGAGGACCATTGCTCTCACTTAGAGAAAATCTTTGACAGGGTGTTGGAATATGGTATTTCCCTTAATCCCAAGAAATGTGCCTTTGGAGTTAAGGAGGGCAAGTTACTGGGACACATTGTCTCAAAAGATGGCATCAGAATTGATCCAGAAAGGATGACAGCCATTGATAAGATCCAACCACCAAAAAATGTCAAGGGAGTACAATCTTTCTTTGGTCAAATAAACTTCTTGAGAAGGTTTGTCACTAACTTTGCAGAAATCAGCAGACCTATCTCCAAAATGTTGAAGAAGAATGAGAGGATAGTCTGGTCAGAGGAGCCCTTAAAGGCTTTTCAAGCCATTAAAGAAGCAATAAAGGATGCTCCTGTGTTGAAGACACGTGACTATTCAAAGCCTTTCCAGTTGTTACAGAAGAATGATAATAGTTTCGAGCAGCCCATAGCCTTCTGCAGTAAGTCTTTACAAGCTGCAAAATTGAAATATGATATAAATGAAAAACGAGCATATGCATTGGTAAAAACAGTCAAAGCTTTCAGGCCTTACTTAGTGGGAGCTATCATAATTGCATATGTACCTAGTGCTACTGTTAAAGACATTTTCACATAGCAAGAGGTGTGAGGAAGAAGATGCAGATCGATTAATAGAATTCAAGAGTTTAACATTGAGGTCCAAATCACTCAGTTGGTGAGGGGACAGGGATTGGCCAAGCTTATGGCCTAGACCAATTTGGAAGAAAATCAAATAAACTCATTGGAAGAGGAAAACAGATCGAACATATGTGATATGGAACACTCTAATTGGTATAAGAATGTGATCTATTATCTGCAGAGGATGAAGTGCCCTGGATGACCTGAACAAAAATCAAAATAGGAAATTGAAGTTACACGCTATCAGATATGTTATCATACAAGGAAATTTGTGGTGGAGAAGTAGAGAAGGAGTCATGTTGAAATGCGTTGATTAGAATCAGGCATTAGAACTTCTAAGGGAGATGCATGGTGGAGTCTGTGGTGGACATTACATGGCCAAGACAACTGCAAACAAGGTGATGAGGGCTGGTTTTTGGTGGCCTGCTATATTTAAAGATGCACATCAGTTTGTGAGGACATGTGATGCTTGTCAGCATTTTTCTAGTAAGTTACAATTTTCTGGTAACCTTCCCCTCAGACCGGTTACTGTGCAATCTCCATTTCAGATTTGGGGCATTGATTTTATAGGGGAAATAACATGCAAATCTAGTGGAGGCCACTCCTGGATATTGGTAGCCACTGATTATTTTACCAAGTGGGTGGAAGCAATCCCCACAAAGAAAGCAACTGGCAAAGTGGTGATCAAATTTTTGATGAATAACATTTTGACAAGATTTGGATGCCCAGAGAGAATTGTATCTGATAATGCTATGTGTTTCAGATCTGAGGAATATACTGAATTTTATGAAAGATATGGTATCCAGATCTCCTACTCATCACCATACCATCCACAAGGAAATGGACAAGTTGAGTCAAGCAATAAGAGCTTGATGAAGATCATCAAGAGAATCCTGGACCAGAACAAAAGGGCATGGGATTCTAAATTAAAATTGGTACTCTGGGCAGACAGGGTAACTGTGAAAAGGGCAATAGCTTGTGCCCCATTTGACCTAGTTTATGGGATAGGTGCTAGATTGCCCCAAAACAACCTGTTAGAGATGTACAAGTTTATCCAGGTTTATGATGATGAAATTGATAGTGAGATGCAATTGAGAATGGATGCTCTCACAGAGCTAGATGAGACTAGAAGGGATGCTCAAAGGAGAAATTCCAAGTTGCAAATGCAAGTGAAGAATATGTATGACAAAAGGACAATTGCAAGGAATTTTGAGAAAGGAGATTTGGTCCTATTATGGAATGCTAGATTGGAAGATAAGGGAAAACATGGCAAATTTGATGCAATCTAGCTAGGTCTATTTGTGATCAGCAGCAAATGGGGAGAGGATTCATATTTTCTCCAAACTATGACAGGAAAAATTCTTGAACTGCCAGTTCATGGACAGTTCTTGAAGTTATATTTCTCCTGAAGTATCTTATCCATGAATGTTAGCTTAGGATTCACTTTCTGTTTTGTTTTCTTTTTGTGTCTACTGGCTCTGTCTAAGCTAGTTCCTGGTTTGTTTTGGAATTTTTCTGTCTGGTCTGCCCTTCGAATGATCTTAATTCTTGCTATGCCCACTAGGGGCATACATCCCCAACTGGAGCCTATGTTAGTGTCATTTCTAGTTCTCTCATTGTCTAGCTGTGTACCCTTGTTTTTCGTGATAAAACTTTGGCTATGGGGTGTTTTTCATTTTGGCACATGGGGTAAATGGGCTCCCACCACTATTGGGCTCAGCGTGCTAAGTGTTCATGTCTCAGATGGCTAGATCTTTCTTTTCTTCCTTGCCTTGTGTTTTTCTTTGCCTGGCGGAGGCAGGACCAAATTGGAATCAGGTTTTGGAACCTTTCTCATGCTTATGGTATCAGGTTTTGCTCCGACCCCAGCTCCACTCACTTTGTTTTCCTTTTTCTTTTGGTGGGGGCAGAACCAAGTTGAGGGTTTGTCTTGGAACTTTTTGTGAGGTTCCTGTTTCCATTTTTCCTCTGACTCCGTGGCTTCTTTGTTCTCCATTTGTCCCATCTCCGACTCCGTGTTTTTCCTGTCTCTGGCTCTGAATTGGTTTGGTTCTCATTCCACGTGTCCTTTTATTCATTGACCTACCTAGCCGGTACACTTGCCACTCAATCATTTTTTTGCCTCATTTTTTCATTCATTACCAGCCCCGCTTCTACTTCGGCGTGACTTTTGGCTCTCGGGGTGATGTCTCGGCGACCCCTGCTTGTCTCCCCGAGGCCTTATCTTCTCATCCTATGTTGGTTGTGTCGGGGAGATGTCTCCCCGATCCCCGTTTGTCTGGCCGACTGTGGCGGCCCCTTTTTATTATTCGGTGTGACTTCCCTTCGGTCGCAGTGACTTCACCATGATCTCTGGCCGATCCAATTTGAAATGTCTGAGTTGCCTATCGGCAAGACATTTCAGATGTCTTGGCAATCTATTGTGAACTCAGGATGTTTCGGAAAAGCAGAGGACAATCTATATAGTTTCTCCTCAAAGGTTGAAGGCTACAGCAACACGGGGTGAAAGGATGTCTTTCGGTATAATGAAGCATCATCTATGAAGTGTCTTCCCGAGTCTATCTTCTCTTGTCGATAGTGTGTCTATTCGGATGTCGCCATGACCTCCTGTCGAGCTCTCTCTCTCTCACTGATGGGGCGTTATTCTAAGTTGAAATCTCACACCGATGTGCGCCCAGTCTCGCCGACTCAGCTGCTCGATGAAACACACAGATTCTCGCTATGGTGTCTGGCCGACTGGTCTGCTGGGGAGGTGACCGATGTGGATCGATTTCATGAATGTATTCAATGTGGTTGGTCACCTATTTGGGCTCAAGAATGACAATGAGGATCTCACTTGGGATCAACGTGATGGCCCTGATTTGGTCCTGAGCCTCGAATGCTAGCCTGGGTTGGCACGACAAAGGTGGAATTTATTGCAGAATTAGGGCAATGGACTGTCTGAGATGGAGAGGTGGTTGAAATAGCTGAATTCTGCATTTGTGGCCTCTGGATCTGTGATGATCGCACCCGCGGACTTCCTGGACGGCATGGTCGATGTACCTTCTTGGTTTGACTGTCATGGCTGCCCATTCCTGTACTTGCTCGTTTCATCCTGGTTGTGTGACATTCTCCCTGTTCCACTTGACATGAGCTTTTAAGATGATTTAGATTGGTTGGTGGAGGTTCGTAGCCAAGCTGCAAGATATGCTTCCAGGTCAGCTAGGGCTTTCTCAATTAATGTCCACATAGACTCAGGCTGACTGGTAACCCTGGCTGTATAAATGTGATTTCTTTCCACTTTGTAGGGGTTCGATGGCAGTTTGAAAAAATTGTAAAGGGAACCAATTATCTCTAGTTGGGTAGCTAGGGCTCGATCTGAAGCAAGAACACTTAAGGAAAATCAGATTATTGTCAATCTTTAGGATCTAGGGCATATTTCACTGAATGTAAGGTTTCTGGATGTAAATGAAATTATGAATATGACTGATTGGATTTTAAAATATCTCCTTGAAATGGTGTGTATAAAATTATAATGAAACTAAATGATCAAGGATCATTTCATTTTCTGGTTTTGGTTGATGCTCTTGTTTAAGGAATGAGTTAAATTGCATTAATCAATCTAGAGTTTTCTATGCATTATTAAGGGATATAATAAGAAGTTTGATAGATTCAATCACTGGTTTATGGGTTAATAAGGTTAACTTCATAAAGACTTAGATTTCTAGAATTAAATACCCCTTTTGTTGCACATTTTCATGACTCCTTGCCCAAGGATATTGGCACTGATCTAGTGATAGTTTTATATATTCACTAGCCTTGTTACTCAATTAGATAACAAGAATTTTAATAAATCAATTATGTTTCATGTTATTCTATATGTGTTTTATCATTCTCAGTGTGATACACACTGCTTGTTCAAAGGTTGCCAACTTTGAATGAACTTTGTTCTATCACCTATCAGGAGATTGTATCTGCTTTGTTCAAGGGATACTCCCCCTGGGTTTCGCAGAGCCCGAAGTGTAGGAGGTGTTTCTAACCCTCGTCAGTTGGTCCAGGTCCTCTGAACTGGCTTTGATTGGAGTTGGCTACTCCATAGGTAGAATAGGGGACAAACCTGGTTTGAAAGGAAAAAACCACCAACACAACACTTCACAACAACTTCACAAGATTTCATTATTTGAATTTTAGTACCTAAATATGCATGTTCAAGCCATGTTACATCATAAAATCAGAGCAAAATAGATCAAAGACCATGAAACAAGACCTAAAAGGCCATGAAAATGATAAGGGGCCATTTTTCTATGGCACACTTGCAGATTCAGATACCCTTTCGGCAAATTCCTATTCCCGCACAGTTTTCCAGAATCTAGACCAATTTGCCCAGCTTGGTGAATGAGTCCTAGTCAGCATTAAAGGAATATTTTCTAGTGTTTTAGACCTCCATCCATCCATTTCCAAATTTCTAGGTGCACACCTTCTATCTTGCATCTTTCTATTTTGGTTTACTTTCATTTCTAGGTCATTTAAATCAAGTTTGCATCATATTAGGGTTTTGCATTTCATCTTGCATTTTATTTTATTTTCCAAGTCTAAACTTGGTGTTGAACCCCTTATTTATTTACAATCAGCTCCTAGGACAGCCCTATTGCAAGATCTCTTTCTCTTTTGCATTGAGATCTCTAGGGTTACCTTTCAGTGGAATATCTTGAAAATGGGTGTGCTTTATGATCTAAACCATACGATAGCACTTAATAATAACCCACATTTTAAGAGGTTCCATTTTGTTGAACCTACATTTAGAACATTAAAATTCTAATTTGGAGTGCATCATCATCCTAGATTTGGCTCAAGCATTAACATTGCATTAGATTTTACATTAGTTAATTTGCATTCTAGGGTTTCTATTTTGGAATTAGTGAAAGCTCATATAGTTTGCATTTTTGCATCTAATTTCATTGATTTAAATTAAACAAAATCTGCAATTGCATCCAAGATATAGATCATAAAACATATAAAGCATAAATTTCCACTAAATTTTTTGAAAAAAATTCCTACTGGGACTCATTCACCACCTTGGGTGAATCAGTCCCTCTACATATATTTTGAATTGCATTTTTTTTGCATTTAAAGCATTTTTTTTAAGTTTTTGTTTGTTGTCATTTCCATTTTGTTTTATTTTTCATAATTTTTGTTATAAGAATTTCATTGTTCTTAGCTTACATTACATTTGCATTTACTAGCCCTTGTATGAGTATTTGGTGTCCTATTGCAAATATTATGGTGAGATGAAGTTCGAGACTCATGTCATTCCGTGATAGCACAATAATTGTGGATCTTGGGTTGTCTAGCTCTTTCACTCCTAGTATTGACACTAGTACATTAGGCATGGATCATACCCTTAATGAATCCTTGTCTTCACGTAGTGTGATGCAAGTTGAAACGAGGTTTGATAATTTCCCACAAGAAAACATAATTCAAATTCATGAGGACCTAGCTAATCTACAAAATCAAGTGTAGAATGACAAAATTTCAACCACTACCATCCCTACTATAGATAACATTCACCACATGCTTGAAAGTGAATATGGGCTTGACCTTGTGAAAAAAATAGTTCAAATATTTGGAAAACATCTCACTTAAACCACTAGTTTTCCTTTACCTACAAGCAATTTTGCAAGTCAAGAAGGAACTCAAATTCCTCCTCCCACAACAATTTCTTCAATACCTACTTATACCAACCCTCAAGTCATAACAACAATGCAACCAACTAGTAATGTGATTCCTTCCTTGGGTATTTCTGCTAGCATCCCTAGTTCCTTTGTGGCATCGCACGTCATATACCCTACCAATTTACTACCTATAAGCATTCCATTCACTTGTCCCTTGAACACATACACCCCCTCACCTTTTTCACCTCCATCTCATAACGCAAGCAATGACCCTCTCATAAACCAACTTTTCCAAACCATTTCATCCCTTCAAAAACAAATTTCCACCATCAACCAAAATCAAAATGTCCCACCTACTTATCATGTCAAAAGTAGTCCAATGTCCTTAGAGATATAACAAACACTAATGCCACAAGGTGTAGAGGTACCTAGATATGAGAAATATGGAGGAAATGGAGATCCTTCTAACCATGTTAATTCTTATACAACCTTATGTATTGAAATTTTAATTGATGATAAACTCTTGGCTAAGCTTTTCCCTAAGTCTTTGAAGGATACTTCCTTGGAATGGTTTTCTTCTTTACTAAACAACTCAATTTGTTCATTCAATGAACTTTTTGAGGAATTTTTTAAACATTTCCAAGTTCATATGACCTCTAAGATGACCTCGGATGACTTGATGAGATGCAAGCAAAAAGAAGAAGAAAAGATAACTGACTTTATCTCACACTACCAATCGCTTTATTCCCAAATCGATGTCAAGGTTCCCGATCCTCACCTTCAAGATATGTTCATAGAAAATTTTCAAAGAAAGATACAAGATAATCTTACCATGATGAAATTTCCCTCCTTTATGCACTTATGCACTACCCTCCATGATTAACAAAATTTAGTTAGTAGTCGAGATACAAATTCCACTTCTAGCTAAACTAAGAAATATGAGATCGTAAACCAAAACAATTCCCAACCTTTTAGGAAACATAATAAAGGATTCCTTCAATTCAATCCCCCTCAACCAATAACTCAAAATTCCAACAACCAAGTATTTGTTGTTAAAGCCACCATTTCCTTTAGCTATGGGGACCTGAATAGACAATTCACTCCCTTACCTGATACCCTTCATAACACAATGTCCCAACTTTTAGAACAACAAATTATTACCTTGCCTCCCATCAAAACACCTGATCCTAATAATCCTTTACGCCCAAGCTTTAGATCAAATTTATATTGTCATTATCACCAAAAAAATGGACATGACAAAAAACTTTTCAAGTTTCTTAAAAATCTTGTGCAAGACCTCATTGACTTTGGTCGTCTTTCCATTGGAGGTGTTAGTGATCAAGGAAATAAGTCTATTGCCCCTCCTAACCAAAACTTGCAAATCTTTACCAACCCCATGCCAAAACATAATATGTCATTTGTCAAAGCCAGTGAAACAACAAAGAATGATGTGATGAATGTTGATACAGATGATGATAAAAATGATTCTATTCAACATGATTCTATAGACAATGATCCTATGGATGACATGGTAGGAGTGATAGACATCATTCCTCATAAGAGTAGAACTAAGAATCCTCTTGACATTACTTTCTCCTCTAAGGATATACTTAAACACGCGCCCGGTGGTCCTCTTTACATAGTTGGTCGTATCTATGATAATCCCACTAATGGGATACTAATAGATCCCACCTGTGGAGATAATGTGATCACCGAGGAATTCTTACTTTTGCATGAGCTCTATCAAGATATATATGATAAACCAAAAGCATGGATCAAGACACACAATGTTTTTACTTTCCCTACGATGGAATCAATCCCTCTTCCTTTACAAATAGGACCAAAAACATTAGATGTTTCATTCTCTGTCATCCCATAGTCAAACCAATTTTGTGTGAAGCTAGGCTATCCATGGCTTCACTACATGAAATTTTTCCCTTCAGTTGTGCATACATTCTTAAATTTTCCCTTTGACAATGAAGTTTTCACTATCCATCATAGTGGCTTTAACCCGTTGTCCTCTAAGACTAATTTTTCCCTAGGTTTCTTTTGGCCCAAGCCTAAGAACCTATAAAACCATGACAAGACTTATTTTTCCTATCCCATCAAAAGTTCAAGGAAAATAAAATAGTAGAATTATCCCTCAAAAACATGACTCCACCCACCAATGATCCTACCATCCTAGATGAAACCATGATTGAGCCTAAATAAATTTCAAACAACCAAGACCAACCTAAGATAGAAACCTCACCTACCTCCTACAAAAGACCAAGAGACAATGACAACAACCTCGACACACCTCCTAGAATAAAACAAGTATACAATGTCAAAAAGAAAGTGGTTGAATAGCCTCATGTGGTTCCTTCCATTCCTCCCCTTAGGGAAGAAAAGAAACATATGGTTTATCAACCCGCTCCTACACAAACACGACTTGAAAATAGGACTAAAATAAACAAAGGTGCTAGAGAGCATAGGCATAGACTTCGTTCCCTTGCTCGCAAGTTACATGAAGAAATAAAAAAATAAAATCAAAATCCAAACTTGACTGAAGAAATGCATGATGACTCTACCCCTGCCCTAAAACAAGACAATCCAATACAACAACTACAACAAGAGTTGAATCCTTCTTTAGAAATTATCATCCGACCTCTTGTTGTGATTAACTTAGATGACGATGAGGAAGTTGCTAAAATTGATGAAGAGGTGCATAATGAATTTAATACATTTTTTTCCTCTTCCATGAGCTTAAACGACAATTCTCCTAAGAGTGTTGAACTTGGTAATGACCCTAGTTCGGAACTTCCTATTGTCCCTTTGGCTAGTTGTCTTCCTTTTGCATACAATTAACATGATTGAGATGTCGATGACCTACTTTAGGTTGACTCACATGTGCTTTACTATTCTTTTCTTTTTCATTTCTTTTTCTTTGGTGTGATTGCATGTGTGTGATGTCATCCCCCATGTTATTTTGTTTGATGTTCTCTCTCTCTTTGTGGAATTCCTCTATTTGTACCTCCCTTCTATATGTCATAAATATTTTATCTTTTTAGTTCCTTTATCCTTTCTTTGTCTTGTGTTTTCATTTTGGGGATGACGCAAAGCATCGAGACATTCATGTCTCTTCCATGTTGACCCAAAATATTTTTAGTTCCTTTATCTTTTCTTTGTCATTTATTTTCCTTTTGGGGATGATGCAAGGTGTCAATACATTCATGTTTCTTCCATGTTGACTTGAAAGGTTTTCTCTTTGTTTTCACTCTCTTTGTGTCATTCTTCCAGTTCCATGTGCATTTGGGCAATGATGATAGTTCCAAGCTCTCTAAAAAACATTGTAGCAAGAACACACTTACCCCAAATCCATAGATCCCTTATGTGTTTGGTGTTTTCATTTTGGGGGAAACCTCTCTCTTTTCCTTTTATTTCACATGACCTAGCTTTACTTGGAAACATATGACTTGGCATAGGGATTTTCAAGTTAGCTCTAATCTCTTCTTTATTGTTAGCATTTATCATTTGCTACTTTAAAGTAATTGCTCATAGCATGGTGTTCAACAATTTCTTTAAAGTGGGGACATACATTGGTGTTATTGTTTTGCATTTTTCTCTTCATGGCTCATGGTGTAGCCTTCTTACTTTATACAATGTGTTTTTCACTTTTTTGATGACATTAGGTGTGATGTCCTTCAATAGTGCGATCTCTCTTAGCATATTGCATTCCTCTTAGTGGCTTGATGCGACGCACTACATCCCCCAAGTTGAAAATATTTTATTCTTTGATTGGTCCTCTCTTGGAGACAATAGGCACAATGTTGCCTAAGTTAAAGAACTTACATGGACTAAGCAAGACTCCTTTGAACATTCTTTTGAATTTTGAATTTTTTAGTTATATGGCCACCTTGCATAACACAACTCGCATGCCTATGGAGCCATCCTATTTTTTCATGAGCTCCAAGCATACAAAGTTTTGTTTGTCTCATGAAGCTCGAAAATCATTTTTTTGCATGGCACCATATCAAAGTTATCAGGAGGTATAACTTTGGTATGGTTTGAGCGAGAAGACCAATAGAGGCATGAATTTTCCCATAGCCACTCACATGTGTGTGAGTGCATACCAGCCATGAGTGTATGTTTCTCACCTTCTTGGACTTCTCACCCAACAGACAACTAGGAGTTCTATTTCCTTAGAGTGAGTATGTAGTTTTTGGATAAACAACCTAGATCTTATCCACATCATGATGGAAAAATAGTCGAATCTTGATCCAACTCTTTTAATTTTTACCTTTTCCTTTTGTCATTCATAGTGCATGCTTGTGCTTTGTTGATGCTCTTATATAATTCTCATGTGGGTTCTTTTGTGCCTATGTTGGTTCACTATGGGATCTTGATCCTAAGGACTTGATCACCCCTCTTGTTCATTGCCATCCTATCTTACTGGAATTAGTACACTTGGACCCCTCTTGATGTGTGTTTTCTACTTTAGTGTGAGTTTGAAGAAATTTCATCCTCTCACTAAAGTTGGGGTTAGATGTGGCAATAGAAAAAGTATCCCTTCTACTTTCCCTTTCTTGTTTGGGCCCTCCTTGTGAATTAAGCTTAATAGTGCCTTGATTTAGTGTTGTAATGTGTTTTACACATTCACATTAAGTCATGGGCCCTTGTGAATTAATGAATTTAAATGGAACCTTGCTAAAGTGTTATGAAGTGTTGTAACACACTTTCACACTTTTCTAAGATTTTATCAAATAACTAAACCCAATAAACCTCTTTTTAACCTTAATGATGCCTTATTTGGAGTGTTATAAAGTGTTGTAACACACTTTCACACTTTTCTAGGCTTTTCATTATTAATTGGGCTTTCTTATGCTTTAATTGGCCCTATTTTGCATCGACAAGCCTCATTTAATGCATCTTTTTGAGGATAATCCTAACACAAACAATCACCCAATCACAATTCAAGTTTTTTAGGCATGAATGGCCCAGATAAATTAGTATCTAGGATTCATTCACCACCTTAGGTGAATAAGTCCCACCAAGATCTTTCAGTCTTGAACCTCATTTCAAACATTTCTAATAATTTTAGAAAATGGTCCCAAAACTTAGGCCTGCTAGGACTCATTTGCCACCTTGGGTGAATGAGTCCCATGTGGCACAAAATCAAAATTAATTCAACTTTTTGGCAGTATTTTATCCTCCTAGATCTAATGTCAGCTTGTAGTGTTGTAATTTCAAGAATTATTGCATAATTGAGTATAGATACAAGGTTCTTTCATTCATTTTCACCTAAGACTTTAATGAGAGAATTCCTAAGAGTAAAGTTGAGTTCACAAGAGAATTCAATTTTTCTCAAGAGAATTCAAGAGTAGATTATCAAAAAATTTAGAGCAGCATTCAAGCATCAATCATCATGTCAAAGACTTCATGCATCATGTTTGTTTTGGAGCTAAAAATTGTGATGTAGTATTTTGTGATTCAAGCAAGCACTTCATTCAAGATCTATCATCTTCAAGCAAGATTCAATATCTACATCCATTGGATCCATCTCAAGCATAGTTGCAACACTTTTATTGCAAGGGTTTGGTGAGTTGCACCATTTTCCTTTGTTCATTCATCATTCTCCATTCTTATTTGATTTCATTTCAAGGATTGATTTCCAACAAGGGGTTTGACCAAGGAAAACCCCTATCTAATAACCCAACAACTTTTTTTCCTCTCCTTTATGTGTGATTTGTAGTTCTAGGTTGCAGATTTCCTAAGGAGCAAGATTGGAGAAAAGTCAAATCATTCAAAGTTTTCAAAATTTTCATCAAGCCTTGGAGAACATTGGAGAAGACTTGCAGGTTGCAAATCAGGGTTTCGGATTCAGAAACTAGTAAGGATAGAACATATAGAGAAGAGTAGGATTGGACTTTGAATTGGCTTCATAAAATCCTAACTAGGTTGATTGGCCATTTCTAGTGAATGAGTCCTAGTTCCATTCAAATTTTAGATTCTTGCAGATTCAGATACCCTTTTTGTAGATTCTTGTTCCCGCATAATATTTTTAAATCTAGACTGATTCACCTAGCTTGGTGAATGAGTCCCAATGAGCATTAAAGGTATATTTTCTAGTGTTTCAGACCTGTATCCAACCATTTCTAGATTTCCAGGTACACACCTTGTACTTGCATCTTTTTGTTTTGCTTTACTTGCATTTCTAGGTCATTTAAATCAAGTTCACATCATATTATGGTTTTTCATTTAATCTTGCATTTCATTGTCTTTTCTAATTTTAAACTTGGTGGTGAACCCCTTATTTGTTTACATTCATCTCCTAGGACAACCCTATTGCAAGATCTCTTTCTCTTTTGCATTGAGATCTCTAGGGTTACCCTTGAGTGGAATGTCTTGAAAGTGGGTGTGCTCTATGTTCTAAACCATAAGATAGCACTTAATAATAACCCACATTTTAAGAGGTTCCACAAGAAAAGAGTAGTTGAAAAAGTGACTAATTTCATAGGAAGATATTAGACACTTTATTTTCAATTGAACATTAAGATTCCTAATTTTGACCTTTAAAGAATGTTCATTTCCAACTTACAAGATAAGCTCCAAAGAAAACTTGAAATTTTTAGGTTTCCATCCTTCACACAGTTATGTACAGCCCTTCGTGACCATCAAAACTTGACTGGAGGTCGTGATGTGAAAAATCCCCCTAGTCATCCTAAAAAGTTTGAATCCACAACTCAAAATAATTATCAACCATTCAAGAAACAAAAATAAGGGCTTTCTACAATTAAATCCTCCTCAGACAAGTCAATTAAAAAATAATCAAGTGGCTACTATAAAAATGACAACTACTTTTGGGGATAGAGAAAGAGAACTCACTCCTTTACCCGATAGCCTTCACAATATCATGTTGTAGCTCATTGACAAAAACATGCTTACCTTACCTCCTGTTAGAGAACATGATCTCTATTATACCATTGCCTAAAGGCTTTCGAAAAAAAAATTATTGTCATTACCATCAAACAAATGGACATAGTAGAGTATGTGCAAGATCATGATGGGCCAAAAAGTGGCAATATGATGGGGTATGTGGCTGACAACTTTTTTTTTACCCAAAATTGATGAAACAAAAAGGGTTTTTAAAAGAGATTCTCAGCTTTCCACCAATATAAATTATGCTTTATTTTGAATTTAATAAATTATTATTATTCATTTTCTATTTGAATTATGACTAAAGTCCTGATTGATAGGCTGATTGAAAAACATCTATAGCTTTCAAATGGTATCACATTTTTTTAATCCAAAACATGCATCACATTCTATGCTTCACATACTGTGTAATGCATTCTATTGTTAATCTAATTAAAAACATAAAACACTAAATGAAACATTAATCTAAAGAAATTGAAAACAAATTAACAAACAAAATCTTCAGAACCGTCCCATTTTCCTCTATCTACAGTGATTCTTTTGAAGCTTTTGCTCTCAGATTGTGTAAGCTAGGCTTCCTTCAAATGGAAACTTGTAGAATGAGTATGCAAATGAGAATGCTTTACTATTCTATATGCTGGTGGAGATGAGATTGATGATACGGATATGGACAGGGGCTGTGAATTATGCACAGGGGCTGTGAATGGGAGATATCATGATTCTATTGCTACTATGCTATGATTCTATGCTATTGCTATGAAAATAATCTATGAATGCTATGGATGCTATGCAATTTTCCTATAGTTTACTTGCTTAAAATTCTATATGATTTGGAGCTCCCGGCAGCTGTATTTATAGATTTTTGCAGGCTTCATCCCGGCTGGCAAGAATCTACGGCTGTGAATTGTCTGGTATGTTTGAATGGTGAGAGATTGAGAAGTTTGAGAAGAAAAGGGAGGAGGTTGAGAGGTTGGAGAGAAGAATGGAAGCTTGTCTTCAACCCACGGGAACAAGCCTGCACAGGAACAGAGAAATTTAATTTTCTGTTTTGGCAGTTTGTTTCCCGGGAGTTGAAGATAAATCCCAAATTAAATAAATATTTAAATTTATTTAATTTCCTTTATTGCTTTTTGATATTTGATTTTTTATTTTTTGAAAACTATAGAAAAATTAATTAAATATTTTGGTAATATTTAATCATGAATGACTTTAGAAGATTTTTGAAATATTTAGAAGAATTTAATTAAATATTTTTGGAAATATTTAATTATGAATAGATTTTTGAATTGATTTAGAGGAATTTTGAAATGATTTAAAAATGAATATTAGATTAGAAGAAATAATCAAATATTTTGGAATATTTAATTATAAATGATATTTAGAAGAATTATAATATTTTAATCTTTATTTGAATAAAATATTCAAACTAAGATTATATGATAATTAATATAAATAAATTGTAACATTTATTTAATTAATTAAGAAATGAATATGAAAAGGTGATTAAATATTTAATCGAAATGAAATCATGAACAATATAAATAAATTATTTAAATTTATTTATATGTAGATAGAATCAAAAGATTTTAATTAAATATTAAAAATATTTAATTAATTACTGCATTAATGTGATATGACCATTTTTAAGTGTATACACATACTATAAGATTAAAAAAAATGAATCATGTTTATTCAAGTTAAGGTGGCTTATTATACAACTTTTTATATTTCTTTTTTTAAAAATTTGTAATAAAAAAACTATAATTAATTATTTACTTGGAAAAAAATACAAAAATATACATCACATCGTGACATGGAGTCCTCTACTTATATCTAAAATCTTATAAAAATATTATCATTTATTGTGGTTAGGTGGCTTATTGCATAACCTACTCCCACACAGTGGTTTACAATTTTGGCCAAACAGACATTGAATTTTTTTAAACTAAATCACTTCGCACCTAGCAGCTAAACCGTGAGGAATTTGAAGATGATGCAAACTAGAGTTTCGTGACATTTTTTATATAGATTCAAAATATATTTTTTTCAAAAGTTTTGGAATCAAATTGCACTTCTTTTTCCATCTCCCTTGAAAACTAGTTTTTTTCAAAAAACAACATTTTAAAAAAGTGACGCTCACCGCATAATGCATAAATTTTTTTCCATGAAGGATAAAATTCTAATTCTTTTTAATTTATATTTTTAACTCTAATATCTAGTGCTTCCACTTGTTTAGATAGTTTTTATTGAATATTTTTCTTAATCAAGTTTGAATTCAAACCAATTATAATCTCGTATATATAACGCCGTGATAATGCGAATTTCTTTTTGTATGTATTGAAATTCAATTCTTTTTTTCTTTGTTGATCAAAGACCCAATATCTGCACTAATATTTTTTTATTTTTTTTTAATAACTGCTTATTTTTCCATACATGTGTAAACATAGAGCTTGATTAAAGAAAACCCACATTCACGTAGAAATATAAATAAATATAATAATAAAATTAAATTTATTTAAAAAGTATACTGTGGTGCTTAGTACAAGGACTACATACTGCAAAAATAAATTTTAATGAATTCATTTGATCCTGTAAATCAAAAGTGGTTTTTATCAGCATTTTAATAGGTAAAGGAGACTCCTTCATATAGGTATGGTTTAAAACTAGTGGGGTTCTATCCAAGGGGGTTTGATTTAAGGTAGTTTGATCAAACCCTCTTCAATTGGAATCTTTAAATGGAACCTTTTAAGGCTTAAATCATTATATTTTCTAAAAATATGTGATTTCAGCAAAAATTTGTTCCTCCATTATTTTTTCCTTGAAATTTAAGTACTACTGCATTGAAATTTCAAATTTTCACCAAATAGATTTTTTTTTCTTAAATAAACCTAGTAGTTTAGAAACAACACTCAATTTTCTACAAATTCTATTCTTACATATTTTTGAAATAATATAGATAACTTATTCAAATTTTTACGTCAAGTTGCTTAACTCTGAATGTTTTTCCACTTAAGGGCCTATTTTTTCCATGATGATCCTACACATACCCAATACAAAATACTGTAAGTATCTTAAACATCTTGTACAAGACCTTATTGATTCTAATAATTTACAAATCGAAGGTTTGAATGATCAAGGTAATTAGTCTATAGCTCCCCCCAATCAAAATTTGTAAATATTTTCAAATCCCATGCCTAAGCACAATATTTCATTTGTCAAAGCTAGTGAAATGAAGACTAATTTGATGAATGCTGACACGAATGATGACAATATGAATACCATCGAAAAAAATCCCACAAATGAAATGATAGCATTTATCGAAGCTAAACCTCGTAAGGACTTGACTAGACAACCTCTTGACATTTATTTCTCACAAAATGACATACCTAAACATGCACTTGATGATCCTCTTTACAGAGCTGGCTGAATCAATAATAAGCCCACTTGTGGAGAGAATGTGATCACAAAAGAATTCTTATATGTGCATGAACTATATCAAAACATATAATAACCCAAAAGCATGGATCAAGACACGTAACGTATTTTCTTGCCCTATGATAGGCTCGATAGATCTCCCTTTAAAGGTGGCACCAAAAACATTAATGGTCTCATTCTCCATCATCCCACAATTGGACTATTTTCTTGTGAAACTAGGCTATCCATGGCTTTTCTCCATGAATGTCATCCCTTCGGTTGTGCATAAATGTCTAAAGTTTCCATTTGGCAATGGCATCTTCACTATGCATCATAGTGGATTTCATCCACCCATGGAAAAAGGGAATTTTTCCCTAGATTACTTTTGGGCCAAGCCTATGGAACCTATCAAGCCTCGTGAAGATTTCATTTTCAAATCTTATCAAAAATTCAAGGCAAAGAAAATAGTGGAACTATCCCTTTGCAACATTCCTAAACCTATGACCAAATCAGCCATCTTTGATGAGACAATGGTTGAACCAAAAACACTTCTGACCATACAAGAACAATCTATAAAACAACCTCCTAGAATTTCCCACAAGAGACCACAAGATAGTACAAGCAATCTCGTTGTCCCTCCTAGAGTCAAACAAGTTTACAAAGTCAAAGAGAAAGTGGTTAAGAAACCACCTGTTGTTTCTTCTAGTCCTCCAAATTATGAGAAGGAACTTATGATTGAAAAACCCTCTTGTTGGTGTAAATAAAGTCTTGTAGCTAGTTCATTCATTACTAGGGGACTTATTTACACATGTTAAGCTTACTTAGGTCCTATGAAGGAATCTTTCTAGAAGGTGTTTAGCTGTCATTAGTTGTTATCTTATCTTTTGACTTGTAACACATGTGAACCTAGGTAGTTGTGATTGTTTTTCTTATGTCATATGATTAAGACACTTGTCATAATCCTATGACATCTTGCATCTCACCTTGGCTATATAACCAAGGGGTTTCTACTACATTGTACACATCACAATAACATTGAATCATATTGATAAGAATACAATTTATTCTTGTCACATTCCATTCTCTCTCTTTTGTGCTTTCCATTTGGCCTCAATGTCTTGGAAGCCATAGCCAATTCTGACATGGTATCAGAGCAGGTTGGGTGTCATTGGAGAGTCTTTTTCTAAAGAGAGATACCGAATTTGGGGGTGTTCCATTTTTGGTTATTTATTGTAGGTTCATATCAAAACTTGTTGGTGCAAATATAAGCTCACCATTGCATCTAGAAGGTTTGATAAAGTCAATTTTTCCTTTTTTTTTGTCCAAATTGGACATACGAGGCTAAATCTATGAGGGTTTGAAGTTGAAGTGTGGTTGCCAGATCCAAAAGGTAGCTACAATTTTGGAGAATTTTGGGTCAAATCCGACCCTACCATCATGTCTAGAAAGGCCAAAAACCCTAAGATCAAATGTCAATTTGTCCAAATCAGAGCAGTTGTCTAGTGAGGAAATTTTATTTTACCCAAGGAGTCATACAGCTCCTAGGTTGCCATCATTATTTGGCGGTATGATTATATATATATATATAATTTTCTACAAAATTTTCTCCCAAAGATTTTGTAAGAAAATTCAAAGTTTTTTAAAAGGTTTTATTTGTATTTAAAATCATTGTTGAAAATAATATATATATATATATATATCTACATACCCTACATGCGCAGGGTACTACAAACCCTGCACAAAGGCAGGGTAGACCATACCCATAGGTTGGCCAATGGGCTCCATGTGGCCTTTGGTCATGGCTCCCACCATCCCACATAAAAAAACCAGAAATTTTAAAAAAATTGGTACTTGTAATAATACCAATGGCATCAATGAAGATTCCCCAACCGTATTCTGCAGACCTGTGATGTCCAAATATGCATCAAATTTTAGCACATAATCGGTCAAATATTCTAGGCCAGGGGAGAATATTCTTTTTTGACAGCCCGAAGGATGTCAATTTTAAGCTCATGGGTTCCTAATGTTAGCACAATGTCAACCATTTTCAAAAAAAAAATTCCCCCCTCTCCAATTGAATTTTCATTTTTGCAAGCGAACTTCAAAGGCCCATAACTTGTGCTCACGACCTCCTTTTTGCAAGAATTTTTTTTTTATTTGGGCTAATTTTTTGTGCTCTTCATAGCGGTGTAATTAGTTTTTGGTTTTGGTGCTTATATTTTTCAAAAATTTCAGATTCTCATAGGTGTTGCTGCTTCATCCTCAATTTAAGAAATTTAGGAGCTCATATCTTACTCCTATGGTAACATTTTTGGGTGCAGTTTTTTTTTAAAGTGCATAATTTTATGTTTAATTCTCAGTGGTATGATTAGATTGATCTCAATTTATACCAAAAATTTTACTTGAATCTGTGGCCTATTTTGGCATTTGCATGTACCAAGATCAAAGTCCACTTTTCTATTTTTTGCAGTAGCAACTGTAAATGCACTAAATATAAATTGTCAAATCATATATTGCTTGGGGGGTTTCTTGATTGAGTTATTTATGGGGGGTATCTTAGTGCATTTCTTTTGATTTGTTTGCTTTTTCTCTCTCGTTTACATGGATCATTCTAAGGTTCCTTTGCTCACATCATATAATTATTCAACATGGCATCAAAATGCATGGAATGTTCTAATGATAGAAGGTCACACTCTATATGTTGAATATAAGGTACTTGAATCTATAGATGTAGATAAAAAGTTAAAATGGATGATCAAACATACCAAAGCTCTTGGGTGTCTTCGTAGACTTGTTTCTCAAGATTTGATATTCCAAATTGAATCAAGTAAAAATTCTCATGAAGCTTGGTAAAAATTGAAAAAATTGCATGGTACTACAAATGAAGTAAGAGGCTATTAGATTGATAATGAATTGATGAGCCTTGATCCGAAGAACTTTGACAACATCCAAGACTATATCACAAAGGTTAATGATCTAAGAGAGCAATGTAAAGCATGTGGAATTTATAAGAAGGAAATTTAGTTGGTTTACAATACAATGAAAGAACTTGGTCCTAATTATGATTCTTTTGTTTCTAGGTTTCATATGCATAGATTGACTATGGGGTCGACATATACTACGCCTTCATTTGCATCATTTTATGAGATGTTGATACATGCACAATAAAAGCTTATCTCAATGGGTCTCATCAAGACTTCTAAATCTCAGGCATTGTTGGTTAGGTAGGTGAAAGAATCAAAATTAGATAAGAAACAAAAGAAAGCAAAGAAAAAATAATCTTCCAAAGGAGAATCATCTAAGAAGGAGAGGCCTTTCTATTCATATTGCAAGAAGGATGGACATGAAGAACACTACTATTATAAGAAGGATATTGATGAATTGAAAAATCTTCTCAAAAAGAATCACATTGATTTTCCTTCTAGAATGTCTAAATCACCCCCTCCTCCTTCTTCAAAACAGTCTAAAAAGGATAAATGTCAAGCTTCAACATCAAGAAATAAAGGTCAATCTCTTTGCACTTCTTTAGGTGCAGGATCAGGGAGATGGCTTCTAGATTCACGAGCATCACATCACATGGCATCTTCACAGTCTATATTCTCTTCATTTCAATCTTGTACTATGTCTTCTGTCTTGATGGGAAACAATACATACATGAGTGTAATTGGGGAGGGATCTATTAGTTTTTGGGACAACACTTTTCAGGGTGTTTTGTGTGTTCCTCATTTGATGAACAATCTTCTTTCCATATATCATATTACACATGTTGGAGATGGGAGGAATGTGGAGTTCTCACCTAATTCAGTCATCACTCAATACTTGGAGAGTCAAGAGATCATTGCTACTAGGGTGGTTGATCATTCATCTCGATTGTATAACTTTGCACATTTTTCTTTTGATGATGACATTGTTTCTTCAACTATTGATATGAACCGTGATTTAGAGGAGACCTTTGGCTTCTTGAACTTGGGAGTTCTCACATTAGATCCAGTTCTTGAGTCAGTCATTCTATCTCCATCTACTGTAGTACCTGAGGATGCTTGTGATTGCACAGTTTGGGTTCCTAGTGATTCAGTGTAGCAGGAGATACATAGTCTTTCAAATTTGGTTACTTTGGATGGCTTCTTGACAGGTACTTCAGACTTGTTTGTGGAGTAACATCTTGTAGATTTTGGGGACATCATTTATGACATTCATCTTCTCTTTGATGGAGAATATCATTCTTTAGTTTTTGTGAGGGAACACTTTGACCATCTTGTTCATTCTCTACATGATCATTATTTGCAGTTTGACATGACTGTAGATCCTTTTGGACAACATTTGGAGGAGGCTTCTTTGTTTTCAGAGGGGATATCTTTGTCTTTGGATCATGTTCTACATTCATCTCTACTAGATGTTGGATTTTCCTCTTTAGTAGTGTGTTCTAGAACACCTATTTGGAGTGTGTCAACTTTCGATATCAACATTGAGACACTTGAGCATGCTTCAGAGATATCATCCATCATCCATATTCCTGACATCCTACATACATCCATGGTTTTGTTTCTTCCTAAGGGGAGGAACTTTTTTTTATGCTTTTGGATCATCTTTAGCATTCAATGTCGAGCTTCTACCATCATTGCAAGAGACTCAACATTGAGGGGGGGTTTCCTTGTCTCTCTTCTTATTCTCTCTTATGGGGGGGTCTTTTTCCTCACATGGGGTTTTGGCCTTCTCATTCTTCATTAAGAAAATTTCTATTTCATCTCTCTTTTGGGGAGGAGTTTTTTCCCACTGGGTTTTCTCCTTTTCTCCATTTTTGGGGGATTGCATTGCATATGTACATGGATACCTAACATGGCCTCGTAACCGGGACCCATTCTTGCATATTTTTTTCATTTGCATAATAATCTGCTACTCCCTAAGTTGCATTTAAGGGGGGGTGCTAGTGTAAATAAAGTCTTGTACCTAGTTCATTCATTACTATGGGACTTATTTACACATGTTAAGTTTACTTAGGTCCTAGAAAGGAATATTTCTAGAAGGTGTTAGTTGTCATTAGTTGTTATCTTGTCTTTTGACTTGTAACAAATGTGAACCTAGGTAGTTGTGATTGGTTGTCTCATGTCATATGATTAAGACACTTGTCATAATCCTATAACATCGTGCATCTCACTTTGGCTATATAACCAAGGGGTTTCTACTACATTGTACACATCATAATATCATTGAATCATATTGATAAGAATATATTTTATTCTTGTCACATTCCATTCTCTCTCTTTTTTGCTTTCCATTTGGCCTCAAGGTCTTAGCAGCCATAGCCAATTCTAACACCGCTCTTACACAAAAATAAATTGAAAATAAATTGAAAATAAATTGAAGTGATGGAGAGCATAGATGTAGACGTTGTGCTATTGCTCGTAGATTGCAAACTCAAGAAAAAAAATAACATAGAAAATCATAATCTAAGCCCACTTGAAGAAATGCATGTTGACTCTCAACCTTGCCGCATCATAAACAAGAATATTGCATGGAAATTGTTATTTGACCTCCTACTATGATTGACTTAGATGATGACATTGACATAGTAAAGATCGATGAACAAGTGCATGATGAGTTGAAAACATTGTTTTCTTCTTCCATGAGCTTAAATGATAAATATCCTAAAAAGAGTGTTGAACTTGGTGCGTGTCCTAGTTTGGAACTTGGTGTTGTCCCTTTGGCTGGTTTATTGCCTTCCATTTATACTGACTGAGATTGCGAGGTGGACAACCTACATTAGGTGGACTCATCTATGCATTACTAGTCTTTTTCTTTTTCAACTTTTTATGTGATTGCATGTGCGTAATGTGATCCCCCATGATGTTTTGTTTGATGTTTCTGTCTCTTTTTTGCATTCTTCTATATATACCTTCATTCTTCCCTATGTTGTAATCATTTTTCTCCTTTGTATTGTGTTTTCCTTTTGGAGATGACAAAAGGAATTGAGACATTTATGTCTCTTCCACGTTGACACAAAATATTTATCTTTATCTTTTTCATTTGTCTTGTGTTCTCCTTTTGGGGATGAAACAAGGCGTTGAGACATTTATATCTCTTCCATGTTGACCCAAAATATTTTACTTTATCTTTTTTCATTTTCCTTGTGTTTTCCTTTTGGGGATGATGTAAGGCGTCGAGACATTCATGTTTATTCCATGTTGACCCAAAAGGTTTTTCTTTGTTTTCGGATTCTTTGTGTCATTATTCCAATTTTATGTGTATTTGGGGAATGATGATAGTTCCATGCTCTATGAAAATATTGTAGCACAAACATATTGACCCAAAATCCATAGATCCCTTATGTATTTGTGGGGGAAATCCTTCCTTCCTATTTCATCATGCAACTTATTTCTGAAACATATGACTTGGCATAGGGTTTTTTGAGGAAAGCTCTCATGCCTTAGGAAAAAACATTGGCTACTTTCAAACAATTGCTCACAATAATGGTGTAGTTGTTGCAAGTATGAGCAAGGTTGGTTGTGTTTTCATTGATGTTTTCATTGATGTCAACACAGTACAGGATGTTGTAAGTTGTGCATGTATCGTTGAGATGCTGATGAAATGTTGTGAGTACATGGAGCTATCTTTATGTTGTAGATGTGTTGATATGATGGGTTACCAAGTGATTTTGAGAAAATTAATAAATAGAGAATTCAGAGTTGTGTATGTTTAGAATGTGCTCTAGTTTGTGCTTCGCATTTCTTCTATGTTGATCCTATGATTGTGTGGATCTAAGGTGTTATTTATGAGAATTTTTTGGTGATACATCTTGGTTTGTAGCTTCTAGTTTGATGAAGAATGAAAGTTATGTTCACTGGTATGTGAAATAGGTTGACAGAGTTGTTTGTCTGTGGACGGGGAAAATTTTTTCTGCTCCGTAGTCCTTTGCTAGTTTGTTTCAGCTCTTTCAAATCTAGACAATGTATTGTAATGGTTTTCTTTGTGTTCATGAAAATATTTTCATGGTTTGATGCTTCGAAAGTTGAGTTTTAGAGTTGTGTGTGTTTGTGCAGTCTGGATGGACTGGTGAGAAGTATTCTGAGTTTGAAGGTTGTTGTAGCTGATGTGGATGAGTCGGAAGGTATCTTAGGTGTGTTACAGTGATGGATGAAGTGTGTTGTGTTGTATGTATGTTATCTTCTTGATGTGGAAGCATGTACTTCAAAGTTTAATTATGTTTTCATTAGGTTTGGCCGACTTGGTATTTGCACTTCATACGAAGGATTAATAATTAATCAAGGAAGCATGCGATTGATCCAAGAGAATGTTTTGGGTCTTGGTTAAGTGTTCATTTGGTCCACTCTCATTCCTTTCCACTACAAGAAAGTTGAGTTGCTGACCTAATTTGAATCTATGAAATAAAGTGTGTGTAGTCAACCTTGGAAAAGGTTTCTAAGGTCGAAGAGGGTATAAATACAAGTCGAGATGTTGTGAATGTATGAATCAAGCCACAAGTTTGAGAAGTAGAGTTGTGTGAAAGTGAATTAAGGTCTGGCAGTACTTTAATGTGCTAGATTCCTAAAAGCAGTGAGCTAACAGTGTCTAAAATTCTTCTGACCAATGTTGTGGATAATTTGTTATGGTAGATATTTTTGTAGTATTTTGTATCTGTAGGTAGTGAGCCTCCCTATTGGATAGTGAGTCCTTTCTGTAGGAAGTGATCCTTTGTATCTAGACAGTGAGTCCTTTTGGGAAGTGAGCCCTTAGTAGTGAGGCTTTTGTATTTGGTTGTGCAATTACTTTATATTGTGAGCTAATCCTCACTATTTTTTTTCCCTTATTGGGTTTTCTACGTAAATCAATTATCTCTTGTGTTGATATTGCTTTCCATTATTTTCATTTCATGTTCATACTTAATAACAAAATTAAGTGGATAAGAAATCGATAAGTGTTTGAATTTGGTGACAACTGATTCACCCCCCCACTTAGTTGTCTTTCACTTTTAACAATTGGTATCAGAGCTTGGTTCCTCTAGACAAGCCTAACAGCTTGAGGAAGATCATGAAGATTGAATAAATGGATGATAAAGAAGAGCTTCGGTCTACTCTTGAAGATCTTGACAAGGCTGAAAATGAAAATAGAGATTCGAAAGAAAACCTTGATGAGGCAAATGAATATGTCCAAAAATTGAAAGAGCAATTGAAGAAATTCAAAGAAAGACATAGAGGTTTGAGTGAGCAACTAAAACAAGAGATCATCAGATTGAAAGTGCTAATGGAAGAAAAGAAGAGAATTGAAGAATGTCTTAATACAGTGACCATGCAAAGCAAGACTAATGAATGCACTAGACTTGAACAAGAGGTGGTGAACCTAAAACTAGAACTAGAGAAAGCAAAAATCTTTGAAAATAATTTCAAATATAGCTCTGAAAATCTTGATGAGTTGATTGCAGAACATAAACCAAGTAAATACAAAGGTGGTTTGGGAAATGAAGTAGGTGAAAGCTCAAAGGACAATCAAAAGACTCAAGATAAAGGGAAGTAGAAAAGAAATCCAAGGAACTTTGCTAGAAAACCACCTGTCAGACAACCAAATGCTCAAAGGTACCCATCTTTCAATGGTGTTTTCTTTACTTGTAATAAATTTTGTCATAGAACAATAGAATGTAGAAGTAGAATGAATCATTTTTCTGGTCCCTTCTCTGGACAATGTTTTTCATGCAAGAAACTTGGACATAGAGCTTCTAAATGCATATATCAGGTGAGGAAGATTAGTCAAGTGATGATGAATAGGTTTAATGGAAATGGAATGAATCAATATTCTGATGGCTATTGCTATACATGTAACAAGTTTGGGCACAAAGAAAATCAATGAAGATCAAGGGTAATGGAGGTCAAAAAAATTAGAGAAGTGTTGTCTGCTATAATTGCAACAAACTAGGACATATTTCAAAAGTTTTCCAAGTAAAAAGGGAAAGCAGTTTGATCCGGTAAAGTAGAATGAACAAGTGAAGAAAATTGACAAGGAAGAGGTTAAGCAAGAAATGAACAAGATGTGAAAGAATAAAGAAGAACCAAAGACAATAGATGTGTTTGTGCCCTCATCCGGTGTAGACAATTCCTTCGAGAATTAGACCTAGCATGGTCTTAGGGGGAGCATTAATAGAAAATTGTTTGAACCCCCTGGATATGTGGTGTGTCAGATGTTGGCATGAGGATATGTTGTAGAGAATGAATAGATAGAGGTTATGGAAAAGAAACTAGAAGAAAATCTGCAAGCATGATCATTTGTAGAATGATTTAGGGTTTCCTAGTGTAGTAAAAAAGGGTTTTTATCAGCTTTTTGAAACCTACTGCATTTAATGCAAATTAGGGAAGCACAATGGTGTATAAATAAAAATTCATAAATCATTTTTCTGATCACTTGTGCAATTGAAGAGTTTGAAAAATGACTTGGAGCAACCGTGAAGCGATCTTGAAGCGATTCTAAGGAAATCTAGAGAAATCATTACAATAAAAGATGAAAGAAGCTACTAGACTGGATATCATGCATGCAGTATGTTTAGTTGCTAGATTTCAAGCAGAATTGAAAGAAGCACGTGTTACAACTGTAAAGAGGATATTCAGATATCTTAAGGGCACTCCAGATTATGGCCTATGGTATCCTAAGGATACTGACTTTACCTTGAGTGCTTTCAGTGATGCAGATTGGGCTAGTTGTGTAGATGACTAGAAGAGTATAGGTGGTGGTTCTTTCTTTCTTGGTGGAAGATTGGTTTCATGGCTTAGTAAGAAACAAGATTCAATTTCTTTATCCACTGCAGAAGTTGAGTATATTGCTACAACATCTTGTTGTACATAGGTTTTGTGGATGAAGAAAACATTGAAGGATATTGGAGTGATATGTGATGAGCCTATACCTATCTTCTTGGATAATACAAGTGCTATAAACATTTCAAATAATCTAGTAATGCAATCAAGGACAACACATATATCCATCAGATATCATCTCTTGAGAGAAAAATTATTGGGGAATGAAGTCAGGCTAGAGTATGTGCCTACAAAGGATTAGATTGCAGAAATATTTACCAAGGCTCTTCCAAAGGATAATTTTGAGTATCTTAGGGAGAAGTTGAGGGTCATTGGCCCTCCTTCTTTGAACTAGGTGCACATGGAGGTGCATCACTCTAGTGGATCTATAGATTCTTCATTTGTCTAGACTGATGGATGGGTCTACTCTGTAGGGGGAGTAGAAAGTTTCATTGTTGCAATATGAGTTGTGTGGGTGCACTCCTAAGGGTGAGTGATCAAATTTTTTTGTCTTTGCCATTGATTTCAAAGGGGGAGAGAGTGTCATGTGAAAAATAGTAAAAGGGGAAAGAAATAGAAGAAGTTGAAAGGAAGAGAGAATATTGAGAATGTGTCTTTGATGGTTTTTCACATCATGTGTTGCCATCAATGACAAAGAGGAAGATTGTTACAAGTATGAGAAAGGTTGGTTGTGTTGTCAATGATATTGTCATTGATGTCAACACAATATAGGATATTTCAGGTTGTGCATGTATAGTTGAGATGTTGTGAGTACATGGAGCTATATTTATGTCATAGATGTGTTGACATGATGGCTTACCAAGTTCTTTCTAGAAAATTAATAAATAGAGAATTCAAAGTTGTGTATGTTTAGAATGTACTTTGGTTTGTGCTTTTCATTTCTTATGTGTTGATCCTATGCTTGTGCAGATCTGAGGTGTTGTTTATGAGTATCTTTTGGTAATAAATCCTAGTTTGTAGCTTCTATTTTGATGAAGAATGAAAGTTATGTTCATCAGTATGTGAACTCAGTTGATAGAGTTGTTTGTCTGTGGACTGGGAGAAATGTTTTTGATTCCTTTGTTGGTTTGTTTCAGGTCATGCGGACCTAGATGATGTCTTGTAATGGTGTTCTCTTTGTTCTAGCAAAGATCTTTGTGGTCTGGTGCTCTGTAAGTTCAGTTTCAGAGTTGTGTATGTTTGTGTAGTTTGGATGGACTGTTGAGAAGTATTTTGCATTTGAAGGTTGTTGCAGCTAATGCAAATGAGTTTGAAGGTATTTGAGGTTTGTTACAATGATGGATGAAGCATGTTGTAACATCTATATGTTATCTTCTTGATGTGGAAGCATGTACTTCAAAGTTCATTTATGTTTTCATTAGGTTTAGTTGACCTGGTGTTTTCACTTCATACGAAGGATTAATATTTAATTAAGGAAGCATGTGATTGATCTGAGACAATTTTTTGGTTCTTGGTTAAGTGTTCGTTTGGTCCACTTGCATTCCTTTCCACCGCAAGAATGTTTATTTTTTGACCTAATTTGAATTTATGAAATAAAGCGTGTAGCTGACCTTGGAAAATTTTCTAAGGTTGAAGAGGGTATAAATAGAAGTCAAGATGTTGTGAATGTATGAACAAGCCACAAGTTTGAGAAGTAGAGTTGTACGAAAGTGAATTAAGGAAATAGTACTTTAATGTGGTAGATTCCTGAAAGCAGTGAGTTGAAGGTGTCTACAATTCTTCTGATCAAGGCTGCAGATGTGTGTAATTTATTATAGTGGATCTTTCTATAATATTTTGTATCTATAGGCAGTGAGCCTCCCTATTGGATAGTGAGTCCTTTCTATAGGTAGTCAGCCTTTGTATCCGTACAGTGAGCCCTTTTGGGTAGTGAGCCCTCGATAGTGAGCCTTTTTTATTTGGTTGTGCAATTACTTTATATTATGAGCTAATCCTCACCGTGGTTTTTCCCTTATTGGGTTTTCCACGTAAATTTGGTGTCTCTTGTGTTCATATTACTTTCTGTTATTTGCATTTCATGTTCATACTTAATAATAGAATTAAGTGGATAAGAAATTGATAAGTGTTTGAAGTTTTGTGTTTGAATTTGGTTACAACTGATTCACCCCCCCTCTCAGTTGTCTTGTTCCTTTCAACAGTAGCAACCACTTTAAAGTGGGGGCATACATCGATGACATCTTTTGGAAGAATATCATTGTTTGATTTTCCTTTTTTCTTGTGATTTGTCCTCTTCTTGGTGGTATCATTGAGTTTGATGTCATCCAAGAGTGTACAATCTACTGTCATGGCATGATGTGAACAAGGCATCTGATGGGTGATGATCTAACACTTTTGACTTGTCCTCTCTTGGAGACATTAGGCACAATGCTCCCTAAGAGGAAGACCATTACACGAACAAAGAAAAATCCCCTTTAACAAATTTTTTGCATGATATTCAAAATCATTTACATTGTGGTGCCTTATTAAAGTTATCAGTAGGATAACTTTGGTACAGTTAGTATGATGGGAAGCTGATAAACTGGCATGACTTTTTCATTATATGGTAGGAATCCAACACATTGGGATGACTTTCTCACTAAACCACTTTTTTGGGACAGCTCACGTAGTGGACAGACTGAGGTTCCACTACCCTAGAGTGAGCAGCTCATATGTTATGGACAAACAACCCCATTCCACATCGTGTTGAAATGGATGTGCTTGATCCTTTATTTTTTATTTTTTTCTTAGCCTTTGATAGGGTATTATCATGTATCTTTTCTATTTCTACATACTTAAGTTTCTTGGATGTCTACTTTAGTGTGAGTTTGACATGGGGTCATCCTCTCACTAAAGTGTGGGAAAAATGTAGTAACTAAAAAAGTAAGCCTTTTCCCTTTCTTAGTTTGATAATTGGCATTAAAATTGATCTAATGATGTCAAGGAATGGTGTTGTAATGTGTTGTACACATTCACACTATTCTAGAACCTTTATTTGACTAAAATATGCCTTAATTGTTCCTTTCCAAAGGTGTTGTAAAGTGTTGTAATGCACTTTCACACTATTCTAGGATGTATTTACTTAATTAAGCATAATGGGCCCCTTTCTAAATAAAATGTACATAATGTGTACCTTGTTTAAGTGGTGTAAAGTGTTATAAAGCACTTCCAAATTTATCTAGGTGGTCTTTAATTAATTGTGAGTAATTGGAGTAATTAACCTCCTTTAATTCACATTTAGGCCTTAATTTTGACACCTCCCAAAGATCTATCCTAACAATCATAATATAATTAACAAATTATTTCATTGGGTAAAGTTTGGTAATGGTAAGTTGAGCCAGGACCCATTCGCCCTTGATGGCGAATGGGTCCTCCATTAACAGGACCCCCCTTTTATAGTTAATCTGAAATGGATTTTTATCCCTTTTTCAATCCCTTGAGGTTAGGTCTTGGCAAACTGAGCCAACACCCATTCTCCCAAGGTGGTGAATGGGTCCTCCCTTAATGAGACCCCCCTTTTTGAATTTCATTCTAGCGGGAATTTAATAATGTTTCTTTCCAGATCTGGTGCGGCCTTAATTCTTTGAATTTCAGGGTTCACCATGTTGGACACTAGGGACACTGAGAGGGGGGATGAATCAGTGTTCCACAATATTTGAATTTCAAACCAGATCTAAAACTATCAACATCAATATTTAAACTTTAATGGCATCCAAAACATATAAATAGAACGAAACATGCAAACACATTAAAGAACACCATAACACCAATATTTTTACATGGAAACCCTATTAGGGGGGAAACCACGATGGATGTTAATCCACAATATATACTCTGTTAAAATTATGAACAAAAGGGAATGCACTTGCATTCAGCCACACTGCCTAGAACTCACTGCTAAAAATAAGAAAGGCTCATTTCCTTACAAATTTTTTGGGAATACAACAAAAAGGTTGAAATGAGAAAATAGCATCTCCAAATGCCTGGATTCAGTTCCAATGAAGCTCAGTTAAAATGATCTTCAGTCCTTCTGACTGACTATGTTTATCTTCTCTGCTCTACTCTACTTTGTTTTCTTCCCTTCTAAAACCCTTCTAATACTCGCACACACATCTACTCTCCTTTACACACATTAACACACTTTCACACTTCTTCACACTCTACAAAATGAATCAGTTGATCTCATATATATATCCACTAACAAGATTTCATTACTATATGTCGACTTCAAACAAAATATAATATTCTTCCACATGTTGGCTCAAATCACCAATTAGAATCAATGCATACCTAGACAAGTTAGTTGGACTATAGAAGGGACCCAAATCAAAATTCCCAACACAAGAAATATTAAAACAACTGCTCCTTACTCTATGTGACACAAGTCGATCATAATGAGAAAATAAACAATAAATCATTCTACCAAATCTCCAAACTCATACACTGATCAATGCAACATTACAAAACTTACCAATAAGGTATCATACATGCTTAGCAAGCTTTCTTGGGGATCCACAACACAAAATAATTATCCGGTGAAGTATACTGACTGACTGACTGACCGGATATCCTATTCTCCATACTTTATGCTAGTAACACACTACCTGCTACAATTTATGTCGGTATGAGCTACTTATAAAATTTGGACCATGCTAATGACTCTAGTTGCCATCAATGACAATACTAGAAGCCATAAACAATATCCTATAGCCATATTCCAACAATCCCCCCTTTTGGCATTGATGGCAACACTTAGTGAAAAATGACTAAGTGTTGGAACCAAAACTAAAAACTTCAAAACACAACAAAACACTGATCCCCCTTTGGATGTTGAGGCATTTTTCACTACATTCTCTCCCCCTTTGATATCAATGAAAAAAATTCCACTACTTTCTCTCCCCCTTAAAATTTTTACTACACTCTCTCTCACTGTATTCTCTCCTCCAATTGATCAAAAAAAATTGCAACTGCTACTAAATTCAGAAAATTATTTTATACTTATCTTTCATCTTCGGAAGAAATTTCTTCCAAGCATCCACTGCAATCCCAATAGTTATTATCAAACTATTATTTTCTGATGTCCTATTGATGACCTAGATAAGGGATTCAGGAATGGTAATGGTTTCTTCCAACTTTTCTCCTTTTATCAGAACTTCAATCATTTACTCTAGTCTGCATTCGGTATGATCCTTCACTTTCCAGAAAGTATCCATAAGAGTGTTTCTAGCAAAGTGAACCTTTGCATGCTCAACCTGCAACTCATGAATCTTCTTCTTAACTACTCCATTTTGGTCCTGAACCATACTATAGTCATGACCAATTCTGATCAGCTCATTCTCAATTTGCTCCAACTTGTCCTTGTATTTACCAACCACATGAGGCCACCTAAGACAATAATTGTAGATCTTATTTGTTGATTCAATGCATTGTCTTAACACATTCATTTTCTTTTTCAGTTTGGTGAGAGATAGCCTAAACTGCTCCTTTAGATGTAAGATTATCTCATTTTCTTTCCTATCCAAAGGCACAAAGTCCATAGCCTCCCTGATACATTCAATCAATTCTTCTAGAAGTACATTCTACGAACTCTCTAATTCAATGTTATTATCAATAAAGTATCTTCCTAGAGTGTCCTCAATGAAGTAATGTTCATATGATGGTCCATTTATCCATATGTTAGTTATCTTTTGCATTCCATCTTCTTCCTAAACAATCTGCAGTATCTTTTCTTTGAATAAAGTACCTTCTTCATCACTTTCTTCTACTATTAGCACATTCGGTTCAACTAGTTTCAGCTCTTCTCTTGGTGTATATTCCTCAAAATATTTATCCACTATATCCACAACTATCTTCTCTTTACCTTTTCCCTGAAATTTTGTTGACTTAGGTGCCAGAGGAGTGGCATCAGCCAACTCTCTTGCTCTTTTCTTCTTTTTCTCTACCTTGTCAGAAGAAGATCCAACTTCAACTGCTTTTACCGAGAGTGGAATACCACTTACACCAAAATTTCCTAACAACTTTCTAAAGATTTTTTCATAAAATTTTTCACCATTTTCAAGAGTGTTGAAGTGCTCAAAGATTTTCTTACAAACTAGTATATTTTCCTTCCATACCACATTATCATTCTAAGGCAAGCAATTCAGGAGATACATCATAATGCACATAACTAGGGTACCAAAACTGAAAGAGTAATCTATATCCTTTGTCAATTACACATTCTCCATCAATTGATCCTTCAACAATCCACATAGATCAAAGTCTTCATCTTCCATTATCATTTTGTGCGCAATGTAGACTGCGCCTGTAGAGGTTGCCCCTTCCCTATTTCTGAAGAAAATTTTGTACAAAATTCCATATGCAATGTACCTTGTCAATGGATCTTTGATTGTTGAAATTACTAGAGCCCTTTGATCTCTTGTTACTCCAGTTAGGGCTTCGACTTCAATGTTCTGAATTGATTTCTTTTTTGGGACATCTCCAATACTACATAATCCTGTCAAATTTTTGGTTACTTCTTTTGAAATTCAATAGGGTTTATCTAGAGTAAGGATATCATCATCCAATCTATTTAGGATAAACCGAACTACTTCCACATTGACAAAATATAGGAAATTCATTCTAGATGTCCAAATTCTTATGTTTCGCACTTGCAAGCTTCTTCAATTCGTCAATAGACAACAAATTTCTTACATCCCTGACCTTTCAACTACTATATCCATCCAAAGTTACTATTCCTTTGATTTGCTTTATTTTCTGTACTAAACAGGGTTCTACTGATCACCAAATAAGTATGAAATTTACAAGGAACAAAAATACCTAGGAATTCACCACTGAATTGACTTTCACTCCTTCAAAATTTTGCTAAAAAAGGTTCTCCAACTATTCTCCTTAAACGCACAGTGACAAATGAGGGTTCCAAATTCCCTTTTATAACTTTGCACACCTAACTTCCTTGTCGCATTAAATCTTTTCCCTAGGGGTTCCGGTTACTCTACACTCTCAGACAATAAGAGTAGAATCCATCTGCAGACCTTCAAGATTTCATCCTACTCAACAAATGATCACTAATACATTTGAAGATGAATAACACAACTGCTGACAACTTCCTACTATCCGATACCAACTACACATAGGGGGACAAAATATTTTCATGAAAAGTTCCCCTAAGCCAATGGCCTGAAATCAATTGTTAGATGAATTATCTGAGGGAGCTTCCAGTACAACCTTATTACCTTCATTAGATTCACTCATATTTACCCACTTTTTTTTCATCTGATCTCTTATCTCTTCCATAGATTCTTCTCCTTTTCCTTTGTCATATTTTTGTGAATTTCTTCCTTGATATACCAAACCTCTTCTATCCATGTTTCTATACCTGTAGAATCTTGAAATGTGACCAAATTTGCTACAGTTGTAACACACTGGATTTTTCTGTCTGTACCATCCATTCCATTGATTTCCTCCTGGTCTGCATTGATTAGCAACATGTCCAAATTTTCCACAGGTGTAGCATTTAACATTCTTTATACTGGCAAACATACTTCTACATTCAATTCACTTATGACCAAACTTTTCACAATTAAAACACTGACCAGAAAATGATGGACTACCAAAATTTATCTTACTTCTACACTGAGAATCATATGACCAGAGTTATTGCAGGAAAAGTAGTAACCATTAAACTTATGAGCATTGGGTTACCTTACCATATATCTTCTCCTTTTGTTCAGATCCGGAGCTCTCATCTTTCACATAGCCAAGACCTTGTTTGTCATTTTCATCATTTTTTCCTTTAGTCATCTCATCAAACTTAGCATAACTCATCCTAAACTTCTCCTTGTATTCATTTTTTGTAGCAAGTTCATCTCTGAGAATAACTATCTATCTCTCAAGCTCATGTTCATTGTTTCTGGATTGTTGTAGTTCAATCTCTAACTAAATGAATCCACTATTAACTCTATTGCATTCCTTAGACTTTTCCTTCAAGGATTGGGCTAGATTCTCATTCTTTTTCCTTTCTTCTATCTCTTTAGTTAGCTTCATCACCATAGATTCCATTTCAAGCTTTAGGGAAGCATTGTACTTAACAGGATTTTCACACTATTATGTTATTTATTTTAGGGTTTGATTCAGATGAACATTTTTCAGGCCTTTGATTTCTTTTTTCTTCAACTGACCACATAGTTCCTTCCTCTTTTCCCTTGACTCATTTATTTTATCTTTCAGTGATTGAATGAATTTTTTGGCAACCACAAGATTTTCTTTTAGTTCCATGACCTCTGCTTTAGACTGATCAAGATCATCAAGTGCCACCATAAGTTGTTGTTGAAGACCACTTGCATCCATTGTAATCCAAGATCCACCTCAAGCTGTTAAACTTCAGAAGAGGAACTTGCTCCGATACCAATTGTTGGACACTAGGAACACTAAGAGGGGGGTGAATCAGTGTTCCACAATATTTGAATTTCAAACCAAATCTAAAACTATCAACAACAATATTTAAACTTTAATGGCATCCACAACATATAAATAGAAGGAAACATGTAAACACATTAAATAACACCATAACACTAATATTTTTATGTGGAAACCCTATTAGGGGAAAAACCATGGTGGATGTTAATCCATAACATATACTCTATTCAAAGTATGAACAAAAGGGAATGCACTTGCATTCAGGCACACTGCTTAGAGCTCACTGCTCAAAAAAAGAAAGGCTCACTGCCTTACAAAATGTTTGGGAATACAACAAAAAGGTTGAACTGAGAAAATAGCATCTCCAAATGCCTAGATTTAGTTCCAACGAAGCTCAGTTAAAATGATCTTTAGTCCTTCTAACTGACTCTGTTTATCTGCTCTGCTCTGCTCTACTCTATTTTCTTCCCTTTTGAAACCCTTCTAATGCTCGCACACACATCTACTCTCCTTTACACACATTCAAACACTTTCACACTTCTTCACACTCTATAAAATGAATCAACCAATCTCATATATATATATCCACTAACAAGATTTCACTACTATATGTCAACTTCAAACAAAATATAATATTCTTCCACATATCAACTCAAATCACCAATTAGAATTAATGCGTACCCACACAAGTCAGATGGACTATAGTAGGGACCCAAATCAAAATTCCCAACACAAGAAATATTAAAACAACTTCTCCTTATACATCTGTGACATACTATATACACCAAGTTGGTCATAATGAGAAAATAAACAATAAATCATTCTACCGAATCTCCAAACTTGTACACAAATCAATGCAACATAACAAAACTTATCAATAAGGTATCATACATGCTTAGCAAGCTTTCCTGGGGATCCACAACACAAATAATGATCTGGTGAAGTATATTGACTGACTAACTAACCGAGTATCCTATTCTTCATGCTTTCTGCCAGTAACACACTACCTACTACAATTTCTACCGATATGAGCTACTTCTAAGTTGTGGACCACACTAATGACTCCAGTCACCATCAATGACAACACTATAAGCCTTAAACAATCTCACAAATCCATATGCCAACAAATTTCCTAATTTACTATAAATGAGTGGTTAATTCACCTAGTTTCATCCTAGACTTTCAAGAACTCAATAATTATAGAAAATTGGAGTTCACAAGAGCATTACAAGAGAATTTTCAAGGCATTTCAAGGAATATTTCAAGAGTCTATTGCAAAAATTCAAGACCATATCATCATTTCAAGGGTTTGATGCATGCATTCATGTTGTTGAGCTAAGATTGTGAGTGTAGCATTGAAGATTGTGCACATCATATTCAAGGATCCAAGATCTACATTCTTCATGGAAACTATAGGTTATTTTGCAAATTTGTTTCACAAGACATAATCCAAGATGACCGCATTTACATTATTTCATATTCATGCTCATTTCATTCATTTCATCACTTGATTTAATTACCTACTAGGGGTTTTACTGAGGTAAAACCCAATTCACTAACAAACAACAAGTTATTATACCCTTGCATGTGTGGTTACAGATTAATAGGTTCAAGATCAAGTTGAGCAAGATTTGGAGCAAAATTGTCAAAGTTGCAAAAGTTGTCATTTAAAGTGCAAGATCATGGAAAGAGCTCTACAGAATCGCATACAAACTTCTATAACTTGATAACAAAAAATTTAAGCATGCAAACATCAAGGAACATAGCCCTAAAATCAATTTTTTGAAACCCTAAAAGAACCCATTCACCACTGAAGGCGAATGAGTCCTCTGTAGCTCAAAAACAATAGCTTTCTGGCCAAGTACACTAATTTTTATGCTCTAAAAACTTCTCCCATAGTCTCTATAATAGTTAGGTAGCATCTTTTATTGTTATTTGCATCTAATTTTACACATAATTGAGTGTTTAGGGTCTTAGAAAAATTAGTGGTAGATCCTCTTGTTCATGCATTTGGGTCTACCCTATTTTTCACCCATAAACACCTTCTTAAGGACTATATAGTTAGTCCCAAAGTTAGAGGTCTAACTTTTCCTAATGATAAAGAACTGTTAAATATCCATTTTGTTGATGATACAACAATTTTTATTAAAATTGAAAAAGAAAACATAAATATTTTAATGTGAAATCTGGGCATCTTTTGTGATGCCTCGAGAAAAATATCTAAGGAAAAATTAATCATATTAACTTAGAAAAGTTGTTCCCCATATTGGTTTAATAAGTTCAAAATCCAATGGGGGGACCAAATAAACAAGTTCGATACGTAGGAATCCTATTTTCAATTAGTCCATGTTTGAAGGACATGTGGAACTAGGTAAAAAGTAAGATTGAAAAGGAACTTGATAGTTGGCACAAACAATATTTATCCCTAGTAGGTAGATTTCATGTCTGCCAAAATATTCTTTCCTTCTACACATTATACTACTCATCGATGTGGCTTTTCTATGGCTACTAGATGGAGGAAGTGCAAAAGAAAATAAGGAAGTTTCTATGGTCTGATGGAAAAGGGAAAAAAAGAAGCATGTTATGTGCTGGAAATGGTGTTGTGTAGACAAGAAGAGTGGAGGGATAGGCCTAAAGGACCTGAAGAAGCAAGGTATTGCTCTATATTTCAAATGGATAACGAACTCTGTCAAGGGTGATGAACCATGGAAGGTACTTATTAGGAAAAACATTGAAAGGGTTGTCCCCAAATATCTAAATCCTTGAGATATATTCCAATTTGTGTTCTATTTTTTGGAGACTTCCCAGTCTCCATAAGTGGTTCCTTGGTTTTCTGTATAATCTAGAAAGCATGGGAACAAGTTAAATTCAAGAGTTCTATAAGTGGTTACTTAGAAAAAATTAATAATATAAATTGTAGGAATAAGTCAATATGGTGGAATTTAACATAAAAATGAAAACACTTAGCTCTACTGCAAGGATGCTCAACTAAATCCTGGGCCAAAAAAGGTATCAATTGTTTCAAGGATATAATAGATAAAGATAAATTAAAAACATGGAACTCTCTAAAAAAATAAAACAATTTACCTAATTCTCAATGGAGAATATATAAAGTTCTCATGGAATCATGGAAAGGGTAGAATATTTAATCAAATAATATTCTTTCTATGATAACCATGGAGGCATTAACCTGAACAACTACATTTGGGTGGATGGATCTAGGGTACACAGTTTAAACCCCAAAATAAATTACAATACTCTAAGCTTATCTAGTTGCATCTTTGAACTTGTGAATAAATGTTGAAACCTTAAAGTAAGTGAGAAAAATAGGAAAAAGGTATTTCAATGGAACTAGAATACTTTAATTGAACCAAAAAAAAAATCTTTAAATATATGTTATTAATTCAAAATTACCTCTCATTAACTAGTAATAATGTAAAAATTGTGAATTTTGTAAAAAGACTACATATATTTTTTTATTATAATTTAACAAAAGAAATATGGCTAATGTTTTGTTCAAATCTAATTGGGTGGGGGAGCTTGAGTTCTATTAACCAACATGAAATTTTATTTGGAAAAATTGTGAATATTGTAAAAGATACAAATCTATTTTGGTTGTTACTAGTTCTATCGAGATATTATTCTTTATTTGGAAAGCTAGAAATGAGGAAAAATGCCAAGGGAAAAAGAGAGCACTTACTGAGTCTTCTATAAGACTCATGTTTTTATCTATTAAAATATAGGTGATAGTTGCGATCAAGATCTCAAAAGCTAAGATCGCTAAACTAGCAAAGAATGAAAAGATCAAAACCAACAAGGAAGAGATCCTTTATGTGAGACACTAGTCATTTAATGGTGAGGACAACATACCATTTAGGGAGGAGTACATAAATTTTTAAAGGAATTATAATAGTAGATAAACAGTGGAGGACATAAAAAAAGGGTCAGGACTATGGGCCTTTGGTTCCACAAAAACAACAATGAACAAGACACATGGGAGGTGGTTTGATCTAACACTGATATGTCAGATGTTGAACCCCTGCTTGGTACCTTTTGGTGGGATGAAGGCTATGAGAGAATAAATATATAAAACTTAACCTACAATTTCCTTTTTTACACCTTATGAATAGTAGATACAATATTTTTATAGACTTTATAGACTACAATGGTGTATAGAAAGAAATATGGTATAGTTAGAAATGTATTATAGACAAAAATATTGTATCAATTTTGTATGAAGTATAAAAGCATGAACATAAGCCTTAATAGGAATAATATGTAACTAAATATTGCCATATGTATTTCTTGTTGATAAACTATAATTAATATAAGAAAATTAAGTGTGTCTAGAAAGGTAAAAGAAATGACAAAGATATGAATGCAACAATAAGGAGTGAAAAATAGTGTGTGAAATGATAATAACTGAAAGAAAATTGAGATACTAAGGTGACAAATGCAAGAAACAAAGGATCAATAATAATACAAATAAATATGGTAAGGAAAGAGAAATAAAATAAAATAATGTCATCTTACAATATTGAAGAAGAAAACGGAGACATGGCTACTCTAAAAAATTTCTAAAACCTTCAAGGAGAGTGCTAAAATAATGTTGGAGTTCTCACATGAGATTAAGAATTCTCAAGAATTATATAATACTATAAATTAATAGTAAGAGAGATTGAGAGAATAAAAGTTTCATAGATTGAGAGTGAGAATGAGAGATATGTCTTAAACTGAGATAATGGGAAGGGAAATGAGTGATCATAAGGACTAGAGATTCATTTAGATTTTTTTCAAAGTGATCAACACTAACCTAAGAAAAATTAGTAGGTGGTAATGTTCTTGAAAATGACTTCTAAATGACCAAATCTAATGGGAAATTAACACATAGTGCTAGAATCCAAATAGTTTTAACTCTTGTAAAGGCCAAACACTAGAAAATAACAAAGTTAACACATCTAAAATATGATTTCTTACAAAATAGAAGATCAGAGCTAAGACCTTGGCACCATGAGTAGAAAAGGGATATGAAAAAGGGAAAATGGGCTTAAAATTTTCTAGGGAAGGAAAACACCATACTACATCTAAAATGTAATGTGAAATTGTAAGGTTTTATATTTTTCTATGTCACAATATCAATGACATAATTACTCTCCTGAGTCTAGTTACATAACTTGATATTTTAAAGTAATTTCATCCATGGATGTTTTAGTTCATCACCAAAGTCATTTTTATCAAAATGGTTTTATTTATTGGGATATCCTTATCAGTGACAACCTCCATAAGCAATTGTGTGAATGTATTCAATCAAAGCAACTATAGATTAATTTATATATGGTTTACATTGTTTAGCTAGAGAAATTTGGTGTTAAAATTCTAATTAGTGTACCAATATTATCTCTAATTGGAGATGAAACAAAGTAGCAACAATTTTAGAAGGTTGAATGATTCTTTCATATTCAATATTATAAGGCATGCACAAAGAATAAGGTAAAAGGTCTCTTTTTCCCTCTATATGGGTGATCCCACAATAGTGGTTTACAATTTTTGGCCAAACTGGACACTGAAATAAATTTTTTTAACTAAGTCTTCACTTTTGGGCACCTATATCGACTAAACCATGAGGAATTTGAATATGATGCAAACTAGAGTTTCGTGAAATTTTGTCTGTAGATTCTAAATATATTTTTTTCAAAAATTTTGGAATCAGATTGCACTTCTTTTTCCATCTCCCTCAAAAACTAGTTTTTTTCAAAAAATAATATTTTTAAAAAGTGACGCTCACCGTATAACGCATAATTTTTTTTCCATGAAGGAAAGAATTCTAATTCTTTTGAATTTAGATTCGTAACTCTAATATCTAGTGCTTCCACTTGGTTAGATAGTTTTTTATTGAATATTTTTTCTTTAATCAAGTTTCAAAGTAAAACCAATTACAATTCAGACATAGCGCGGCCGTATAATGCGTAACTTTTTTTGTTGCATCAAGGACTTCAATATCTAGTGAACTCATATTTTTCAAAAAAAAATTATAATTTGCTATTTTTCCACATGTGCATAACAGAGAGCTTGTTTTTTGGTGAAAAACCTACATTCACAAGAAATAAAAAATAAATATAATAATCAAATTTAATTTAATTAAAATTATACTTTTTTGGAAGCTTATAATGAGGACTACATACTTACAAGAAAATAAATTTTAAATTAATTCATTTGATCCCTCAAAAGGTAAATCAAAAGTGGTTTTTTATCAACAATTTGATAGGTGTAAAGGAGACGTCGTTATAGGTATGGTTTAAAACTGGCGAGGCTCTATCCAAGGGGGCTTGGTCTAAGGTGGTTTGATCAAACCCTATTCAATTGAAATCCTTTAAATGGAAATTTCCAAGGCTTAAATCATTATATTTTCTAAAAATATGTGATATCAGTAAAAATCAGGATCTCCCAGAAAGCGTAAACCACTATTGTGGCAGCACCCATATATTAGGAGATATAATTTTTCAACCAACTAGAAAGTTCAAAATGTAAAATTTGAATTATCTCTCCCAAAAATTAGGCCATATGAATTAAGAATTTTATTTAATCCAAATATTTTTTTGAAAGGTCATAAAGCACCATAATACACAAGCCCAACCAATAAGACTAATTAGATAATTATGCTAAAAATGTGAGGTCTATAAGAGATCATATTTATGCATAGTAACATTATAAATCAGGATGTATCAAATTACCATGATTCCCAAAGAATTACAAGAGAGTGGTGAAATACTAGATCCCTAATACAAGTCTAGTAAAGTTTTTTATCAACTTTTGGCATCATGAAATTAGACTTACAAAAATTTCAAGAATATAGAAGTGAAAATTTATATGATGATTAGGAGAAAAAAGTTTCAAGTTGCTTGAGGAAATATTGAAGAACATTCAAGAGAAATTTCATTCTATCAAAGTAGTGATGGTAGCATAAAATAAGGAGAAGCAGTTGAAGAGGATGAGGACGAGGAATAAGGATTAAGGTTTTTATTCCCACTTAAAGTTTTTATGTTAAATTTTAAATCAAGAAAAATAGGAGTAGAATCAGGATATGGATGTTCCTCCTAGGCAACATAAGGAAATTAAAATAAATAAACCATTTGAAACTCCTTCTCAGGATATTCAAACAAAGGAAATTAAAATAAATAAACCTATCTAAAACCTCTTCTAAATAAATATTTAATCACCATCATAATCTCCCTTAGCCTCACCTGTCATCCCTTAGCTCCCAACTTCTCCATTTTCTAGCCTTATATTTTGGAGAAAACTCCCACTTAGTCTCTAGAGAATATTCCTTTTGTATCTCTTTATAGAGATTTGTTTCCCCCTTCCAAACTCATTTTTCCAAGTGATGAAAACATATTGCAATAGCATCAAGATAGTACCTATCCCAAAGAGGTTTGTTAAGATAGCATTGGATTATCTTACTCAAATATATTATATTTTCTTAAAGCCAAATCTTTTGAAGAGATCTCAGGTAAGATCATCCATCACAACTAGTATCCATGGAAAAAATAAATTTTAGATCATAACACCACTCTAAGATATTCCTAAAGTCCCTTCAGATTATACAATTAATATAAATTATTTAAGAATTATTTTGAGAGAGGAAGGTAGAAAATTCCAATTTGTGAATGAATTGGATAATTTAAAATATGGAATAAGATAAAGCCACTAATGATGCATTGAAAGATAAGGTTTATCAACTTATGGCCTATATTGAATATTTAGTGGGCCCTATTGGCACCCTATTTTATTGTGTCTCATTTTGCACTCTTTTTCTCTTTTGGTATGCTCTTTGTCTTCACTTTTCCATTATTGATAGCCAATATAGGGAAGCCTAAATTAGAAATCTTGTATGTGTTTATGCCTCTAGCTATTGTATTTGGTCCCCATGTTTTTTTCTTAGTGAAAAAACCAAGTTGTAGAATCCAAAATTAACTAAATGTATGTATTGTTGAACCACCGAGGTTTCAGTGTTCCTTCTACCACCATGATTTCTTTATCATCCCCAACTCCCCACTCATCCCTTTATGATATTGGCTAAGTTTTTTATTTTTTATTTTTCCAATTCATTGAGGTTTTCCTTTTATGCATACCAATATAAATCACCTTCATGAAGTCTTCTTGATCCTTGAAGTCTAAAGTTAAAAGGATTTAAGTGTTAACATTTTTGGCCAAACAAGCCATCAAGGTTTCATTTGCTTCCCTACCTTCTCTTTTTTTTCCCTAATTCTTAAATTCTTCATTGCAAAATATCTTAAGCACTTTGTCTTTTGGACTTTTAGGTCATCAACTTCTTCCTTGTCTTCATCCCTTTTTGGCATGTTTTCCTTTTCCACCCTGATGCTCAATGCTCGCCCTTTGTAAGGTTCTTAATTCATCAAACATTTTGGGATCTCCTTCCCTCAATACATCTTTAGTATGTGATAGAATCCTTCCTGACCCCCAATTCTTGACTCATTCCCTTCGCTCATTTTATCAAAATTTTGGGGTTTTTCCTACCTTCTTACCATCCATTCATTCTTTGTTCCCCGAAGCTTCAACCTTCATCAAAGGTTAGACTTTTGATATCCCTCATCCTCCCCTTCATGTTTTTGAAAATATCACATAGATGCACAATTCTTGACAAAGGAATATATCATTGAGGAATTGCAAATAGATATGCTCTTCTTCTTGGCCCAATCTATATGCAATATGTGGTAAACCTGATGCCCAACACTTGAAAAGGGTAATAGTGAGGCTCATTGAGGTTCTAAATAATTTAGTGTTGCTTCACCATTTTTGGCACAATGGTAAGACTAAGCTCAAAAATCCACCAATAGACTCCATAAGGCATGATTTTGACCAAGAAGTGTCATTAATTCTCACCCACACCTAAAATCACAAAATGTCAATCTAAGGAAACTACGAACGGGTCTTAAATGAATTTTCACATAGATTGAGGAGGAAAGATGGTACCCATTCCTCATTTATTTCTTATAGATTCCTTTTTAATAATTTCATTCTTAGATCATGAATTTCAACCAATTTCATGGGTGTTTTCACTCAAACCCACAAATCATCAAATTGTAGATGTGATGGGCATCAAAGGAATAATTGTAGAGGACATATTTTTCTTGTATGTTGGTTGTTATTGTGGTTAGGGTTTCTAATATAGTATGTCCTTATGGTGTTCTGCATGCCCTATGGTCATGGGTATATTTTCCTTAGTCACCATTTTCAAGGAATCATCAAGGAGATTAGAAGAGATCAAATGATAGTGCTTTGAATAGGAGAAGTGGTTATAGAAATAGAAAAATAAATTACTTATAGAAGACCCTAAGGTTTCATATTCTAGTTTTGGGTAGTATATTTTTTATATTGTAATGACCTAGATTTATCCCAAATATTTAGTAACATCTTGTAAACCTTGAAGGTAAAGTGATTGAATGCAAATTAAACCTTAGTTGAGTGTCTTATTGTGTATAGTATGTATTTTTTGATATATGTTTTTTATTTTTGTAACCAGAATTTTGTAAAATCCTTGTAGAACCTTTGTAAGTTATCATTTCGACATAATAAAATAATTGTATAGGAATTTTCATGGATTACTAAGTAGAATCACGTAATTTTCTACAATCAATTATTGTTCTTCTAAATTATGTATATGTAGAGCCCAACTTTCCTATACATTTTAAATATATAATATTTTTGGGTGTCTTAATCAGGGCATTACCTTGGTTTAAATTGTTGCATGTTTGATTAAATTTGGGGACTCTATTTTCCAATGGATAAAGACACTAATTTCTGACTATGCACTATCTCAACTCATCCTCAACACACTCAAAATACATCAAGCTATGCCTTTTTTTAGTTTTATTTGTGTGTTTATTTCAACTACCATGTTTGAATGTATGTAACAATATGAGAGAAAAATTACTCGTCCAACAAGAACATAGGTATATTGTGGCACCAGTATTGAGATACATTTTATAGTGAGTATATTTTTTTACAAGAAAGTATTTTGTCATAGTTTCAATAACCAAACTAGCACCTTAGGGAAACCCAATTTTTCCTACAAAGCCAAGAGTGAAGGAGGTCTTACCCACCTTAGTAATTGGTCTTAATTTTCCCAACTTGGATATAGTTTTTTGGTAATATTCTCAAGTTTGACACCCTTGGCACTTGAGATATTATCATACTTTATGGATTTAGGGTCTACATCTCATCCTCTCTAGATATAATTCCCCAACATTTTTTAAGTACTAGAATGGAGATACTAGATATTTGAGGATTAGGGAACGTAGTGTAAGTCATCTATGATTAGAATGTAGAGGTAGTAACTTTGGTGTGTAAAATGATGTAAGAAGTGAATTAAATTGATACAACATTATCTAAAAGATTGCAGGCTACTAAAAACTTGATGGTAGGGGTAAAAACTAAATTCTAAGCTATCAAAAATAACTTTCCCCAAATCGCTCAAATGGCTAATATGGATTTTATATATTTGGTGTATGAGAGAATTTTAAGTGATTAGGATTTGAATGTCAATCAAAAGTGGAGGTTAGCCTACAATTTTTAAATGAATATTTTTAAGGGGTGTGAAAATAAGATTAAGAATGTGAATTCATTAGTACAAGGTGTTTTCAATGTTATGAAAGAGTTTATGGACAATTAGGATGTCCTTCATTTGAAAAGTAAAAATATTCAATTATAATAGGCCTTGAAAAATAAATTCCAGTATTTGACAAAAGGATAATCTCTTAATGACCCATGTTTTTCTATAGTGTTCATCAACCACATAATAAAAATCAAGGTTGGTTGTGAATAATTTCAACAAAGATAATTAATTCAAAATTACTTTCAAATTTACTCACTCTAATGGGCCTAATCCAAGAATGGTCAAAGTGGTATTGGATAATTTTGCATCCTACTTGCAAGAGCTAGAGTATGAATTATCCAAAGGCACCTAGTTGAATTTTCTAGTGATGACTTCCATTTCCATGTGAATTTTTTTCTTGTTTGTAATTATGTAATAGGAGAAAGATGCTACAAGATAAAACTGTCTTTTCAAATTCCCTATTTTGTCAGCTTGTGGGTTTTTTGATGGAATGATTTTTTTACTTTTCTCCATCGTAAAGCCTATAAATACTAATTTAATCTTCATTGTCAAGGGTTGGAAACAATTTATTTGTAATATAATTTGAACTTTGTAATTTTATTTTACAATTTTTCCTTTCTTTGTGATTTTTCAAATCTTAGAATGTCCCTATCTCTTCATGTGTTTAACTCACCAAATATTGATTAATTTTATATGTGTTCAAGGCATTGATGCTTGGTTGATTTTTAAGTGTTTTGTGTGGAAATCCAAAACACTCTTGTTGCTTGGAATTTATTTTTTTTCTTTTACAAGAAAAAAAATCCCTTAGAATATTGTACCTTTCTATGTGGTGATTGCAATATATGGGACATATGAGGAATGGTTTCCTATGAATTGTAGGCTTAGAACTTCTAAACCATTTTATTCCTCCCCTATCTCATTTTTTATATCTTCATTACATTAGGATTAGCTTATATTTTTTGTTTTCTTGTGGCTATTTTTTCAGTTTTGTACTAAGGGGAGATTAAATTTTTTAAGGAAAGTGAATGGTCAAAATTGAAAAATCTATAAAATTTGCATTTTGTGAATAAACTTACAGAAGTTTTAGATATATCGTATGGATTTTGTGTAGGATTTTATATAGAATTATATTATCATTAGTTGCATAAAATTTTAAGGTGGGAAATTTTTGTTCCCTAGGGTTTTATATTGTGACTCATCATCTTTCATAGGCGTTTTATTGATATTTTTATATTTTTATGGTAAATAATTGTTGAATTGATGGATTATGTGAAATATCAAAAGGTGTAAATTTTTTTGGAGTGTTTGTATCATTAGAAAATTTCCTTTTGATCAAAAAGCTTGATTAATGTAAGATTTTTCATGAATTTAATTTTTACTCTAAAATTTTAATCCTTGAAAGTCTCATTGGTGCCCATTATATGGGATATTCTAAAGCTTTCTTCTTGAGGTACTTCAATATTTTTTATTATTAAAATCAAAAGAATATTCTTGGGGTGTCAATCCTTTCATGCAAGTGAACTTATATTGTTCCAAAATGTTGGTGTGTCAAAAAACACTTTAACAATCCCTTTTCCTATGTCTTAGTAAAACTTTAAGTTGGTTGCATCGAATATTTATCTTTTATTTTATATTTTAAAGATTGTATTTCTAATTTTATGTTACACAAGCCATGAGGATTCACTACCTAATGGGTACCATACCATGTCTAGTCATAAAGGAGGTTTAGTAATCACTAAAATTATAAGGTGTTTTACTACTTTATATAAAGGTTCCAAGGGGATAAATTTATTGGGGTATAAGCTCAACTTATTGCAAGAATGAAGGTGTTGTCATTGATGTCAACTGGTCAATTAGTTATCAACTAGTTGTTGTTATCATTGATCTCATGGATGTAGGTTATTGGTTGTTCATGTCGAGGATATTGAGAAAATTTTATTGAAGAAAGGTTTCAAGTGTTCAATGGTTGCTCTGGGTTTTACTTTGGGATTTTCTCCTATGTTTGTGTGGTTCATATATGTTGATCATGTTTTTTGGAAGCTGCTATATCTAGAATTTTGGCTTTTGATTCATTGTATAGTGTGAGTTAGTTCACCAATTGCGAACTGTGGTTTTTTGTGTTTTTGGTTGAGGTCTAAGAGAAATTTTGGTAGTCCAGATTTCTCTTTGGTAAATTCTTATGACTTTTGGTTCTAGAGTTATGTTGTTATGATTGTATCAATAAGATAATTTTGGTATCTGGAAGGTTCGTGCTTAATTGTTTGATGTGTTTTACACTAGTTTGGTTGACCTTGTGTTGAACACTATCTTCAAAGTTGATGAAGTGTTTTGGTCTTGTTTGGGTCCTCATCAAGTGTGTGTTTGGCTTTCCCTCAATCTAATTCCACCCTAGGATGTTTTGGCACCAACCTAATTTGATTGATGGATGGCCGACTTTGGATATGTTTCAAATTTGAAGATGGTATAAATAAAAGATTATTTAGCGGTGAAAATATGTACAAAGAGAGATAAGTGCAAATAGATAGAGCAGATAATTATGAAATAGATGTGAATTAGTTGGTGTGTGTGATGGGTATGTGCAGGATCATCATGGAAAAACTAGGCCCTTAAGTGGCGAAAAATTAAAAAAAAATAGAGTTAGGCAACTTGACGTAAAAAATTGAATAAGTTATCTATAATATTACAAAAATATGTAAGAATAGAATCTGTAGAAAATTGAATGTAGTTTCTAAACTACTAGGTTTATTTATAAAAAAAATCTATTTGGTGAAAATTTGAAATTTCAATGTAGTAGTACTTAAATTTTAGGGAAAAAAAAAGATGTAGGTGTCTGTCTAACCACCCTAACCACAATAAAATGATAATATTTTTTTTATATTTTAGATATAAGTAGAGGACTCATGTCCCATGTGATGCATATTTTTGTAATTTTTTTCCAAGTAAATAATTAATTATGAATTTTTTATTACAAATTTTAAAAATATAAAATCTTGTATGTTTGACCACCTTAACTTGGTCAAAACATCATGAAATTCTTTTTTTTTCTTTTTAATCCTATAGTATCCAAAGCATAGAATGTGACACATGTTTTGGATTCAAAAAATGTGATACTGTTTGAAAACTATAGATATTTTTCAATCAGCCTATCAATCAAGACTTTAGTCATAATTCAAATAGAAAATGAATAATAATTATTTATTAAATTCAAAGGAAAGTATAATTTATATTGGTGGAAATTTGAGATTCTCCTTTAAAAACCGTTTTCGTTTCTTCAATTTTGGGTCAAAAAAAAATCGTTAGCCACATACCCTACACATACCCATCATATCATATCACCACTTTTTGGCCCATCATGATCCTACACATACCCTGATGCGAGTGTGGAAGATCAGTGTGAAGTATAAATGTCGAGTTTCTAGATCCAGTGAGCTGAAGGTGTACTCTATCATTCATGTATGTCTGCAAGTGATTGAGAAAACTGTGGTGTAAATCTTTGTTTCATTGAGATTTTCTTCTCTCTATAACATATCTTGTCTATGTTCTTTGTATCTCTATGGTAGTGAGCCCTCTGGGTGGTTAGCCCTATTAGATAGTGAGTCTTGATCTAGATAGTGAGTCCTTATTTTGGTAGTGAGCCTTGTTTCTTAAGCATTGAGCCTTTGTAATCAATTTTGATATTCTCTATAGTGTAAGTTAATCCTCACTGTGGTTTTTCCCTTATTGGGTTTTCCACATTAATTTGGTGTTGTGTTTGTGTGATGGTTTGCAGTTTCTACACTTGCACTGAATGTTTAATCATTTTAAGTGGTGTTAAGGATTTGTTCTAGTGAATGATTTGAAGGTTTAAATTTGTTACAACTGAATCACTCCCCCCTCTCAGTTGTCCTATTGAACAATTGGTATCAACTATTGGTTCCTTGGAGAAGAGCTTAACTACTTAAGGAAGGTCTGGGATGGCTAGAAAAGTTACTCATGATTATCTGAGGTTTGATAGAACTAATTATGCTATTTGGAAAATATTGATGGAAGAATATCTAGAGTATTGTGGATATGATGTGGAGAAAGCTTACAAGAATCCTTACATTCCTCCTGCTAATGGTCCAAGTACGGTTGATGAGATCAAGGAACATGAAGCAAATAATATGGTGAAGTACATTTTGAAGAATATTCTTGTACATTTTGAGTTAATTAAAGTTCAAAATTTGAAGACTGCTAAGGAAGTATGAGATTCTTTGGAAAAGGAATATGAAGGTGATGAAAGGGTCAAAGAGGAAAAATTGTAGAATTTAGAGACACAATTCGAGCTCCTAAATATGTCTAAAGATGAGAATGTTAAAGCTTATGTATAGAGATTAGATGAGGTAGTAGTTGAAATGTGAGGACTTGGTGCTACTATAGATGAAACCGGGATTATAACGAAGATTCTTAGAACTCCCCCTAATACTTACAGTGAAAAGGTATGTGTTATTGAAAAAAACATATATTATAAGACTTACATTAAAGATCGGTTGTTTGGATCTCTGACATCTTATGAGATGAGGAAGCTGGATTTGAGAAATGCATTCAAATCAGAGACTACTTTTAAGGATACAAAAGTTGAAGACCTGGATGAAGAAAATATTGATGAAGTAGAAGCTAACTTTGTGAGAAGGATGAGGAAAGAATCTAATAAGTATGAAGGTAAGTTACCCTCTAAATTCTTTAGTTGTGGATGAATAGGTCATTATGCTGTAAAGTGTCCAGAAAGAGCTAAGAGGAATAAACAAAGATATGAGAAAGAAAAGAAAGGTAAGGAGATCAACAAACCATATTATGTGAATGAGGATGCTAGTATATCTAATGAGGAATCTGATTATGGAGATCCTAATGACAATGAATTCTTGTTCTTGGCTATAAAAGTTGAACCTACTTCTACTAATTCTAAAAAATAGGTGAAGGAATGCCCTCCAATAAAGGAGAAAAATGAAGGTACTGTAATCTTTTCCTTACATGCTAAATAGGAAAAGAACTATTGGGTTGTTGACAATGGTTGTTCACATCACATGACTGGTGATAAGACTAATTTTGTTAAACTTGAAAAATATGATGTAGGCTTTGTTATGTTTGGAGATAATACTAGTGCTAAAATTTGTGGGATAGGTTCAATAAGTTTTGATGGCAAGCATAATATTGATTATGTATACTATTTTAAGGTTTTAAGGCATAATCTATTGAGTGTTGGATAGATATTCAGTAAATGATATAATATTATATTTGAGATGAGAGATGTGAGATCAAGAAAGGGTCCTAGATAGTGATTATTGCAGGAAAGAAATTTGAAGGAAATATTTGTCAACTTAAGAGTGTTGATGGACAATGATTTATGACTTAGATCAATGATAGTTAGTTGTGGCATCAAAGAATGTGTCACATGAATGTTTATGAATTGGAAATTATTAGTGCAATTCAGGTCGTGAGAGATTTACCAAGGATTACAAAGTCAGTTAATACTATTTACAAAAATTGACAGTTTGGAAAACAAGCAAGAAGCCATTATAGATCAAAGGAACAATATACTACTGGACTATTGGATTTAATTCATATAGATCTCTATGGTCCTACAAGAGTGATATTTCTACAAGGTGAAAGGTATTTTATTCTTTTGATTGATGATTATTCTAGATATACATGGGTTGCATTTCTTAGAGAGAAGTCTGATGCATTAGATAGATTCAAGACATTCAAAGCTATGGTTGAAAATGAAGTAAATTTGAAGTTAAAATCCTTAAGGTCTGATAGAGGTGGAGAATTCACCTCCCATGAGTTTAATATGTTTTGTGAAGTGCATGGAATAAAAAGATAGTTATCGTCTTTGAGAACTCAATAGAATGAAGTTGTTAAAAGAAAGAATAAAACAATTCAAGAGGCAACTAGATCAATGATTACTGAGGCTATTTTATCATAATTTTATTGGAGAGAATTTATTCATACTGTTGTTTATGTATTCAATTGAGTTCAAGAAAGAGAAAAAAATACAAAGACCCCCTATAAGCTATGGTGTGGAAGAATTCTTAATGCTAAGTATTTCAAGGTATTTGGAAGAAAATGTTATATCAGAAGAGATGAAGAAACTTTAGGAAAGTTTGATTCAAGAAGTGATGAAGGAATTTTTCTTGGATATTCTACTCAAAGAAAAGCTTAAATATGTTTCAATAAAATATTGAGAAATATTTTAGAAAGTGTGAATGTCAAGGTTGATGAAGCAATGAAGAATTCAATTGATGTTGATGGATATGTATCTGATGAACCTGATTGTGTAAGAATTGAAGAAATTGTGGAAGAACAGGAAAAGGATGTGAAAGAGAAGTAGAATGAAGAAAATGAAAGAGAAGAAGAAGCTCTAGTGGTATCCCCTAATACACCTAAATATGTGCACATTAAATCATTCAGAAAGTTAGATCATTAGAGACAAGACAAAAGGAGTATTGACAAGAAGCAGAGATGTTGCTGGTGAGGGTAATCTATCTTTAATTTCTAAGATGAACATTGGATGGAAGCTATGAAAGAAGAAATTATGCATATTAAGAACAAAAAAACTTGGGAATTGGTCCCAAGACTGGCAGACAAAAATATTAATGGATCAAAGTGGGTATTCAGAAATAAATTGAATGAGAATGGAGAAGTGGTTAGAAACAAAGCAAGGCTTGTGTGTAAAGATTACTCATAAGTAGAAGGTATATATTTTCAAGATACTTTTTCTCTGGTGGCAAGAATGGAAGCTATAAGGATGTTCTTAGCATTTTCTACTCATAAATATTGTCTATCAGATGGATGTCAAGCCTACATTTTTTAATGGTGAGCTAGAAGAAGAGGTCTACATGGAACAACCAAAAGGATTTAAGTTGTCAAATCAACTGGATATGGTGTGCAGATTGAAGAAATCTTTATATGGATTGAAGATAGATCCTAGAGCTTGGTATGCAAGGTTAGACAGGTATTTGATTCAACAAGGTTTCAACAAAGTTACAACAAGATAGTAATTTGTATTTTAAATTTGAAAATGAAAAAAATCCTTATTGTGGTTGTATATGTTGATGACATTATTTTTGGAGGAAATGAAGCTATGTGTAAGATGTTTGTGGAAGAGATGCAAAAATAATTTGAAATGTCTATGTTTGGAGAGATGCATTTCTTTCCTGGGTTGCAAATCAATTAAACAGAGAAAGGAATTTTTATTTCACGGTCTAAGTATGTGAAAGAGATGTTGAAGAAGTTTTGGATGGATGATTCCAAACTAGTATGCACTCCTATGGTGACTAGTTGCAAATTAGGTAAAGATGATGATTCACCTAAGGATAGTCAGAGTAAATATAGATCTATGATTGGTGGACTATTGTATTTGACTGCTATTAGACCAAATATTATGCATGATGTTTGTCTTGTGGCTAGATTTCAAGAAGATCCTAAGGAAATTATACATGTTTCTATTGTTAAAAGAATATTTAGATATTTGAATGAAACTCTGGATTATGGGTTATGGTATCCTAGGGATACTGACTTTACACTACTTGTGCTTATACAGATGCAGATTGGATTGGATGTGTAGATGCCAAAAAAGGTACAAGTGGTGGTGCATTATTTCTTGGTTGTGTAGATTGGTGGCATGGTTGAGTAAACAAAAAGATTCAATTTCCTTGTCTATGGTTGAAGCTGAATATATTGCTATTGCATCTTGTTGTACACAACTTATATGGATGAAACGGACATTGGAAGATATCATAGTGGTGTATGATGATCCTATTTCTATCTTCTATCATAACACAAGTGCAATTAACATTTCAAATAATTCAGTGATGCACATGAAGACAAAGCATATATCTATCAGGTATCTTTTCTTGAGAGAGAAGGTCATGGAGAATGAAGTAAAGCTTGAGTAATGAAGGATCATATTGTTGATATATTTAGGAAGTCTCTTTCTAAAGATACTTTTGTGTATCTCCGAGAGAAGTTAGGGGTCATTTCCCCTCCTTTCTTGAACTAGATGCATATGGAGATGCATCAGTTTGGTGGATCTATGGATCTATCTTTCTTCTAGACTGATGTTTTGGTGGCTATCTCTCGGGGGGAGTAGGTAGTGTCATGTGTTGTCATTGTATGAGTATTATTATTTTTATCAAAGGGTAAATCAATGTAAAATATCTTTTGCATTTTCCATTGATGTCAAAGGGGGAGAGGAAGAATGTGAAAAAGAGGAGAGGAAGAATGTAAAAAAGATCATCTACTAAGGGGGAGAAATAGAAAGAAAAATCTTGAGAAGTGTATTCATAGTTAGTTTGTTGTCTTTGATGGTTTTTCACATCAAGTGTTGCCATCAATGACAAAGGGGGAGATTGTTGCAAGAATGAAGGTGTTGTCATTGATTTCAACTGGTTGTTATTTTCATTGATGTCATGGATACAAGTTATTGGTTGTTCATGTCGAGTATATTGAGAAAATTGTATTGAAGAAAGGTTGCAGGTGTTCATTGGTTGCTCTGTTTTTTGCTTCAATATTTTCTCCTATGTTTGTGTGGTTTAGATAAATTGATCATGTTTGTTGGAAGCTTTTATATCTATATTTTTGGCTTCTAATTCATTGTACAGTGTGAGTTATGTTCACCAATTGTGAACTATTGTTTTCTGTGTTTCTGGCTAAGGTCTGGGTTCCTCTTTGGTAAAGTATTATGACTTACAGTTCTAGAGTTAAGTTGTTATGATTGTATTGAAGATAATTCCAGTATCTAAAAGGCTCATGCTTAATTTTTCTATGTGTTTTATGTGATCAAGGGAAAATTCCAAATTTATTAGAGGGGTTAGCACAATAACAATAAAATTCCTATGAAGTAACAAAGTACAAAGGAATTAATATGAAGACAAAAGGGATGAAGTTACCCTAAGTCTCCACCTTCCATGATTAACCTTTGTTACACCTCCTAGCTTGCAGATAAATAAAAATGCCCTCAGATTTATGTGAGCAACTATGACTAAAGACTAAGCCCTATGCAAGTGTTGAAGGATTTGCAGAAAATAAAATAAACCTACAATGGACTAAAATGCCTATGACTGTAAGTGACTATGACTGTAAGACTAGTAGCATAAATTGAAATCTAAACATGAGAGACTAAGAGTGCAAGAGGTCAAGAGAGCTATGTAGATCTCCCCCAAATAAGAACAAAATTGCCATTTTATAAAAACTGCAATTTTGAATGTGTGGCCAAGATGAAAAGATGACAAAAACCCTAGGATCAATGATCAGGATTGAATGATGTAGTACGAATTAGGGTTAGGTCAAAATTAGGGCAATGCCAAGAAATGAAGGGCCAAGATTGAATTATAAGATAATTCAATCAAGGGTCGAAATTAAATGAGATGTCAAAAGAAAAGAATAAATTTGGAAGATAAGATTGGCACGGACAAAGAGGTTGCTGGAGAAATTAAATAATAAAAATTATTTAATTTAGGTGACCACTGAATAATTAAATAATAAAGATATTATTTAATTATAGAGGAATGTGACAAGGGAATCATTTTGAATTAAATAATGATTTAATTCAAAATTCAAGAGAGTGGACCAAATTAAATAAATAAATTTATTTAATTTATGAGAAAAAGGCTAATGAATAATTAAATAATTAAAATAATTATTTAATTATAATGGAAAGTGGACAAAAATTAAATAAATAAGAATTTATTTAATTTTAGAGAAAGAAAGGGACCTAATTAGTGGCGTAATTAAATAAATAAAATTTATTTAATTAATCAAGAGAATAAAGATGGTAGGGGCCCTAGCTCGGTTGGCTAAGTAATTCCATTAAGCTCTGCTGGTCATGAGTTCTAGTCTCCCCCATCCCGTGGTACCGGAGGGCATGTGTAATGCCCGCCGGTCACGTTAAAAAGTTTACCAGCGCACTGCAGTTTATAGGGGGTTGCTACCCGATTCTTGCAGTCTAAAAAAAGGAGATTAAAGATAAAAATGAATTAATTAAATAATTAAAATTATTTAATTAATGAAAATATGACTTTAGAAATAATTAAATAATTAATAATTATTTAATTTAAAAGAATGAAAACAATGTTGAATAATCTAAGAGTTGCAAGCCTAGGACAATTTTATGTGTTTACATTTTGCCCCTCTTTGTCATAATGTAGCATGTACTTGTGACAAAGAAAATAAGTCAAAAAATATGATTGCAAAATAAGATGAGGAAGAATGACCGGAGGGTTGTGGTATGCCCCCTCGAGGGAAGACAGGTTCCAAGAACATGGGTGTGCTCTCGAAATGGATGAGAAGACTAGAATATGAAGAGACAAAGAAATGTTAGTGCAAAATGATATGGATGATGATATGGATGCAATACCTATATAAGATGGGCGAGAGAAGATGACATGACTAAAGGAGATGCATGTTAGTTCCTAGACCAAATCCTTCAAAACATTACCATAGGACTTTAATATTTATTGCTCTTAATCATCATTGGGCAAACTATTGTAATGGTCAGTAAACACCATGATATGACATAGATCAAGGTGTGCAAGTTTGTACCATCACATAAGACAAGCAGTCACAGACAAGGATGATCATGCCTCATACTAGGAGCGTGCTTGCCCCAGTCTTTTTGCCATAATCAACCACATGCAGAATAAAAGACAAGGACAAATCATGAAACGTCGCTGCTTCTCTAAATCCTGTTTCCAGGACATCCTTGAGAAACTAGTAGCATGATTGTCAAAATACAAAAAGAAAGAGTCCTTACCATGATATGTCGTTGTTTTTCTAAATCCCAAAATCAGGACCTCGCTGAGAAACTAGTAGTCATGCGTGTCAATTGACATGATACGTCGCTGCTTCTCTAAATCGGGCTTAGTGGGATCTTGCTGAAAAACTAATATCATGATAAAAACTAAAAACAAATGCCAAGTGTTTGCCAAGTGCGTCTGGATGCCGAGTGCATTGATGTGTCAATGTAAATTTAAATGATGCCAAGATGACAAATGCCGAAGGTTGCCATATTCAGGAAGGACACATCCTGAATAATGTCGATGTCTAGGAAGGACACATCCTAAAACACCAATGTCAGAGTTTTGTTCTTCAGAAGGACACATCTGAAAGAACGTTGTTGTTGAGAGGAATGATCCTTAAGTGTCAGAAAGGATCCCTCAAAAATGTCAAATGATAGGGACAATGCCTAGGAAGGACACATCCTAAGGCACCAATGTCAGAGTTTTGTTCTTCAGAAGGACACATCTGAAAGAACGTTGTTGTCGAGAGGAATGATCCTTAAGTGTCAGAAAGGATCCCTCAAAAATGTCAGATGACCATGCCGATTCCTAGGAAGGACACATCCTAAGGCATAAATGACAGAGGTTATTCTTCAGAAGGACCCATCTGAAAGGTAACCAAGAGTTGATAGTTTGACTGGTTGCGATAATTTGGCTTGTTTTGACTAAGTTTGACTTGTTTTGACTGAGTTTGACTTGTGTTGGCCATATGTCGATATTGTCATGATGATATGTGCCAATGAGATTGTCCTGCTATGATAATGATTGTCATGATGAGTTTTGTTTATTTGGGAAAGATTCATGTGTGTTAGTGTGATGCCATGAACCCTAATGGACTGACATCGTAGTTCGACATGACTAATGACTTTGTCTTGGTGACCAAAGATTGCGTCATGATTTTATTTTGACAAACCTAAAAGGACTGACCTAATGTCTCGGGGACTCATCGACTGATGGCCTTTCCTACGTAGCAAATGCGCAGAGACAACGTAGTTCGACAATGACATGGACTGACTGACATGACGGACATTGACTCCATTTTTAGGATTTTAACATTGATTTGGATTTTTTTGTGTTTTTCTCTGGACATTTTATGATTTTTAGGTCTTTTTTAGGACATTTTAAGATTTTTTTGGTCTTTCTTCAGGACATTTTATGATGTTTTTGTCTTTCTTTAGGACATTTTATAATGTTTTTTTTTTTTTGTCTTTTTTTTAGGACATTTTATGATGTTTTTGTCTTTTTTCAGGACTTTTTGCGATGTTTTTGGTCTTTTTTCAGGACATTTTATGATTTTTTGTCTTTTTGTAGTTTAAGATGATCGTGACAAATGCATATGACTGATGCCTACACATGAGAATCCAAGGACAAACATGATTGTGCCCCTAGTCAAGCTGAATACCAATTGACAGGTGATGACAACGTTGTTTGATGTGGGAAGGACGCATCCCGAAACAACGTGAGGACAATGACGATAATGTGACGAAAGTATCGAGGTCTACAGCCGGGCCAGGAACGAAGTCAAGTAATGTTTTGGATAATGTGCTTGTATGGATTAGACTCGTTGCATTTGGAATGACTTGGTGAGGACTAGATGGGATGATGATTATCCTTAGACCATTTGACAAGGGAAAGCCAAGGTAGGTGACAGACATGAAAGGATAGGGGGTGGCCTTGGTAAAGGATGGGAGACATGGAACAAGGAATTGTCATATGATTTCAAGGACTATGTCATATAAGGACAATAAGACTATGATGGTCAATGACATGATGTTTCGTGAATCGTGTATGATCGAAGGATAGACATGTCAAGATTTTTCCCAAAGCATGATTTATGTGTGCCAATTTTATGTCAAGACCAAGATAGGTGGGAAAAATGCATGGAAATGATAGGGCTTAGATGGATGTCAATGCCATAAGGAAGGCATGGGAAATGAGACGAATTGCCCCCAAGTGTAAGAGTCCACATAGACAATTTATTTTACACATGACGCCTATTTGCTAGGTTTTCATCATGGTACTTATCCAGGGCGCCTGTTTGCCAGGTTTTCACGATTGGATGAAATTTTTCTCTTTACTATTTTTTTGAATTTTTGAATTTTTTTTGTATTTCTAATTTTGTGGATAGCCTGGATGCTTTAGATAACCACTGATTGTTCTGAATCTATTGACGGTGCCGGTGTAGAGACTGGTGCCATGATATGCCAATAATGACCTTGCTGAAGGAGTTGTCTTGTCAGGATCGTAGCACTTGTATACAACTGATCGATGTCATTGTGATCCTTTCTGATACTAGAGTTGGCCTTATCAAAATATGCACATCGCAATAGAGTGCCATGAGAGTCCTTGTGGTAAAGAGTTGTTGCCATGATGTGACGGATTTGTGACGTGAGATGTTTGGACTTTAAATGAGATGTAGGGTTATGATGAAAGATGGTAGATGTGGAAAATTTGTTTGGACATTTGGACGAATCACTTTTTATTTTCCAAACTTGGGATGGTGGATGATGGATTTTGGAGGGATGGTGTTTGGAACCAGTAGTTTTATATGTCTTATTTGATGACCATTTTGAAGGAGGTGGACATGTGTTATATGTGGGAGTCCTCTTGTCTTGTGGCTCCACAGTGTGATTGAATTTTGTATTTGACTTGATGTCTTTGTTTGATCCCTCTTTCTTTGGGATCCATTTTAATTTTATTTGTCCAGTTGTCCTTTTGTTTGATTCAATGGCCTTGGACATTTGATTTTGATCTTTTGACTTGTAAGACTTTTGTTTTTGTTGGTTCCAAAGGGGAGGTTGATTCATGATAGAATGGCGGTTCATGGTGTGGGTGGAGAGAGTGTTGGCATCAATCTTATGACAAGGATTTCTCGTGGACTCCATTTTGACATTTGTATCTGACAAAGTTGCCCCCAATATCGAGGAGGTACCACTGACATCGTTTAATTTGTTATTTGAGGAATAACCAAGACCTTGATGTCTGTAATTTGCTTGAAGTTGTATTGGTTCTTGAATGCCTTGCTCATGTATGCCTAGTCCTTTACCTTGATATTGCATGCTTTGACAGATTCTATTTGCGATGGGGTATTTTTTGTTTTGAAAGCAAGATGCTAACCCATCATGATGTCTATGGACACTGTCACTTGTAATATTTTCATCTGCGAGAAAGCCTGCTTTAACAAAGATAGATGACCCTAGGTGATAACGTGTCTTAGCTTCATTTTCATGTTGGACATATTCCTGACTGATATCTTTGGTCTGATCATGTGACATGTCAGGTTCAGATGATTCTATTGGTGCTTCCAAAGCAATGTCAAAACCGTCTTGATGGTCATTATCATATAGTCCCATGAAGTTAGCTATAGCTTCATCATTTGCAAATATGTCCATATTGGAATACTCTTGTGCTTGAGGAATATCGTCTATGTGTGTAATGGAGGCAAGTGTCTCATTTTGGAAACTGTCAATAGTCGAGGCCTGTATAGGATTGGAAAGTGTTTGATCATGAATGGCGTAAAGGTCAAGGAGTGGATCATTTTGGACTTCTTGGTCAACAATAGGGTCTTGGTCAAAGGTGGGGTTGTCATGGATTTGGACTTCTTGGTCAATGGTAGGGTCTTGTTCAAATATGGGGTTGTCATGGATAGGTGTGTTTTGGATGTCATGATTGTCTTGAAGGACTCCCTGAATGGAGTTTAAGATAGGGTCATGGGATGGACTACCTTGTTCTTGACATGAAGGTGACATTATAAGGTTATGCTTTGGGCTTTCATTTTGACATGTAATGGGGACTTGGACTGGACTAGTATGTGAAGGACTAGTATATGACATGGGGACTTGGACTGAAGTAGCATGTGAGGGACAAGGATAAGACATGGAGTCTTGGACTGGATTAGGATGTGACGGCATAGGATGTGACATGGGGACTTGGACTGGACTAGCATGTGAGGGACAAAGATAGGACATGGAGTCTTGGACTAGATATGTCATGGAGTCTTGGACTAGATTGGTGTAAGGTTGATTGAAATAAGACATGGAGACTTGGACCGGATCGGTATGGTATGATGTGGGGACTTGACATGAGTTGGTAGATGGTTGATAAGGGATGTAGACTTGGATAGGATTGATAGGTGAAGGGTCAGAATATGACATGGAGGTTTGGAATGGACTAGTGGACAGTTGGCTTCCCTTGTCAAAGTTAGGATAAGGGTGAGTAATGGATGTTTGTTGTGGACTAATGTCATGAATGGTATTAAGTGAATTTTGGTAGTGAGGGTAGATGGATGGAGGACTATGACTGATGGGTTGTTGGTATGAAGGACCTTGATTTTCGGCTTGGATAAATTGTCTCCTAAAGTCTGAGGCTTCTTGGTATTGACCTCTACAGAGTAATTCGTATTCAATTTTACTAGCAAGCCTATCCATATCTTGGCGAAGGGAAAAAAGGTGGTGGATGACATGATGTTAAATGCAAAGCGATAATGACGTTTGTCCAAGGGAAATGACTAATGCAAGGTGATAAAATTGTCAAGAAAGGATGCCAAATGCTAAGGTGACAATGAAGATGTTGACTAAGGAAAATGACCAATGCCAAGTCTAGATGCCAAATGAGGACAATGATGGACAATGCCAAGTCTAAGTTCAAAATGAGGACTGAGATTGTGTTTTGATGTCTTGTTGAAAAGTCTGAGTTGTCCAAGGTCGATTGTTTGTGTCCAGATTTGTGAATATTGTGTATAATGTTTGAGTAATCCAACAAGCACTTGACAAGCATAATTTTTTGAATGTAACCAATCGCACATCCAATAAGTACAATCCTAGGTTAGGCCATGACAATATTCACTAGATTCCACGCGGGTTTCCCCAACCGCATATCTGTAGCGTGTGAATTCAGAAGCTTGGCTGCACGGGCTCCCCCTTACAGTGCACTCTCTTCTCAGGCCAACCAAGCTTCCAACCCCCATGAAACTCCCATGGCAAGCTGATCACATCTACTAAAAACTGTGAAAGTGTGGATGCCTTCACACCGACCGGTGCTGCGCTAGCAAATAGAAGGATTTTAGCTTACTACACAAGAGTTTTTAGTTCGGGCATTCCGTTCGTGGGGCGTGATCCATGCGGCGAGAGTCCCGTTTCAGATCCATCTCGTCGGAACCATGCTCGTGATTCTTGGGCTTTCCCCAAGAACCCACTTTTATATACCGGCTAGAAGTCCCTCGGTGTCAGGGTGCTACCGGTCTGAGTCGTCCTAGGGTGAGTACTTTTTCCCACCAGAACAGGCCCAAGTTCTAGAGTCAGTAACCGTTTCTCTTACACCCAAGATCGCACGAATGCGCAAGGGGAGAGGATACTCTGATATACCGAATCGTGAAGGGTAATTAACAAATAAAGATGGGCCTGGTTTTCTGATCACAAGGTTTTCACCAAGTGAGAGCATACTCACCTACCATCTTGCAACCACAATCAACCAAAAAAGACATGTGTTCTTTTTATATGCACCGAAATCAAATGTTTGCTAATCTATGAAAAACAAGCACAAAGTTTTGTTATTCCTTCTTTGACATGCGAATCTGCAAACAATGAATATTAGTAGTCTCATATGCAATGGTCTTGGACACACGAATGAGGATTGCCACACGCTACAAGAAAAGATTAGTAATACAAGAAAAATCTAATCTAGTTAACTTGCAGGAATAAAGACACAGAAAAGAAATAGAAAACCAGAAATAGAAAACCCGGTGTTGAAATCAACCCTCAAACTGCAAAAATTCTACCGCATAGCTTGCGCCTGGACGGTCGGGCCATACCGATTTAGTCAAGGCTCGATTTCAGTTGCGCTCCTACCTATTGCGTACCGATTTTTCGCCATGGCTCGATTGGCAGCTTGCTGCCCGATTTGTTATTGCGCTCGATTTTGGTACAGCTTATACCGGGATTTTGGCAGCTTGGCGGCTCGATTTTAGAAGTTGCGGCTCGACGGCGCTTGTCGACGGCGCCAGTCTTGATTTGCTGGGCTTGCGGGCTCTGATTTGTTGCCTCGACGAATCGGGCTTGTGCCCGGACGGTTTCGCGCCCTACTGCAAGGGGGCTTGTATTTCCACTGTTCCTGCAAAATTGACAAAAAATACATGCAACCGTACGGAAAAATGACAGAAAATAGAACGTCGGGTTCACCAATGTGATCAAGGGAAAATTCCAAATTTGTTAGAGGGGTTAGCACAATAACAATAAAATTCCTATGAAGTAACAAAGTACAAAGGAAGTAATATGAAGACAAAAGGGATGAAGTTACCCTAAGTCTCCACCTTCCATGATTAACCTTTGTTACACCTCCTAGCTTGCAGATAAATAAAAATGCCCTCAGATTTATGTGAGCAACTATGACTAAAGACTAAGCCCTATGCAAGTGTTGAAGGATTTGCAGAAAATAAAATAACCCTACGATGGACTAAAATGCCTATGACTGTAAGTGACTATGACTGTAAGACTAGTAGCATAAATTGAAATCTAAACATGAGAGACTAAGAGTGCAAGAGGTCAAGAGAGCTATTTAGATCTCCCCCAAATAAGAACAAAATTTCCATTTTATAAAAACTGCAATTTTGAATGTGTGGCCAGGATGAAAAGATGACAAAAACCCTAGGATCAATGATCATGATTGAATGATGTAGTACGAATTAGGGTTAGGTCAAAATTAGGGCAATGCCAAGAAATGAATGGCCAAGATTGAATTATAAGATAATTCAATCAAGGGTCGAAATTAAATGAGATGTCAAAAGAAAAGAAATACCAAGATAAGATTGGCAACGACGAGTGTTAATGGAGAAATTACAAATAACAAAATTATTTAATTTAGGTGACGATCAATAATTAAATAATAAAGATATTATTTAATTATAGGAGGAATGACAAGGGGAATCATTTTGAATTAAATAATGATTTAATTCAAAATTCAAGAGGATCTAAATTAAATAAATAAAATTCTATTTAATTTAATCAAGGAGTATCGATAAATGAATTAACAAATAATTAAAATTATTTAATTAATAGAAGAATTATGACTTTAGAAAATAATTAAATAATTAATAATTATTTAATTATTAAGAATGAAAGGGGCAATGTTGAATAATCTAAGAGTTGCAAGCCTAGGACAATTTTATGTGTCTACATTTTACACTAGTTTGGTTGACCTTGTGTTGAACACTATCTTCAAAGTTGATGAAGCGTCTTGGACCTATTTGGGTCCTCATCAAGCATGTTTTTGGGTCACCCTCATTCTAATTCCAACCTAGGATGTTTTGGTGCCAATCTAATATGAATTTATTGATGGATGGCCGACTTTGGATATGTTTCAAAGTTGAATATGGTATAAATACAGGATGAGTTAGTGGTGAAAAGATGTACAAAGAGAGATAAGTGCAAACAAATAGAGTAGATAAATGTGAAATAGATATGAATCAGTTGGTGTGTGTGATACGAGTGTGGCAGATCAGTGTGAAGTCTAAATGTTGAGTTTCTAGATGCAGTGAGTTGAAAGTGTACTCTATATCATTCATGCATGTCTGCAAGTGATAGAGAAAATTGTGGTGGAAATTGTTGTTGTGTTTAGATTGTCTTCTCTATGTAACATATATCTCTTCTATCTTCTTTGTATATATGTGGTAGTGACCCCTCCGAGTGGTTAGCCCTATTGGACAGTGAGTCATTTTTTTGGCAATGAGCCTTGTTTCTCAGGCAATGAGCCTTTGTAATCGATTTTGATATTCTCCATAGTGTGGGTTAATCCTCACCGTGGTTTTTCCCCTTATTAGGTTTTCCACGTAAATCTAGTGTTGTTGTGTTTGTGTGATGGTTTTCAGTTTCTGCACTTGCACTTAATGTTTAATCATTTTAAGCAGTGTTAAGGATTTGTTCCGGTGAATGATTTAAAGGTTAAAATTTGTTACAACTGATTCACCCCCCGTCTCAGTTGTCTTATTCAACACAACTGATATTGGGGATCTTCTATGTGGATGATGGGATATAATGATATAATATTTGAAAGCATTAACATTTTCATCTTATAGGAGTGGACATGGAGGGATGATTACCTAGCAATGGGTTTAGTATTGCATAGATCTCAAAAAAATTAATAATATTTTAAAATTAAATTCAAAATAGGTATTTTAAATACATAATAAAATTTAATTGACATAAAAATAGAAAATAAAAAAAGGTAGAAATAAGAATATCTATAAAAATAGCATGGAAAATGGGTAGTTCATATACATGGAAAAATAAGGATTATTTATAAATAGAAAAATTTATTGGGAGGGGTAATATTAATCAAATATGATAAGATAGAAATGAAAATACAATTACTAGCCTATGAATTAATATTATAGGCCTTAAGTTTATATAGTGGATTTCCCATAACATAAGCTTGGTCTTTAGCCTCCAAGAGCATGGTGTAGGTATGATTAGTGGAATTGCAATGCCACATTCAAGAATTACACCTTTTTTCCTTCCCTTTAGAATCTAAATCGTTCCACTCTAAACTCTTAACAAGTTGAACAAGGAGAGGTGGATGAATTACTCCCTTGCTTTTAAGTTTTTTAAATCAATGGACTTTAGTAAGCTTGTGGGAAGCTAAACTTGGGCACATTCTTTGGTTCTTAAACTATTAGGCGTTACAAATAGGAGAGATATTTACCCATACTAACCTTGTTCACCATAAATGCTCTACATTATAAACATTTTTTAATTGGTTTCCTCTCAAGCTCAAGATGTATTGAAATGGATCCATTATCATTTGTCTATTTCATCTAAATATTTTTTGGAGGATTGATCTCTTTGAGACACGATGCAATTGTGTACTTATCTTTCTAGACATTGACATTTATTCTAAGCTTCTATGTTATTTCATTTATGAAATGCTAGAAATGGAGCAATATTCAATATTGGAAATGTTGACAATAATTTCTCTTTCTAAGAAGATTATTGTTGCTCCCTCTATTCACTTATAGATTCAAGCCCAAGCTAAGAAATTTTCATTGAAGTTTCAACATCTTTAGGATCTCCTCAATCATTCAAGGAGCACACGTTGCACTAAGTGTAAATTCCCTCCTACGGGTAATATCCATACCACTCAACCTTTATGTCTTACTAGCAAAGCTACCTAATTATTGAAGTCGCTTGCTACCACTTCTTATACAACAAAGAAGCTACTCTATACCTCCACATGACAAGACTTTTAAGAGTAAATGCATTAAACAAGAAACTAGTATAATAAATCCACTTATACGATGGAGATTTTTAATCCCCTTGCATATTCAAGAGCCAAAAAAAATAGATGAACTTCCTCATCCTTTGTCTAATGAACCTCCTCAATAGCATGCTTAGAGATAGGATGATCTTTCCCCACCTCATCTACAATTATTATGTATAATTAATGTTTAATTATTTATTAAAACTCTTATTTTGACATATCATATAAATCTACCACCTTTTCATAGCAAATCTTTTAAAATTATACTTCTTAATATTTTAAAATTAATACAATATTTGTGAAGTGTTTCCCAATAAATACACACTAAGAAACCAACGTGTTCTTTCTCTTCTAATTTTGGTAAACATAAAAAAATGAAAGCTTTTTACATTAACGAGAAAGCATAAAAAGAAGAAGTACCAAACTTCCCAAGGAAGGTAGTTGAGATTGGTGGAAGAATAGAAGCTTTTTCTTTATTTCCAGCATTGGACATATTCCTTTAACTTATTTTTTTACTGCTCCTATATTTTTTACTTTATCCTTTTTGTCTCTCACATGAGGGGGCTGCACATAATGTATTCCCCATGTGGAAGAAAGGAGATCGAAGAGCATCTTTCCTCGATAATGGCTCCACACGTCTCTATTTTTCCTCCTTTTCATATCCCAACGGAGAATAGCGCTTTATTTGTTTAGAACAAGCCTTCTGTGACTTTTGTAAAGATATTGATTTCACATAAATTTATTTCTAAATTATAAAATAAGAGAGTTATTTATATTTTTAATAATAAGAGAAATAGATTTTTTTTATATTTTATTCTAATAAAATGTTAAAAATAATATAGAATGGAATTATTAGTGAATTGGTAGGAGATTTGTGAGTGATGTTTAGTTTCAATTCAAATGTTTTTAGCGTTTATAGTCTTGCTATATTTCATAATATGACTTTTTTTTGTTTTAGAAAAAAATATTTTTTTATTTTTATTTATCATGGCTCTTTTTTCTAGGTTATGCTTCTCTTAGAGTAGTTTTTTTTATGTAATAACTATCAACCATAATGGATTAGCATTTGATGTTGACATCAATGGTTTTAGAGTTCTTGAGGAAGGCATTAACAACCAAACCATTCAAGAAGTTTTTTCTCAAAAGTTCTTTATGAGCCAAGGGCTTGACCAACTCTTATGATGTTTTGTCAATTCCTAACTTGATAGGATGCCTATATATTGGTACAAAAGTTTTCTCTTGTTGGATATTTTGTAGAAAGGATTTTCTTAAAGAATGTGCTTCCTACCAAGGTCAGTATTGCATGGGCCATGATATAGAAGCATCCTAGGCTATATGAGCAATCTTTCATCACAAAAAAATATATTCTTACACTTTGGTTGTTTCTTTGTTTGTTTGTAGGTTTTCAATAACATTCTATTTGTCATTTAGGCATAATAGTTCCTACCAAAATCCATTATAGTTACAAATTTGATCTTGCAATTAGTAACACATGATCTACTAAGATATAACAATGTCTCATCTAGTTTTTATGACATTATGATCACTACAAAGGCCAATTTAGTTTGAGGCTTACTACCGAGCATAACAAGGCAACGCCTATTTTTAGTACTCAAAATTTTTGGAACCTTTCTAAAATGTGTTACACCAAAGGAACATGTTTCTAGATTTATTAATCCAAATTGAAAAATATTTTGGTATGAATTGCATCAAAACCTATTAATCCATCATCACCATTTTCATTCAATAAGGTTTCTTCAATGTGTTTTGTCAACTATATATCACACTTGGAATTGTGTTTTGCACCTCCTTGTACCTAATAGAGATTGAAACATAGAAAAAGGGATCCTAGGTCCTAAATGCAAAGAACCTAGGATGCAAGGGTGGCCTTTTTCCAAGTTACATTAACATGTAGATCAACAAGGTGTATAGATTAACTTACAACCATGAAGGTGAACCAATCAGACTAGGATCTACATCTAATTGAGGATGGGAATGGATTAGAAATATTTTTGGAATGGTTAACCTAATGATCCTATATGCCCTAATATGTAAAATGCAAGATCCCAATAACTGGCAAATGGAAACAATAATTTGTACGTGGATCTAGGGACTGTAGAGTGATATGTACCAACACAAAAAAGCTTGTTTAGGGCATTGTAGATCAACATAGTCACCAAGGGGCATCTAAGTCTTTGTAGGGGTGTCCTAGCCAACTTTTGGGGTCCTCTGGTGGCAAATTTTAGATCTCTATTTCCACTTGCAAAGTTGTCAGAATGTCATCAGTAAATTTTGTGAGTTCCTATGGTGTGACAACTTTTATGGCTTTAAATGCAATAATGAAAAATGGATCTTCAATATCTCTTCAATCCTCTTCAAACTTATAACCTACATATCCATAAAGGGAAAATTTTGTTCCATATAGGGGTTTTCCTCAGTCAAGCCTTATGTACATGTTCCCACTTCCACAATGGAAAAATGTCAATGATAAATGATAATGGAAAGGAAGGAATGATGAATCAACAATGTGTTGCAACTCACCAGTCTTCAATGGGTACCTTGAAGGACTAAATTCATACACATCTTATCAAGGATTTGGATCTTGCTTGGTTGAATGTTTAAATGCTTTGGAGACCTACAAAAAGATGTTATCCTTCACCAGGGAAAACTTTAGTGACGAATCTTCGCCAATTGGCGAATTCTAGGAATCGGCCAAGTTAAAATTGAAGAAAATTTCTTGCACCTGATAGGGTGTCCAAATCACTCAGATTTTATAAACTATAGGTCTAATGCATGTCCATTCGCCAATGAACTTTTTTATGAGGCATATTTAAGCAAGAAATTCGCCATTGTCAAACTACGCATTTCAATTGGACCGACTAATATCTTTTCCTAGAATCTCGAAAGCATTTAATAAAACACCTACATCTTCACCAATACTATTAAAACAACATTGTATCAGGACCCATTTCGCCAATTAAAATTTATAAATAGTTTCTTGTGAAGACCCATTCCGCCAATTAAAATTTATAAATAGTTGCTCATGAGGACCTATTTCACCAATAACATTAAAAAATAATTACATTTCATGACACATTTCACCTTGAAAATTACAACATATCATTGTATAAACATGCAAGATTTTCCAAATTTTTAATATACCATTTAAAAATCCCGTGAAATTTTCCAAATATGGAATCATGGATTGATATAAATACAATCGAAAGTGTCATTTATTCTTACACATTTTGTTTGGTTCTAAGTTTCTACTTCTCCATTCGGAAGTCAGTGAAAGTCGAAAACATAGACTTAAAAGGTGAGTGATCATTTCTTCATAGTGTTATTAGTTATAATAAGTGGGTGATCCCATAATAGTGGTTTACAATTTTTGGCCAAACTAGACATTGAAATTATTATTTTTAACTAAATCTTCACATTCGGGCACCTATAGCGGCTAAACCATGAGGAATTTGAAGATGATGCAAACTAGAGTCTCATCACATTTTGTCTATAGATTCTAAAAATATTTTTTTCAAAATTTTTGGAATCAGATTGTATTTCTTTTTCCATCTCCCACGAAAACTAGTTTTTTCCATAAAACAACATTTTTATAAAGTGACGCACACCGTATAACGCATAACTTTTATTCCATGAAGGATAAAATTCTAATTCTTTCGAATTTAGATTTCTAACTCTGATATCTAGTGCTTCCACTTAGTTAGATAGTTTTTTATTGAATATTTTGTCTTTAATCAAGTTTCAAAGTCAAACCAATTCCAATTCAGACATAGCACGACCGTATAACGCATAACTTTTTTTGTATATATTAAAATTCAATTTTTTTTTTTGTTCGATCAAGAATTTCAATATCTGGTGCACTCATATTTTTCAAATTTTTTTTTCATAATCTGTTATTTTTCCACATGTGCAAAACAGAGACCTTCATTTTCGGTGAAAAACCAATGTTTAATAAAACTAAAAAAACAAATACATAATAAAATCAAAAGATATTAAAATTATATTCGTTGGATAGCTCGTTTTGAGGACTACTTGATTCTAGATGAGTTTTTAAAAACTCCTCCATTTTCATCCCTCTAACCTTCAGCTCACGAAGCGTAAAAATTAGACTATTTTTGTGTCTCGGGAGGGGGATGAGGGGCAAGGGAGGTTCGAATGAACCCCTAGGGGTTTGGCCGAACCCAAAGGGGTTCGGTCAAACCCAAAGGGGTTCGCTCGAACCAGGGTTCGAGCGAACCCTTTCAAGGGGGTTTGGCCGAACCCCTTTGCTATGCATTTGGGTTTTTTTGCGGCCAAAATTCAAAGGGGTTCGCTTGAACCCTAGTTCGGGCAAACACCTAATGGGTTCACTCAAACTAGTAGCTTCGTACGAACCCCCAAAATCACTTTTTTTGCTTTGGGTTCATTTTTTGTGAGTTTTCCTTCCTCACTTGAATTGTAAAACACTATTATGGCTTCACCCAAGTTTTCTTTATCTCTTTCCCATTCTTGCTTCAACAAATTGAAACTTAGAAGTTAGAACCAAACTCTGAAGTTTCAAAGTTTTCAAAACCTCTGACCCACTGAGTAGAAAGATGACCAAGAAATACTTGCAACTCGACAAAGTGAACCATCAACCAAGTCGGGGAATTACAAAGTTATGAAAATTTAGAACTCCATGACAAGGTTATATAACTCTGAGGACTAGTGACTAAGTTTAGGAAAAGCCAAAAAAATTATATTGTATTCCATGGTATTGAATTTGATATGTAATTTTGCACCATATTTAAATAACAACACTTATCACACTACTTATAAATTCTTATTGCATTTCCATTCACACAATCTTTGATAAATCACTGAAAGGAATATTATTAATCCATTCCTTGAATAGAAATAAATACAAACGAAAGTGTCATTTATTCGGAAGTCAGCTAAAGCCAAAAACGTAGACTTAAAGGTGAGTGATCATTTCTTCATAGTGTTATTAGTTATAATAATAAGTTTTCTTTATCTCTTTTCCATTCTTGCTTTAGTCTTAAAGATGATATTGAGTATGGAATGGGATCTATATTATTATTCGTTGTCCTTAAACAAGAAGAATTTTTTTTCTACTTTTTGTTCAAAGTGAGAGATGAATATGTCGAGTGAATCAGAGATCAATATGTCAAGCGACTCGAGCAGAAAGGGTAAGGCTCATGTCGCTCCTCAAGCTGGTGAAGAGACTCCTACTTCTCAGACTCCTTATGCTCCTTAGGGTGGTAAGGCTCCTATCGCTCCTCAAACTCCTGCCACTCGTCAAGGTGGTGAAGAGACTCTTGTCACTCCTTAGGCTCCTCATGGTGGTGAAGAGACTCTTTCCGCTCCTCAGGGTGGTGAAGAGACTCCTACCGCTCCTCAAGGTGGTGAAGAGACTTCGGCCGCTCCTCAAGATCCTCAGGCTCCTTAGGGTGGTGAAGAGACTAAGAGGCCATCAAAACACAAAAAACATAGATGTACCATATAGTCTTAGTTTGCAATTGCCAAAGCTTCTAATCCTTGATTGGAGTGATGTATGAGCATCGCAGCATACTAGAGAAAGCTCTTGACCTCTTACATAGGTTAAGCGATATAGATATACTTGACTTTAACTAATCTTCTCCCCATGCTATATGTGATGAATGAGCTTGTGAGAAATCCCAAGAAAGAACTATGTATATTAATGAATATTCCAATCTACGTAAACATACATGCTTAGCCCTTGATCATCTATAGCTAGATCTAACACAAGATGGACCAAATTATTTCATGTGGTAGAAAATTACTGATTTGAATGATCCTGATAATTATTTATGGTTTAATGCAAGCAAAAACTTATGCATCTTTGTACGTGGATATGAGATACAAATGTACCAATGTAAGACAATTAGGTGCTCTACTAGAGAAGTAGTTGTTAACGAGGAAGATTTTCAAGGCATTGTTAAATTTGTTGGTGATAATTTGAAGGAAACTGCAAAATCTCTTTCCTCAAAGATTTGTGAAAGATTCCGTTGACATGAAATACTTGAAGCCATGAGTATTGTGTATCCTCAATTTAGGGTAAACCCAGATAACCCAACATATTTTTATGCTCAGGTAAAAATATTGATTGAACAGATTTTGAAAACTATAACATACAATGTGCAGAAAATAGAAGGAATTTTATATGAAGCTAAGCTTAGAAAACAATGTAGGAATTTTGCAATAGCTATGAAGGACTAGTATAAATCCATGGGAAAGGACAAGGCCTTTGAACCAATATCAATAAAAAAGGTTTGGACAAACTTAGGTCAGAGTGAAATATTGCGTGGTTTGATATTAGAATATTTCAAACTTGTTGATTTATGTCAAATAATGATATTGGGGTCGATGGAGGATGAGATAGTTTTCAGTACATTGGGGTTTTCAAAATCAAAGTTAAGAAACAAACTAGACAAGAATTTGGAAAATTTCTTGAGGATGAAAGGAACTACATATAATGTTAGAAATTTTCCTTTTGAAAGGGTGCTCACAATCTGGAGGTCCACATGTGAAAGAAGAGGGACCGAGTTGTGCAACACTACAATTCCAAAGGTTGATAATGGTGGCATTGGCAGTGGCAATGCGACTCAGATAGATGACATTGACAAAAATGACACAATGAATGTTGAATTTGAGATGTGCAATCTGAAGAAAATGAAGAGCGGACTTGGAATCAAATTCAAGATGACTCTTTTACTTTATCTGATGATGAATTTCAGTTTGAGGACCCTTATGCCATTTGGGAAATGGAAGAGAATTAGCAACTTTTAGGTATTTATACTACACTTCATGAATCATATTCCAAAGTCAAACTTCAGTTGATGATATTTTATGTTGTATTCCATGGAATTGTGATATTTTATATTTTATATTATATTTCATATTTTATATTAGTTCGTACATAGCATTCAATGAGGTGTCAGATGATTTCTCCTTTGAAAGGCAAGATAAGTCAATAATGTCGCATGGTCATTGAAAATTGGAACCTTAGAACCAAAGTCTGAAGTTTCAAATTTTTTGAAACATCTGACCCAGTCACCCACTGACTAGAAAGATGACCAAGAAAGAATTGCAACTCAACAAAGTGAACCATCAACCAAGTCAGGGAATCGGGAAGTTATGACAATTTAGAAATCTGTGACAAGGTTATAAAACTCTGAGGACTAGCGACTATGGTGTAGGAGCACGTATGGGTTCAGTGGACCTAGTTTTTTTTGGCTTGTGATTTTGTTTGGTGTTTGTGTTTATGTGATGTAATAAGGTCCAAAGGACCATTTGTGATTGATTTGAAATAAGTTGTAAGGAATTTTTTCCATTTTTGCTTGTTGTGGGCAATTAGGACCTAGTTGGTCAAAGGAGGTCAAAACCCTCCACAAGTGTGGGTAAGCAGTGGAAATTATTTATTTCATGTTTTTAATCCTATTTAGGCATGTTTTTATTGATTCAAGTAGGTTTGGATTCATAGTCTTCAAAATGTAAAAGACGTAAAAGGTCTAAAAAGGCCTAATGGTCATAAAAAGGTGCAAAAAAGAACTTAATTGTCTTCCAACGTTCAAATAATTCAAAAATTAGTTGGAGATAGTTGGAATGGGTGTGGGAAGACTATGTAAACCTCCCATGAGGTTGAGAGGAGGCTGTTGGAGGATTTTGGAAACTTTGGATTCAATAAAACACTAAATTTCAAAGAAAAGGCACATTTTTCACTGTTTTTCTTGTTGTGCGGCCTAGTAGAGTAGTTGTACGGGTTAGTGGATGTTATGATTGGATAGGGAAATTAATTAAATTTTTTTTTCACTTGGTGTGGGTCTATTTCATCAAAAATTAATGGAGATACACCCATTTTAGTGTTGGTGGGTTTGAAAACCTCATAACTAGGGTTTATGTAATAAAATGTAGATAACTCCATTCTCCATCATGAGGAAATTCTGGCTCTTGGTGGAAATGGAGGCTTGTAAACTATGTTTTCATTTGGCAGAGGTTTCATCTTAGGGCTTCCAGATGTTTGGAAGGGTGTGTGTATGTTGAGCCTGGCATTCTTGTATGTGATAGGCTGAATTTTTCTAGTTTCGAGAGAAATATCTAAAGGAAGGTTGATATGGAGGATTTGTTGCTTGAGAAGGATATAATGGAGTTACTTGATTCTTGAAGAAACATTGTGAGGCTTGAGGGGAATTGGGGAGATCCTAGATAGCATTGGAGTTGTTGTGCACAGGCCTAATTAGGCCTTTAGGATAGTCTATCTTTGGACTAGAAGTCCTAATTCCTTATTCAATCTAGACCTATGTCTTTGTAGTTATGTGTGGGGATCCTTGGAGATTCAAAACCCATATTTTGAGCCTTTTATGAAGTATTTTGGGTTAAAAACAATTGACTGTCCTCTTGACAGCGTTGGCTAGGCCTACTAGGTCTGAGTGGAAGTCTAGCAGAATATGCCATTTCCAAGCATGGTTCATTTCTTTAAAGCATTATGAGATCATTTTGAACATGTACAAGTTAGTCTTGCCTATGTTGGGAAGATAGTATTGTAAGTTCCTTGATTTGGCCTTTGGAAGCCTAGGGACAAGCCTAATAGGATGAATGATTGAAGATGACCCATGTTTGAGAGAAGATGTGCCTCCTAAGTTTGATAACCCACCATTTCCTCTACTTCATAGTGGTATCAAAGCCTGATTTTGATTGCAAGTAGTTATTGAAAGGAAGATAGCATGCCTCCAAAATCTAGATAGATGGTTTTAAGAGAGTTGAAGGCCTTGAGAGAAGAGATAGAGTCCTTGAAAGCAAGATAAAGGAGAAGAGCAGTGGTGGTTGAGGAAGAGAGTTCCTTTGAAGAAGAGACAGAGGGTGAAGAAGATGAAGATAACCCTCAGGGAGAAGAGATACCCCCTCATGAGAGAAGACTCCTTAAGCCTTGCAAGAATCTAGAGGAGAATCCTCTAAAGTAAAGATTGATTTGCCAGTATATAGTGGAAAGATGGATGTGGATGAAGTGTTAAAGTGGGTGGAGGCTTTAAATAACTATTTTGAATATAAATACATGGTAGAGAATAAGAAAGTAAAGTTTTCCAAAACAAAGTTGAAGGGATCCGCCTTGACATGGTGGAATTTCACCCAAGGAGAAAGGGTCAAGATGGGTAAATCCATGATTAACTCATGGGATAGGATGGTGCATAGGTTGAAGGAACAATTCCTTCCTACTGATCATGAAATCCAAGAGTATAGAAAGAGGCAGAATCTAAAACAAAAAGACATGGATGTTTCATCCTACACTGAGCAATTCTACAAGTTGAGCATGAGATGCAGTCATGAAGAAAGTGAAATGGAAAAAGTGGCCAAGTATATCAATGTCCTAAGACTCAATATTCATGATTAGATTAGTTTGGTTGTTCCCAAGACTATGGAATATTGCATACAAGTTGCATATAGGGCTGAAGAGAAGATAAGAAGGAAACAAGAGCAGAAAAATAGAGGAAGAGGTAGAAATTTTAGAGGTAGGAGAAAAAATCAATCTCAAAAACATCAAGAAGAATCGAGCCACAATGAATCAAGTGGAGACTCAAGCAATAGAGGGGTATTTAGGCATAGGAGATCCAATGGTAGGGGAAGATTTAATGGAGGAAGAGGCTCAAATTAGTTTTCAGGGAGATGTTACAATTGTAACTAGCCTGGACATCCAGCATTCAAATGTCCTGAAAAAAAAGGCTCAAGCTCTCATGGTGGAGAAAGGAGGAACCCACTAGTGCATGAGGATGAAGAAAGTGTAACTTCACCTGTAGTAAAAATTACATCAAAATTTGGAGAGTCCTTTATGATTAGGAGAACATTACTCAAGGTACCAATCCCTGAAGAACCCCCACAAAGGAAAGCACTCTTCAGAATAAATTGCAAGGTACAAGGTAAGTGTGTAGGATAGTAGTGGATTTAGGATCAACTGATAATCTTGCTTCAATTGAGTTGGTAGAAAAATTAAATTTGAAAAGGATTTCTTACCCTAACCCATACAAAGTTTCATGGCTTAGTAGAGGACAACAGGTCTTGGTGGATGAGCAAGTATGGGTGGAATTTAACATTGGGCCATATAAAGAAAAGGTTCTATGTGACATCATCCCTATGGATGTGTGCCACTTGCTGCTTGGTAGGCCTTGGCAGTTTGATAGGAAGACCAAGCATGATGGGGAGAAGAACACTTACTCCATTGTGAAGGATGGGAAGACTTGCAACCTTTCACCTCTCCTAGAAGAAGAAAAGGAAAAGAATGAAGGGCCTAGTGTTTTTATGGTGGGTGAGAAGGAGTTCATGAAGACCTTGAAGGAAGGAGGAGGAAGAGGATTCTTCTTGATTATGAAGCCAAAAAGTGAAGCAGATCTGCCCACAAAGAAGAAGGAAGATGCACCAAAGGAAGTCCAAGAGTTGTTGGAAAGGTACAAGGACATAACGGTGAACGAATTACCTAGTTACCTACCTCTCATTAGGGGTATAAGCCACCATATTGATCTAATTCTAGAGGCTACATTACCCAATAAGGCTGCATACAAAATGACACCTGCTCAAAATGAGGAGATTGAAAGACAAGTGCAAGAGTTGATGGACAAAGGGCTAGTGAGGAAGAGTTTGAGTCCATGTGTTGTTCCTACTGTCCTAGCACCAAGGAAGGATGTGAATTGGAGGTTTTGTACTAATTCAAGAGCCATTAATAGGATCACAATCAGATATAGGTTCCCAATGCCAAGAATGGAGGACCTCATGGATTGTTTATCAGGAGCATCTTACTTTTCCAAGATTGATCTAAAGAGTGGGTACCATCAGATAAGGATCAGAGAGGGGGATGAATGGAAGAAAAATTTTAAGACTAATGAAGGGCTATATGAGTGGTTGGTGATGCCCTTTGGGTTATCAAATGCCCCTAGTACCTTTATGTGCCTTATGAATGAGGTATTGAGACCTTTCATTGGAAAGTTTGTTGTAGTTTATTTATATGACATCCTTGTGTTTAGCAGGTCTAAAGAAGAACATTTGAAGCACCTTGACATGGTACTAAGGAGGTTACAAGAGGAGAAGTTGCTGATCAACATGGAAAAGTGTGAGTTCATGAAGGAAGAACTAGTATACATTGGTTTTGTCATTCCCAAGGAAAGTTTGAAGATGGATCCTTCAAAGGTGGATGCTATTCTTACTTGGCTAACACCAAAATCCATGGGAGATGTGAGAAGCTTCCATGGAATTGCAAGATTTTATAGAAATTTCATAAAGAAATTTAGTCAAATTTGTGCACCCATCTTGGATACCATCAAAGGAGGTAACAAAGGTAAGTTTTCTTGGACCAATGAGGCTGATAAATGGTTTGAATATCTAAAAAAAAGAGTAGCACAATAGCCTATACTTGTGCTCCCTAATTTTGATAAAGTTTTTACCATTGAGTGTGATGCTAGCAATCAAGCAATAGGGGTTGTCTTGAGCCAAGAAGGCAGACTGGTTGCATTTTTCAATGAGAGGTTCAATGACGAAAAGAGGAAGTATTCTTCCTATGATTTGTAATTGTATGCGATGGTCCAAGCCCTCAAAAAGTGGAGGCACTACTTATTACCTCAAGAATTTGTTGTTTATACTGACAATCATGCCTTGAGTTTTTTGAATGCACAGGACAAACTCAACCATAGCCACATGAAGTGGGTAGAGTCTTTGCAAGCCTATACTTTCACAATAAAGCATAAGAAGGGTCAAGCAAATAAGGTGGAAAATTCTCTTAGTAGAATGGCACTTATAATGCAAGAGATCCAACTCCAAAGCATGGGGATTGATGCATTAAAGGATATGTATCATGAAGACTCAGATTTCAAGGAGGTATACAATGTTTGTGAGTAGCATTTGAACTCTTTTCATGGTGAATACTCTGAATTTTTATTGTAGAATGGTTTTCTCTTCAAAGGAAGCCAATTATGTGTGCCTAAATGCTCAATGAGGGAGAATATCATAAAGGAGAAACATAGTGGGAGTCTTGGAGGTCACTTTGGCCTTGACAAGACCTTGGAACACGTTAGGAGATTTTATTATTGGCCAAAGTTTCAGGTGGATGTGAGAAGGTATGTGGAAGGATGCACAATATGTCAATGAGCAAGGGGAACTTCATCAAATGCAGGACTCTATCAGCCACTGCCCATTCCCAATAGGCCTTTTGAGTGTCTAAGTATGGACTTTGTGTTGGGGTTTCCTAGAACCCAAAGAGGTTTTGATAGTGTCTTTGTGGTAGTTGATAGACTTAGTAAGATGGCACATTTTCTTCCTTGTAAATGCACCAATGATGCATCTCATATAGCAAGTCTCTTCTTTAAGGAGGTTGTTAGGATACATGGATTGCCTTTAAGCATTGTTTCTAATAGGGATTCTAAATTCATTGGTCACTTTTGGAGGACCTTGTGGAGGAAACTTGGCACAAATCTATCCTTTAGCTCTACATACCATCCAAAAATGGATGGAAAAAATGAAGTGGTGAATAGATCATTGGGAAATCTCTTAATATTCCTTACTGAGGAGCATGGACAAGCTTGGGATCTGATCTTACCTCAAGATGAATTTGCATATAATGACTCCATGAATACGAGCATGGGTAGAAGCCATTTTGAAGTAGTCTATGGCATGCACCCTAGAGGGGTCTATGAACTAAGAGATCTACAAGGAGTTGATAAGAGAAGTGCTCAAGGTGAGGACTTTGTTGTTACAATCAGGGATATTCATCAATAAGTGAAGGAAACCCTTCAAAAGAATGTTGAGAAGTATAAGGAAAAGGAAGATTTAAAGAAGAGGAATTTCCAATTCAAGGTTGGAGACTTGGCGATGGCACACTTGAAGAAGGAGAGACTTCCAAAAGGAAAGTATACCAAACTCATGATGAAGAAGATAGGACCTTGCAAGGTGGTCCACAAGTTTGGCCAAAATGCTTATGAAATAGAGCTACCTCCTGGGGTGGAAATCTCTCCTATCTTCAACATTTTTGATTTATATCCTTTCAAATCTTATGTGAATGCAGGTGATGGAGCAGGTACAACAACAATGGAGGATGAAGATTGGGTGAAGGAACTACCCCCCAGCCAACCTATGACTCTTGAATGCATCCTAGACACCAAGGAGACAAAGAACACTAGAAGGAAGGTTTACAAGGAATATCTGGTCAAATGGAAAGGTCTACTTGAAGAGGATACTACATGGATGTCAGAAAATGATATTAAGCAACATGGGACTATTGTAGAAGACTTGATCTCAAAGAGGACTTGAGATCTTTTTCTTGCTTGGGAGTATGGTGCAGGAGCACCTATGGGTCCAATGGACCTAGTTTGTTTTGGTTTGTGATTTTGTTTGGTCTTTGTGTTTATGTTATGTAATAAGGTCCAAAGGACCATTTGTGATTGATTTGAAATAAGTTGTAAGGCATTTTTGCCATTTTTGCTTGTTGTGGGCAATCAGGACCTAGTTGGTCAAAGGAGGTCAAAACCCTCCACAAGTGTGGGTAAGGGATGGAAATCATGTATTTCCTATTTTTAAGCCTATTTAGGCATGTTTTTATTGATTCAAGTAGGTTTGGAGTCATAGTCTTCAAAATGTAAAAGATGTAAAAGGTCTAAAAAGGCCTAATGGTCATAAAAAGGTGTAAAAAAGAACTTAATTGTCTTCCAACATTCAACTAATTCAAAAATTAGTTGGAGACAGTTCGAATGGGTGTGGAAATACTATGTAAACTTCCCATGCGGTCGAGAGGAGGCTATTGGAGGATTTTGGAAACTTTGGAATCAATAAAACACTGAAATTTCTGAGAAAAGGCACATTTTTCTCTATTTTTCTTGTTGTACGGACTGGTACAGTACATGTATGGGTTAGTGGATGTTATGATTGGATAGGGAAATGAATTAAATTTCTGTTTCACTTGGTGTGGGTCTGTTTCATCAAGAATTAAGGGAGATACACCCATTTTAGTGTTGGTGTGTCTAGAAACCTCATAACTAGGGTTTATGTAATAAAATGTAGATAACTCCATTCTCTATCATGAGGAAATTCTGGCTCTTGGTGGAAATGGAGGCTTGTAAACTATGTTTTCATTTGGAAGAGGTTTCATCTTAGGGCTCTCATATGTTTGGAATGGTGTGTGTATGTTTAGCTTGGCATTCTTGTATGTGACAGGTTGGATTTGTCTAGTTTGGAGAGAAATATCTAAAGGAAGATTGATATGGAGGATTTTTTGCTTGAGAAGGATATAATGGAGATACTTAATGCCTGAAGAAACATTGTGAGGCTTGAGGGGTGTTGGGGAGATCCTATATAGCATTGGAGTTGTTGTGCACATACCTAATTAGGCCTTTAGGATAGTTTGTCTTTGGACTAGAAGTCCTAATTCCTTATTCAATCTAGACCTATGTCTTTTTTGTTATGTGTGGGGACCCTTGGAGATTCAAAACCCATATTTTGAGCCTTTTATGAAGTCTTTTGGGTTAAAAAAAATGGACTATCGTCTTGACATAGTTGGCTAGGCCTACTAGGTCTAAGTGAAAGTTTGATTGAATATGCCATTTACATGCATGGTGTATGTCTTTAAAGCATTATGAGAGCATTTTGAACATGGACAAGTCAGTCTTTCCTGTGTTGGGAAGATAGTATTGTAAGTTCCTTGATTTGGCCTTTGGAAGCCTAGGGACAAGCCTAATAGGATGAATGATTGAAGATGACCCATGTTTGAGAGAAGTTGTGCCTCCTAAGTCTAATAACCCACCATTTCCTTTGCATCAGACTAAGCCTATTTTGATCCCTTGTTTTGAGTCTATCATCTCTCCAACTGTAAAATTTTACATGAATTATTAATGAAATATGATTAATGATCTTTCATTAATCTTATTTGTCATTAATATTATGCAATATGCATTGATGTATGTTTCAATTCTAGCTCTTGTTTAATGAACTAGTTAAAGTACCTTGATTAAATCATTAAAGAATGAATTCATATCAATGTTTAGTGGATTTGCTAAGTAGTCATGGAGATTGAGTGTTGATGTGTGAATAGTATTAGTAGCATATTAACAATAGTATTAGTAGCATATACAACAATGAACATCAACAATCATTTAAAGTGTATCTAGAAGTTGAAACCACTACCAAAATTTTTCTTCAAATGATATAATAAATAATATAAATAATTGAACATTAACACATTACTGAAGTTTGAATTTGAGGTTTTAAATTGATTATCACATGTAGGAATACATAGAGGCATTGGCAATGCAAAATATTTCTCAAAGACAACTCTACAAAGAGTTGAGTTGGAACTTGGAAACTCGTATTATCAAAAATTAAATCACTGCATCACCTGTTCTAGCAACTTCCACTCTTTAGGTGTTGGAATTGTCATTTTCTCTAACTGATGTTGTTTGACATGAAGATTTGATAACAATTCATGATTCAAATTGGAACCTATCTTGGATTCTTCAGTCAATTTTGCATTTAGTGTTAGCAATGGTTTGATGGAGTCCAAATAGGTCACCACATCTGGGTTCTGAGGAAACTGGTCCAAATGAATCTTCCTTGCATCCTCCATCTTCTTTATGAAATCATTCTTTCCAACGAATCACTCATTTTTGTCAAAAGCCTCTGGAAAACCAATTTCTGTGAAGTTCTTTACCTTTTCATCCACCTTCTTCATCTTGTTTGTATTCAAATGCAAATATTTCTCTATTTCACACATTCTTAAACACTTTCCAATGACATATGACAATGTCATTGATGTAGCAAGCCGATTAGTAATCCCTTTCAATTTCAAAACATTGTCACTAGCTTTGTAGATTTTTTGTTGAATTTGATTTGTTGATTTCTCTAATGCCAACACATTTTTGTTCTCCATTAAATACTTTTTGAGCTTATTATGATGTTTTCTGATAGCATCAATCAATTGAAATATGCCACACAAATGATAAATCCCCTGTATTATTTCATCCCAGATCTTTTGTTTCATATGCCTCATCATTTCTATACAAAATGTAGATAACTTATTTTGACTAGACTTAATTTCATTTTTTTGCCTCCATCGGCTTTTCCTCCAATATTTCATTTATTTTTCTCTCCTCCAATTTTTGTTCCCACTATGCATTTCCATTTGCAATGCTTCGTCTTAATTTTTCTGAAGTGGATTTTTCCTCATCATATTTCTTGTTGCTCTCATCTAGCCTTTGCTTTAGTTCATTCACTACAGTCCCATTCTAATTATCCTCTCTTCTTGTTAATGTAGAGGAAATTTTTTAAATTTTTTTTTCTAATTCATTGCTCTTGTTATCTATTGCTTTCCTCTTTGCTTTCTCATTTGCTAGGTCTTCCTGTAACTTTTCAATTTGAATCTGTAACCTTTTTTTCTCTTTATCTTTCTTTAGCAATGATGTGTACACCAATTCATTGTTCTTCTTTGATACATTAATTTTGTCAGTATTTTTAATTCCAGAAAAATCTAATTGAAAATTGTTCACCTCGAATTTAGATGGAGCCATCTGATTTGCTGGTTTGTTTTGAACCGTGGGAACAAAAATTATGTACTCCATGATTTCTTTACTTGTGTCTATAGACACAAAATATACTGATTGACATTGTGCATCTGATCCTGACTTACTAACATCGTTTCTTCCTGAATCATCCCTCGGTCTAACCATTTAATCAAATCCCCTTATCTAATTAAATTCATCAACTTTCATCCCTTAATTAAATAAATCATTTTATCTAATTAATTCAATCTCTGTCGTTAATTAAATCAATCCACCTGATCTAATTATCCCTATTTAATTAAATCAATTTATTTGATTAAATCTCTAAAGTCTATCCATTAAATTAAATAAATTAAAACCTTATTTGATTTAATCTAACACCATCTATTTTAATTAAATAAATCAAAATCATTATTTAATTAATATCTTGTCATATTCCTCTCTTATTTGATTTAAATAAATCCATAAATTTGAGTCAAATAGGTCACATCATCTAACCTCTCTCATTAAATTAATTAATCATTGATTAATTTAATCTCATCTCATGTCCCATCCTCTAGATAATGCAAGTTGCACATGAAAATAGATTTAATTCATTTATTAAACCTCTATTTTCCTCACAAGGCATCTTTTGGAATATTCTCTCAATTTGAATTCAAAAATTCCAAGTCAACATGTACATCCAACAAGGCAATAAATTCATCTTACATGTCCTTTTCCTTGAACGAAGTGGCATTTATTGCATTTTCCCTTCCCTTTTACATGTCATTTCAACAAATTTGAAAATTCAAAATTATGCATTTATTGGCACAAACCCCAAATCTTTCACATCATTCATCCATTCATAGTTTGACAAGTGGCATCATACCATTGGATGAATGTTAGTCCCACATTGCTCAAATTTGGACATTCATCCATCTTGGAATTCTATAAATAAAATGCTCATATCCTCATTTCATCATCCACAAATTATGACAAGTTATTATGCTAAAATATTTAGCCATTTCCATTCATCAATCTTGAGTTATTAGCTAGGTTATTACAGATTTTGGCTTGGAGCTCTCATCCTTCATCATCAAAGTGGATCAAATCTCTTCATCAAATCAACATTGCATCATTGGAGTTGGGAAAGGGCCAATTTTCACATCAAATTGGCACCAATTCCCCCATGGGATCATGTGTTTTCTTTTCTAATTAGGATTTAATCTTGGTTTTGTCATTTTCATTGTGTTCTTCACTATTTTCTTCCTAATTTGAATGTTGTAAATGGATTTCATAGGGAATCCTTGTTTTGGCTTGCAATTCCTTGTTTAAATTGTTTATTCTTGTTGTTTTGCAAGTACCAAGGTTGGGGTTCACACATTTGGTGCTAGAAGGAGGGCAACATCTCACTTTCAATCCATTTTTCTCAAAATTTTTGTGTTTTTACTCATACATAGAAAATTCAAACGTTGGGAGCTCAGCGTCGCTATATAGCACCGCTGTAATTTGAAACTGCGACGTTGGACTCTGTTGATGGTGTTTTTATGCACTTCTCAACACAGGCAGTGCGTAGGTGCACTACCTCTCTTGAAAGACAATCTCCCACAATCAAGTTGTAGAACACTATCCCAAGGTCTCTCGGATATCAGGTCATGACCGTGCTTAGATACCTCAGTAGTTTGATGTGATTTGCTGGAATCACAAGGCGGTCTTACAAAAATACGAAGTATGGGCATAAAACATGAAGTTGAATCTTCGGAAAGGAGTTTTTAATATGTAAGCAGTTATGTCTTGGCTGTAGGTTCAAACAGCAGTCTCAAACTCCATCTAGTTGTTAGATTTTGCTTTATAATGTGCAATAAACCTTGGTATTGCTCAGTTTCTAAAGAAAGTGAAAAAGAGCGAAGGGGAAGAAAAGTTCCTAAGCCTAAAGCTTGCTGCGAACAGTGATAATGGAGTCCCTGCAATGGACAATTCCTTCAAAACAATATCCCACTTAACTAGGGATTTCACAGTATCATGGAAATTGTGCAATCTTCTAAGGGCTGCAGATTTTTATCCTTCATCCACCACATACATGAATGAATTAAATATAAATGTTTGGGGCAGCTTAAATCAGGTCCAGGCTAACTTTGCAAAGCTATTTACCTTCAGCAAACAGCAAAAAGTATGGACTAAGGGATCATCAACAAAGCAGGAATTTTCATGGACAGCCAACAGCATTCCTAAGATTATCCAAATAACATGAACAGCTAACTAAACAGCAAAGAGATCTAAGCTAACATCTAATATTGGAGAAGTGAATCAATAGACATGAAAGAAAATAAAGAAATACACCAAGTCAATGCTATTTCTCATAAATTTCAGCAGCATGCCTTTACAACAACTCAACTCTCTCTTTGCAAATGAGAGGAGTGCTCTATTTATAGATTTTCAAAAGTTAAATGAATGGCCAAGATTCATTTCATTTGTGTGGCCACGATTCATTACAAAATAGGGTTTCACCTACCCCCAAATAGATTTATAATTTAAAAACATCTTTTGTCTTTTCCCTATTTTGTCATCTAGTGGATGACACTATTTGCATTTCGTCATGTAGCTGATTGCTGTTTCTTTGGCTGTAGCTACTTTTCCGAGAGGTCTTCTTCCTTGGCTGGGCTGTTTGGTTGCTCCTCGGAGGCTGCATGTTCAATATGCTTGAGGATCACGGCCTGGAGCTTGTCTACCTCGAGGACCTCGCATCTCAACGCCTGGTAGCTCCATTCCTTGGCATTCTCTTCCAGCCGCTTCCAATCCTCATCATACTTTGAGCCCTGATCTCTGAAGAGCTCTGATCTATCGAAGGCACGGGCAGTGAAAATCAAGAAGTCCGTTGTGATATCTCTGACTGTCCCGTCCTTCATCCTTTCCTCAAAATATGACCTAACCTTCTCTGCATCCAACTGCACCATGGGCATATCATGGCCTGTTACCATCTTGAGGTACTCGGCGCATTCTGCTCAGATTTCCTTGATCCATGCAATATCTGGATCCACCCTGCCCTAGATCTGCTCCATCCTCTCTTTACGGTTGATGAGATCTCTACGCCATATGTCAACCAACCAGTGATCCTCCTTTTTCAATTCTAACTTCTCTTCCCACATGCTTTCTGGCATTTGAAAGATGGCCTCAACCTTTAGGAAGGTAGAGTCGTAGATCACAGGGAAGCTGGTGCAGAGCTTCTTCGTGCTTTCCAAGGACTGAACTAAGTCCAGGAACTTATTGGCTATCTGCACAGCCAAGCCGATCCCTATGTATCCGATCTTAGCGACCTGCTGGAACTAGTCCTCCGTGGTCTTCTCTAAGTTTTTCCTTCTTTCCAGCTTATCTATCTGCTCCTTAGAGAGTAGCTGTGGCGTGGCCGTCGAGGTAGTGGGGAGGTCATCTATTGAAGACCATTGTTGGATGTAGTCAGTTAGGGTAGCAACCTGCGCCTTAAGCTCGTCTTTGGTAACCTTGTCTTGTTTAATCAGGTGCACTACCGTGGCCACCAACTCCTCCAGATGTCCGACCTTTTGTTCCCTGGTTGTTGTCCCTAAGTTGATCGTGGAGATATTGTAGCTTACTCCAGCTTGGCCAATAGTTGGCGTCGCTATTTGTGCAGCCCGGGAGCCAGAAGCGTCCATGGTTATCCTGGAACAGACCTTAGGCTTCTTCTCCTTCTTTGTTGTGGCTAGAGATCGAGCCAAGATGGCTTCCAACCTCGACCTTGGGTCGCTCAGGACAGGAGTAGCCTTTTCAAGTTTCTTTTCCAGCCAGTCGGGCATGGCGGATTTATCCTCGGGTGTATCATGGCTGCCTTCACCCATCTCAGCCAGAGGCAAGACTTCTACTTCCTTTTGCTTTTCAAGCTCTTCTTTTTCCCTGGCAACATCCTCCTCCTCGTCGGAGTCTGGATAAAGTACGAAGTGTTTAATGGGTGCCTCGGTGGTCAGTACCTAAATGGGATCATGTTCTTTGGCTGCCCCTTCTCCTTTCTTTTCTTCAACGGCCTCGGGTTCTGGACCCTTCACCATGTGGGTCTCAGCCTCAATGATATCCCTTTTTGACTACTCTTCTTGCGGCTGCCCTTGTTCACCACGCAGCGACTGTCCTGTCTCCTCCCCAACATTTTTAGGCTGTTGAGCCAATGCTTCTTCCTCGTCCTTAGAGAAGACCCGAATAACTTCCTTGGCATCCGAGCCAGCCTCTCCATCCCCGCCCTCAGAAGAGCCTGTCTCTTCTTCCTCGTAGGCAACCTTGTCGATGGTTCTACGCTCGAATTCAGGTTGCTCATAATAATCATCAGCCTCCTCTTCGACAGGCTTGGAAGCCTCCCGTTCCAGTTCATCCATCTCCTTGTAAATTTGCATTGTGGCCTCCATGGCCGGCGAACCTGTTGGTGGTTGCGAAGGTTGAGATGTTGCAAGGGCCTGGGCCAGGGCTGCTTGGAGAGCGGGGTCCATTAGGAGTTGTGAGAGCTCAGGAGGAAGACTCTGCAGGTGCCGTGTAATGGCCTCGGGCATGCTAGAAAGGGGAATAGGCGATGGTATTGTTGCCAGAGGTAGGGAGGTGATGGGGGACATGGGGGCAGCAGAGGAAGGGTACGTAGTCATGCTCGAGGAAGAGTCAATATTGATTATGGACCCGGCCGGGGGCGAAGAGGCAAGGTGGACGGAAATGTCCACCATCGGTGGAGATGAGGCGATTGTGGCCTGAGAGGCGGGCAGTGAACCAGTTGAGGGAGGAAGGAGCAAGGGGGGCTGCGTCTCTGTTATAGTCATTGTCTGCTTGAGTCTTTTGGGGGATGAGCCTCCCGTGCCCCTTGCTATTTGCTCTTTGGGGTCCGCAGACTGTTTCGTTTCTGCTTCTTTCCTCTTCTAAGACCTGGTGATAGGGGGAGACTTGGAAGTCTCACCAGCTGATGGAGAGGCGGCAACGTCCTCCGTGGTGCTTGGCTCACTTTTGAGAGCTTCATATGTTAGGGTCACCCCCTGTCGTTTCAATTGTGCCACCTACCCATCAACCCACTCCTTTGTGCGAGCTATGATTGGTTGCGTGATGGTATCTAGGTCCTCGACCTCTTGCTCATCCCAGTCGATGGAGGGGATTGCCAGGCTGGCAACCACAAGGTACCTCGGGTGCACAAGGGTGGATTCATCCTCCTCAAGCTGATCAGGCACTGGAAAAAGTTGCACCCTCTTCAGAAACTGTATTGTCATCCGCATGTAGTGTCTCTTGCGAACCTCCTTATCATCTCTACAATCCGCCCAGAAATCTTCAACATGGTACTGGTGGGCGTATGCCGGCCCTAGCGCCTTCCTGACGTGGCTGTGGGGGTCCATCCGTGGGCGAGGCCTGTACCATTCAAAGTTATACTCTTTGAGTTCCTTTTCTGAGTTGTCGGCGCATTGAGATGTTTGCAATCGATAGAGGCCTTGGCCGAGGGTCATGGGATAAGGGATCCCTGCTACGTGTTTCTGGCTAAAGACTGCTTGAATATGTTGGAGCTTCCGAGAAAGCTCCAGGAGGATGATCCGGTCGTTCGGGAATCTTGGCAGCCTGTTCGGCCGTTCCGTGAATCCCTGGGCACGAATGTAGGTGAACTTAGGGAACTGAATGTATAAGAAGGCATACTCCTTCAGGAGTGCCCTGGCGCTGTGAGACACCCTTCTCTCGAAGTCCCCGGCCACCAATCTGATAATGTGGCCTATGAAGGCATCATTGACCCGGCAGTACTCCTTCTTGAAGTAGCGGTATTGTAGCTGAGGATACCGGTCAAAAGGCTTGAGCCCTCATTTGTGATCCCCATCCGACGCCGTGAAGAGTCCACTATACTGTCTCTGACCTGCCAAGGAGTACACCAGGTACGAAGTCATGTAGAACTTGTTACTTTTCTTGACATTCACGAACTGCTCGTGGAAGCAGTTGCTGATAATACTCCCCCAGTCGAACGAGCTCTTGGTCTTCATGTCCTCGTTTCCCCGTATGATTTACTCAATATAGTAAGCCATCCACTCCTGGAAGTAGGCGGCTGTTAGGAGGCCCATGACCCTGCTTATCATGGTTACCAAGTCATGATAGTCCTCTTGAAAATCGCTGTGGAACAGCTCTTGGGGAACCTTTGCTGCGCTGCCTCGTTTTTCCTTCAACCAGTAAATGTTGATTGACTTCTTGATGCCCAATGGATTGGCATCCCACGCTGCCTGACATTGCTCTAAAGTGGGGATGTGCATATGTGGGAATGTAGGAATGTGGAATGTTTTTGTAATTCCTTCCGGAGACATGTCGGCAAGGATATTCCCTTCTTTGTCCATAATTGTTCGGGTATCCGTCTGGTAGGCTTCTCGACAAGCCATTACCAGTTCAGGCGCTATTAGAGACGGAGGGAAGCCGGCAGCCTTAGCAATTCCGCTTTGGCGTATCAATCGGGCATTCTTTGTTTTAGGGTTGACCTTGACCCTCTGGGTGAACTCATCTATGTCCACCTGGCCTATATTGGTGTCCGAGATCTCCTTCCAGTCAGTCGAGACCTTTGACTGGATCGGCTCACCTTGAAATTGAAACTTCATTTGGTCTTTGTCGTCTTTCCTACGGGTGGCCCTTCCGGATTTCTTACCCTTGTCCTTTTCGGTAGAGGCCCCTGAAGTTCCTGCGGCCGATTCCATATATCCTGCAAGCAAACGGCGAAGTCAGCACAAGAAAACACCAATAACATTAACGTTAGTCCGTATTGTGAGCATATTATATAACTAACCATTCAAATGCATCATAAACTTAATTCTCAGACGATATCGATTTCATTTTAGGGCAAATTGAGAGATCCGGGCCCGGAGGGCCGGACTTCCCTGGCAGGAATGCTGCCAAGAAGGGAAAACACGCACAAAGCTCCCGGAGACCCCCGCTGGCCAAATTTCGATGTTCTAAGAGACCCATGATGAAGAATGGCATGATTTAGGACGTGGGTCGAAGTCAGATTTTCAATTTGGATTGTTTTGGGTCGATTTAGGGAACTTCAGGGGTTTTAGGCCGGAAGGCAGTCAGCCGAAGGAAGCCGGCGGCGGCGGACACCAGACGGAAGTCCGGAGGTGGAAGCCCGGATGCCGAAACCCGGGAAGAAAAGGTCGGCCATCATCAGGTTTGGTTTCACAGTTTTATACCGGACGGTATTCGGGGCACCGGAACCCGGAGGCGGGGACGCTGCTAGCTGACGGCCGCCGTGTAATTTTGATCATTTCGAGCGCTGGCAGACTACGAGCACGAAGAGCGGGACGGCATGAGAATAGGCAAACACTTACTTGTTGATGATTTGCACAGCGGCGGCGAAAGGGGAACCGGGATCTGGAGATCGAAAAGACGGGAGACACTGGCCACCGCAAATGAATAGGCTATGACGGCGAAGAGGCAACCGGGGTCCGAGACACGGGGCGCCATTGGTGGATGGCCTCCGAGGATCCCCATGAACGCATGAGCGACAGTAGCGGCGAAGGATGGACCGGGACCCGGAAGGCGGGCCGACGCGCCCCGACGGCCGCCGCAAGATGTTTGCTCTGGTCAAAACGGCGGCGGCGAAGGACATCCCGGAGTCCAAAGGTCGGGAAGCCGGCAGGGTTCCACCGTGAGCAGCGGCGGAACCGTCACGGAGCTCCGGGGACGGAACTCCGGATGGCCGAGCCCGAAGGGTCTGGGGGACGCGGAAACAGGGGATAGCCGGAAGACCCTTATGTTAAAACGGCGGAAAATTCAAGGCGGCAGCCCGGGACGGGAAACCCGGAGGCCCAGGCCCGGAAGGGTTGACCTCCGCTGGCGGGGTTCATGGCTCGGATCTTGACGACGACGGAGGGTCTCGGGCCCGGCGGCGTTCTTCGCCCTGTGCGAAGAACACCCGTGACACGGACAAGTCCCGGGAGATGAAAATGGCGATCCCGACGGGGCCGCGAAAAATTTAAGGATATGGGTTTGGGGCGCAACGCAGAGAGTGTTCATTTTATGCAATTTAATTTGGTTGCTCAATTCATTTAAATCCTCAAACTGATCGAAAATAATGGGAGAGCGAACGAGGATGGCCTACCTCCAACTCGCTAAACGGGATGATGATGGGATCCACCGGCAGAGTTGACGGAATGATGCTGGGGTCGATGATCGCGATGGTGCAGTTTGCAGTGGGCTCCAATTCGGTCGCTGCTCCAATCCGCTAAAATTCACAAGTTAAAATGACAGTGGCGGGCCTCGGTTTATATACCCCATCAGTCATTAATGGTCGTAATTAATGCTCATACGATCGTGCCAGAAGTTGGTAAGATTCAAATTTTGAGTCGGCGGCGGCGGACGAGGCTTCAAGATCCGGAACGCGGGAGGCAGCAGAACAACGGCCGCCGACTGAATTTTGGTGACTTCGGACGGTGGCGGCGACGGAACGTCCGGGCCCCGGATGGCAAAGTGCAGTGAAGAGTTCACCGCCGTTAGATTTTGCACTTTGTTTGAATGGCGGTGGCGAAAGGGACCACGGGGCCCGGAGGGCGGGTGGCCGACGGGTGATGGCCGTCGCGGACGGCAATCACGGGACGGAAGTCCGGGCGTGGAATTCTGCTCCTGGGGCCCGAAGGAGCAGGGGCCGGCCGGGAAACCCCCGAATAGTCACGAACGGCCAACGGCTGGGTGGGCTCCGGAGGGTGGAAAGATGCCTCGGAAACACCGCCGGGGCAGCAAATGCAGGAGGGAAACCCGAAAGGGGAACCCCGGAGGCCCGGGCCCGAAGGGGCGCAGGGCCGCCCCAAAGCCCAAATGGCCTAAGGACCCCACAAGGCCCCGGAGGGCACCAAAATTTAAAGGGGGGAACCACGGTCGATCTTAGGATGAAACTTTAGGGTAATACCGACCATGCAAAATGTCAAAAAAGAGGGGCACGCAAAATGAGGTGGCCCCGACAGACCCGACAAAGCAAAAGAAAAGAGGGTCCCCGTTCCCAACGGGGCGTGTGTGCCGAGGGCACAACAGACTCGTCCCACCAAAATATTTGAATTTCTAACTCCGCCACTGGACTCGTTGACTTGTAGAAATTTCAAAAATTTATCAAACTATGATGTTGGAAGGAAACTACGATGCTGGGTGCAAAGTACGATGTAGTTGAGCTCTCTGTCCTGACATAGAACAACGGTGACTGGTAAGCGGCGCTCTGAGGGCACCGCTCAAAAATCAAACTGCAACACAGTTACGAGTTGCAACGCTGGGAGACAGTAAAAAGGGAAAATATAATTTTAGCACGTGCTTTTGATTTATGATTAATATGTCTTCTATTTTCTGCTTTTTAATTTCTATATTTTCCAGAATCTGACTGGTTTTTCTCACTTGTAGGTTGGAAACCGAAATTGAAGGAAGGAGGAGCATGATGATGATATTTCATCCAATCAAACTATTTTTAAACACTTTAGTGTTTGTTTAACACTTCTGCAAGGAATTATTAACACTTATGTCTTAGGATACTAATTTCCTTTTGGTTTAAAAAGAACCTTTTTGTTTATTTCTTGCAAAGGGCTAAAATGAACAATAGGATCAACAACATAGTAAAGTTTCTTTTTGGTTAACAAATTGAACAAAATGTCTCTCACTTGTCATTTGGTGCTTAAAAATAACTCACATTTTGCTTTGTGGATTTAAAAAGAATAAGTGTAACTTTGTTTCTTGTGAAGGCTTACTTGAACTAAAGGCATTGAAAAAGGACGTATGTGCTTCTCTCGCACTTTATAGCGATCTTAAGAATCAAAAGGCCTTTTTCATGACTTTGGGTTGAGACAAAGCAATCACCTTCGCACTTCGATTTGGATTTAAAATTGAACAACATCTTGTGCGAGTGTGAGTGGGGGAATTTTCACATATATTCTCTATGTTTGTTGCTATCAAAGATTGATCGAGTTACAGATTTTTTTTTTCATTCACTTTTTTTTATCCTAGAGGGCCTACCTTGGGGAAAAAGTACTCACCCAAGGGAACAACTCAACTGGTAACACTCTAAAGCCAAGAGTATTTCCAACTGGGATATATAAATGTGGATATTGGAAGAAACGCCAATATCACACAGTTGATTTTGACAAGATGGATCCGAAAGGGGACTCTTGTCATATGGGTCAATCTCCATGAAAAAAAAGTATTTATTAAAACCCATGTGCTAGAATTTTCCAAAATCCTCTAATCTATTTTTTGGTGCAAGAACGGTCATTCTGAAGCCACCCCACACTTTTACGGTCTTTTAGTAGAAATGGAAAACATGCCATGGGAGTTTCATGGGTGTTGATGCTTGGCTGCCCTGTATAAGTGAGTGTCATGGAGGGGAGCCAGTGGGGTCAAGCATCTAACCATTCACTAAAGATAAGCATAGTTGGACTTGTCCAAGTGGGAATCCAACAAATATTGTCTTACACATCCATAGGATTGTACTTATTCTTGGGTTACAAAATGCATTGCTTGATCGAAAACATCTCAAAAACAAACACTTAACATCATCCAAACTTCAAACCCTTTTGGAAGACAAATATACTTGACTCAATCTACATGTTATTGATTTCCCTTGGGATTCACGTCCTTAGAGGTTTCTAAACATTAGATTATATCTCGATTTGTCTCCTTAAATAAATAATAGGGAAACCCTTGCCTTGATTTCATCGAATTTCCACATAACATATCTTGTGGGGTTTGAAGAAATTAAGACATTGGACATCTTAGTTTGAAAACTTAATCATAAGAAAGTGGTTTTGGTAAAATAAAGCCATTAAGCAAAGCTAAGAAAATGAAACTTCATGTGTGTTGAAGATTCATGATTTCAAAATCCAAAGCAAAAATCATTGTTTCAAAATCCAAAAATGTGTGTTCAAAATTAAATCATTCTTTGGTCACAAAGGTCTATAGGAAGCATTTGCATGTTCTTCAATACCTAGGTCTAGGCAAGCAAAGTGTCTTTTTTAGGTTCATCTTAGGATCAAAATTGAATCAAAATCCTTTCATCCATCCTTCAAAACATCAAAACAAACATCATCTCACCATCACCTTTTGGAAAATCTTGAAAACATCCTCACGCTAGGCTTTTTTGGAAAAATCAAACATTATCAAATCCTTGATACTAAATCCTCGAAAACATTATCAAAAATCACCTTTGGCTAGGTATGTGTAGATGCATCCTTTTGCATATGCTTAGTCAAAGTCATCAAAATCATCTTGTTTAGCTTGGTATACGTAGATGCATCCTTTTGTGTATGCTTAGCTAAATTATCATCTTGTTTGAATAGGTGTGGGTAGATACATCCTTCTCCTCGCACATATTCAAATCATCATCCTTTGAGAAAATCTATCGCTTAGATCATTATCCAACATCTTAGGGTCTTTTTGTTCAAAATTAAAACAATAAAAAACAATCAAAACCAATCAAGATCAAGGACAAAATCAAAAGGAAAAATCAAAATCCGCAACATATCCGAAAGTCCAAAAATCTTAGCATCTCTCATCAAGATTAATCAAAGGACCTTAACATCCACATCCTCCATCCCTTACATCATCATCACATTATCTATTGATCCTCAATACATCCTAAAACTTTCTACTTTGAGACATAAAACAAAGATCAATCTAAAGAATCAAGAGGTTCATCTCTCCTATTCTTGAAAATTGATCCTTGTTTTATGGTTGAAACCAGATCTCAATACAAGAAGAGCATGGAAGCCAACAAAGAAACACCCGCTTCAAGTGATATTAGCCAAACAAACATTGAGATAAATCCCGTTGAGTCAAGCAACCCCTTGACCCTCTCATCATCTCAAAATCCACAAGAGGAAAACCAAGGAGAGGATCTTACCCTTGGGATGTCTCATGAAGAAATAACTAAAATGCTCCAAAATCTAGACAACCATAGAATCATCAACATCATGATGAGGCTCAATCCTTCGTTATACATGCTTGAGCTAGCAAAACAAGGGGCCAAATTACCTTCGGATTTTGACATGAGTACCATAGTGGAGACATCATTTCCTCCAATCTCATCCACCAGTCCCATCTCATCTACACCCCCATCTCAAAACATCATGTAAAACATCCCGCAAATCATGACATCTTTTGCTCCAACCCAACCCAACGTTAACAAGGGAAATTCATTCATCAATGCTCTTCAAGCACACCCCCTTGTTAATAATCAAAACTTGGATGCAAACACCACCTTGGAACAAAACATACCCCAAAACCCATTACACAAAAATGTTCCTCTCACCTTCCATCATGATCCATCATCATCATTTTTTCATGCAACACCTCAAACACCTCTCGTTAAAAATTCACAAGAAGAGGGATATATGTTCGGACTAGGGGGCATGTTCAACACCACAACATTTTCGAAACAACTCACACCCCTTACATTTCCACCACTTCCACCATTGCCATCACCATCCACATCACTCCTTGGTTTAGGGCTTCCCCCTCTACCTAATATCAATCAAACCACTATCCCAAATATCAATCAAAGAATTATGCCAAATGCTCAAAAAAATTTGTTGATATCGTAACAACAGAAAAAAAATGCACAAGCAATTGCAACATCATCAAACACCCCTTTAACATCACAAAGCATGGTCTCTCAAGGACCAACCACATCAATAGCACCATCCATCACACAAAACACCAACAACACCTTCACAAACACCATTCCAAATCCACCACCCCCACCACCACCAACTTCCACAACATCAAGCCAATACGACGCAACATTACAAGTTGCTTTCCAAAGAGGATACCAACAAGTTCAGAAACAAAAAGCTGAACAACTAGCTGCTCAGCAAGTTGATCAAGCCACGCAAGCTGCCCAAGCAGCCCAAGCCTCCTTACAAGCACAATAAGCCCAAGCATTGTTGCAACAACAACAACAAGCTGCTCAAGCTGCACAAGCCACGCAAGCATTGCAAGCATAAAAGGCCACTCAAGAACAACATCTATTGCAACAACAAGCAGCACAAGCACAAGCCACACAAGCACAAGCTCAATATCAAGCACAACAAGCCCAATATCAACCACAACTTCTTGCACAAAGACAAGCAGCGCAATTACAGGAATATCAGCAAGCATTAAAGCAATACCAAGAGCAGCAAGAAGCAGCAGAATTGGCAGCCCAACAACAAGTGTTGTTGGAACAACAACAAGGACAACAACAAGCATTGTTGGAACAAAAACAAGTGTTGTTGGAACAACAACAAGCAAAACAACAAGCACAAATCTTAGCGTAGCAACAACAAGATCAACAACAAGCGTTGTTCATACAAAAGCAGGTGGAAGCCTACCTCGCTCGGTAGAACATGCAGATACCATCAAACAACACACCAACCAACCCACCCATCCAACCCATGATTGAAACACCCCAAAACACTTTCATCCCACCCCCTGATCCGCAAAATGATGTGACGACACAAATCAGGATGCTCTCACAACAGGTGCTCGACCTTCAATCAGGGCGAACAACGAAGACACCAAGCAACTTGTGTCCCTATCCATTCGATAGGAGCCTAGTAATGAAACTATTCCCTAAGGTATTTGAGATCCCCAAATTTCACAAATATTGAGGGATGGGAAACCCTGAAGATCACATCATGGAATTCCAAGTTCATTGCATGGAAGTCACATATGACAATACTTATCTGATGCGGCTATTCCCTAGGAGTTTGGTAGGCCACACCATTGAATTGTTCTCTCGCTTACCTTCAGGCATTAGAACATTCCAAGAAATTATCAACACATTCATTAAGAACTATGCATGCAAAATTGCAATGGATGTTTGTCTAGAAGAACTCTATGCTCTAAAACAAGGAAATGGTGATTCATTTGCCTCATTTCTACAATGATGTTGATCCAAGGCCAATTAGAGCAAGTGGACCATGCCAGAAGAACAACAAGTTTGCACCATCACAGCCAACCTTGAAGGCTGCTTGGCATTTCATATCAAGGTTTAGGGCATCACGACATATGATCAACTGATTCCCAAAGCGCTCGGCACCAAAAGAGCCCTCATAACTCAACCTGCGGAATCAACATCATACCACGAATAGCAAAACAACCGCCCACCATCCAATTACAATGATAAACCTCACACATGGGCAAGGAACAAAAATGTTACTAATGATGGTGTCATCGATGCCAAGGTGGTCATTAGTGCTCCTTGCCAATGTACACCTACACCAAAAATCCAAACACAACACCACAACAATCATCACACGACACACCAACCAAACCACAATCCAACAATCAATAATCTCAATGAGCAAAGAGGACCACCCCAATGCAAAATTTATCCCAAACATAAAATACACCACTTTGGGGGAACCACTTGAGGACATTTGAGAATTACCAAGAATCGGATGTCAAACCTCCTTGGTATAATGAGAATCAACTTTGTGAATTCCATAAAATCAAAGGCCACACCACAAACAGTTGCATGAGACTCAAAAACATCATCCAAGATCTCATCGATAAGAAAATCATAAACGTGGAACAACCTATAGGAAATCAAAATCTTAAGATATATACGAATTTGATGCCGAATCATGGCAACAAAGGGAATAAAAATGATAAAGGAAAGGGAAATGTAAATCATGTGTATGAAACAGTCGTTGCCTCCCTAAATGAAGACTGCATGGTCATCACCATCAAGGGTGCCCATGCCAAAGATTGTGGAGTCACCACAAGGGGTGGCAAAGTCACCATCGTAGGATCATCCCAACCAAATAGAGTCCCTTCATCTAGATCTGTTCCGCATGGTTACAATGTTGTAGATCAACTTAAGAGAATGCCAGTGAAAATCTCCATCATGGAGTTGCTAAAAATATCATTCGCCCATAAGAAAATCCTAGAGGAAGCATTGGCCTCATCCACTATCCCCGTAGATCTCGACACGGAGCAATTCCAAGCTATGGTTGGAAATATCATTATGCCTAATCTTCTTACATTCTTTGACCATGATTTCCCCACCCAACCATCTCACAACCATGCACTTCATTTGGAAGCCATAGTACATAAGAGAAAAATCAAAAGGGTCTTGGTGGATGGAGGTGCAGGTTTGAATATCTGTTCCCTAAGCCTCATCAAGCAATTGAAAATATTAGAAGATTCCATTGACAAAGGAAAGCGCATCACGATAAGAGCATACAATGACCAAGAAAGAGTGTCTCAAGGCACGATCAAACCCCCTATTCAAGTAGGGCCGACTCTCATGGAAACCACTTGTCAGGTCTTGGACCTTGACTTGCCATATAATATCCTCCTAGGACATCCATGGAGGCATGCGATGAAAGCAGTAGCATCAACCTTCCACCAATGTGTGAAATTTACACATAATGGACAAGAGGTTACCATCCATGGAGATCCTGAACCTTTCTCATACTACAAAAATCTTGAAGTAAAGTATTAAAAAATCCCCCAAGTACCAAAAAATGATGAGGGCCCATCCACACCATACATCGACCCCGCCACTCTCGCGTCCACTTTTGCGACAGAGACACTCACCACTCCCACCATTCCCACCATCTCTGACATCAATTTCATCATCCAGGAGGACGGCTGTGGAAGCTACAAGCTCCCTAATAATGCTTTTGTGATAGGAGAGTTACCACAATCTCCTAGATCACAGGGACATCCACAAGAAAACCAAGCTTCTACATCACAAACGTCTCCTGAAGACTATCCTGAATTCACAAGATGGGGAGACCTTGGCTAGGAGATTATTGAAGCAGGTCCATCTCACATGTTATATCAAGATGAAAGACTGGCAACTAATTTACCAATGGATGACCGAAGCAAGGGTCTGCAAATGATGCTCGCAATGGGCTATGACAGAAATCAAAGACTGGGACAAAACAACAATTAATACCTATCATGCCAGAGACGCGACCCATAACAAATCTTGGCCTCAGATGTACCCCTCTGAGTATAACCATACGCGGCCGAAGTCCTCCAGTTAGAACGGTTAATATTTCTCCTCAGCTAATAGCAGCAGAAGTACGCTTTCCAATACCCCAGGTAGAGACATACATAACTTTATAACTGAGGTCTATAATAGTAGTGATGAAAAGGATACCATGACCGATCTACCTAGACTATTTGAGGATACCACCCTGTGCATGATTAGTACCCTATCCTTTGAACCCGAACAACAAAATCATGAGATCCGATTAGTATATCCCCAACTCATTGACTACGACCAATGAGGACCACTAGTTCTTGATACATTCAAAAATGATGAGGCGCTCTCGGAATTCATAGGATTGTGAGATAACATTCCAGAAAGGGATCACAAAGTAGAGTTTATAGTAGAGTTGGACACACATGCCTATTATGAGGAAACGATTGAATCCTTCAGTCGCAAAAGTGAGAAAATAAGAATCATATCTAAGTCCTTGAGTGAAAACCACATTGTGGCACTCTCTGACAAGAAAAAAGTAAAAAGAAAGGACATATCCAATGGTGAAAACCTCTCTGAGGTGCCCGAGGATAAAGGATTCAATCTTCCTTTAAGAGCTATTCATCAAGAAAAGTCAGCAGTCTTGGCAAAAAAATGCAATCCTGTCAACCTAGGAACAGAGGAGACCCCGCATATCACATTTTATGTGGAATCACTATTATCAAAAGAGCAAGAACTCCTAGCAGCATTCCTAAGGGAAAGGAAAATAAACTTCGAATGGAGTTATGCTGACATGCCAGGGCTTGATCCAGAGACTGTGGTTCATCACTTAGCAGTGTATTCAGAAGCAAAGCTGGTCAAACAAAAGCTTCAAAAAATGCACCCTTAGATCGCTCTATTAGTCAAAATGGAACTGAAAAAGCTATTGGATGCAAGATTCATATGACCAATAGATTATCCAGAATAGGTATCAAACTTGGTACTTATTTCAAAACCTGATGGAGCCATTAGAATCTGTACAGACTTCAGAGATTTGAACAAGGCATGTCCAAAGGATGATTTCCCACTTCCCAACATCGACATGATAGTAGACATGACAGCAGGACATGAGATGCTATCACTAATGGACAAATTCTCGGGATACAATCAGATCATGATAGCAAAATAAAATCAACATAAGATGGCTTTCACTTGTCCATGGGGGACCTACTGTTGGAACATAATGCCATTCGACCTAAAGAATGTAGGAGCAACATAACAAAGGGCCATGACATTTATATTCCACGACATGATCCATAAAACGGTTGAAGACTATGTTGACGATATCCTAGCTAAGTCCAGAAAGAGAAAAGATCACATAGCAACCCTAGGTGCCATGTTTGACAGATTGGAGGAGTACAAGGTCGGACTAAATCCAAAGAAGTGTGTCTTCAGCGTACAATCCGGTAAATTTCTAGGATATATAGTGTCCATGAGGGGCATTGAGGTGGATCCAGCAAAATTAAAAGCAATCCTTGAGATGGAGGCACCGAAAACATTAAAAAAATTGAGAGGCCTCCAAAGAAAACTTCAATCCATTTGACGATTCATAACACAACTGGCAGACAAGCAGAACCCATATTCTCACCTACTCCACAAGGGGGTAGCGTACAAATGGGATACAAAATGTGAAGAGGCATTCAACAAAATCAAGGAATACCTACTGACACCACCAGTCTTAATGCCACCCATCCCAAGAAAGCCATTGATCTTAAATACATGTCAACAAAAGCAACAGCCCTTGGAGCTCTCCTAACTCAGCATGACGAAAATAGAATGGAAAGGGCTATCTACTATATCAGTAGAACAATGGTTGGTCATGAGCTAAACTTCTCATTCATCGAGAAGGAATGCCTCGCAGTAGTGTTTGCATCACAAAAATTCAGACATTACATGTTGGCACACAAGATAAAGCTCATCGCCAAAATTGACCCCCTCAAGTATCTATTATCAAAGGCAATGCTCATAGGAAGAATGGAAAAATGGGTGATGATATTGTCAAAGTATGACATCGAGTATGTAGAGCAGAAAGCAATTAAGGGACAAGTTATTGCAGATCAACTAGCAGAAGCACCTATTTATTCTGAGAAGCCCCTTATCTCAGAGTTTCCAGATGAATCCATTTTTAACCTCAACATAGCTAACCACTGGAAACTATACTTTGATGGCTCATACACATAGCATAGATCAGGAGCTGGTGTCTTCACCCCACAAGGGGATTGCATACCAAGGTCATACAAACTGGCATTTCCTTGCACCAACAACATTGTGGAATATGAGGCTTTGACTATAGGTCTCAGGATAGCAGTCCAATGGAACATCATAGCTCTCAAAGTGTACGGAGACTCTCAGGTGATCATAAATCAAGTCAATGATGAATATCAGACTAAGGATGACAAGATCACTCCATACAAGAAATTGGTGGAGACTCTAAAAGAATCCTTCATTGAAATAACATTTGAGTATATTCCTAGAACCAACAACATAGCAGCAGAAACCATGCCAACAATTGGATCCCTATTAGACATCCCTCACAATGTTCCAAAATATGAATTCTTGATCGAGCAGCTTCTCGTTCCCGCATTCAAGGTACCAAAATCAGAATATGTGTGTGAAATCGTTGGTCCTGGCGATCCTTGGTATCATGAAATCTACACATACCTTCGAATAGGAGTCATACCCGCTAACCTACCATCAAACCTAAAATGAACCTTTGTTAAAAAGGCATCCATATTTGTCATCCTAGGTGATACCCTATACTGTAGAAGCATAGAAGGTACCTTACTGCCCTGCCTAAATGCTGAGGAGGAATTAACCGCTCTAACTAAAGTACACAATGGTATTTGTGGTTCGCACTCGAGTGGAATGACCATAGCCAAGAAACTGCTGAGGATGGGGTATTATTGGCCCACAATGGAAAGAGAAGCACATGATCATGCCAGAAGGTGTCTACAATGTCAGCAGCATGGGGACCTCATCCATGCTCCAGCTCAAGAGCTTCATCCTATCGTCACACCATGGCCCTTTTCGCAGTGGGGACTCGATCTCATTGGGAAAATCACACCCACCTCATCTAATAGCCACAAATTCATCATAACCGCAACTGAGTACTTTACTAAGTGGGCGGAGGCCATACCCATGACGTACATAACTAGGAAGCAGATTTCAAAGTTCATCTTGAACTATCTCATTTTCTGCTAGGGTGTCCCACAAGCCATTATCTCAAATAATGGGACACCATTCAATAATTAGGATGTCCGCAACTTGTGCGAGAAATTCAAAATCCAACATTTCTTTCCCACCCCGTACTATCCCTAAGGCAATGGCCAAGTAGAAGCTACAAACAAAACCATTTTGAAAATATTTAAGAAAACAGTCAATGACGCAAGTCGTTACTGGCATTTGTAGCTTAATCCTACCCTCTGGGCCTATCGAACTAGCATCCACACACCCACTAGCACCACCCCCTTCTCCTTGGTCTACGGATCAGAAGTGGTACTCCCCATTGAGATTGAGCTCCCATCCCTCAGAATATCACTGCAAAACCTCATCACTGATGAAGACTACTGAGTGTCAAGATTGAACGAGTTGGAGCTACTAGATGAGCGGCATATCAATGCTTTGAATTATTTACAAGTCTATCAGAATAGACTCAAAAGGAGCTATAATAAGAAAATCAGAAGCAGAACTTTCCAAGTCAGAGAACTGGTCTTAAAAGAGAATCAAAAAAATGTCCCAAACCCAAGCAGCAAAGGCAAGTTCGAACCTAATTGGTTGGGACCATCCATCATCACAGCAAGTTATAAGTCAGGGGCATATCAATTATCAACACTTGAAGGGGAACCTCTTCAGGAGCCCATAAATAGCTCCCATCTCAAAAAAAATTATGCCTAAGTCTTTCAAGGTATAGAACCAAAAAATCCAAAAAAAATTAGAAAATGTCTTGAAAAAATGGTTACTTCGGTGAAAACCTGGCAAACAGGTGTCTTGGTGACAACAAAAAAAATCAAAAAAGAAAAAAATCCAAAAAAATGAGAAAAAGGAATGAAAATAGTAAAGAGAAAAATCATCCTCTAGTGAAAACTACTTCGGTGGCACTCTGGACAAGTACCTTGGTGAAAACCTGGCAAACAAGCACCCTACATAAATAAGCACTTTCCATCTACCAGGATCCTTACGGCTTATTCGGCATCATCTATCCATTTCGCTTCCATCATCCATCGCATTCAGGCCTCCATCCATCACTCATCCACTCGTATCCGCACCATAGCTTGGTCCTATTTCCGTATCGTGATCCCTCCTAGTACTACTCAGCCCATCCTCACGGTCAGTTTGTCCTGCCTTTATCAGAGTAGTCTATTGCATCACGCCGGGGGCACATTCTCATCAGATCAGATTTGTATATATTCTTAAAGTCCTAAAGATCATAAAATCCAAAAACAAGTCAAAAATTCAATCAAAAAGTAAAAAACAAGGTCATCTTGTCAAACTACGTCATCTTTGAGCTTGAACGTAGGCAAGGTTGATCTTTGATCAACCCCTGAGACACTTAGGGTAGTCCTTTAGGAGTCTGTCATAATAAACTAACATCTCATCATGTATATCATCATCTGTAAGTCAGTTAAGTCATCAGTCGAACTACGTGGTCTCTACGTGTATAACGTAGGAAAGGATAATATGTTGAACAGCCCTCGAGACCCCTAGGATAGGTCTTTAGGTTAGTCTCTTGGTCAAAATTTCAAAGAATCCCAAAAACATTTGAAAATTTGAAAAATCAAAACATTTGTAAAAACCTCAAAAAATACCGAAAATAGCCTCAAAACATTGCAAAACATCAAAAACATCCAAACATTTAAAAAAATCCACCTGTGTCATCTTGCTTGCACCCGCAATAAACATCATCCATAATAAACTAATCATCATCCTCAACCTTTGGTAAAACAGTTAGAAACAAGTCTGGTAGGTTAAAAGTAAAACTCCAAACGTCAAGTCTTAAGTCTAAGACAGTGCGTAAGCAAGTTGGTCATCTCTTTGTATTGGTAGCTCATCATCTGAATTGGTCCCATATCAATCATCCCTTAGAACGCATTGGATAAACAAAATGACGTGTTGTCATCCACTAACATGTCCTAGAATGAATCCTTCCTACAATGGGCATTATCTTTTGGCAATAAGTTTTAGTTATCATCCTTAGAAAACACATCCTCTTTCCGTTAGCAATATTGAAGAGCATCAGTTTGTTTGTTTACTTGATCTTTATCTTTTAACTTATCTTATTTGCGCTCATTCCAAGGACTTCTCGATGATATCCCAGATAGAGGATTTAGAGAAATAAGAATGGGGAAACAATCATTATCTTTTGTCTGCTATGCTTGTTGGACGTTCTTATAATATAACCCTGGTGAATACTTGCTTTGTTAGGTATGTATGGAAGAGGTCTAGGGAAACTTGCTGACTATTACATGGATACGTTTACCTTTCCACTTTTTGGTCCGAGATGTTAGAAACTTCTAAAGTGCATCCTAGCAAGGTTTCTGTATGTCAGGTGTGAACAAGGATACTCCTATCTGCTTGTTAAGTCAAAGTCCATCACACCAGGTACAACGCCATCCTGGTTTTCTATACCTTGATGCATCGTACCACGTGTGTTATCAAACATAAGAAAATTTGGCCCTTTGAAAATCCCAATTCCTTGGCAAGTAATCATCATCATCATCATTTGCATTTGCATCATCTTGTGTCTTGTTGAAATGACTTCTTCTTTTTTTACTAACCACACTAACAAGGTACTATGATAGTTTATCATCATCACTATCACCGTCATCGATCCTGCATCCACAAATCATTAGCTTATTGCATAAGCATATCATATAGGAAAAATACGTATTGCATTTTAATCAATATATAAACAAGTTATCATAAATATTCTTCATAGATAGGTGTATCCATGTCATTGCATTTCACCCATTACATTACATCGCATTCCATTATATCAATCATCGCACAACATTCATTTGCATTTTATAAACCATTTCACATTACCATATATCACATAAATCATCGCATAACAGAAACATTTCATAATCATTTTTGCATAATCATACATAATAGGTATTTAAGCATTTAATTCATTTCCATACTTGCATAACATCATGACATCATCTCACCACTTTATGTTTACATTACATTCATTACGCATCCTCACATCACTTTGCATCGCATACATTACATCATCATTTATTACGTTTAGGATAATAACATTTGTTATTCTAACCATTTCATTTGCATCATATCACGACCATCGCATTCATATTTCATCATCCATATCATCTCATAAATAGCATCATAAATCATTTATTGCATAAATCATTCCATATAGGCATAAATGTGCAAAATTCATTATAAGAAAAGCATATATGCATCCATAAACAAATATAGGTCACATATCATTTCACATGAACATCATAGATCATATCATTTCACATATCGGACTATCACATTTTCATTATCATAAATAGACCATCACATTTGCATATCATAGGTTAACATAATATAGATTTGTTAGTCATAATCATAACACATGCATCATCAAAAATAAATGCATCCATAATGACATCATTGCAAAGCATGTAGAAATAAACCATCCATGCATAAAAGAGAACATGGTACATCGCATCAAAATCATCATCAGATGTATATCATCAATAATGTCACTGTCATAGTACAAAGAATAAATCAGATCACTGTACATGTGTCAATCAGTACAAAATGCCCACCAGGCTATCAAAAATGAGCCCATAAGGCACAAAAAAAAAAGTATCATAACATCTCGGTCAGGCTTGGTCTCTGTGAATGTTTCCCTCACCTCTATCACCATGACCCTCTGCTGGTATGTGGCTAGCCCACTCTGAGTACTCTAGTACCCACTCTACTCTAGGTACAGTCTCATGGTAGGCCCGTCAGTAATACTCTACGTCTCGGATGGCGTCCTTGGAGGACTGAACTAATACTATACCCTAGGAGGAGGAGGCTGTCATACTCTCTATCTGCTACCTCTGGCCTAGCTTAGTGGCTGCCTGTAGCTTTGCAGCCTGTCTCTGCTGCACAGTCTGATCTCTCTCTGCTCTGAGCTGCTCTCTCTCAGTAGTCACAACCTGGACCTGGGCCTGCAGCTGCACAATCAATGCATCTCAAGCGTCTTCCTATCCCTGTGGCTGCACATATGGCTACACCCAAGGCTAATCCTCATCTCGTGGTGGCTCCTGCTGCTGGTCTTGCATGTGCATATCTTCGTGACTTGGTGGGACTAGGGGCACAACTGATGGATCCTATCAAATCTCAACCCTCTGTCCTCGTCATCGTCCTCTCCCTCTGCCTCTAACTCTGTGTAGATCTGGATCAACACCTAGAATAGTCAACTGAAGTGGAGGTCATAACCAGTCCCTGTAGGCCTAAGTAGTGCCTGGATCTACTAAAGCCTGATCATAAGCCCATGGTCAGGCTTCCAACTGCTAGAAACTGTCGACGGCCTCTGAGGCAGGAATGTACTATCCCCATGACACATGTGTCATGCTGCGAGCGAAGACGGCCACATAGCCATCATCAGGTTGATCTTGTGGCTCTCTGAACTAACGCTACACGCGCCTGGGCATGTACCTTTCAATCATAGTATGCTCCCACCCCTGCATATACCGGTCTTGGTGGCAATAGAATAGCTGATCGGCATTGTCGGCCCATCCATGCCAACCAAGGTATGGTCACCAAGTGAAAACTAGCATCTCGTCTAAGACCCGCCTCGAGTAGGGGATCCCGTGCTCACCGGTGTGTGTAAAGGACACACCGCCTCTATATCGTGCCACAAGGGGATCGTCTGCCCCCAACGGAACTGGAACAACACATGGATGTAGCATAGAAATGTGCTCCCACGCCCAAACGTGAAGTAGAGTCAACCCAGCCCCCAACGCTCTGCCTTCCATGTAGACATACTCATGGAGGTCCTTGTAAAGAAAAGCTAGAAGAACAGGCCCCCATGCAAAATGAACCAGCCTATCTCAGACCATCCACTCCCAGCAATACCCCTAGCCAAGACTGAAGTATCGCCCTCGTTTGTCTGGGGCAACAAGACCCTAAATGATAGCTATAACTACCCAGCAGTAGGGAGGTGCTATGACCATGTATCGCTCTAGCTCTATCTGTCCCTCACAGAAGATGATGTCTTGTGTGGCGAGGACTCTGCAGCAAGCCTCGCGCCCCTCGTCCATATCAAAAATATCTCATCGCCCATGAATCGACAATCATAGAATACACCAAACATCCTCCAAAGTGACAGTAGCCTCGCCAATGGGGAGATGAAAGGAGGACGTCTCGCTGTGCTACCTCTCAGCCAGTGCTAACAACATCCCTAGGTGAGTGCGCACAAGTGCCGAGTACACAATGTGCCACAACCCTACAACCCTGAGTTGATCCTGGTCCCTGTCACTCAAGTCTCGTAAGACGGCAGCCGAATCCCGCGACCTATGCTCTCGGGAGTAAAGCTCCCTCGCTACGTCCTGCATCAAGGAAGGTCAACATGTTAAAAAAATTTGAAACAATTTATGGTCGAACGGTCCAAAAACTTCCACAGTGGTGCAGTTTGTGATGGTGTTGCAGTTTTATTTTAATCAAACTCCGATGCTGGACCCTAAAAAGAGCTATATGACACCGTCGCGACACACTTTCCCTTCCAGTGTCACAGTTTGGGTGAATTTAGCGATGCCGCATCACACTTTTTCAAACCAACCTCTCGATCTCGAGCTCAGCGTCAGAGTTTTTACACTCTGAATTGCACCGCTGCAGCGGAAAATAGCACCGTGTGATGCAGTTTGATTCCTAAGCGACGCTATATAGCACCGCTGAAGGCAAGCTAACCCTTTAAAGCATTAAATAAGGCATTAATTGAAAGGATGAATCTTGGGTAAGGACACATACCAGTGCCCCGATGCCAAGTGGCTGCTGGTACATCTGAACTCGATCAGTAATGTGTAGGGGAAGCTGTCGTTGTGCCATATCGCCGGAGAGTCAGACCTCAAATCTTAGGGTTGCTAGCGGAGGTGTGTGAAAATGACTTGAAAGTGACCCCTCGGACCCCTTTTAAACCTAAAAATTAGGGTTTTTTCACCTTGTTTGGTTGTCCTGCTATGGTTTTGGACCCCCAAACCACTTTTTGTCTGGTTGAGGCTTTTTTTTCATTCTTTTATTGCATTTAGACATGTTTTTAGCCTCCCGGAGCCTTTTCGGACATATCAGATACTTTATCCTCTTTTTTTGCGAGATCACCCAAAAATTGGAATTTTCATCCAATCTCCCGAGGGGGCATTATATTGGCATATTCTCTCCCACCAGGCAATAGTGGGGAAAGTTTTTAAATAATAATTTTTTTTGGCTTTGATCGAGATCGTTGATTTTCTTTGAACCAATGCAACGAGTGCATTGTTTCAAAGAGGGGCAAAATGTAGACACATAAAATATACTAATTGACATTGTGCATTTGATCCTGACTTACTAACATTGTTTCTTCCTAAATCATCCCTCGGTCTAACCATTTAATCAAATCCCCTTATCGAATTAAATTCATCAACTTTCATCCCTTAATTAAATAAATCATTTTATTTAATTAAGTCAATCTATGTTGTTAATTAAATCAATCCACCAGATCTAATTATCCCTATTTAATTAAATCAATTTATTTGATTAAATCTCTAAAGTCTATCCATTAAATTAAATAAATTAAAACCTTATTTGATTTAATCTAACACCATCTCTTTTAATTAAATAAATCAAAATCATTATTTAATTAATCTCTTGTCATATTCCTCTCTTAATTGATTTAAATAAATCTATAAATTTGAGACAAATAGATCACATCATCTAACCTCTCTCATTAAATTAATTAATCCTTGATTAATTTAATCTCATCTCATGTCCCATCCTCTAGATAATGCACGTTGCACATGAAAATAGATTTAATTCATTTATTAAACCTCTATTTTCCTCACAAGGCATCTTTTGGAATATTCTCTCAATTTGAATTCAAAAATTCCAAGTCAACATGTACATCCAACAAGGCAATAAACTCATATTACATGTCCTTTTCCTTGAGCCAAGTGGTATTTATTGCATTTTCCCTTCCCTCTTACATGTCATTTCAACAAATTTGAAACTCAAAATTATGCATTTATTGGCACAAACCCCAAATCTTGCACATCTTTCATCCATTCATAGCTTGACAAGTGGCATCATGCCATTGGATAAATGTTAGTCCCACATTGCTCAAATTTGGACATTCATCCATCTTGGAATTCTATAAATGAAATGCTCATATCCTCATTTCATCATCCACAAATTATGCAAAGTTATTATGCTAAAATATTTAGCCATTTCCATTCATGAATCTTGAGTTATTAGCTAGGTTATTGCAAATTTTGGCTTGGAGCTCTCATCCTTCATCATCAAAGTGGATAAAATCTCTTCATCAAATCAACATTGCATCATTGGAGTTGGGAAAGGGCCAATTTTCACATCAAATTGGTACCAATTCCCCCATGGGATCATGTGTTTGCTTTTCTAATTAGCATTTAATCTTGGTTTTGTCATTTTCATTGTGTTCTTCACTATTTTCTTCCTAATTTGAATGTTTTAAATGGATTTCATAGGGAATCCTTGTTTTGGCTTGCAATTCCTTGTTTAACTTGTTTATTCTTGTTGTTTTGCAAGTACCAAGGTTGGGGTTCACACACTGTCAAATGTGGGTAATACCATGGTTGTTGCAGGCTCTGAAATTAGAGCAAACACACTCTCCATTAGTTTTTTCTTGTCTTTTTTATTCAATTATGATTTCTTTTTAAACTCTTCAATGTAATTGAAACTCGGGGATCAGGAACAATGGAATGCTTGAATGGTGAAGGAATAGGAGTACTTGCAGTTGCTAATGATGTTGTAGCCTGACTAAATGGCATTGGGGGGTTCCTGGAAATAACTCCTTTGTGGTTGATCCACTGGTAGTGTGACTTGGAGTTGGACCTGTTAAAATCCTTTCCCTCTTCTATATGGCTTGATCACCTTGTGTTTATGTGGTATATTATGTTGTTGTGCTCTTGTGTGTAAGTTTTTGTTGTAGCACATGTTGACCACTACTAGTACTACTACCCATACCATCGCCGCTAGAGGAAGTTCTAGTTGCACTAAGCCCTCCATCATGGGCATGTCCTAGTTGTGATTGTGTCTGACCATGAGGACGAGGATTTGAATCTCTAACAAATTGACCTGTATGACATAGGTCTACTTTTTCACCTCCAACCCCAAGGCCAGATTTATCAACTGGTTTTCTATGCTCTACATCTGTTACCATCCAAGGGCCTTGTCTTTGGGACCCCAAAGGACCACCTTCATAACACATTTTTTCAGCTATGGTTGCTCCTATAGTAAATGCTTCTTTTGTGGCCTCACTTAAACCAATTTTTAAATTGACATGGATTTCTTCTTTCCTATCATCATCACTTTCTTCATCTTCTTGTTCATTTAGATGCTCTATATTCCATAATTTTCAAAACTTAAGATCTTCTTCATTATCTCCATACTCTGCAGGAGCTCTTGGATCACCTAGCTCCTTCCTCATAGACCGAAAGGCAGTAATTTTTTTATCATGGCCAATTTTTTTGTAACTTCCTTCTCTAGTGAATCTAGAATTTTTACTCTACTAGATGGTTTATGAATTTTTTCATAAAAATTGTTGTACCTCCTAATTGTCTTTCTATGCAATGCAATAATTTATCCTAACAATTGTTCAAAATAAATACCATTCTCAACAACACTTTTCTCCATCGCTACTTTGAGCTCATCCCAAGAATCTTTGTTTCTCAAGTTTTCAAGAAAGGGTTTAATTTGATGTTGAATTCTACTTCCAACATTTTTATTGAGCACAATCATTGATTTAATGGTGTCACATGGATCATACTACCAGTGATAGATAGCATCAAAATAAAATCAAAATCAAAAGATCATGTGCCACACTAAATGATTTTCTCTTGAATGTGATCCCTCCACATGAAAAAGGTAAAGAAGGAAATAAGGTTTTCTTCCCCTGGCCACTAAAGTGTCTTTCATCAATACTCTGCATCTGCCTTACATATTCCAAAGAAAAAACCCTTTTTTTCACATGCATTGGAAGTTTATATGGCTGCACTTCCAATCCATAAAATCTTAGCACAATATATTCTTCCATTAAGTACCAATCAGACAACTGTATTTCTTTTCCTAGTTGAATGCACTTTCTACATGACATAGGCAATCTACTCATTGGAGTATTTGTAATTGCTTGATGCAATGGACCCAAAAAGTAGTCTACAAAATTATTGTAGTTCCTTTGAGAATCATGCAACCTTATAAAAATGGTCCATTCATATATTGAAGCCATTTTCTTTTGCTCGGGATTACTATTACCATAGGGTTGAATCTGAAGCTTGTTTGTCTGAAACATTCCTCTGAATTTGAATAGAAAAAGATAGCACAAGTAGGTTGTGAACCTAAATTTCTTGGTGGAACCTCCTTAATCATTAAAAAAAAATTATGCATGGATTCTACAATGTGCTCAATAAAATTATATTTGGCATGTGGAACACCATAATGGATATTACACACCATTTCAAGGAGGCATGCACCCACTTCCAAATTGCTATCTAGTCTGACAAAAAATGCTAGCATGGAAATAGTATCCTAAACCCATGGTTTAAAAATATCCAAATCATAAGGAGGCTTATGGTCACCTTTCAATTTCTTTCTATCTTGAACTATTCTATTTAAGAAAGAATTTTTCTCCATTTCATCCACTGCTTCATAATCACTAGCAAGCTTTTCTAGGTCAATGTGGACATTTCCAAATTCTTCGATTGTAAACACCAAGGCCAACACTTTTCCAATTTATTTTGTATTAATGGATAATAATTCTTCTTTGTTATCTTTATTGACAATTACTCTTTTATTATCATCATAATTTAGGGCACAAACCATGATAAATTTTTGGCAAGGGAAAACTTCATGTAACATCATGTGCCCTAATCTAGTTACCAACGGTGCACTGATACTATTAACTTGCAATTGCATTTTCTTTGTAGCCTTATTCTGAGAGGACAATATAAGTTATGAGGTATGCCTACCATAGGTTTCAAGATCATAAATATCATGGTATTCATCAATGAAATTTGGGGTTTTAAGCAATTTTGCATAATGTATTTTTTTATCTAGCTTTTCTCTAGTGGAATTGGTGGTAGACATACTGATACAATCAACAATATGAAATTTGTGAATTCCCTATTAGTCCTTATTTTTTCTTAATTCTTAAGCCTCTTAACCCTAAACCTATACTTCAAAGTTTGGAAAAATAAAATTTTAAGAAATGTTAAGCGATGAAATGTAGCCATAAGAATTCTTTCGCTTACCTGGATTTTGAATTTTGATTCTTGAAGTTGAAACTATGTTGAAGCTTTAAACTGGGTTACTGGAATGGATTTGTTGGAAGTGGAATTGGGGAACCCAAAACAGGGTAGTGCACTACAATGAGAAAATTGAATGATGCCAAAATGTCTACTCATTACTTACAGACTACACAATACACAATTAGGTAGTACAATGTACATGGTTGACATAATTAAAACAAGTCATTAAAAGAAATGATTTACTCCTACATTGACGGAAAATTCTAAACCGTTGATCTTTGTTAATCTAACGGTTATAGGGTGATTCCAAATGTTTAAGTTTGCAAGAGTAGCGCTCTGTGCATTTCATTCTGGAATGAAATTACAACCATACATCAAATTTTCATTGAACAATTGAGTAATTTATGATATAAATAATAAACATAAAACATGTGTTTTAAATTTGCTTTAAATTTTCTTTAAAACATGTGTTTTAAATTTTCTTTAAAGTTTAATGCACTAGGATTGACATCAAGGCTAAGGGGTCAGAAACTTAACATTTCAAAGGCCTTAATAAAATGAATAACAATGTCACATTAATATCACATTGCACAACCATTAATAGCAGTTAACTTGCAAAGGACTTAATAAAATGAATTACAATGTCACATTAATAGCACAACCATTTATTTTATTACATCTGAATTACAATGTCACATTATTACATTAATACATAGTACAAATACAAATGTAAGTGCAAGTGCCAAGCTTTTGCTAGACCACTGGTGAAAATTTGAAAACGTAAATGTGATACATGTATCTCTAAAAATAAATGGAACTTGTCGAGTCAACCATGAGCTCTAAAAACAAACACATGGGACTTGTCGAGTCAACCATGGGCTCTAAAAATAAATGCATGGGGAAAGGGGGCCCAATCAAATTGGGGAAATGGGAGCCATGAAGATACAAAATGTACTTAGCCCCTTTTAGAACTAGACTAGTGTAGAAGATGAGGGATTGTAAAATTGCTCCCATGCAAAAGATGAGCACTAAAATTAAATGCATCGGAATTGCCTAGGCAACCATGCAAATGATGAGGGGTAGTAAAACTACTCCCATCTTCTATTTGCAGCTTCCATGCACTAGGATAGCACTTATCTCCATCAGAGCTCCTCATCTTGGTTCAAAACCTATCTGAGAATTCTAATAAACCAAATCAACTTCTTTCCAATTCCACCCATTCTGAACTTGAAGGAAATTGGTTTTTTACTTTGTAACTACATAACTGGAGGTAGGAGAATTTATAGCATCCCCAATAATATCACATCTTCTTCTTCCTAAATCCTTATTAACTTATTAACCCTACAAAATGAACACCCTCATGAAAATTAAACGAAGTATTTTAGTTGTGCTCACTATCCTTATTTATGGGCCAAAACTACAGGAAAAAGTACCACTACTAGCTAGGTCCCTTGTACACCTCACACATGTCACATGTGAGGTTGTGTATAGTTACAACTGAGTACTGACTAGTAATAATTACAATTTGCGCAAACCAAAAATCCAACTTAATCGTTACCTCAAGCTAGCTACATGCAAAGTTGCAAACTATACCTCACACTGACAAGTTGTCAATTGTCAAAATTGACAGTGCGACACAAGTTGTCGATTGTAAAAATCACTAGATTATTGACATCATCATCTATGATTATATAGTACATCGTGCAGTTTTAAAAATAAAGCTATCCAATCAATCACTCTCGCTATTTATATGGCATTAATCCACGTTGTCACCTAGTACCACAACCAAATTGAGAATTTCAATAGAATAAATGAAAGGTAGAGTACTTTGACACATTGAAAAGAGATAATTAAATGTCTCATTTTACCTTAATCATTATCAATGTCCCAATAAGTCACAATAAATTTCACTCAATTTACAAGTCTATTGCTTCAAGGATTTACTTCCAGAATACATCTATAGCCGTCCATCGAAAATTCATTGAACAGTCCCTCTTTTAAAACAAACTTTATCCATGTGTATAATTTCAAATGGGGACATCTCTAGGTTGATGAGACTCGACCCTCAGGATTAAAGAGTTAAGATTTAAGGCTTTATCATAAAATATTTTGGTCTGACTTAGGCAATATTAAACAATAAACAAGAGCACCAATATTTAAACAGTAAAATATTTAATGGTTCTAGGGTAATTTCATAGGTTTCAATTCGCAAATCTAGTGCTTAAGAGATATACTTCCGAAATGCAACTACAACCGTCCATCGAAAATTCATCAAATGGTGATGGTCCATAATGTCGCATGGTCACTGAAATTTTGAACCTTAGAACCAAAGTTTGAAGTTTTGAAGTTTTCAAAACATCCGACCCAGCGACTAAAAACTACAAAGATGACCAAGAAAGACTTGCAACTAAGGTTAGGAAAAGCACCAAAACCCTAACTTTGGTGAATTAAGATAGGAAAGGTGGCAACTAAGGTTAGGAAAAGCACCAAAACCTTGAATCTGGTGAATTAATATAGGAAAGGTGGAAAGGACAATGCATTTATGAAGTGAATATAGTAGGTAGATTTTAGCAAGTGGACATGACTGGAGGATCAATAGGTAATTAAGATCAGTACATGCAGAGTTTGGAAAATTATTACATCTCAGCCCTCGATTAGTGAAATTAATAATAGAGTTTAGCATGGAGAAGAAGGCACATAGAAAGTCTGAAAGAGTGGTGGTGGTGGCAGTGTAATTGCAACAGTTTTCAAATGGAGGCCAACTTCACTCAGTGTTCGAGGAGGCAATTAAACCTATTTTCTGGTGAAGCTTCTAACAAAAGATTAATGGGTATGTTTTTATTCACTGATGGGAGGTTGGTACAAAGTGTGCAAATGATTTTGGGGAAATCCTTTGGAAATATGAGGCATAGATACAGGACTAACACGGATGTATACTCCTTGATTATAGCATGGGGTTTGGACTTGGGGGAATCGACAAGCACAGTGAGAGAAGTGATGGAGATGATTGTGCATAGAGATTTCTTGGAAGGATTAGAATCAATACTTGAATGGGCAGTTCTAGGTGAAGGTTTTGACATCCGGGAAGGCTTCGAATATGTGGAACTAGAAGGGGAAAAAGGATGCATCCCTTTCATGCTTTGGATGGAGGATGAGATTAAAAATTAATGCAAGGAAGAAGTAAGGTTAGGCTGGGAAGCATTGAAGCTCTTTATAGAGCTGATGAAGGTGGAAGAATAGGAAAAAATGGAGGAAATTTGTATGAAAGCAAAAGGATAGAATGCGAGGAAGAAGGAGATGAATTAACACAATTTTTGCAGAATTAACACAAGACTAGTACTAAATTTTTGGCTTGTTGAAACATGTAAGGTAGATACAGATAGTTGTGGAACTGGTTTTAGTTGGGTAGGGTTACTTTTTCTATTATGAAGCATGTTAAGATGCTTTTTTGAAAAAGCTATTATAGTTGTAGGTGATTTTTGGATGGTTGATGAAAACAATGAGGCAAATAATCTTTATTTTCATGCAATTTTTTTATTAGTTTGATATTATGTTTAATTTGCAAATATTTTTTTCTTAATCATTTGAAAATAGGTTTAATTTTCCAATGAATTTTATTTTTTAGTTTGAAAAAAAAGTTTTAATCACCAACAAAATTATTTTTTCTGGTTTGAAAATAGGTTTAATTCGCCAATCGAAATATTTTATTTGTTTGAAAATAGATTTTAATTGCCAATGGAAAAAATTAAGTGGTTTTAAAAAAATTGCATTTTGCTAGGATTTTCCATAGAATTCTAGCAATTAGAAAAGATTCGCCAATGGACATTATTTTTTTTTCACAAAAAATGAAAAAAATTTCCACTAAAATTAATATTTTTATCAGGAAGTATAAAAGATTCACCAGGATTTTACACCTTTGCCGAGGGGGGGTTTCTTAAATTTTTCCTTGTCCTTCACAAAATAATGACAACCTGAACACATGAACTCACATACACATTGACATGATGCTTGGATATTGAATTGTTGCAATAATACTCTGAAATGTTTATTTTGACAATAATGCTTCATCATAAGTTCTTCAAATTTTTATCTAGTTTGAAATGCTGAAAAGACTAGGTATTTATAGACATTTATTTAGTTTCCCAAAAATTAGATTCCAAGAGCTAACACTTACAATTTGAATTCTAAATGTTAAAATACCACTAGCAACATATTTGAATTTGGGTCCTGGCTAAGAAGTGGGACTTACTCACCCATGGGCGAATGGGTCCTGGCCCAAATTTCCAAGACACTCGATGTAGGGAAAAACATATGAGTTGGATGAATTTATTCAATAGCTTGCAATTTATTGAAAAGGGGTACAAATGGGCTTCAGAATACATAATTTTAGGCAATTATAGGGTCAACTAGGCTCAATAATTTAGGTGGGCCAAAACATAATGTGAAATTGTTAAGGTATACAATTTTATACACTACAAAGATCATCCCTAATACTAGAAACTAACATATAACTATCACTCATGAATGTTAAAAATTAGCTAAGATGTTAGGAATCAGTTTGAAGATCGAAAAAATATAATATCATTTGAATTCTATAATTTGCACACAGTTGTGCCCATATCACCTTAAAGGCTATATGGCCTAATCATATTAGGTATTTTGGAAGACAAAATATTATTGATGACAAAATAAAGATCAAATTATTATTTATTTGAATTCTTTTATGTGATTATTCACTAACTTGCATTGTTGGGTAATCCTCTGTTAGATCCTTTGACCATGACTACATCAGCTGGTATCAAAGTGAAAGGTTGGGAATCATAAAAGTTCTTCTTGTAGATAAATTTATAAGTTGAGATAATTTAGAAGCTTGTAAATAAAGTGTTGAATGTGAGGTAATTTGTAGGAATGATTATGGGCGTATCAACTTTGAGGTAATTTACACCATATTTAAAGGAAAAATACCTCTATGAAAATGATAAGGTATTGTTGATGTTACTAGAAAGATGGAAGAAATATCTAAAATGGTTAAAAAAATGAAAATGGACAAAGAGATTCCTTTGAACAAGACCACAAAAAAGACCTTAACCCTAGATTTATCGAAAATGATGAACAAGAGGTTAGTCATGTTGATAAAACTAGAAGTGAAGAAGATGATAAGGAAGAAAAAATTTAAAATCTATATCAAGTATTGTTAAGAAAACTAGAGTAGATATATTCCAAATAATTATAGTATTTTAAACCCTTAAGAATTGATATATTACATAAGTTATTTCGAAGAACATTTTGAGTATGAAGATATTATTGATCCGAACTTGGTGAATTTTTCTTCAATTATGTTGAAATTTCATGTTGCCCTTTATTAGAAATAAATTTAGGTAGAAATAAATAGATAAGGTAACCCTAGCATTAGAAAATGGGAAAAGATGGTGAAAATATTTAAATCTAAATTTATTCATATGAATTATCATTTAGAACTGTTTTAGAAGTTGCATAATTTAAGACAAAAATATATGACTAAAACATATTTTACTCAAGAATATTAGAGGGAAATAATTAGTGGAGCTCATCATGATGAATGCCAAGACAAGGTATCAAGTTACATCAATGGTTTGAGGGAATCAATTTAGGATTTAATTTTATTGAACATCTAAATAGTGGGAGAATCATAATAATTATCCCTAATTATTGCAAGGTGTTTCCCTTGGTCTCCTTGTGTTGTGTAGCATAGTGCTCGGGTTCATGACATGGCTTAACTACCTCCTATGGATTCAATAACTCTGGCGGTTGTATTGGGTAGTAACAAGTTGATCTTTGGTGCAATGGAAGTCATCTATACAACAATTGATATTAGATCCTAGGTCATAGGTTTGAACCCCTCACTTGTAGTAGGAGGGAGGGGGATTGTCGCAAGGTGTGTACCCTTGGTCTCCTTGTGTTTTGTAGTGCAACACTTGGGTTCTTGACATGGCTTAACTGCCTCCCATGGATTCATTAACTCTAGTCACCATATCAGGCATTAATAGGTTGATATTTTGGTGCAACGACATTTTTTTGTGCAACACTAATAGCAGAAAGTAAATTAAATAATTTTTTTAAAGAAAGATAAAAAATTATAATGAGAAAGAGGAGGAAGGTTCCAAAGAAGTATATCCTAATATAATGTTGTAAGACCCTACAATGAAGATGTGGAAGAAAAAATAAGTAACCATACATATGGCTATGATAGTAACTCATAATACAATGATAGAGGGGTTAAAAATTTATATTGTAATAGTAGTTCTTACTACAATAATAAAATAGATGGATATCAAAGAGGTAAATAAAGATATAGTATAATTGATGGAATATATTTCTAAGGAACTTTGTTTGGTGTGGAGTGAAAGGAAATAGAGCATTTTATGTTCACAATTCATAGAAAAGAGTCTTGAAGGTAGCACAAGTGTTAGGTATGTAGATAAATAACCTAAAATAGTAGTTAAACAACCAAACAATATTGAGTCATTAATCATGCAAATATTTTTTTTTGAGAATATATGTTATGGATGAAGAAGGATTAATAAAAATATTTTTTTTCTTTAAAATAGTTTTCAAGATTGAAGGTAAATGTTGTATAGTGATCACTAATAGTGGTCATATAGATATTTTTCTTTAGAATAAATGGTCTATAAGTTCAAATTGAAGAGGTTAGAAAATCCTATATAACAAAGTTATTGGTAAGTGAATAGTGTTTGGTGAAACTCGTGATAAGTATATCATGGTGAATGTTTTTATAATATTATTCCAATGGATGTATATCATTGATTGTTGAAAGGATCATGTAAATATGATAGGAAAGTTATACATGAAGGGATGAAGTATACTTATACTATACCAAAGAATAATAAGAGGCATAGTGACGAAGGGTACTCCCCTTACTAACCAAAAATCACACAAAAAAACATAGAGAGAACAACCAATATGTAGGAAGAAACAAAGAGATTTTATTATTATTGAATTAGAAAAATAGTTTATAGCATTAAAGAACTACATGGGCTTCTCATTACAGTCATCTGCCAAATTTGTAGATTAAGGCATTTACTGCTCTTCATTCACCAGAAAGTAATCAACTTCTCTTCTCTACCCCATGATCTCATCATCCACCTACTACTCTACTCCCTTCTCTTTGTCTCTATATACTATGCTCTTCCTTCATGTTGGCCTATCTCATAAGCTCCTCCTTCATGTCAGGCTATCTCATAAGCTCCTCCTTTATTTCAGCCTATCTCATAAGCATTATCTTTTTCATAGTACCACCTTGTCATCCAATAAACATCAAGATCTCCTAGGTAGTTACATGATTATCGGTGACTTAAATTCTTATTCATTCACACCAGGGGATCATCATCATCAGCTTCATGTTTGCAATTGTTGGCCAATGATCATGTTGATCCACAACAATGATGTGGAATCAATGAGTAATATTGCACCATGTGTCACCAACCAACTCATCTTTCCATCGCCAACTCACACTTTGGTCAACCTTTTCGCCATCACAATGTCGAAGGGACACTAAAACCACATTCCTTGAAATGACCAGATCTTGTCAAAGGAGCTTTATCAAAATGTCATCATCTCTTTATTGGCTTGTCGAAGGGACTCCTCATAAAGTCTCATCAAAACATGTCGGTCACCCTGATCTATGCCTTATTTCTCCATCAGAGGAACTTTGAATGCCACACTACCAATACTTGAACCTCTCTCTAATGTAGCCAACCAATATGCCTACAGTTTGTCAAAATGTTGAAGGGACATTGGATGTCATTCATCGATATGAGAACCTCCCAGTGAGGTGACTTTTGTGTGCCCATTCTCTATTGTTCCTAACACTGATACATATGTGGATGGGACATGAAACAAGACCCCATAGAAGTCACCATGTCATGCCAATAAGCTAGTCCACTAAACATAGAATGACAGATGAAACCAAGGTGTAAACACAAGGTGTAAAGCCCGACTGTCCATTCTTGGTAAACTTAAGTTGATTAGCCCTTATTGGAATAAAAATGACACAGATTGATGCAAGATTTCTCATATACCTAGGATGCTCCTGCATCAGACACTCAAGGTAATTCAAAAATGTTTCATAAGATGAACTCATAAACACTTGTAGATCATGTGCTTATTTTGGATCCACATATTCACCTTATCATGTTGAACATCCTTCTAAACCTACCTCTGCAATTTGATGTCCCTTCCTTCCTTCATTCTTCCCATCTTCCTTCCTCTTTTCACAAATTCCATTTCCCACCAATTTTCACTATGAAATGATAGAAAATCATAATCATCAATTTTATCTTCTTTAGTAAAATAAGGAGAATCATGCATTACGTCTTCCCCTATTACTACTAAAACAATCATCTAATTTCTAGTCTCCATTTGTTCCATGTGTTCCTCCTTTCCTATATCTTTTGAAAAGTAATTCTCAACAACAAATTCAATTTCAGCATCACAATCAAAATGCTCATACCTTCCATCTCTCTTGTTTGTACCCTCATCAATGTCAATAACACAATCAAAATATTCTTCCTTTTCATCTTGCAATAAACTATCATCCATACAAATCTCTTTATCACATGTGAAATCATCAACTGGTGCAAACAAAAGCTCACCCAACAAATCAGCATGGACCTTCTCACCTTATTCCTCACTTACAACTATAGTACCTTCATTCATTAGTATACTCATTGCTGAAATACCTTCATCTACACTAATCTCATCATGTGCACATAAATCAGCAACAACATTTTTACTCAAATTAGATTTTACCTCTTCTTTTTCCACCAAAACTTTCAGTCTACGCCTTCTAAATGCAATAAACATAGTTGCAACTTGCATGAGAAAATCCTATTCTTCATCCCCATCCTCTTTAACTAATTTTCTAACTCCATTAACAAAGAATTTTCTAGTGTTACTACATACCTTTTCTTCTTCCTTGTTCAAAGGTTTCAATTTGTGCTTGACTCCATATTTCGCCAAATAGTAGGTATTAGCATACCCATCATGCATTTCCTTCGTGTCGAACTACCAAGACCTTCACAATAACAAGTGACAAACATCCATAGGCATTACATCACACAAAACTTCATCATGATAATCACCAATCTTAAATCATACTAGGCATTATTCATTCACCAAAACCTTATGGTCATCTTGAAACCAATCAATTCTATATTGATGTGGGTGTCTTCTCCTTTGAAGTTGTAACTTGTTCACCATTTCTTATGAAACAAGATTGCTAGTACTACCACCATCAATAATCACATTACAAACTTTACCTTCATATTTACATCGAGTGTGAAATAGGATCTTTCTTTGGTATGGTTCCTTCTCCTCATGCAACAAGGCTCTTCTCACAACAAGAGACTCACCCCTTTTAGTATCTTCAAAATGTGAAGACTGAACATCTTCATCCACATGGGAAACTTGAGCATTACCTTCAAGTATTCTTTTCATCCTTCTTGATGTTGAGTACAGTCAAAGGCTCTATGTACTTCTTCTCCACATTGAAAACATGTTCCACAGAAGCCTCCTCTTCTTGGTTATCATCCAAATCTCCCTCTATCTCTATAATTCTACTCATGGGAATTCTTTAAGCTTTCACCTTGTTAGCTCTCAAAAACTCAGGTTTGAACCATGAAAGGTTTCCAAGCTTTCACAACATTTTAGGGTAACAGACAAGGTCAAAAATATTTTGGACCTTCTACTCTTCAGGTGCTGCGAGACCTAGGCGGGTATACCTATCTGAATGATGCAGACTTGACTTATGATTATCTTTCATGCAATGATTTTTCCATGACGGCAGATGAAAATGGACAAATAAAATCAAATTTGGTATAAATCGTATACCAATATTCAAAACTAACCCTAATATGTTCAGTTAACAGATGTAAAAAATATGAGTGAAACTAAAGAATGAAAATGAAGAGACTAGTGCCTTATAGGGTATGCGGAGTCAAATGAAATCTTAAATGAGTGACTTCTTTCTGGAGGACATTCAAATTGTTTGGAATATTTTTTGTTTATAACTAATATAAACATGCAAGACTGCGATTATTAAGTTCTTACTGATCTAGATGAATTTTCCTGATTATTGTGATTAATTAAAAGGATTTAATCCTTCCTTGAAAGAACCTATCAACCAATCACACAGATATATCAAATGTATACTGATAAACTGAACATAAACTTGTCATGTCAATTTAAATAACCAGAAAACATCAATCTTAGAGACAACCTAAATAACTCTTCCAATAGGCACAACAAAACAATTGACACCAGAAATACGCCAGCAAATTAGATAATTCTCATTGATATCTATATGACTTCAAAACATACATCAAAGTCTCAGATCTGTGAAACATTGTGTTCCACCGTATATCTTCTATCCTCTATTCTATTCTACTTATCGCTCCTCATTTTGTTTCCAAAATGGATATTTATACATTGAGAATACGAAAGGCCATATCCTTTCAGAAATTGAAATGTCACATGTATACAAAACAAAAGGATTAGAAAATAATTATGCTCCATTTAGCCACAAGCGATTTTTAGCAAGATGATCTAGATAATCCCAGTGCTCATATGTGTCCGCATCTCCAATAGCATTCCAGATCGTAATCTCCATCTTGATCATCTCCTCATTCTTTTCGCTCACTTCATCCAACGTTGTATCCTCCGCAAAAGCTATCTTCATGACTTCATTCAGCATTAAATCACATTCTTTCTTCCATCTGGTGGCATCTTTCAATTCCCCTTTATCATCAAAGAATGTAATCACAGTTTTCCTGGCAGCTTCTATTAATCCTTGTTCATCCCCTTGTAGCTCAATATAGAAGTTTCGATGACGATTCACAATATGATTTGCAGCTTCAAGTGTTGCACTACTAGAAACATCATTTTGGGCTATTTCATGAAACTTATCCATAATTCATCCATCCATCCTTATATGCTCTTTAAATGGAACAAGAGTATGAGAGTATTTTCCCCATAGTTTATTCAACCAAGATGTCAAATTAACCTGCCTCTTCTTGACAATTACTACAAGTACATCATGCTTTCCCTAAGAATAAGCACTTGATCCTACCCAATGATCTTTTGCCTAAGAGCTTTCTCCTTGAGTGAGAATTTTGGTTGGCCCCACTGAAATACCAACCAAATATTTTATTCTCTCATTCTCTCTAAACATTCTTTCATTATTTTCCTTGTACATTTCTCTTTCTTTTATCAGCAACTAAATTTGTGCTTTGTTCAATTTTGCAATATTGACACCAATTTCAGCAGTAGCTACAGGATCAGCCTCTCCAACTTTTATGGTCATGACATGGCCAAACGCCTTCTCTATGTCAGTTACCACTGATTTCCTGTGGGGTGGGTATAAATCCCAGATCATCAATGATCCTTCATCAATATTGTACTTAGAGCCTGCATACACCTCTGTTACCTTTTCCTTGTCAAGCTTGTGTGTAGCATTACTGTCCCTCAAGAAACTATCAAAAACTAATGCAGAATTCAAATCAAGTCCAGGAACGATCATGACACTAGCACTTTCCAACATTTTCCTCCCTTTTTCAGGAGTCATATTTTCCATTTCATCATCCACACACTTTCTCAATTGGCCCAATAATTGTTCTTCATTCCCTGAAGTGAAATCATCAACATTTTCTCTTATTTCCTTCCCCTTCTACTTGTACAAGAATGCTTTGAACTTTGGGGAATTTATAAACTCATCATCTGAGAAAAATGATCTATATTCCATATGCCTTGCATCAACATCACCACTTTATATACTCTATTCTATAATTGGGAAAACATACTGCTGAGTTCTCATCCTTGACACTTTTTTTGGCCTGCCCTGTGGCACATTATCCTTTGGTGTTTCCTCTTCTCCAGAAGACAATAGCTCTGCATCCCAAAACCCTTGGTTATACCTTTCAACCACCATTTTAGCTTCATCTTCATCTAAATTTCTGATCATATCATCAAAGGGATAGGCTACATGCTGATAAACTCCAAAATTTATCTTCATCTTAGCAGAATTTATATATCCCTCTAGATCAAAATCCTTTCTGGGTGGTCCTCTCTTCATATTATAATGCAACAATCTATCAAGGATTGAATTGTATCCTTCCTTAGCCAACACAGTGAAGTCACCAAAACACAATGTACCAGGCATAAAAGCCTACTTCCCAAAAGAGCTGAAATGCATCACACTGCAGTAATCCATTTGTTTGACAATTTCCAGCTATGCAACTCTGTTTGGAACTATCCTTGGCAGAATGAAAGGGGCATCTTCAAATCTATATACTTTGATCATTGTAGCTCCCTCCAAACAATACCAATCTCCCCAGTTATGATCAATTGGCCCATTGAAGTCTTTTGGCTGATGGAATATTTTAATCTCATCAGTCAATGAATAATTACAAGGATATTGATACAACTTATACAATGTTTTTACAAAATGTTCTTCAAAATGAATGAAACTAGAACTAGCAAACCTACTATCCAAAATAGTAGTCCACAACTGAACTTTAAATGCTTCACCCTCCTTACCAATTTGAGAAATTCTCATTTCTAAAGGCCATACTCCTAACTCGTGTCCAAAATATAGCACCAAGTGCATCAAAAATGAATAGTGTCTGAGATGAACAATAGATGATCTGCCCTTGATAGCCATCAATCCTGAATCAAGCCCCCTAGAAATGTACGAGGCATAGTCAAATAGCCTGGAGTTGTGATACTAGATATCTACTATGATAATCATTGGCACAATTGACATGAATTCCGAGGCATCCATTCCCAACACCTGACACACTAAGAAATATGTGTATCTCATATACGGCTCAAACAAATCCACATGATAGGGAGGCCCCTCACTATCTTGCGAAGGTTCTGGCTTGTTGCCCTGTTAAACCCTATGAATTGGCAACCTCCAACCCTTATAGATTGTATCCATTCTTGAGAATTCCTTCTCCAAATCTTCACAACTGATCTCCTCATTGCAAAACCCTTCCAATTTGAAAACCTCGCCTATTGCTTCTTTTGACACATAGATCTGTGGTTTTCCAGATGGATCACATATAGCTTTATGTTTTGGATCATAATGATCTACAAGCAATTTTACTAGTTCTGCATTCACAAATACATTAGGGAACACCAATTTCCCTACATTCAGCTTCCAAGGATTACAGACTGGTTCAAAATGGTTTCTCCTATAATAGTGAAAATTGAAAAGTTCATACCCTCTTACAGCAGTCCAAACATCACCTATGAACTTGCATTTGTCATCCAATTTATCAACTTCTACCCTAAGTTGTGTAGACCTTCTAGCTTTTGGCCCTGAACCAGGTAACTGATCAATAAGGTCCTGGTTTAACCTTCATTCAATGCCCTCATGCTCTGTATCAAGTTTTTGTTTCTTTCCTTTTGACTGACTACTCTCACCTAGTTTTCTACTCTTAGCTTTTCCAGAACTAGCAAACTCCATTCTTCAAAATCACAAAATTAAAATGTGGAAAGCTTAAGATGAACTTACTTACAGTATTCTGCTCGAGCTCCTCAAACTGAAAAATGTCTCGGTTCTCTGTTCACCTTGCCAATTCTTCTGCAATCAATTCGGTACTAAAGAATTGATTAAACCTTCATTGTTATATCCTGTCGTGCCATTAATGAAGCATGAATGAAGGCTCGTTTGAAACTAGCACTATCGCATCAAATGTCCTGTCGGTGAAATATTTTCAAATCTGGGGTGAAGTCCTTTTGCAACGTTTATTACACCACTCACCAAGATATTTTGTGGTCTTACCAACATTTGAATCATACTGATGACTATCACTTCATTGTTTCATGTCACTGTGACATTACCAAGTCGGGGAGATGTTTCATAGACTTCATTGTGTCCTATCGATATGCATTCTTCAAGTCATTCTCCAGTCACTGAGGCAAAGTCGCCCCTTCACCAATGAAACCACACTTCGGTGTGACCATTGAGTTTCTCACCGATAAAATAAATCTTACTGATGAAATAAATCCATTGGCAAGACCATGAATCTTCGAAAAGACTCATACTGATACCAAATGTCTCGTCAAACCCATTCCTCCAGATTGCTCCATTCGGTGAGACTCACCCCGAAATACTCTATCGATATAACTTTCAAACCTCGGTGAAACTTACGCTCAAGACTTCTTCTCCTAGAAATGCATATCTCTATTGGTGTAACTTTTGAATCGGCAAGACTCCATAGCTTCTCTCCGATATCTTTTTGATGAAACCCCTTTACGCCTTATCAGCAAGACCCAACACCTTCGTCAAGACACTACTTTGATATACTTTAGTCTTACTGAAATGTATATCCTCATCACCGATCGGTAAGACAATTCAAAATCACCAAGACCTCATCCCGAATATGATTCTTATGCCGATATGAATCTTCTCTGTCGCCAAAACAAAAGAAGTGTCCTGCCGATAGTCTGCAACAAACATACATTAGTGAAAAATATAGGTCGGGGAGACCTTCACCTTGTCTTGTCGATATGGGCAATACAATGAAATATTAATGACTAGATGGATTGAAAGAAGGAAAATTAGGATTGTCCATGTACTGGCAAGTCCTGTTCCTTTTATTTCCTAAACTACTATGCATGGAAAAGAATTTTAAAGAGGATCATCAAGAGTTGTCCATGCACTAGAAACCCTTAATCCTCTGTGTTACTCAAGAGAAAAAATGTTTCAGAAATTGCCCATGTACAGGAAATTCCTGATCTTCACCAGCCATATTCTGTAGATAGTATGAGTCTTCGCCTTTCTTTCCAACCACAACAAAAGGTCCCAGCCATAAAGCTTCAAATTTACCATGCTTTCCCTTCTCCTAGCACCTTGTGTTCCACATCAATACCAGATCGCTTTCTTCAAATTTCCTATCCTTTGCTTTTTTGTCAAATAGATATTTCATTTGTGTTTGTAACTTTATGTTTTGATTTTGGGCAACTCTCCTTATTTCATCCAGTTCAGCTAGTTGCTCCATTCTTTCCTCCATGGGTTCAAGAATATCCAAATCTTCCTGAAGGACAAACTTGTATACTGGTAACAATTTCTGCAAAGGCATCCTAGCCTGTGTTCCATATACTAACTCAAATGGAGATTTCCCAATTTCCTTTTTCATTGTAATCCTATCAGCCCAAACAACCAGCTTTAACTTTGAGTCCCAAGCTTTTTTATTGTGACATAACATTCTTCTTATAATCTTCAGAAGACTCTTATTGCTCGATTCTGCTTGTCCATTAGCCTGTGGATGGTAAGGGGCTGCATAAGAAATAGTAATACCATTTGAACTACAAAAAATTTTGAATTCATCAGATCTGAAACACATCCTGTTGTTAGTGATCAACCTCAATGGTGTACCAAATCTAGTAATGATATTATCCATTAGGAACTGTGTCACCACCTTACTTGTAGCCTGTTTAGTTGGGATCGCCTCTACCCATTTGGTAAAATAATCAGTGGCCACCAATATCCACCTATGTCCACCACTTGATTTTTCTTGTATCTCTCCAATGAAATCAATTCCCCATTGATGAAAAGGGGCATCTGCCTGCAAGGGTCGAAGTGGTAGAGCTCCTTGATACTTTAGCTTTCCAAAAAAAATTTGGCAGCTTCACATTTCCTTACATATGTAAAAGAGTCATTAAAGACCTTTGGCCAGTAATAACCTGCCCTGAGGATCTTATGAGCAGTTGTCTTTGCTGAGTAATGTCCTCCACAAACCCCTTTGTGCATTTCACTCAAAACATGTTTGGCTTGAAATTCATCTAGACATAACAATATTATACCATCCCTATTCTTCCAAAACAAATCTCCATCCATAAAAACATACTTAGATGCCTGCAACTTCAACATTCTTTTCTGGTTGTCATTCATTTCCTCTGGACACCTCACGTATTTTAGATAATGCATGATATCTGCATACCATGGAGTATGCTCAATGCTTGCAATTGTAGTTTCTTCTTCTACATTGCAAATTTGATTTGCTTCAATGTTCGCCTCTGTCATCAACTTAGCCAAGCCCTGACCTCTTACCAATTTAGTAATTTGTATCCATGTCAAACTCTTGGATTTTGTTAATCCATTTGCATCTTTTTCCTGTAACTTCAGACTATGTCAGAATATCCTTGACAGCTGCATGAGGAACATAAGCAACCACCTTTGCTCCAACAAGATATGGCCTAAAAGCTTTTACAACTTTCACTAGTGCAAATGCCTATTTTTCCATTATATCATACTTTAATTCAGACCCCTGTAATGACTTATTGAAGAAGTACACAGGCTGTTCATGACCATCCTCATTTTTTTGTAACATAATAGTAGCAATAGTGTGCATTTTGGTGAATGAAAATATCTGGAAAGGCTTTGCAAAATCCAGAGACTTAAGGACAGGAGCTTCCTTGATGGCTCTTTTGATAGATAAAAAAGCTTCCAAAGCCTCTGCAGTCCATTCTATTTTTTGTCCCTTCCTCAACATTTTTGCTATGGGCTTAACAATCTCAGCAAAGTTAGAGACAAATCTTCTGACAAAGTTAATCTGTCCAAAGAATGACTATATTGCCTTAACAGTTTTAGGGACAGGAATTTTATCAATGGCCTCAACCCTTTCAGGGTCTATCCTAACCCCCTCCTTTGAAAAAATATGTCCCAAGAGCTTACCCTCTGTGACTGCAAAATGACACTTCTTAGGGTTCAAGCTAATACCATATTCAAGGGCCTTTATAAAAACCTTTTCTAGATGATGAACATGATCTTCAGCCTTCTTTGAGTAATCAGTGAGGTCATCCTGATACACCACCATGATAACATTGATCAAATCCATAAATGCCACATCCATAGCTCTTTGGAAGGTTGCCCCCGCATTAGTGAGACCAAACGACATTCTTATATATACATATGTTCCCCAAGGAGTTGTAAATGTTGTCTTATATTGCTCAGATTCTTTGACCATAACCTGGTTATACCCTAAAAACCCATCCATCATAGACAAGAGTTTGCACCCTGTTACCTTATGCAATATAGCCTCCATATTGGGTAGAGGGTAATTATCTTTGAGGGACACTATGTTTAGATTTTTGAAATCTACACACAGCCTGATATCTCCATTTTTCTTTCTCACAGGGACCAAGTTTGAGACCCACGTTGAATGTCTGATTGGTTTAATGATCCCCCCATCTTTGAGGTTTGCTAATTCTTCCTGCATCTTAGGCTCCAATGTTGAATTTATGGGTCTTTGCTTTTGTCTGAATGGCTTAGCATCTAGTTTCAATGGTATTTCATGCTAAAAAAATCTTCCCTCTATGCTTTTAGATCTTCATAAGACCAATAAAACACATGTTTATATTTTCTTAGCAACTCTATCAACATTTTTCTTATTGTAGGGCTTATCCTTTTCCCTATGTACACCCTTTTTGGTGCCATCTCAGTTCCCAAGTTAATTTCTTCAATATCTTCCCTTTTCACTGGTGTTTGTTTCATGAGAGAGTGATCATTCCCATCATACACCCTCTCTAATGCCACTAAACCTTTAGGAAGCTTATTTGTTTTGAGATGTAATATCTCTTTCCCAAAGACTATTTGCTTCCCATCCACTTCTTCAACAAAGGCGTTGAAGTCAATTTCTTGGGCTTCATACTGATCTATACAGTGAAGGAATTTCAAAAGATCAGCATCATCATTAAAAACCTGCCAACTATATACGTTATCAGGCATAATAGGCCTTGTCTTGAATTCAATTTGTGATACCCCAGCTAATGTAATATCATCTCTTTTTAGTGCTACATTTGCTAGAAAATCAGCCATTATGTTTTTTGATCTATCTATCCACTCAATTGAAAAGGAATCAAACAACTCAATTGTATCCCATACAACATTTCTGTACTGCTTCAATCTTTTATGTTTTGCTACATATTTGGACTTAATTTTTGAAACAACCAACTCTGAATCTCCAAGAACAACTAGCAACTTGATTTTATGTTTCACATCTATATTCAGTCCTGTTAATAAAGCTTCATACTCCACCACATTATTTGTACATTCAAATGTTAATAGGAATGAATACTTAAATGTAATACCTTTAGGTGAAACAAATACTATCCTAGCTCCATTGCCTTCTTGGCTGCAGGCTCCATCAAAGTACATCTTCCACACACCGTTGTGGTTCTGCACAACATGCTTCTCAATTGGATCACTATTGGTTAATTCGGGCTGGGCTAGTTCTATATTGAAACTCCCAAGATCAACATCACATAAACAATTGATTTGATCCTGTGGTACACAATCAATAAGCCGGCTCATCCTCAACTCTCTGTACAACTTCACCTCTTGGCCATTTACTGGAATTGTTGCATAAGATAGATCAAACTGAACATTTCCACCAATTGTTGTCATCCATTGTCTTGATAAAAGCATACCGAACTGAGGAGGGGTGTCTATTACTATTATATCAATATTGTAAGCCACTTGAGGATAAGCAGCTAGCTTGACTTCAACATCCTTCATTATACCCACCACAGGAACGGGTATGTTATCCATTGCATAACATTTTCCTTCATATGTATCCACCCACATGCCTAGTTGTTTCATCACTCCCACTGGCATAATATTCATGGCAGCACCAGAATCTATCATACAATTCCTCAACAATTTGTTATTTATGAGTAATGTAGTGAAAAAAGGATCAACTTGTGGAGGACTTGTCAATACATTACTCAAGCATATTTCTGGAATACTTACTTTATCCTGCTTATTTTTAGTAGCCATCTTATTTTCATAATTTACATGTTTTTCATTTTCATTTGTTATCAATTGCACTGCACTATCTCTATATTCCTTAATTTTCATCATCTCAAGAAGTGGAACATACATCTTTACCTGAGACAAAGACTAAGTGAAGTCAAAAGAAGAACCTTCTGCCTTAATCACTTTCTTTTGTTCTAATGTTTCTCCTTTGTTCTCTTCTTTTTCTATTTTACCTGGTTGATCAGTCTTTTGAATTTCTTTGTGTAATTCTTTTACCTCATTCTTCTGGATAAGCTTTTGTTTAATTTCATCATGTTGTTTGTTTTCAACCCTTTTCATATTTCCTTGTGTCACCTTTTTCTCTTTCATAAAGATTCCCCTAGGGACACGTTCCTTCTCATTTACTGTCCTATTTCTCAACCAGTACTTACTCTTTGCTTCTTCAATTGCAGGAACAGTTAATCTCTCTATCTCTTCTTTGGTGAGTTTCCTCATACTACATTGAGTAGGTGTTTCGATAGAATGTTGCTGTATATAATCTTCTTCAAAATTAGAAAGGATCTGCTGCTCAGCCATGTGGACATTGTATTTCTAATTTGTAACATCATACTATAACCTTCATCCTATGAGGATGAGTATCTCTCCTCCACATGGTGAAATTTTTTTGAAGTTAAAAAAACTTTATGATCTTCTCCACTATTTCCCATCAACATTCCTTCCTTGTGCATTCTTTGAGCTACAACACAATAGTCTGGAGAATGTGGCTTATCACAGACTTCATAGAAATAATTGTTATTTACCATGTAGGTTCCCTTCTTCCTCAATGGAACAAGAGTTTCTTTGCTTCCAAGCCTATCTGTTACAGGTTTTCCATCCTTCTAGTTTGTATTATAGGGCATGTCATGTAACCTCAGCCTTGGTCTTTCATTCTTGTATGTGTTCTCCTGTTTGTATTGATAATTATTGGTTTGTTGAGGAGCCCTATGATTTTCTCTTTTATCAATTATCTCAGCAGCCCTCCTATTGTTTTCAATTGTTAATGCAGTCTTCTGAGCTTCAGCCAAGTCTCTTGGGAACCTATTTCTTAATTCATATCCTATTTTAGGATCGAATACATTCAGGTAAATACTCAATGCTACAGAGTCTAGCAACTTTGATCTAGGAGGTATTCTATTCTGTAGTTTATTGAATTTCCGATTGAAATAAAAAATTGAATCATTCTGATTTTTCTGAATTCTCATCAATTCATGAAGAGCTGCATCTGGTGCACTTAGATTCTCATATTGCTCGAGGAATCGGTCCTAAAATATTTGGAGAGAATAAATAGAGGCTGCTGCTAGGCTATTGAACCAATCCCTAGCTCCTTCAATGAGGGACATCATGAATAGCCTCATATGTAAATCTTCATAAGGTACATCCAAATCTTGAATGAAGGCATTGAAACTCCTTAAATGATCCTTGGCAGTGATTGCATTACTCCCTATAAATTTAGGCACCAAATTTCTCCAACTGCCATCCATAGGATAAGGGTACAATTGAAACCCTGCCAAATAAAATTGTTTAATCATGGTGGTATACTGATGAGGAGGAGGGTTAGGTGGGTACTGATATCGGTACATCGGGTTATTGTATTGTCTGTTATGATATGGCACATGATGCTAACCAGGAGGTGGATATATATTTGTATGTTGTGTGGGAATATGAGGTGGATGATTATTTGTATGTTGTGTGGGAATATGAGGTGGATTATTTGGCTATTTATATTGATTCCCAACTTGATGGTGAGGGACCTTTAGTGGCTTAGAAGGCCCTACACCATGATTACCCTGTTTATGGGGTGGTGCATACTTTGGGGGGAAACCAGTTGTATGAGTAATACTCTGAGTCTTCTGCAATTTGAATTCCTTCATTGCTTGTATCATCTGGGCCTTTTCCCACTCTTCCCTCTCCCTTTTCTGAGATTCAAACCTTGCTTTAACTTCTTCATAAGTTAAAGATTCATAATCTTCTTGAGGAATTTCTTGATCATTAGATTGATTTTGGTTACCCTCCATTTTTTGATCATATTCGTGTTGAATTCTAATTCGTTCAGCTTTGAGTTTGGCTCTAAACTCAGCCTGTTTGTGAGGATCGTAAAAAGGATTTTTTTGATCTTCCAGGGTAAAAGGCTCTTCACTTGAACTATCTTTCCATGTATCATAATATTTATATGTTTCACCATGAGGTATTGATGATTTTTCTTTGTTTGTCATGCACATGTCCTCACTTACCCCTTTACCCTTGTTAGCCTTATCATTTTTGTGTGTCCACTTACTACTACCAGCAGGGGCTCCAGTATGACCTCCCCTATATTGAGTTCTTCTTCCATTCATGTTGTAATGCTTTATCATAGTCGCCACTCACTTTCTTTAAAAGTGAGAAATATTTATCTTCTATTATTCCCAGCGAAGTCTGTTATTTTGTTTCTGACTCTATGATTAAGGTGCAAATTCTAAAGTTTATTCCCCAGTAGAGTTTCTAATTTTTTAGCTCTCAAAAACTCAGGTTTGAACCACGAAAGGTTGCCAAGATTTCACAATGTTTTAGGGTAATAGACAAGGTCAAAAAGATTTTGGACCTTCTACTCTTCAGGTGTTGTGAGACCTAGGTGGGTATACCTATTTGAATGATGCAGACTTGACTTATGACTATCTTTCATGCAATGATTTGTCCATGATGGCAGATGAAAATTGACAAATAAAATCAAATTTGGTATAAATTGTATACCAATATTCAAAACTAAACCCTAATATGTTCAGTTAACAGATGTAAAAAATATGAGTGAAACTAAAGAATGAAAACGAAGAGACTAGTGCCTTATAGGGTATGTGGAGTCAAATGAAATCTTAAATGAGTGACTTCTTTCTGGAGGACATTCAAATTGTTTGGCATATTTTTTATTTATAACTAATATAAACATGCAAGACTATGATTATTACGTTCTTCTTACTAATCTAGATGAATTTCCATGATTATTGTGATTAATTAAAAGGATTTAATCCTTCCTTGAAAGAACCTATCAACCAATCACATAGATATAGCAAATGTATACTGATAAACTGAACATAAACTTGTTATGTCAATTTAAATAACCAAACAACATCAATCTTAGAGACAACTTAAATAACTCTTTCAATAGGCACAACAAAACAATTGACACCAGAAATACGCTAGCAAATCAGATAATTCTCATTGATATCTCCATGACTTCAAAACATACATCAAAGTCTCAGATCTGTGAAACATTGTGTTCCACCGTATATCTTTTATCCTCTATTCTATTCTACTTATCGCTCCTCATTTTGTTTCCAAAATGGATATTTATATATTGAGAATACGAAAGGCCATATCCTTTTGGAAATTGAAATGTCATATGTATACAAAACAAAAGGATTAGAAAATAATTATGCTCTATTTAGCCACAAGTGAGTTTTAGCAAGATGATCTAAATAAACCCGGTGCTCATATGTGTCCACATCTCCAACAACATTCCGGATTGTAATATCCATCTTGATCATCTCCTCATTCTTTTCACTCACTTCATCCAACGTTGTATGCTTCGCAGAAGTTGTCTTCATGACTTGATTCAGCATTGACTCACATGCATTCTTCTATTTGCTGGCATCTTACAATTCCCCTTTATCATCAAAGAATGTAATCATAGTTTTCCTGGCAGCTTCTATTAATCCTTGTTCATCCCCTTGTAGCTCAACATAGAAGTTTCGATGATGATTCACAATATGATTTACAGATTCAAGTGTTGAACTGCTAGAAACATCATTATGGGCTATTTCATGAAACTTCTCCATAATTCATCCATCCATCCTTATATGATCTTTCAATGCAACAACAGTATGAGAGTATTTTCCCCATAGTTTATTCAACCCAGATGTCAAATTATCCTGCCTCTTCTTGACAATTATTGCAATTACATCATGCTTTCCCTAAGAATAAGCACTTGATCCTACCCAATGATCTTTTGCCTGAGAGCTTTCTCCTTGAGTGAGCATTTTGGTTGGCCCCACTAAAATACCAACCAAAAATTTTAGTCTCTCATTCTCTCTCAACATTCTTTCATTATTTGCCTTGTACATTTCTCTTTCTTTTATCAACAACTGAATTTGTGCTTTGTTCAATTTTGTAATATTGACACCAATTTCAGCAGTAGCTACAGGATCAGCCTCTCCAACTTTTAGGGTCATGACATGGCCAAATTCCTTCTCTATGTCAATTACCACTGATTTCCTATGGGGTGGGTATAAATCCCAGATCATCAATGATCCTTCATCAATATTGTACTTAGAGCCTGCATACACCTCTGTTACCTATTCCTTGTCAAGCTTGTGTGTAGCATTACTGTCCCTCAAGAAACTATCAAAAACTAATGTAGAATTCAAATCAAGTCCAAGAAAGATCATGACACCAGCACTTTCCAACATTTTCCTCCCTTTTTTAGGAGTCATATTTGTCATTTCATCATCCACACACTTTCTCAATTGGCCCAATAATTGTTCTTCATTCCCTGAAGTGACATCATCAACATTTTCTCTTATTTCCTTCCCCTTCTACTTGTACAAGAATGCTTTGAACTCCGGGGAATTTATAAACTCATCATTTGAGACAAATGATCTATATTCCATATGCCTTGCATCAACATCACCACTTTATATACTATGTTCTCTAATTGGGAAAACATATTGCTGAGTTCTCATCCTGGACACTTTTTCTGGTCTGCCCTGTGGCACATTATCCTTTGGTGTTTCCTCTTCTCCAGAAGACAATAGCTCTGCATCCCACAGCCCTTGGTTATACCTATCAACCACCATTTCAGCTTCATCTTCATCTGAATTTCTGATCATATCATCAAAGGGATAGTGTACATGCTGATACCCTCCAAAATTTATCTTCATCTTAGCAGAATTTATATATCCCTCTGGATCAAAATCCTTTCTGGGTGGTCCTCTCTTCATATTATAATGCAACAATCTATCAAGGATTGAATTGTATCCTTCCTTAGCCAACACAGTGAAGTCACCAAAACATAATGTTCTAGGCATAAAATCCTGCTTCCCAAAAGAACTAAAATGCATCACACTGCAGTAATCCATCTGTCTAACAATTTCCAAATATGCAACTCTATTTGGAACTATCCTTGGCAGAATGAAAGGGGCATCTTCAAATCCATATACTCTGATCATTGTAGCTCCCTCCAAACAATACCAGTCTCCCCAGTTATGATCAATTGGCCCATTGAAGTCTTTTGGCCAAAGGAATATTTTAATCTCATCAGTCAATGAATAATTACAAGGATAATGATACAACTTATACAATGTTTTTACAAAATGTTCTTCAAAATGAATGAAACTAGAACTAGCAAACCTATTGTCCCAAATAGCAGTCCACAACTGAATAGGCAATGCTTCACCCTCCTTACCAATTTGAGAAATTCTCATTTCTGAAGGCCATACTCCTAACTCCTGTCCAAAATACAGCACCAAATGCATCAATAATGAATAGTGTCTGAGATGAACAATAGATTATCTACCCTTGATACCCATCAATCCTGAATCAAGCCCCCTAGAAATGTATGAGGTATAGTCAAATAGCCTAGAGTTGTGATACTAGATATCTGTTGTGATAATCATTGTCACAATTGACATGAATTTTGGGGCATCCATTCCCAACACCTTACACACTAAGAATTATGTGTATCTCATATAGGGCTCAAACAAATCCACATGATAACGAGGCATCGCACTATATTACAGAGGTTCTGGCTTGTTGCCCTGTTAAACGTTGTGAATTGGCAACCTCCAACCCTTATAGATTGTATCCATTCTTGAGAATTCCTTCTCCAACTCTTCACAACTGATCTCCTCATTGCAAAACCCTTCCAATTTGAAATCCTCGCCTATTGCTTCTTTTGACACATAGATCTGTGGTTTTCCAGATGGATCACATATAGCTTTATGTTTTGGATCATAATGATCTACAAGCAATTTTACTAGTTCTGCATTCACAAATAGATTAGGGCACACCAATTTCCCTACATTCAGCTTCCAAGGATTACATACTGGTTCAAAATAGTTTCTCCTATGATGGTGAAAATTTAAAAGTTCATACCCTCTTACAGCAGTCCAGACATCACCTATGAACTTGCATTTGTCATCCAATTTATCAACTTCTGCCCTAAGTTGTGTAGACCTTCTAGCTTTAGGCCCTGAACCAGGTAACTGATCAATAAGGTCCATGTTTAACCTCCGTTCAATGCCCTCATGCTCTGTATCAAGTTTTTGTTTCTTTCCTTTTGACTGACTACTCTCACCCAGTTTTCTACTTTTAGCTTTTCCAGAACCAGCAGACTCCATTCTTCAAAATCACAAAATTAAAATGTGGAAAGCTTAAGATGAACTTACTTACAGTATTCTACTCGAGCTCCTCAAACTAAAAAATGTCTCGGTTCTTTGTTCACCTTGCCAATTCTTTTGTAATCAATTCGGTACTAAAGAATTGATTAAACCTTCGCTGTTATATCTCATCGCGCCATTAATGAAGCACGAATGAAGGCTCGTTTGAAACTGGCACTGTCGCATCAAATGTCCTATCGGTGAAATATTTTCAAATCTGGGGCGAAGTCCTTTTGCAACGTTTATTACACCATTCGCCAAGACATTCTATGGTCTTACCAACATTTGAATCATACTAATGATTATCACTTTAGTGTTTCATGTTGCTGTGACATTACCAAGTTGGGGAGATGTTTCATAGACTTCATTGTGTCCTATCGATATGCATTCTTCAAGTCATTCTCCAGTCGCTGAGACAAAATCACCCATTCACCAATGAAACCACACTCCGGCATGACCATTAACTTTCTCACCGATAAAATAAATCTTACTGATGAAATAAATCCATTGGCAAGACCATGAATTTTTGAAAAGACTCATACCGATAGCAAACGTCTCGTTGAACCCATTCCTCCAGATTGCTCCATTCGGTGAGACTCACCCTGAAATACTCTGTCGGTATAACTTTCAAACCTCAGTGAAACTTATGCCGAAAACTTCTTCTCCTCGCTATGCATATCTCTATCGGCGTAACTTTTGAATCAGCAAGACTCCATAGCTTCTCTCCGATATCTTTTTGATGAAACCCCTTTACGCCTTATCAGCAAGACCCAACACCTTCGTCAAGACACTACTCCGATATACTTTAGTCTTACAGAAATGTATATCCTCATCGCTGATCGGTAAGACAATTAAAACTCACCAAGACCTCATCCCGAATATGATTCTTATGCCGATATTAATCTTCTCTTTCGTCAAAACAAAAGAAGTGTCATGCTGATAGTCTGCAACAAACATACATTAGTGAAAAATATAGGTCAGGGAGACCTTCACCCTGTCTTGACGATATGGGCAATACAATGAAATATTAAAGACTAGATGGATTCAAATGACTTGTATGACAAAATACAAGCAACACACCATGAGGAGGGAACTTTATGCGTATGATGAGGACTTATTTTGGAAACTCATGAATGCAATTGACTGTGAAAATTTCAAGATTTTACAGTTCTAACACACCCCTTTCATCTTTGTTATCCTTAGTGTCAATAATTTACTGCTCGTCCTCCTTTTTCTGCACATAATCTCTACCCTTCCCTTTCTTCTTATTCTCAATTTTTTTGTTCAATATTTCTTCTACCTTCAATGAAAATTGATATGCATCCTCAATGGTGTATATTCTTACTAGTGCCAACTCTTCTTGTATGCTAGGTTTCATCCCATTGAGATAACTAGCTACATTCTCCTTATTCACTTCAGAATTTCCTATTCCAATCAAGATATTATGAAGTTCTTCTATGTATTCCTTCATCATCCTCATTCCTTGTCTCATATTTTGCATATTCTTGAGTAGCTCCAAGTCATAATCGACTAGAATAAACTATTTCAGTTTTTCCACCATTCTGTTCCATTTATAAATTTTATCCTTCCCTTGTCTTCCTCTTTCAAGTTGGATCTTTGTCCACCATATACTAGCATGACCATTTAGCTTTGTCTTTGTAAACCTCACTCGATGAGGGTCTTCAATCTACTTGAACTTGAAAAATTCTTCCATGTCATTAATCTAATCAATCAACTCTTTAGGATTCATATTTCCACTAAAAGTTGAAACCTCCATTTTAGGTTTCTTTCTAAGACTACATATTTCTCTCCGCAATCTCATTTCTCTAGGACCCATCTGATCATATTCTTCATCTTCCATTTCCTATTTTGTATCTTTGCTATCATCTCTTTCTTGACATCTCTTCCTGCAAGATATCCAACTACCTTCTGATTGATCTCATTTCATCTCTAGGAGGATCTCTTCTTCCACTGCCTTTTCCTCTACCGTTGCTACACTGGATAGGTCTATGAGACATTTTTATCTCAACCCACACTCATAAGTCCTACTACAAACTGCCTCACATTTTATGATCTATTTATAGACTTAGGACAACCTGGCTCTGATACCACTAACAAAGGGTACTCCCTTACTAACCAAAACTCACACAACAAAAAAGAGAGAGAACAACCAATGTGCAAGAAGAAACAAAGAGATTTTATTATTACCAAATTGAAAAAAAAGTTTATAGCATTACAAAGCTACATGGGCTTCTCATTACAGTCATATTGCAAATTTGAAAATTAGGGCATTTACTCTCATCTCTACATTCACCAACAAGTAATTGACTTCTCTTATCTACCCCATGATCTCATCATCCACCTAGTACTCCACTCCCTTCTCTCTATCTCTATATACTATGCTCTTCCTTCATGTTAGCCTATCTAATAAGCTCCTCCTTCATGTTGGCCTATCTCATAAGCTCCTCCTTCATGTCGACCTATCTCATAAGTATTCTATTTTTCACAGTAGCACCTCATCATCCAATAAAAATCCATATCTCCTAGTTAGTTACATGGTTATCAATGATTGCAATTCTTATTCGTTCATGCTAGGGGATCATCATCATCAGCTTCATGTTTGAAATCATTGGTCAATGATCAACAACAATAATATGGAATCAATGAGTAATAGCGTGCCATGTGTCACCAACCAACTCGTCTGTCCATCACCAACTCATTTTTCGGTCAACCTTTCTATCATCATAGTCTCGAAGGGGACATTAAAAACAAATTCCCCAAAATGACCAGATCTCACCAAAGGAGCTTTATCAAAATGTCATCATTGCTTTATTGGCCTATCAAAGGAACTCCTCATAATGTCCTACTGAAACATGTCGGTCACCTCAATCTACACCTTATTGCTCTATTGAAGGGACTTTGAATGTTTTCCTACTAATACTTGAACCTCTCTTTGATGTAGCTAGCTGATATGCCTACTGTTTGTTAAAACTATTGGTTACTTTTTTAGAACCAAACTTGATCTCACTAGATGCCATGAATTTTCCATAATTTAATGATAAGCAAAGGTAAGGATTGGCCAATGAACAAGTAAAGGATTGTTAGGCCTCTACTTCTACACTTTGGGCTCTGTGAAACCCAAGAGGGTGATCCTGACAATTTCTATATGATACTCTTGTGCCATTTTATCATGAACATTGAAACAAATAGATACATTCCTATCAGATGCAAATAGAAAAAAAAATTAAGGATTTGGCTGACCGTTTAGCGAATGGTTACCTAAAGCAAGGAATGAGTGGTACTTTATACCATTATACTACAATTACAATTGTGTTAGAGATTGTTATTAAGATTTGTGTTCTTTTTCAGGAACAGGTAGGCTCATTTACATCTATGATAACCAAATTAATAGACTAGTACTTTATCTATGGGTGACAAACTCATATTTGCAATAAACTATAATACCTTAGCAATGAAAACAAGCATATATAGACTATTGTATATTGCTTTACAATACACAACTTGAGGAATCCAAAAACAAAAACTAATTATTTATCCTTGAATCTCATCTCAAAAACCTATGATCTTATTAAATAATTTAATTAGTTCTTTGAACTAAAGCATAAATAAAACCACTCATTTAACCAAAGAGATTGAGAAAAAATAAAAGATCCTTGATAATTCTATTCATAATTCAAGAGACAAAATATAGAGGAGAGTATTTGATTCTAGAATTTGTAATTTTCATTCATATTCCATTGCTACCGTAAAACTATTATTCTCATTACAAACAAGAATGCATACCTAAGACTCAACACTATTCTATTTCTTTGTGCTTGAATTATAAAATTACTTACATGAGCTCAAAATTGCTTAACCATCAAAAGATTTGTGTAATTGGCCTTGAATTCCTAGTTATAAAAACATGGGAGTAACAAGCTTCAGGCCAAATTATAATTAAAGTCACATTTCACATTTGACATACATTTCGATTCAATTTCAAAATTCGCCAGATGGTTACATTTGCACCTTTGAAAGTGGGGGGAAAGTAAATAAGACAAAATTCATTTTTATTTGTTGAAGAATATTTTTCCTACCTTCCAAAAGGAATCTTTCATTTGTTACAACATCATCAACTATCTTCTTCATGAGCCAAAAGTATTCTCCATGTGTGTGTCTAGTCAACAAAAATCTAAAGCAAGAAAAGAAATAAAAAAGAGAGAAATTTGACCCATCCAAGTCAACATTTGTGCCACCAATCTTCATGTTAGGGAGAGAACAATATTTTTCAATACTTTAGGAAAAGCCTAATCTATACTAGTTCCAGGCTATGGATTATTTCTCTCCCATCCATTATTCACCATGTTTGTCATCACCTTTCATACATAGGCTCATTTTGTAAACTTCTCCAACCATGTGTTGTATTCATCCTCCATTGGCCACTTCATTTCCAACAATTTTTGTACTTTTGCATTGAGTAGATTGTATCTTGCATCAATTAAAGCTCTAGCTTCTTTAAAAAATACATCCATTCTCATTTTATCTCCAGCCATGTTATCAATGTTGGGATTCAACATGGAGTAATCAATTACAGTTAACATCATCTTAGCCTGTGAGAGAAAATATCCCAATTTGTTATTCCACTTAGTAAACTCCCTTAACTCACCTTTATCATCCAGTATTTGGGCATGCCATGCCCCTCCATATCCCTAGGCATTATTAAATTTTTTTGGAGTTGCATCCTTAACTTCCCATGAAAAGTTGTAATTTCATTTATTAGATCAATGGCCTACAATATTTCAGGAACCTTAATAGGAGCTTCAGGATCCTCCTACATCTTAGACATAATTTACTTAATTGTTCCTACTCTAGTGCTCCATTTTCTACACTCAGTTTGAAAAGCCCTCTAAACCTACAAATTTTTGATGTTAGCCTCATGGATGTTCTTGTAAGAAACCCACACATCATCAGCTATATTGACCAATTTGGTCACTCTATGTTTCAATACATCCTCAAATATGTCATTTTCCACTTTAACTATTTGTAGTTTCACTTTCTTTGTATTTTGTTTTTCTGATTTCAATTCTTGGTTCAAACTCAGAATCCTTAAGGACAAGGCCTCTTTTTCCTATGTAGACAAATATGAGGTAGGACTTGTTGGAGATGGAAGACCCCTTTATGCTATAGCAAGCACCTTATTATGTTCATACATCAATTTTTTGTATCTATCCAACAACTTCTTATAGTTATCCCCTGTAACTTCAGTAGTATCCATAGTCAAAATTGCAGCATGCATTTTCAATTGTGTAGTTGTAGTGGTAGTCATTTTTGTAGCCCTTTTGATAACTACTACTCCAATCTCCTTTTCCACAAACTTTATGACCTCATGATTCCCTATGTTTGGTGACATAGACCAAATGGAAAGTGTATGTAGCTTGGGGTTAAAACCTAAGACAAAAACCTTATTGTCAAAAACCTCCTTAAAAATAAAGGCACCCAGATCCTTTCTAATTGCATCTAGTGCAATAGCAGATGATATTTCCAATCTAGGCAATAAGAGAACCCCACTTCCTTTCACCAATGTCCTTACATGTACTAGTGAAATAGCAACAATTTCCTGCACTATCTTATCCTTCTCTTGCTCCTTAGCTTCCTCCTACAAGGAAGGATCAACCTTATCCTTTGTTTCTTCAATTCTCCTTTACATAAAATCATCAAAGGACTTTATCCTGACATCATCATCCTTGGCCTCACTATATTCCCACTTCACAAATCTACTAGGAGGAACTACTATATTCAAGGCATCATCTTTTTCTTCAGGAAAATCTTGATCCACCTCTTGTTCCATGGGAATGTGCTCTCTAGACACCTTAGGGACTTGAGCCTCACCAGTATGCTCACTTGTTGAATAAGCCACTAATGGAGTGACTACAAGTTGTCCACCTATCTCTTTTATTCGCACATAGATCCCTGGAGTAGAGGATTGAGTCGGCTGGCTTTTCAACTATGCATCATGGATTTGTTTGGAAACCTTGGCCTTTATCTCAGATTTCTTAAAATTCTCAAAGAAACTTATCATTAAAATCACCAAGCATTAATTTTTCTTTCACAATTTTATCCTCTACTTCAGAGTAAGGGCTGACATAGAAAGGGTTTTCCTTCAACATCTTTTCTTCAATTGCACATATCCTTCTCTATTCATTTTTCCTTGCTATTACTTCTTCATCAAAGGATAAATTTCTAATCACATGCTCCTGAAAGAGGAACTCATGGTGTCTTCCTGATAACCCTCTTTCTTTTCTTTCAGCAGAAATCACCCCCTCAAGGTCATAAAAGCTTATGAATTCTTGCTTCAAATTGTAATTATTTAAAAGAGATCCAAACCTATCAATACCCTCCTTCGAGGTGCAATTGAAATAGGAAAATCAATAATCAGGATTCACAAGGGATTCCTTGATTTTTTGAAGTGTTCATTGTCGATGGAATCCAATTGCCACATTATTTCATGAATACTTGTTTATCTGACATATATATGAGCAACTTGTGAGGTGGCACTATGGCTTCATAAATTTTGATCATTGTGTAATTAGTATGAACATACCAATCTCCCTAATTATTATTTTTTTGGTGTCCTGCTCATACTCCATGGGCCTTTAAATTTCCTTAACACCTTGTGAAATTATATTCATGGGCTTCAAACCCAATTGCTCCAGTAGTAAGAACTTAAAAACATTGCAAAATATAGTGTAATCAAACTGTGGATAGTGTACATCCCAAATATGCATCCACATCTGCACAGGCAACTCATTGTCCATGTTATCTCTTTCCCTTAATTTTAAAAATTTCCTCATTACCTTTCTTCTCTTCCATAACAAATGCATCAACAGAGAATAGTGTATGCATGATAATGGAGTGGTTGCATCTTTCAATTTCATCAAGTCCTCGTGCAAATTCTCAGCAATGTAGGAAGCATAATTCCAAACCCTCTTCTAATACTTGTGTTGAATATCAATTGCTAGGGTCATCACGGAAATATCCATCTTAATATCATACTTCTTATGAAAAACTTGACACAATGCATAATTAGTATTCTTGAAATAATCTTCAAAATCAACACAATCGAGTGGCTCCATCTCAAGGGGACTAAATGGTACACCATTATTCTTGAGGTCACGCCTCCTATGTATAGGAAAGACACCATTTCTATACCCAAACTTATTCTTCTCATATTCATTGTATAACTTGTAGAAATTGATGGATTCATAGGTAGTTGGATTCAACTGAAAAGCATCCATCATCTAGCTTCCTGAAATTTCTAGCATAGGAACAAAGTCTAGAAATCTCTTGATTGTGTTGCAAGTATGAGAAAGTTTGGAGGTGTTGTCATTGATGTCAACACTATTTAGTATGTTGTAGATTGTACATGTATATTTGAGATTCTTTTGAGATGTTGTGAGTACATGGAGCTATTTTCATGATGTAGATGTGCGGAAATGATAAGTTTCCAAGCGCTTAAATTGAGAAAATTAATAAAGAGAGAAGTCAAAGTTATGAATTTTTTCATAATGTGCTCTGGTATGTGCTTTGTGTTTCTCCTATGTTGATCCTATGCTTATGCAGATCTGAAAGTTTGATAATGGTGATCTAGTGGTGATATCTCCTAAGTTGAAGCTTCTAGTTTGATGGGATGTGAAATTTTCCTTCACCATTGTGTGAACTATTCTGGCAGAGTTGTTCTTCTGTGGACTGGGAGAAATTTTTATGCTTCGCAGTCCTTCGTTGTTCTATTTCAGATCTTGTGGATCTAGAATATGTCTTAGATTAGTGTTCTTTGGGTTTTGGTAAAGAAGTGTGAGATTTGTTGATCCGGAAGTTGAGTTTCAGAATTTTTGTATATGTTTACATAGTCTAGATGGACTATTGGAAGAATTTTGGTGTTCAAAGTTTTTTGCATTTGCTATGGATGTATCTAATGGAACCTAAGATGTGTTCTCATGCATAATGAAGCATTTTACGCTGTCCACGGGTTATCTTCTTGTTGGGAAGCATGTACATCAATGTTCATTTGTGTTTTCATTCAGTTTGGTTGACCTAGTGTTTACACTTCATTTGAAGAATGAAATTTTAATGAAGGAAGTGTGTGGTTGATCTGAGACATTATTTTTGGTCTTGGTTAAAACAAAATTTGGTCCACTCTCATTCTTTTCCACCATGAGAATGTTGAATTTCCAACCTAATTTGAAATTATGAAATGAAGTTTATGTGGCCAACCATGGAGAAAGTTTCTATGGTTGAAGATGGTATAAATGCAAGTCGAATTGTGAAGAATTAGATAGAGATAGAAAGTGACGAAGTAAGCCACAAGTCAAAAGTAGAAGTATGTGTGAAAGTGAGTTGAGGCAACAATACTTAATTGTGTTAGATTCCTAAAGGTAGTGAGCTGAAGGTTTTTGCAATCTTGTGATCAAGGTTGTGAATGTTTATTTATTAATGTGGTGGATCTTTTGTTCTCTTTTGTATTTGTAGGTAGTGAGCCTCCCTGTTGGACAATGAGTCCTTTCTATAGGCAGTGAGTCTTTTTATTTGGATAGTGAGTCCTCTTTTGGGTAGTAAGCCCTTGGTAGTGAGCCTTTGTATTTGGTTTTATAATCTCTTATATTATGAGTTAATCCTCACTGTGGTTTTTCCCTCATTGGGTTTTCCATGTAAAAATCTAGTGTTCATTGTGTTGATTTTACTTTCTATTATCTACATTTCATGTTCATACTTAATAATAGAATAGTGTGGTTGTGGAATTGATAAGTGTTGAAGTTTTGAATTTGAATTTGTGTAACCACTAATTCACCCCCCTCTCAGCTGTCCTGTGCCTTTTTAACAATTGGTATCAAAGCTTTGATTCCTTGATGTAGAGCTTAACCACTTAAGGAAGATCCGATGGTGAATAAGTTGGTGATCCCTATGTTTGATGGATTTGATTAGAGTGATTGGAAAGTGCAGATGATAGGATATATTGTTTCTCTTGGTTACAAGACCTAGAATGCTATTGAGACAAAGTATGTTTCTCCGATGAGTGGTCCTAGTACTACAGATGAGGAGAATGAGAAAGTGAGGTATGCTTTATATAGTGCTTTATCTAAAACTGAGCGAACTAAGGTTCTTTTTTTAGATGTTGCTCATGAAGTTTGGAAGAAGTTGGAAGAACTATATTAAGGAATTGAAAGAGTAAAGTTGACAAAGAAGCTAGCAGCAAAAAATAGATATGAAAATCTAAAAATGGAAGAAGGTGAAGAATTTATAAGCGATTTTTAGAGGGTTGAGATGACAGCAAATGAAGTTAAGAATCAAGGGGGAAAGCTGATTGATGAAGATATTATTGAGAAGATCCTAATCACCCTATCAGATTGCTATAGTGATAAGATCTCAGTTATTGAAGAGATGTATGATCCTAAGAAGTATACTAAAGAAAATTTGTTTGGCACCTTGCAAGGATTTGAGATGAGAAAATTCAAGAAAGAAGAAATGACAAAAACAACATTAAAGGCAATGAAGATTGAATATGATCTAGAGAGTGATGGTTCTTATGAGTTGGAAGAAAATTTCACCAAAAAGTTGAAGAAAGGTACCAAAAAGTATAAAGGTATGTTTGTCCTTTAAATGTTTTATTTGTTGTAAAATTGGTCATTATGCTTCAAGATGTTCAAATAGAGTTGTACATAAGAAGAACAAGGATTATAGAGATAAGGATGGAAAGGATAAGAAATACAAGAATTTATATTATGTTAAAGAAGAAGCTGGAATCTCTAATGATGAATCTGATTATGGGGGTGATGATAGTGAATTTTTTTTTTAGCTTTTTTGAGTAAATCTGTGTTTGTTATCTTGGAAAATGTGCAAGGAAGAATGCTCTAGAGAACAAAAGGAATAAGATGGAAGGTACTTTGTTCACCACATTTCATGCAAGACAGGATGAAGACTACTAGGTGATTGACAATGGTTGTTCTAATCACATGCCTAGAGATAAAAGTTCACTAAACTTGAAAGGTATGATGGTGGTTTGGTCATGTTTGGTGATGATTTAGGGGCTAAAATTTGTAGGAAAGGTACAATTAGTTTTAATGGAGTACACAACAATAATGATGTATATTATGTAAAGGATTTGAGGCATAACTTTTTGAGTGTTGGATAGATGTGTAGCAATGTCTTTAAACCCGTGTTTTAGAATAATACCTGTGAAATCATAAAAGGATCCAGAAATGGAGACATGGTTGCTTCCAAAAGGAGAACTCATGGAAACATCTATTAGCTTAAGGGATTTTATGGTCAATTCTTTGTATCTCAAGTCAGTGAAAGTTGGTTATGGCACCACAGAATGGGACGTGTAAATTTTGATAATCTAGTCATAATCAATTCAAGAGATGTTGTCTAAGGTCTGCCTAGAATCACAAATCTTGGTATTACTATGTGTAGAAGTTGTCGGTTGGGGAAACAAACAAGATGTATCTTTAAGGGAAAAGAAAAATATACTACCAAAATGATGGAATTAATTCATATTGACGTTTGTGTTCCAACTAGAACAAGAAGCCTGAATGGTGATAGGTATTTTATGCTCCTTATTGATGATTATTCTCAAATGAAATGGGTTGCTTTTCTTAGATAAAAGACTCAGGCTCTAGATAGGTTTAAAGTGTTCAAAGCAAGAGTGGAAAATGAAGTAAATTTGAAAATCAAATGTTTGATATATGATAGAGGTGGAATATTCACTTCTAGTGAGTTTAATACATTCTGTGAAGAGCATGGCATAAAGAGACAGTTTTCTACTCTAAGAACCCTTTGGTAGAATGGGGTAGTTGAAAGGAAAAACTAGATGGTACAAGAAGATGTAAGAACCATGATGAAATAATCAAATGTATCGAATGTGTACTAGAGAGAGGCAATACACACTTCTGTTTATGTTCTTAATAGATTTCATATCAAAGGAAACAACACAAAGACTCCTTTTGAGTTATGGACTGGTAAGAATCCTACTATGAAATACTTTAAGGTATTTGGAAGTAGATGTTACATTAAAAGAGATGATGAAAATCTTGGGAAGTTTGATGCTAGATGCGATGAAGGAATTTTTCTTGGGTACTCTACTACCAGCAAAGCATATAGATGCTTCAATAAAAGATTGAGGAAGATTGTTGAAAGTGCTACTGTGAAAGTTGATGAAGACATGCACAAACCTATTGAGATAAGTGAAGTTGAACCTGATGATCCTATCCATGGACAAGCACCTAAAGAGAATGATGAGAAGGAAGAAGAAGAAGAAGAGAATGAACTAGAACCTACTATTAAGACTCCTAAGTATGTGTAGAAAAATCATCCATAGGAATAGATAATTGGAGATAAAAGTGAAGGTGTGAAGACAAGAAGTAAAGTAACAGCTAAGTTAAATTTATTTTTACTCTCTATTTTTATTTCTGAATGGTGAATTGGAGGAAGAAGTATACATGGAACAAGCTAAAGGATTTTAGTTATCCAACAAACAGGACATGGTTTGTAAGTTGAAGAAGGCTTTATATGGATTGAAGAAAGCTCTAAGAGCTTGGTATGCAACATTGGATACATACCTAACAAAGCAAGGATTCAACAAAGGCTCTATTGACAATAATCTCTACTTTAAAGTACAAGGTAACAAAATGTTGATAGTAGTTGTATATGTTGATGATATCATCTTTGGTGGAAATGAAGGCATGTGTAAGAGATTTGCAGAAGAAATGCAAAAAATAATTTGAAATGTCTATGATTGGTGAGTTGAATTTCTTTCTTGGTCTTCAAGTGAATCAAACTAACAAAGGGATATTCATTTCACAATCTAAGTATGTGAAAGAGCTGTTGAAGAAGTTTGGAATGGATGATTCCAAACTGGTTAGTACAATTATGATAACCAGATGTAAGCTAAGTAAAGATGATGAATCTGCTAAAACTGATCAAAGGAAGTATAGATCTATGATTGGTGGACTATTGGATCTTACTTCTACCAGACCAAATAATATGCATGCAGTATGTTTAGTTGCCAAATTTAAAGAGGATCTTAAAGAGGCACATTTTATAGTTGTAAAGAGGATATTTAGATATCTTAAACGCACACCAGATTATGGCTTATGGTATCCTAAGGGTGTTGATTTCACCTTGAGTGCTTATATCGATGAAGATTGGGTTGCTTGTGTGGAGGACCGAAAGAGTACCTGTGGGGGTGATTTATTTCTTAGTGGTAGATTGGTTTCTTGGTTGAGTAAGAAACAAGATTCAATTTCTTTATCCAGTGCAGAGGAAGAATATATTGCTACATCCTACTGCACAGGTTTTTTGGATGAAGCAAACTATGAAAGACAATGGAGTGATATGTGATGAGTCAATTCCTATCTTTTGTGACAACACAAGTGCTATAAACATTTCAAACAATCCGGTTATGCATTGAAGAACAAAGCACATATCTATCAAATATCATTTCTTGAGAGAAAAGGTGTTGGAGAATGAAGTTAGATTGATGTGACAACAAAGGAACAAATTGCAGATATATTCACTAAGGCCCTTCTGAAGGATACTTTTGAGTATCTTAGGGAGAGTTTGGGGGTCCTTGATCCTTCGAACTAGGTTCACATGAAGGTGCATCATTCCAATGAATTCAAATATTATTCATTTATTTGGATTGATAAATGGATCTACTGCATAGGGGGAGTAGAAAAGGTTTTCATTATTCTAGTATGAGTTGAATGGGTGCACACCTAAGGAGTGATCATAGTTTTTGATATTTTCCATTAATGTCAAAGGGGGAGAGAAAGTCATGTGAAAAATAGTTGTAGAGGAAGAGAAGGTTTTCTCCTAGAATATTGTGTAAGATGTCTTTGATGGTTTTTCACATCATGTCTTGCCATCAATGACAAAGGGGGAGATTGTTGCAAGTATGAGCAAGTTTGGTGGTGTTGTCATTAATGTTTTCATTGATGTCAACATAGTTCAGTATGTTGCAGATTGTATATTTATAGTTGAGATTCTTTTGAGATGTTGCAGATGTGCTGAAATAATGAGTTTCCAAGTCCTTTGGAGAAAAATAATAAAGAGAGAAGTCAAAGTTATGAATGTGTTTAGAATGTGCTCTGGTATGTGCTTTGTGTCTCTCCTATGTTGATCATATGCTTATGTAGATCTGAAGGTTTTCTCATGGTGATCTAGTGGTGATATCTCCTGAGTTAACACTTCTAGTTTGATGGGATGTGAAAGTTTCATTCACCAGTGTGTGAACTGTTCTGGCAAATTTGGTCTTTTGTGGACTAGGAGAAATGTTTCTTCTTCATAGTCCTTCATTGTTCTATTTCAAATCTTGGGGTTATGGAATATTTCTTATATTGGTTTTCTCTGGGTTCTAGCAAAGAAGTGTGAGATTTGGTGATCTGGAAGTTGAGTTTTGAACATAATTGTTATATGTGTTTGCATAATCTAGATGGCTTGTTGGATGAATTTCAGTGTTCAAAGTCTATTGCACTTGTTGTGGATGTATCTGATGGAACCTGAGATGTGTTCTCATTCATAATGAAGTTTTTTGTTTCGTCTGTGTGTTATCTTCATGTTGGGAAGTGTGTACATCAATGTTCATTTGTGTTTTCATTAGGTTTGGCCGACCTGGTGTTTACACTTCATTTGAAGGATTAAATTTTAATTAAGGAAGCATGTGGTTGATCTGAGACATTTTTTCTTTTTCTTGGTTAAATTTTTTTTTGGTCCACTCTCATTCTTTTCCACTGCAAGAATGTTGAGTTTCTGACCTAATTTAAATTTATGAAATGAATTTTATGTGGTTGACCTTGGAGAAAGTTTCTAAGGTTGAAGATGGTCTAAATGCATGTAAAATTTCAAAGAATTAGATAGAGATAAAGAGTGACAAAGTAAGCCACAAATCAAAATTGGAAGTGTGTGAAAGTGAGTTGAGGCTGTAGTACTTCATTGTGTTAGATTTCTGAAGGTAGTGAGTTGAAAGTTTCTGTAATGTTTTGATCAATGCCGCGAATGTGTATTTATTATTGTGGTGGATCTTTTGTTCTCTTTTGTATATGTAGGCACTGAGCCTCCCTATTGGACAGTGAGTCCTTTTTGTAAGCAGTGAGCCTTTGTATTTGGACAGTGAGTCCTCTTCTGGGTAGTGAGCCCTTGGTAGTGAGCCTCTATATTCGGTTTTATAATCTCTTATATTATGAGTTAATCCTCACTATGGTTTTCCCCTCATTGGATTTTCCACATAAAAATCTGGTGTTCATTGTGTTGATTTTACTTTTTATTATCTGCATTTCATGTTCATACTTAATAACAAAATAGTGTGGTTGTGGAATTGCTAAGTGTTGAAGTTTTGAATTTGAATTTGTGTGACAACTGATTCACCCCCCCTCTCAATTTTCCTACACCTTTTTAACAAATTTTCCTATTCATTGGATCATAACACCTTGCCATTTCAAGAATTAAATCCACCTCCACAAATACATTGGGGCATACCAACTTTCCTACATCACAAGTCCATAAGTTGCAAGTGGGGTGATTTTTTGTTCTTCTTTTGAAAGCATAGAGAAACAAGTCCTGGCCACTTTGTGGTGGTGCTACATCACCAATCCCAAAGCTAGAGCCCTCAAAATTAGACGTCAAAGCTCCTTCACCAGTTTTCCTTTTTCCCACTTTCTTTATCTCTATAGCTGCGTCCTTAGGGGGCTCTTCCATAAACCTAGGATAATCCTTATTTAGAGTCCTCTTCTTTGTAGGTTTTTATACTATTTCAAGTTTAGTATGGTTTCCCTAGGATTTAAGTCTTTTAACCCTTTTCTGAGTAGGTTTTCTCTTAAGTTTAGTAGAGGACTAACTGGGCTCACTCATTTTTGCAGCATAATAAAACTAGGGTCTCAAATAATAGGGAATTGCAACCTCAATTACTTAATTCATAGGGATTAAAATAAAAAACAAAAATTCAACTTCTCTACCCTAAACCCTACATGCAATAATTTCAATTCCCTTTGGATACACATAAATGATAATTTCAACCACAAAACCTAGTTGTTCACCCCAATCCCAGACTACCCAATGCAACAAATTACTCATGGAGGTCGAGAAAATGACTTACCCAAGAAAATTAGTAGCTTTCTCTTTGAAATTTTCCTTACCAAGAGCTTTGCCTTCTTCTCTTCTTTACTTAGCTAATTCCTTTGCTTCTCAAGATTGCAATTGTGAAATAAAAACACTCAACAACCCTCTTTATGACTTAGAATTGGATTGCATTCACCATTAATGGTTGATAGATTTCTCTCATGAGTGAACTAACAAGTAGTCGTTCCAATTTAAACCCCAGCTGTCAATCTCTTTTGATTTAAAACACCATCAATGTCTCTCCTCAACCATCGCTTCATGATTTTATAATTGTTCTTTAAAACAATGATGATATCTTGAGTGACTGCCACATAACCATCCAGTAACACACAGTACATTTTTGACTCAATTTCTCATTGTAGTAATTCCCTGAAGTTATGTCCAATTGAGTGATGAGAAACAATACCACCATTGGAAATAATATCCCTTAGTATATCTTTCATCACTCATCACAATAATATCACAAGGTTCAATTTGCATTTTAGTGAGGAAGGACTCTTAGCGATGACCTTATTCCATCACCTATCTCTGTAACTTATTTGGATTTGAGAACAATTTCAGTGATGGGCGAACCTAGCAATGACATTAGGTGCAAAAAAGTGGAAAAATCATACTTCTCCATTAAATACATTCCCATCACTCATCATGGTAATCAGGAAAAGGTGATGAAATATTTATGTGATGACATGATACAAGGATAAGACAGCGTTCATCACACCTCACTGAAGTGGAACCAAGCAACCAAAAGGTTTCAACAATTAGTGATATGATTTAGACACATAACCACATCACTCATTGTAGAAATCAAACTTGGAGATCGAATGATTTTAGCGAAACATGATGGACAAGAGAACCAAAGACTCATTGCTCATCACAGCAATGAACCTGATGATCGAAATAACTTTGCCAATGATCAATCACATAAGTAACTAAAATTTACACATGCACCAAGTTGTTTTAAAAGAGGGGACCACCTACGACAATGCACAATAAGGTCTTAAAAGACTTAATAATCTTTTTTCAAATGATGTAAAGGCCAAACAAGGCCGAATTATCAACTTTATAAAATAAAAGACTTCCTCAGACCTATGCATGTGAAAAGATTTAGCAAAGGGTGATAGGGAAACCCTAACCACAAAGGGCCAATCATTTTATGGAATTCCATGAATCAAGCTATTTTTAGCATGACTGGAAATAGGTGACAATAGGTCAACACAATATTAGATCAAAAGACTATGGGTTTAGACAAAGGAGAAAAAATATTCAAAGTAATACCATTCCCCACATGAAACCCTAAACCCTAACCCTTGACAAAATGAGAGAGCAACAAGAAAAATGCATTTTCAAACCAGTGGAACATGAAACTTTTGAGGGTTCCAACAAGACCGTAGAAGGGACATTAGATGTCGTTTGCCAATATGACAACCTCCCACCAAAGTGACTTCTTTGTGCCTATTATCTACTACTGCTAACAACATTAGGTATGTCAATGGGACATGAAACAAGGTCCCATTGATGTCACATGTCATGTTGATGATCCATTCCGCTAAATGTAGAGTGTTGGATGGAACAAAGGTGTAAACATAATGTTTAAAGCCTGACTGTTCATGCTTGGTCAACTTAAGCTGATTAGCCCTTATTGGAATAGAAATGACGCAGGTTGATGCAAGATTCTCATATGCCCAGGATGCTCCTGAATCATATACTTTATTCCTTTTGAAGGAGAATGGAGGGAACATGTATAACTTAGTGTCAAAAATTTTATAGTAGATGGAAGAAAGTTCTTAAATGGCCTTAGACATGAAAATATATGTTTTTGTTAGTTCCTAGAGTTTAATACACTATTAATATAGAGGAAGCATCATAGAAGGACATTAGAATTATTGGAAAAGAATAATAACATCATATAAAGTAATATGCTAGATGAATCACTATTATAAGGAATATTAATCACATGGATCTAATTTGGTAAGTAATTTTTCCAAATAAAGAATCACATAGAATGAAACTAGTAGAGAATACATAATTAAACAAGAAAGTACACAAATTATTAAAAAATGGTTTGATAGGTGAGATTTTGAGCCCATTTGTAGTACCTACTATACTATATTCCAATGAGGATATTGGGTGAAGGATGGTTAGTGAAGCAATAAATAGGACTAAAATTAAGTATAAATCCCCATTGCCTAGGATGGATGACACAATGGATTATTCAATCAATACAAAATATTTTACTAAGATTTGTTTGAGGAGTAGCTATCACTATGTAAAAATTAGAGAAGAGGATGAATATAAGACTCCATTTAAGGCAAGTGAAGGATTTAATAAGTAGTTGGTTATGACCTTTAGGTTAACTAACACACCTAATACATTTACGAGATTGATGAGTGAAGTATTGAAGAAATTATCAAGTTTATGATTATATATTTGGATGATTTTTTTTATTTTTAGTAATTATAAAGAAGATAACCTAAAATATATTAGACAATTACTGAAAATATTGAGAGGATAACTTTTTTTTAATCAAATTAAAGAGTCTCATTTCATAAAGTGAAAACTAGTATACTTGGAATTTATAATCTCAGCTAGAGTTTTGAAGATGGATCTAGAAAAGGTAAGAATAATTATTGAATAGGATACACCAATTAATATTGGTAGGTAAGATATTTTCATGATTTATTAAGTTTGTATAGAAAATTCATTAGATATTTAATTTTCATTTGTGCACTAATAACTAAGACTATGAGAGGAGATAAGGACTCCAAATGGACATTAAGAGAAAATAGGATATTTGAATTATTAAAGGATAGGGTAGCTAACAATTAGTTTTAGAATTAGTATATTTAACAAGGTATTTTAGGTTGACAATGGTACAAGTGGAAGCATGATAGGAGAAGTATTCAGCCAAGAAGCTAAACCTATAGCTTGTTTTAGTCATAAGATAAATGATATAGGGAAAATATATTTAGTCTATATTCAATAAATTTATGTCATAACCTTTGAATAAATAGAGACACTACTTATTCTCCAAATAATTTTTGTTGCATACATATCATCAAGCATTATAGTATTTCAATAGTCAAGGTAAGTTGAATCAAAGATGCCTAAGGTGGATATATTTTATATGAATTTTTTTATTCGACCAGGTATGTGTAGGATCATCATGGAAAAAACAAGCCCTTAAGTGGCAAAAAATTCAGAGAAATCAGAGTTAGGAAACTTGACATAAAAATTTGAATAAGTTATCTATATTATTTCAAAAATATATAAGAATAGAATCTTTAAATTGAATGTAGTTTCTAAACTACTAGGTTTTTTTTTTTTTTTAAATCTATTTGGTGAAATTTTGAAATTTCAATGCAATATTACTTAAATTTCAAGGAAAAAATAAGAAGTAGGTGTCTATTTGACCACCCTAACCACAATAAAATGATAATATTTTTTAATAATATTTTAGATATATGTAGAGGACTCATGTGTAGATGTGATGCATATTTTTTGTAATTTTTTTCCAAGTAAATAATTAATTATTATTTTTTTATTACAATTTTTTAAAAATATAAAAAACTCATATGTCTAACCACCTTAACTTTGTCAAAACTTCATGAAATTCAATTTTTTTTTTAATCCTATAGTATGCAAAGCATAGAATGTGACACATGTTTTGCATTCAAAAAATGTGATGTTGTTTGAAAGCTATAGATGTTTTTCAATCAACTTATCAATTAGGACTTTAGTCATAATTCAAATAGAAAATGAATAATAATCATTTATTAAATTCAAAGTAAAGAATAATTTATATGGGTGGAAATCTAAGATTCTCCTTTAAAATCCCTTTTCATTTCATCAATTTTGGGTAAAAAAAAGTCATCAGCCACATGGGCCATCACTTACATATCGCCACTTTTTGGCCCATCATGATCCTACACATACCCGACCATATCAATAGAAATTCAACAAGTTTAAATATGTATTGAGTAGGAGAAAAAATATATTTACATAAATCATACTAGAAGTAGTAAGATTTAATTAACTAAAGCACTTATATCAAGTTGGTTCTAATTTTTAGAAGTGTGGAAACTATGTAAAGAGCCAGTAAGTGTGGACAGTTTCATTCAAAATTATATTTTATTTAAGTATAATTATGTATTCCAAGAATTTAAATGACAAAAAAATGATCAAGAAGATGCATATTGGCAATTTAGCAAGTCATTTTTGAGTAAATAAGATAGTAGGAGTCATAGATGAAAACTCTATTTGGCCTCATATATATAATGATTCAATAAATTATGTTCAAGGTTACATAATTTTTTAAATAATAAAGGGGAGTATCCAAAATATTTGATTTTATCAACCATTTCCAATTGTAGAGAGACCTTGGGAAGATATCAATATGAATTTTATATCAATCATACCTAGAACATAGAGAGGACATGATTCTATATTTATAATTTTTGATAGAGTCTCTAAGATGAAATATTTTATTCTATGTAATAAAATATAATTTGAAATATTTATCTTATCTCTATTTTAGAGAAGTTGTGAGGTTGCATGGGTTGCTAAATATTATTATTCAAACATACTATTTTTTGGATACTTTTCAAGACATTATGAAAGAAGATAAAAACTAGCTTTAATTTTAATTTATCAAATCACCCATATGTTAGAAGCTTGAGTTTTTTGTGTGTTTTCATTGATGTCAACCCCTTGTATGAAGAGAGTATTGTAATCTTGTTGGTGTTGATATTGTCAACCCCTAGCATTGAAGTTGTTAGAAGCCTGGAGTTGTTGGTAAATTGATGTCAACACAATATTGGCGTTGCCATTGATGTCTTACTTCAATATAGTTGTAGAAGTTGTGTTTAGAGAGATAGGTGGATCTGTTATGGTTATGTTGCAGATGTTGCAAGTGTGTTGTGGAGATGTTACTAGTGATGTTGATGCAATTGGTTCACTTGGTTTCTAAGTTCTTTTGAGAAAATTTGAATAAAAAATAGTTCAGTGTGATAGAGTTATGTTTCTTGTTATGCTCTGTATTTCTTCATCATTGAAGATATGCCCACATGGTTTGGATACGATGATTAGAGATTTTTATAGTTTCTATATCAATATTTTCAAGTTTTGGATCGCACTATTGTGGAAGTTGTGTTTGACAATATGTCTGTCTGGTGAAACAAGGTGTTTAGGAGAAATGGGATTGCTTCACATTTCTCTGTAGTGAAGTTTCTTCGCTCGTGGATCAGGGAACATGCTCATATTGTTTGTATCTACCTTTCCCTAAATTTTTAGGTGAGTGGTGTCTTTTATGGTTGCTTGGTGTGTTGGATATCTTTGCCAATTTGTTTGGTTGCATTGAATGAAGGTGTTCTTAAGTTTTAGGTGGTTGCAACAGTAGTGGAGAATATTCAAATGATGTGGAATATTTTGGGATTTTTTGGGAATGTTACAGTATGGTCCATGAGATGATTCTAGGCCTCCATAATGGCATGCCTGTGATCACTTGTTACTATTAGTGCAGGTTTGGCTGACCTAGTGTGCTAGCGCTAATTGTAGTGAATGAATTTTTTTTGTGGTAGTGTTGTGAAGTTTTTCAGTGTATATTTGGGTCCCAGTTAAGTTCTGGCATGGTCTTTCTTCACTTCTTTACACTATGTAAGTGTTTGGTGCTGACCTATTTGATGTTCCATGGTTGAGGTGTATACATCTCCTTAAGTGTGACCTAATTAAGATTATTTTAAGTCAAGAATGGTATAAATGCAATGTAAGTTGTGTGGGTAAAGTAGAGGTGTGTGATGCAAAAGTTATCAAGTGTGGTGATCTGAGTGTGATATTTACTGCTTATGACTCCTAGATGTAGCAAGAAGAAGGTGTCTACATTTTAGTTTGTTGAATGAGATTTTTGTGCTTCAGTGGAACTATACCTTCAACATAAGAGTGATGCATTGTTAGAAGTTCAAATTGGTAGTTGGGTATGTGCAGGATCATGATGGGCCAAAAAGTGGCAATATGATGGGTATGTGGCTGACGACTTTTTGTTTACCCAAAATTGATGAAACAAAAAGGGTTTTTAAAGGAGATTCTCAACTTTCCACAAATATAAATTATGCTTTACTTTGAATTTAATAAGTAATTATTAGTCATTTTCTATTCAAATTACGACTAAAGTCCTGATTGATAGACTGATTGAAAAACATCTATATATTTTAAACGGCATCACATTCTATGCTTTGTATACTATAGGATTAAAAAAAGAAAAAATGAATTTCATGAAGTTTTGACCAAGTTAAGGTGGTCAGACATACAAGTTTTTTATATTTTTTAAAAGTTGTAATAAAAAAATCATAATTAATTATTTACTTGGAAAAAAATTACAAAAAATATGCATCACATTGGGACATGAGTCCTCTACTTATATATAAAATATTATAAAAAAATTTATCATTTTATTGTGGTTAAGGCGGTTAGACATACACCTACTTCTTTATTTTTCCCTGAAATTTAAGTACTGTTGCATTGAAATTTCAAATTTTCATCAAATAGATTTCTTTCTTTTTTTAAAACCTAGTAGTTTAGAAACTACATTCAATTTGCTATAGATTCTATTCTTACATATTTTTGAAATAATATAGATAACTTATTCAAATTTTTACGTCAAGTTGCCTAACTCTTATTTTTCTGATTTTTTTGCCACTTAAGGGCCTATTTTTTCCATGATGATCTTACACATACGCAGTTAGCCACCCCTTATTCTATCTTATTTATTTTGGAAATTAAGTCCTTTGGTAGTGATCCCTTCTTTCTTTTATGGAGTGAGCCCTTCTTTCTTTTAGGCAGTGAGCCTATTATATTTGGTGTTGCTATTACTTTATATTATGAGTTGATCCTCACCATGGTTTTTCCCTTCTTGGGTTTTCCATGCAAATATGGTTTTCTATTGTGCATGGAATTTTGATGTGTTGTTTTATTTCCTTTCATACTAAATCTGATTAAGGTTTTAAGGGCTAATAAAGATCTAAATGTTAATGAGGGTTTTAATTTTTCAATGCGCAATTGATTCACCCCCCTCTCAATTGTCCTATGCACCTAACAATTGGTATAAGAGGAGGGTTCCTTAGAAGAAGCTTAACCTCTTGAGTTAGATACTGATGGCACATAGGAAGGAGGCTCCCTTGCTTGATGGGACAAATTATTCATTTTAGAAAACCAGGATGGAATGTTCCCTTGTTTCCCTAAGTTTGGAGTTTGGAAGTCAATTGAAGATGGATATTCCATTCCTACTAATGCTCTAACAATTGATGATGATGTTAAGCCATATGAGAACAATGGAAAAGAAAGGAATGCTCTTTTGAGTGGTCTTTTTAATTCAAAACTTTTGAATGTTATGAGCTACAAATATGTTAAATAATTATGGAAGAAGTTGGAAAGTGTCTATGAAGGAGATGATAAGGTCAAGCAAGAAAAAATACATAATTTTAAGACTAAGTTTGAAACCCTAAGGATTTAAAAAGATGAAGATATTGCAAGATACATGTACAAAGTGGATGAAGTTGTCAATTCCATCAATGGACTTGGTGGAAAACTACAAGAAAATGAGGTGGTAAAAATAGTGTTAGAACTCTTCCTAAATATTATACTCATAAAGTTTTTTCTATTGAGGAATCTCATAATTTAGATCATTATTCCATAGATCAGTTGTTTGGTGCTTTAACTACTTTGGAATTAAGAAAATTTGGTCAAAATGAGTAAAGAAAAGAGACTACTTTTAAAGTTGGAAAAACAGAGAAGGATGATGGATCAGATCCAAATGATCTTGATGAGATAGAAGAAAATGTTGTTAGGAGGTTGGAAAAGAGAACTAGAAATTATAGAGGTAAGTTTTCTTTAAAAAAATTTAGTTGTGGAAAGATAGGTCATCATGCTTCAAGATGTCTAGTCAAAGTTTCAAATGACAAATGTAAGAATAACAAAGATAAATTTGTCAAGGGAGGTTATTATGTTAAAGAAGATGCTTGTATATCTGATGATGAGTTTGACTACCCAGATGATGAAAATGATGAATGGTTGTTCATGGCTCTAAATGTTGGAAATAATGCTACTGACTTTGAAAGATATAGGAAGGAAATTTTTCTATAAATAGGTCACAACATCCAAGGAACTATACTAATTGATTTTCATGCTAGAGAGGAGAAAAATCACTGGATAATTGATAGTGGATTCTCAAATCACATGATAGGTGATAAGAGTAAGTTTTTTAAACTTGAAATTTTTGAAGGTGGTCTTGTTAAGTTTGGTGATGACACATCTACTAAGATATTTGGAAAAGATTCAATTAGTTTTTATGGAAAGCATAATATTTTGAGTGTAAGATAAATGTGTAGAAAAGGATATAATCTATTATTTCAATATGGTGGTTGTGAAATCAGAAATGGAAGCTTTGGAGCTCTAGTTATTGCAGGAACAAGGATAGATAGGAATGTTTATTAGATCAAAGGTGCTAATGGTAAGTATTTTATGACTCAAATTAATGAAATTTGGCTATGGCATAGAAGGATGTGTCACATAAATTTTGGTAGCCTAGTGAGAATATGCTCTACTCAAAGTGTGAGAGATATGCCAATATACATTAAAGTATGCTTGACTACCTTCCAATGACTTTCATGAGGGTCGTATAAAAAATGGGAGACAATTCCAATAATGCAGGTAATATATGGATGTGTGTGTGTCAAATACAAAAGACTACCAACTAACTATCTATACAAAGTAGCATAAACAATAGGTGTGATGCAAGTAGTAGTCATTTATTGACAATATACTAGAATGGTGTAAGTGCATGCTTACAATCACTCATATAAAATCGATGAAGAAATTCAATGGCATACTTTTGTTCGTATATTGAAATCCCCTTAGTAGATTGAAGAACCTAAAGACCAAGGAAAAAATTTAGAAGCCCAAGATCTATCATGTCAGAGTGTACCATCAAACTATATTGAATATATGGAAGCATGGATGTGGAACTACTAGTAGGGATTAAGTGATAAATATATAAGACTAGTATCAAAAGTTCATTTTCATGTCCCTGAATGTAAATTGTGTGATCCAAGTGTTAACAAGTGAAACTAGATGCAAAAAAAAAAAATCAATATTCTCATACCAAGCTGGCGGGGCTTGCTTGAGACCATATAAATATATTCATAACTTGCAAACAAGTGAAGATTTCTAGAAAAACCTAGAGGATGCTCCATGTAGATTTCCTCATGAAGATCGCCATGTAGAAAGGAACTCTTCACATCCATTTGATAAGCTGGCTATCTATGTGATGCAACAATAGAAATAACAAGGAAAATTCAATCCATCTTGGCTACACAGGAAAATGTTTTAGAGTAGTCAATACCCTCAACCTATGAAAAGACCTTAGCCAAAAGATGTGTCATGTATCTTTCAATAGAACTATCAGCTACATATTTGGTGTAGAACACCCACTTGCACCGAACCAACTTTCTTCCCTTATGAAGATTAAATAAACACCTGTATTATTATTCATGAATGAAGAATACTCCTCTACCATAACATTGTACCAATATAGAATACTGAAATCCTCTTAAAAACTCTACAAATATGGAGATATAGCCTAACTCAAAATACTAATGTTGGAAGTATTTGAATGAGTTCATATAAAGGATATAGGATCATCAACTAAAGAAACAACCTCCTCAACATGAGTGATAGGAGGTGGTGGTGGTGGTGGTGGATCAGGACCATCATCTGAAGTATCCTAAAGGACTAAGATATCATCATGAGATGAAGAAATCGAAGTAGGTAGTGAGGAAGAAGAAGATGATGGAGGATATGTTTTTGTGAAAGGCTCATCAAATTGGACATATCTATGAAAGTGGATATTCCTAGTGATAGGATCAAGTAACCTATAAGATTTCACATCCTCACAATGACCAACAAAAATGTATTGTTGACTCTTCCTCTCCATTACCTTATATCGACCATTTGCTATGAACTCCCAAGCTTCACTACTAAATACTCTAAATAAGGAAAAATAAATCTTGATTCTAGACCAAGCCTCCTTTAGAGTGAAATTTTGAACTACCTTATGGGGAGTGTAGTTCTGAATATAATTGGAACAATTGATAGTTTCAACCCAAAATGATGGAGCCATAGACCTAGACTGAAGCATACAATTTTTCATCTCCTTTACTCATATTTTATTTCTTTCAACAACACCATTATACTAAGGAGTATAGTGAATCGAATACTAATGTGAATACCATCCTAAAAAAAAACTTCATAAAGGCCTAGTTCACATATTCCTCCCTCCCATTATTTGTGTGGATTTGTTTAAGAGAAGAACCTAATTGCTTCTCCATGGACGCCTTGAAGGACTTGAAATTTTTAAAGACATCACTTTTGGAATTCAAATAGTACACCCAAGTGCAACAAGAGTAATCATCAATGAAACTAAGTACATACTTGGCTCCTAAAAATGAAGAAGTTGCAAATGACATTAGGTCACTATGAACCAACTCAAGAAAGGTAGTAGCACAATGGGAATTATCCTTTAGAAATGGTTCATGATGATGTTTTCCAAGTACACAACCTCAACAAATACCCTCTATGCAAGACACCTTCAAGAGTTCAAGTGCCATATTCTTTGTACTTAATTGTTAAAGATACCTACAATTGAGGTATCCAAACCTCTCATGCCAAAGTTTTCTTAAAGATTCAAAATGTGAAATATGTGATGCTCCACAAGATTACTCAAAACTATGAAACTTATACAATTGAGACCCATGATCTTTTCTTCTTTAAGCAGTAGTCCTCTCTGGATGGTATAGATTTTAAATAACTACATCATGTGCTGAAAAATCAACTACCTTTCCATTGAATCAATATGATAAATCCGGTAAACTAAAAGGAGATTAGCTGAAATCTTAGGAAAATAGAGAATATCCTCAATGCTACCCTATATTGATTGTATTGTACCTAGCCTCATAACTAGAATCTGTGAAGAGTTTCCCACTAAAATCTAAGAAGTAGTATTGTCAAAAATAGATGCTAGATGATTATGTGAGTGAGTCATGTGATGTAAGGCTCTCGAGTCAACTATCCAACTATCCTTGGATGAATCTAAACCTCTAGCTATAAGGGAATGCCCCTTAGTAGGTTTGGGAATATCAATGTGGTGCCTTTGCATGCCCTCATCTATAGCTGGAATCCTCTTATGACTTACTTTGATATCATGATTATACAATCCACCTAAATTATAATGAAGTTTCCTTTTAGATTTGTAAGTATTCTTTCTTGAATATTTAGATGATGTGGCTTGTGTGTCAACTAGATTTTTTATTAGATGATAGCTCCTTTTTTGAAGTTGATTCTTCCTTAGGTTTATTAGAAGGCTTCTTTAATTTTCCCTTAGATGATTGGACAACAAGTACCTAAATTTTTTAAGAGGTTATAGAATCCATAGAGATTAATTTATATTTTTCTCTTGTAATTCTATCATAAAACTATTCAAAATATGACACTACATATGTTGTTCTAAGAGCATCTATAGTAGAGTAAAAGGAAGAAGAAAATATTTTCTAAGGACCTCTTTAATTTGATAAAGTCATGAAGACACACTCTTTGTCTATTTTATTTTACAACCTTGAATTCTAGAAATAAAAGACTTAAATTGAACCAAGAAATATTTAATATAAGAGAAGGCATCAAGATACAATGTTGTTAATTCAACATCCAACTGTAGAATCTTGAATTCATCAACTTTACCAAAGAGATCTTCAAATTTTCCATATTTTCTTAGGAGTTATACAACTAGAAATGTGAAATCACAAATTATTAGAAACAAGAAGACCTATTATTCCCATAGATTCATCTAACTTTTTTTGATAATTAAACTACTTACTCCCTAGTAAATTAAATATGTTTCCCACTAACCATTTTCCATAATCCTTTGATTTGAAGTAACTATTGTACTTTGACTTTCCATGTGTGGAAATTATGTGGAGTTAAAAAAGTGGATTTTAGGATCCATGATGCACACACAAAAAGGTACTTAAATTGTACCTTATCAAACCCCTTGAATTATATTATACCTAAATGTAGACCCCCCAAAAAGAGGCAAAACAAGAATTACAACCTTGTGTCAAGTTTGGAAACCAAATCATCTATTTATAACTTATAGAGATTTTTAAAATGAGTGAAAATGGGATTTTCTAAATTGAAATTTAATTACAAATCTGGAACCCTTGGAAAATTTTGATGAATTTCAAAAAAAATTGTGAATTTTTGATAAATGGGGTGAAGGTTATGCCCCATCAAAAATTGCATAAATTGCACTTATTTTCATAGGTTGAAAATTTAAAATTTTGAAAACAACTTGTAGCTAAAACATCAATTATGGAACTAGCTTTCTAAACACTATTTCCACTTGAAAAAAAAACCCTGTTTGTAAGTTATGCAAAAAATAAAATACCTCCCCCCATTACAAGTATTTGACAATTTACAATGTCTAGTAGCAAAACAAAGCTAACTTTAAAAAAAAAACACTAATGATTATTGTGATTATGATAAGAAAATTGAATGTCAATGTGAATAAGATAAAAAGGAAATACAAGTAATTCCCAAGTCAAATAATGCATGTAAGGGGATTAAGCCCAAGAATAGGGCTATTAAAAGGAAGAAAACTCCTTTTTTTATACAAACTTGCTAAATGGAGAGTCATGACCAATCAGAAGATTACATTTATTTGTGATGGTCATGTGGAGGTATTTTTATTACAAATGTGTGTGGCAGTGTTGGAGGAATGAGACATGGGGAATGAAAGTGCTAAAAGGAGGTTAAGTTGAGTCAAAAAGGCTTGGTTATAGGAATGTAGAAGCCATTGCTAGTTGTTAAAATATTGGGAACCTGAAGCCACTGCCTTATGAGGATGAAGGATTGGAGCTACTAAATCTATGAGAGAGTTTGGAAATCCTTCAAAAAAACAAGTTCTAAAGAGAAGCACAATATGACAGTTGATTAGAAGTTGATTTTAAAATAGAAAAGGAATCGAACATGCTATCAATCAATCCACCAAAAAAACAACATAAAATAAATTCAAAATCTTCTCTGCACATAATCAACATCCAACTAGGTGAATATAAGATCATCAGAAGCCAAAAAATATTTTAAAACCTTCAAACCAAGCTATGAAAAAAATTATTAAAGCCACACAAGGAATCTTTGAGGGTGAATGATAATGTAGGAACCTTCAAATTAGTTTGCTAAAAAATGGACATTCGGACCATGAATCCATCAAATCCAAAACCTTAAACAATTGTATCTCTAGTCAAACTAGAAACACCTTTGCATTTGCAAAAGATATAATTTTATTTGCTCCTAATTCAAGAACAGGAGAGGTGTTTCATGTGATAGTGTGAGGGGAGTGACTAGATTATGGATATGAAAAAAATATAGTAAACACTACAACAAAATGCATCACCTTGTGCTTGATAGGTGTATAGAAATATTGCATAAAAAGCTTGAGCATAGATGAGCAAATAAATTTTGCACAAAAGATAGAGGGAAATGTGGATGCACATGTTCTCTTATTCTAAATACCTTGTAGTGAGTTTTACCCAAAAACTTGTAACCAAAACATAAGGTGCTAAAAAATAACAAAAAGAAAGTTGTATTCTTGTTAAAATATAGTTCCATAGGGAATAATCTTTTGACCAAGTAATGAAATGTTAACCGTGAAATAAAACCTACAACACTAGATCCATAAGAATTTTCACCATATAGGCCACAATAGCATAAATTTCACAAATTTTACAAATAGGTCAAAAATTCCTACAAATTACAATTTTCTACCCGATGGAAGATTAGCAGAGAGTTGATTGGCCCTCTACTAAAAAAATTTGAATATTTATGACTTTTCATGCAATAGACCAAAATTTGCAAAAAATAAATTACTAAATTTAATAAAATGAAGGGTATTTGTTCATTTCTCAAGCCTTTTGAACACAATGGTTGTATTCATTTGGCTCCACGATGCTTCATTGATAGGGTTGGAAACTTGATATACCAAAAAATCAAGAAAAAACTTATAATTGAATGCTCTAATACCATGTTGAAGCAACGAATAATGAATGAAATATTCAAACTACCATGAAATGAATCAAGCACAATGAAAAATCCAAATAAATATCATAGAATGTGTGTAGATACAATGATCACTCCTTGTTTATATAGAACAAGGAGGTAGGAAGGTGAAATAGAAAGAGTAACTAACCCTCCAAGTGATGTGACACATGTAGAACACTTGGAAAAGTGTGAATACATGTGTCAAGTGTATATGAGGTGAGAAAACTAAACCATAAAGTGAACTTAAGCTAGTGTGAATAGGACTACTAGGTGTAAGAACTAGATAAAACATAACTAGATGCATATTTAGACACTTTTCACATGACCATTTCAAAAGAGGAGTTATCCATCTTCAATACTTATATTTTAAGGTCTATTCCACACAAATATTTTGGTTATAAGTAAAATTTAAGACCAATCTAAACCTTGTGAACAAAGAAACCCTCAAACTGATAATTAAGGTTGTCCCTTTCCATCACTTGCACAAAATTCATGTACAGTCTACTAAGACTTGGAGAAAGAATTGGAAGTGGTATGTGGATATTCATTTCTACAACTATACACCAAGAAAAGGATATAGATGAATTTTTTCCTATCTACCTATGATTCAAAAATTGAGTTTTAGATGTTATTTCTAGTATCCATCTTTTATTTGGTACAAACACTTCCAAATAATCTAGAAAGCAATTGTGGACTCCAAGAATGTTCATTTTACCTAATGTTTACTTCACTAATCCAAAAAAAATGGAAAGCAATTATGGACTCCAAGAATTTTCATTGTACTTAGTGTTTACTTCACTATGGTACCTTCCTTTTGGTAACCATCTAACATATCTTGGTGTTAATAATCCTAGATGCACAATTTGTGGGTAATCTAAAGAACTTTTACATTTATTTTGGTTTTGAAATTATGTACAAATGGCTTTCTTGTGGACTCATAATTTTCCAACTACTTTAGCTAAAGCTTTTTACTTGGCACATTTTTTAGCCAATGTGGCCAAATGGGAAAGTGCAAGAAGTTAGGTCTACTTTTAGGGAAGTGTATTTTTCAGCTTTTAATTAGTACCCACTTTTTTTAGAATAGGTGCCCATTTTAAAGTGGGTATTCATTCTAAACAGTTTGAAACTCACATTCCATATTTTAAATTTGGTTTTAGGCTCATAAAAATCATGGCAACCCAATACTTAACCTTATACCTACAAGTGCAAGGCCATGTTAACAACAAGAGAAAATTTGACTCTAGCAATATAGTTGATGAATTTTTTTGGATTTTTTTATGAAATTAAAACCCATTATAGATGACGATGTCTAGTTTTCAAATATGTATTTTTTATGATTGGTTTTTATTTTCTATTTTTTAATTTATTTTTGAGAAAACTTGTCAATAAAATTGAACTATTAGGTGTTCATATTTTTGTAATAACTTTTAGTTTTTTAAGTTTCTTTTTAATATGTGTGTGTGTTTCATCAACCTACACACAATTATTTTAACAATGAAAATATATATATATATATTAGTTGCATAGGAATGAATTTGCACCCCTTACACAAATTCCCCTTTCATGTTCCCTCACCTTAGAAAACCAATTTTGAAGGCTAAAATCCACATCAGCCCACTACGTTCATTCCAATTGGATTTTGTTTTGTGTGTCGGTAGAAGAATATCTATCGGGGACACCTACATAGTGCGTAGATGTTTGTGTAGTGCACTTACATCCCTGACAGATTCGTCCATTTGAAGCTTGCAGAATCATTACAGTTCCCATTGGGATCAATTTGTAATGCTCCTCTTTGACCAACTGACCCAAATATAGCCATTTTTCTCATTCTCCCTTCAAATTCACTCTTCATTCCTCCATTTCATCTTCTAATCATCCTTTAGTGATATTCTTCACAAGCTCAGGCAATCTCCTTCAACATTCTAGCATTCACTTCTTGCACTCTCAACTTTCAAGCAACACTTTGCACTCCATAGCAGCAACAAAAACACTCCATCAACTCTGTAGAGCAACTGTGGAACAACACCATTATAGTAGGGGCTTGAGTCCTCTCATTTTCTCCTCCATTAGCTAGTGAGCTCTTGGTGGAGGTGGTAATATTTTCATTCCTCTCTTCTACAATTTGGTTGAGTAGCATAATACTATTTTTTAGTGTTATTGTGTTTTACTTTCATTCTTCCTTTATCATACTTTTTCTCCATTATCGCTATCTTGGTTGTCTGTGGAGGTGAAAACACCAAAACAGGGGGTCTGACTGAGGAAAACCCCTATACAACCCCCCAACAAATTTCCTCTTTCTTGTGTATAGGTGGAAGTGTACTTGGAGATAACTGGAAAATGAGTAGATTTGTGAGATCATTCTTGTCACCTTAACTCTCACTTTCTTTATCATATTCGTTCATAATTTTCATACTTTATAGCTCTATTTTATCCCTTTGGAAGTGACTAGCTAGGGCGCCATCCTATTTTCTAGTGGTTCACATTATCTTTTTGATCCTCTGGTCATATGGACGCCAACATAGTTGAGAGACACCAGCACGCCATGTTGTCATCCCATAACTGCACCTTCATCCTCAAGCAAAGAGCTTCTTAAGGCATCGTGTGGAACCCAAAAACCAGCTCGCCTAGCCCCATTCCAAGTTTTGAGTCTGTAGAGTGATTGAAGGACCTTATAGTCTTCAGATCATTCTTGTCCCTCATTTCAAAACACCTCTTTAAGCTGAGGTAAGTTAGGGAAGCCTTCCGCTCTTGGCCCTCCATGACCTGGGACCTTGAACATGATTGGTCCCCCTCTCTTACATTATTTAACTCAAATTATGCTTGTTAAACATAAGAGGTTCTCAAAAATAGCAATTAGGGCCAACAAAAATATTTGAAAAAAATATATATCAAAATATCCTCCTCAATATTTAGTATAATACACATATTTTCACAAAAGTGATTAGAAAAATACTTATATTTAGTTCAAATTATGCTTTTCAAACATGTGCATGGTATAGTCATAAAAAATGACTTTTAAAAAGTGGTTTTTGTACAAGCCTAAAAAAATAATTTGTATAATATAGGTATTAGAAGAAATTACATATTTGAAAACTAGACTATGTTGAATGCACAAGAAAACTAAGAGGGGGGTGAATAATTTGTACCTTAAACCTTCAAAACCCTCATGTGCATTCAAATCTACATTAACTTAACCCTTAATCTATTATGAAGATTTAGCATGAAAGGAAAATAACAGAAACTTAATCAAACCAACACCAGGCACAAGAGAACGCCAAATTTACATGGAAAACCCAAGATGGGAAAAACCATGGTGACGATTAGCTCACAATATAAATTAATATCAACATTGAATATAATAGGGCTCACTACCAGAGGGCTCACTACTAGAAAAAAAAAAAGATAGAGAAGAATGTTATAGAAAGACAATATTTTAATGCAATAGAGAAATCGACCATAATATTACCAATACCTTTGTATCATAACTTAAGAATTTTAGAAACCTTTTTCTCACTACATCTACCAATCTAACATATGAAATCTCTCACTGTACTTCTTAGATTTTCACTCTATTACTCTATACTTTGTATAATTTTCATCTTTCTTATCTATCTTCATATCCCTCGAAAAATCAACTCATATTTATATCATCTTCAACATTTAAAACATTCTCCAAGGTTGGCTATGCACCTCAACCATGCAAATTCAAATTAGGTCAGAACCAAAACACTTTTTTGGTAGATAGAAGTGAGGGTGGAAAACACCACTCCTTATCTACGACCCAAATCTATAACACCATGCTACCACATGCTTCTATAAATAATAAATATCCACTGTAATTAGTGTAAACACTAAGGTAGGATATTACCCATGTAAACACTATTAAAATTTTAAATGCATGCTTCCTTTGATCCAACAACAACTTGCAAACAACAAATGTCACTTGAACACAATCTAGAATATTCCAGAAAACCCTAAAATCCAACAAAATCCTTTGCAACAAATTTCACCTAAGGAATGTATACACCCTGTACACTCAGACAATTCTACTATGCAGTGCAACTTAAGAAACTAACTTTCAAAGCACCAAACCTCAAAGAAATTCAACTGAATAAATATATCAACACTATCAACACACCTTCAAATCCACAAGACCTGAAACCAAATTGCAAAGAAATGCGGAGATTTTTTTTTATCCTAGACACCTCTGTAATACATTGTCCACACACTGGTGAACACAACTTCTTCTGCACAATGATACAACACACCAAATTTTGAATACAATACCTATAAACACCTTTGATCAACATATCTAAAATGCATAGGAAAATATTCAACCTAGAAGAAATGTGGAGCAACACCAAAATATTACTCTACAACCCAGAACAACACTACAACACATTGTTTCCTCATTTTATCAAATTTTCTCAAAAGAACTTGGAAACCAAGCAACAAAGACACATCCTCATCACCTTCATCACTTCCTCAATCATAGATAGAATCTTATCAAATCAATACTAGAGGTTTAGCTTACTAATGACAAAATAATTTAACTAATCAAAGCATCATCAATGCAACAACATATACTTCTACAACAATGTTCTTCTCATACAGTTGACTCCAATAATAATATAGGCTTGTCGACATCAATTACAACACCAATCTACTCATACTTGCAACAGTCTCCCCCTTTTTCATTGATGGAAACACATGATGTGAAAAACCATCAAAGTCACAATAGCTCTAGTCCATACCTATTTAATTTTCTCTTTTCTCATTACTCATGCTCCCTCTTGCTATACTATTCTCTTCCCCTTTGACAACTGGACATTTTTCACATGATTCTCTCTCTCCCACTTAACTATCTTCTTTTTCACATGACTTTCTCTCCTCCTTTGAAATCAATGGTAAAAGAAAAAATATTACCTTACTTTATCTCACTTGATTTTCTCCTTTGACATCAACCAACATTTTAACAACTACTCTACAACTTCTATTTCTTTACTGCTCAGTATACTCCCCTTAGGAGAACACACCATACTATATCAATAAAAAACCATTGTATATTAAAAGTACATACTCCTACTGACTGCAACAACCAAAAATGTCACTACCTACTCCCCTAAGAGGTAGCCACCAACATCGCTCTAAAGAAAGGAATGAATCTTGAAATCCACTAAATCAATGCATCTCCTTATGCATCTAGTTCAAAGGAGGGGCAATAACCCTAACTTCTCCCAGCAATACTCAAATGTATCCTTAGGAATATCCTTAGTGAATATATCAGCAACTTGATCCTTTGTAGGCACATATTCAAGCTTAATCTCATTCTCTACAACCTTCTCTCTCAAAAAGTGATAATGGATTGAGATATGTTTTTTCCTTGAATGCAATACTAGATTCTTTGAAATATTGATAGCACTTGTATTATCACATAAGATAGAAATTGTTTCATCATATACCACCCTAATGTCCTTCAATTTTTTCCACATCTACAACACTTCTATGAATTAAGATGTTGCAATGTATTTTTCCTCTGTAATAGATAAAGATATTGAATATTGTTTCTTGCTTAGCCATGACACCAATCTGCATCCAAGAAAGAATGCACCACCACTTGTAATTTTCTTGTCATCCACACAACCACCCTAATTTGTATTTTTGTAAGTACTCAGATTAAAATTAGTATCCTTTGGATACCACAACACATGATTTGGAGTTCCCTTCAAGTATCTAAATATCCTCTTTACTGCTACAACATGTGACTCTCTAGAATCTTCTTGAAATATAGCCACAAGACAACCTACATGAATTATATTTGGTCAAGCAGTAGTTAGATATAGCAGTCCACCAAAATTTATTGATCTATAATTTCTCTAATTAGCCTTAGGATATTCATCATTCTTGCTCAACTTGCAACTAGTAACCATAAGACTACTCATCGATTTAGAATCTTCCATTACAAACTTCTTCAATATTTCTTTAACATAATTTTATTGTGAAGTGAAAATTCCTTTGTCTATCTGATTTATTTGCAATCCAAGAAATAAATTTATCTCCAAAAACAGAGACATTTCAAACTTTTTCTACATTTCCTCTACAAACTTCTTACACATATCTTCATTTCCTCCAAATATTATGTCACCAACATATACAACCACAATAAAGATTTGATATTTTTCAACTTTAAAATAAATATTTCTATTTGGGATACCTTTATTGAATCCTTGTTGTATCAAATACTTATCCAACCTTGCATACCAAGGTCTAGGAGATTGGTTCAATCCATATAATGTCTTCTTCAATCTATAGACCATATCCAATTTTTTTGATAATTGAAATCCTTCCAATTGTTCTATGTATACCTCTTTTTCCAATTGTCCATTCAAGAAAGAATACTTCACATCCATCTGATAAACTTTTAAATCCTTATGTGCTGCAAAATCCAAAAACATCGCAATAGCTTCCATTCTTTCCACCAAAGAAAATGTCTCCTCAAAATCTATTCCTTTAACTTGTGAGTAGCCTTTACACACGTGCCTTGCCTTGTTCCTTACTGATTCTCCATTCTCATTTAGTTTTTTATGAATACCCACTTAGTTCCAATCACATTTTTATTTTTTGGTCTTGGGACAAGTTCCCAATTCTAATTCTTATCAATTTTCAATAGTTCTTCTTCCATATCCTTGATCTAGTATTCATCCTTGCCTGCCTCAACCACTGTTTTAGGTTTAACTTCAAAAAAGTAAACATAGATTTACCTATTCTTCAACAACTCTCCTTCTTGTCAGTGTACCTTTATTCTTATCTCTAATGATGTGATCTTCAGAATGATTCTCTTGCACATACTTAGGGGTTTTAGGAGTCTTTTCTAGAGCTTCTTCCTTTTCGATATGCACTTCTCTTTTTTTTTCTTCTTCTCTTCAAGAAGACTGATCTGATTCATATCCATCTATCATCCTTGAATTCTTCTATAAATTTTCATCAACCTTCACACTTGCACTCTTAGCAATATTTCTAAATATCTTGTTGTAGCATCGATAGGATTTACTTCTAGTGGGATATCCAAGGAAGATACCTTCATCAGACCTTGCATCAAACTTTCTTAAGTTATCTTCACCTCTTCTAATACAACATTTTCTTCCAAACACTTTGAAGTACTTGACAATAGGGATCCTTACATACCATAGCTCATAGGGAGTATTTTCATTGTTTACTCTTGCTTGAACTTTGTTAAGTATATAAATAGCAGTATGAATTTCTTCTCTCCAATATACTTTTGGTAGATTTTCCTCTTTCATCATTGTTCTTGCAGCTTCTTGCATAATCCTATTTTTTCTTTCAACTACTCCATTTTTTTGAGAAGTCCTAGGGGTAGACAAGTTCCTCTTTATGCCATGATTCTCATTAAAAATGTTAAACTCATTGGAGGTGAACTCTCCACCTTTGTCAGATGTCAAACATTTGATTTTCATATTCATTTCATTCTCAGCCATAATTTTGAATGCTTTAAACTTGTCTAGAGCTTTTTATTTTTATTTGATAAAAGCAACCCATGCCATTATAGAATAATTATAAATTAATAGCATGACATACATGTCACCTTGAAGACTTCTTACTCTTATAGGACCACACAGATCTATATGCACCAATTCCAAAAGTATGGTTGTAGATTGTTCTTTGACTTTGAGTCCTATTCGTGCTCTCTTTCTAATTTGACATTATTTATAGACAACATTGATAGGCTTTGTAATCTTTGACAGATCTCTTATAGCTTGAATTGAACTAACTCTCATTAAGTTATCAAAGTTGATATGACACATCCTCCTATGCCATAACTATCTTTCATTAATTTGAGTCTTAAAGAAATGACCATTAGCACCCTTAATCTGATAAAAATTTACATGTGTCCTTCTTATAGCAACAACCATACTTCTAGATCCTTTTCTGATCTCACATCCATCATCCTAAAACATAATATTGTATCATTTGCTACACATTTTTCCAACACTCAAGAGGTTATTCCTTAAACCCTTAATATAGTAAACATCATCAGTATTATGCTTGCAATAAAAACTGATAGAACCTTTTCCACATATCTGAGAAGATGTATCATCACCAAATCTTACATGTCCTCCATCATATTTTTCAAGTTTAAAAAAACTTACTCTTGTCACTAGTCAAATGATTAGAGCATCCACTATCAATGATCTAGTAGTTCTTCTCATGTCTAGCATGAAAATAAAATACTAAAGTACCTTCATTCTTATCCTTTGTCTCTAGAGGGATTTCCTTCATACATCTCTCAAAGTTAGCAAAAACATATTCATCTTTTAAAGCCATGAACAATCATTCATCATCTTCATCTCCATAATTAGATTCATCATTAGAAATACTTGCATCTTCTCTAATAGAATAGCTTTTCTTAATAATATTACCTTTTTTCTCCTTATTTTTGTTATTCAAAGCTCTATTTGGACATCTCGAAGCATAGTGACATATCTATCCATAACTAAAAAATTTAAAAGGAATGTTACCATTGTAATTACCATTACTCTTATTCATTCTCCTTAAAAATTTAGCTTCTATATCATCAAGATCCTCTTGATCTGATTCCTTGATCTCCTCTGATTTCCCAGCCTTAAAAGTAGTCTCAACTTTTGCACCATTATTTGTTCCAAATTCTCTCATTTTATAGGTAGTTAAAGAGCCATACAACTAACATTAGGTATATTGATTCAAATTTGTAAATTCCTCAATAGTAAAAACTTCATGACTATAGGATTTAGGAAGATTTTTGAGAATTTTCTTTACCACTTTTGGTTCTTTGAGTTCACTACCAAGACATTTGATGGAGTTGAAAACTTCATCTACCCTCTATATATATATTGTAACACTTTCTTCTTTAGACATCCACAAATTCTACACCTTAGCCTCTTTGACCTTATCATCTCCTTCATAAATTCTAAGTTTTCTTAAATTGCTTTAGCAATTTTCAGACCCATCACTTTCACTAATTTATAATTTGTAAGACTACTTAAGAGAGCATACCTTTCTTTACCATTGCTTTCATAGGCATTGATCTCATCAATAGTACTTGGACCATTTGTATGTTTATTATATCCATTCTTAATAGACTTCCAGACATTATATCCAATATAAACTAGATAATCTTCCATCCTTGTCTTCCACAATGCATAATCCGTTCCATCAAACATATGGGTCTCTTGCTTGTGCACCATCCTAGATCTACCTCAACCAATTAAGCTTTCTTCCAAGAAACCTTGATTTGATACCAATTTTTGAATGCACAAGACAGTTGAGATTGGGGGTGAAGTAGTACCTTATACCTTAAAAACCCTTATACACATTCAGATCCACATTCTTAATTAGCCCTTAATTTTTTATGATAATTTAGCATGAAGGGAAAATAATAAAAAATGAATCAAAACAATACCATGCACATGATAACACCATATTTACATTGAAAACCCAATATGGGAAAAACCATGGTGAGGATTAGCTCACAATATAAGTAGTATCAACACCAAATACAATAGGGATCACTGTCAAAAGGCTCACTACCAAAGAAGAAACGTTCACTACCAAATTATAAATAAGATGGAGAAGAATGTTACATAGGGAAATATATCTCAATGAAATAAAGAAATCCACCACAATATCACCAACACCTTCACAACATAATCAAAGAATTGTAGACACCTTCTACTCACTACATCTAGAAATCTAACACATGAAAGCTCACACTACACTTATCAAATTCACACTTTAATACTCTACACTTTGCATCATTTGCATCTTCATTATCTATACTCATATCCCTCAAAAACTCAACTCATATTTATATAATCTTCAACCTTGTAAACATTCTCCAAGGTTGGCTACATACCTCAACTATGCAAATTCAAATTAGGTTGGCACCAAAACACTTCTTTTGTGGATAAAAGTGAAGGTGGACCACACCACTCCTTATCTGGGAACCAAATCTATAACACCATGCTATCACATGCTTCTATAAACAATAAAAATCCACAATAATTAGTGTAAAAACCAAGTCAACCATTACCCATATAAACACCAAGGTCAGTTGTTATCCATGTAAACACCATTAAAATTCCTTTAATCCAACAACTCGTGAACAACAAATGTCACATGAAAAAAATCTAGAATATTCCAAAAATGCCCTAAAATCCAACAATGTCATTCACAACAACTTTCACCTAAAGAATGTACACACCCAATACACTCAAACAATTTTTTCATACACTGCAACCTAAGAAAATGATTTTTGAAGCACCAAACCTCAAACAAAATTGACTGAAGAACGATATCACCACTATCAACACACCTTCTGATCCACAAGACCTGACACCAAATTGTGGAGAAATGTAGAACAAAAACATTTCTCTTGGACACCTCTACAATACACTATTCACACACTAGTGAACATAACTTCTTTTGTGCAGCGATCCAACAAACCAAATTCTAAATACAACATAGGTCTAAGCACCTCTTATCAACATACCTAAAATTCATAAGTAGTTCTTCAACCTAGAAGAAATGTGGAGCAACACAAGAATTTTACTCTACACCCAAAACAACACTACAACACATTATTTCCTTTTTTTATCAAATTTTCTCAAAAGCACTTGGAAACCAAGAATCAGAGACATATCCTCATCACCTTCATCACTTCATCAACCATAGACAAAAGCTTATCAAAGAAACACTAGATGTTGACACCAGTAGCTTATTAATGACAAAATAATGCCACTAATCAAAGCATCATCAATGTAACAACATATACTCCTACAACAATATTCTTTTGATACAGCTAACATCAATGCCAACACAAGCTTCTTGATGTCAATGACAACACCAATCTACTCATACTTGCAACAAACTCAAAATCCTACATTTTATATTTTTAGAATTTTTAAAGATTCTATGTGTAAGTGCTTCAAATTTTTAGTTCAACTATGAAAAACTTTGATTTTTCAAGAAAAAAAATTCTTTCACTTTTTGTCCAAAAAGTGCACCCAAATTCTTGCACCTACCCAAATATTTGACCAAATTCTCCCAACTATGACATACTTTCAAACTATAGATTTCTTTTTTAATATGGAAAGATAGAAATGCTTGTATAGTTTTTAATTTTTTGTTGATTCCCATTTTTTTTATTCACTCCAAACCACCAATACTTTCTAATTTTCTCTTGCATATTCAAATTCATGCAAAAAAAAATGTTCTTGAGCTTTATCACCTTAAGACCCTTCTAGATAACTTTGGGAATGCCCCTTTCATTATTGAAATAATAGATCCCCTCACTCGGGTAGCAACTTAACAATTCAAAAGGGTTCACGAAGGTGTGGCTAGATGGTGACTCTTTGAATATCATAAATTTCCTTAAAGAGACTCAATTTCCTAGTTATTCAATTGAAAAATTAATTAGGGACTTTATCTCTATTATCAAGTCCTTCGATGATTGCCATATTTCTGACATTTATTGAGAGGGAAATAAGCTTGTCGATTATTTTGCTAACCTAGGTGTTTTGAATGTAATCATTATACAATGGGAGACTTTGATGATCCCATCCCCCTTGATACCAAGACCATTATTAACCATGAAATACAATATATTTAAAGTGGATCCACCTTTAATGGTAATGATTTTTAGAAGTTACTTCATTATGACTCTCACACAAATTCTAGGAAATTGTTGAGCCCTTTTCTTATTTTTATGGGGTGGGGCTTGGTAAATTTCTTGGGCCCTCTTTCTCTATGGTTGGGTTTTCTCAACATTGTTCAGCTTCATTGTGTTTCTACTTCGCTAGAGATGGATGGTCATAGGAGTTGGGTGGAGTAAATTTCATGTGAAGGGACCCAAAGTAATGCTTGGGTCTAGAAGATTTTGGAGGAAGGTGGAGTGACACCTTACATTGAAAAAATTCTTGGTTTTGATCTATAGGTGTCTAAAGTCTTTGTTAGTAGTTGGAAGGATCACATTCTCATTGTGAGTAGCATTGAGGTTGAGATTTCAGAGGATTTATAGGGAAAATTCTAGGTTTTTCTATAGATAGTAGAAAGATACTTTTAGAAAAAAAGGCATTTGATGTGGCCATGAGTCTAGTTTTCAAGAGAGATGAGTGGGATAAATTGGCTAAAGTTTCTTCTGGGGGTACGATAGGAGCACCATCAAACCTATTTTGGCTAATTCTCTGAAGGTAATAATGCATTATTTCACTTTGGATGGAAATTTTTCTACTCTTTTTGGCTACCATTTTATTCTTCTTAATAATTGTAGGCATTATAAAAAAATTTCCTTTGTGTATTATTTGTTGGCCTCTCTAGAGTGTGGTAGTAGAGACTATAAGAAAACACCAAGTTTCTTCTTTTGCATGAAGGCCTGATATTATTAATAATGGAGCATGTTAAGACCTTATATATCCTAGTTAAGCCTAAGAAGTCTTCTAAACCCCTCTTGGATAAACACCCTCATAATGAGGACCTCTAAAATTCATATGATATGGAAGATGACATCAAGGACAATGAGTTAGTGGTTGAGGAAGAAGATAGAGATTATATGGAGATATATTCTAACCCTCACTCAAATGATGTTTCCAGAACCAAGAAGTTCTCTATTAAATGTGAGAAGCCTCAATTCTCATGGTCTATTGGTTCCATTCATGGGGATGATGAAATGGATACTAATGTTCCCTCTTTTGCTACTAAAAGAAAGAAATATAAACTTAAAAAGAAGGTTGTCAAGGGTAATTTGGTGGGGAACAAACCTAGTGTGGATAGGGGGAAAAAGAAGTCCTCTCCTAGAGGGGTGAAGGAGAAAGACAATCATAAAATTAAATTGATCGAAGACAATGGTAAATTCTAGGAAAAATCCAATGGTAAAGATATTAGGGGTGATGACCTAACAAAAGAGGAACAAGGCACCCCTCTATATGATTTATATAAAGACCTTAATATTTTCAATTGCAATAGGTAGGAGATTTACAATGTTCTAGGACTTGCAAAGGAGGGTGATATGAACTATTTTAAAAAATTTAAGTGGTTTTTCATGGAAGCAAATCAAATTAATGTGAAGGTTTTGTCTCTGCATAACAAGGTAAAGAGGAAGGATGGTAATGAGAATGTGTCTAAAATAGGGCCAAGAACAAAAAAATTCTTGTTATCCTTGAAGAGGTGGCAAAGGATGTTGTTCTGATGAAGAATGATTTTGAGACCTGTATCATGGTGTTTGAGGAGAAAAATCATAAAATCCATCAGAACCTTGAGAAGGTGGTGAAGGTTAGTCAAATTTCTCTCTAGAATAGTGCTCAAGGAATTCACATCTTGAATGAGAAGGTTAAAAATTTGAAGGATGAGGACTTAGTGGGGTTGTTCAAGGACTTTGATGCTATTGATGAGGGTATGGTTAAGGGAAAACAAGGTTCTCAAACTGTTGGAGTGGGTTCGAGTACTCGTACTTGCAGCCACTCCAACAAACACTTGGATAATCAAAAGAAAGAGATACTAGAGGTGTTTGACCTTCACAAATATTTTCACAAGTAGGACTTAGAAGCATCCAAGATTCTCAAGGACTTATAGTAGGTTGTTCTATTTTTCTTTGTTGTCTTTCTTTTTGATGGTTTGATGATGGTTGGCTATTAGTTGACTTTTTTTTATTTGTGGCAATGCCTCTTTTGTAAAGGGTTTTGGGTCCCTTCAAAACTTGTTTTTCCTTTAATCAGAAACTTAACAATTCAGAATCATTTCTATTGGTGCTTAACTTTGCAATGTCTAATTTTTTAAGTCACTGCTCCTTTGTGTATTTAGGCTTTATTTTTCTCATCAGATACAATTGATTTGTGAAATATTTCTCTGGTCTCCATTTGACAATTTTTCTTAAGTGTTGGCCCCCTACATCCCCCATGTTCCTATCATATGCTAGAAGTTTCCAAAATCTAAAAAATCTTATGTATGGTGGCCTATATTGTTGGTGCAAATAGGTATTTTTCCTATCTAGTCTGATCTAGGTCATGTAGACACTTAAAATTGTCTTAACTGATATTACACATTTGAATTTGATTACTAACACCATTTTATCCTAAATTAACTCTTTTTAACCTTTTAATTAAATAATCTTCATTATTTAACTAAATTTATCATTTTATCCTATTAATAAAATGATCAATATTATTTGGCTAATTCATCATCTTTCGTGCTAGTTTTCATCTTATTTAATTAATGCAAATTATTTAATTAAATTTCTTATGTCTTCTCATTTAATTAAATAATATTTATTTTTTAGTTAAATGTCATTAAACCCCCCCTTTCATTAATTAAGTTAATTATTTAATGATAATCCTAATTTCCTCCATTTGAACTCCTCCAAAATGGAATATTCTTCTAACAAAATTCCTAACAACTTCCTAATTTTTAGGAAGTGTGCTTCTTTGAATCAATGAGAGCCATTGATTAAATCCTTGATCTTTTCCAATATGCATTCTTATCCATTGATGAGTATCTTTGATCCACGCCTTCACCTCTAATTTCTTCTCATCCATTGATTGATCAAATCAATTCTGACCATTGATTCAGCCTTTCTCCTATAAATACTCCTCATTTCTATGAGAAATAGATCCACTTCCATTTAGAGAAACTAGAATATACTAAATTTTAGATCCCTCTCTATTAGCATCCTAGAATTTAGCATCCTAGCATTCAATATCCATTTTATCTTAGTTTTGTAACCATTTTAGCTTACATTTCATCCATTTTCATCAATATACATCAATGGAATTTGTTTAAAGCTTGTTTCGACTAAGGGGCTGGGAAAGGGCTGAAATTTCACATCAATGCAGTACCAATCCCCCAATGGGATGTGGTTTGAGACATTAGATTAGTTTCCATTATGTATTTCTTGTTTTTTTATGTTTAATGGCTTCTTTGTTTAATGATTTCAATTATTTCATTAGGAGTTTGAATTAACTAACTAAATCCTATTTTATTTAGTAAGGATCTAGTGGGTTTAGCTTAGGTTATGATCATGCTCACATTTTGGCATTAGAAGGAGGGAATAACTAACCAAATTTGATGAATTTTTCTTGAGTTTTCTATGATTTCTAGGTTTTGAGGAAAAGCGGTGCTATTGAAATATTCCAGAGCAAGTCTTTTGTTTCATTGCAGCACTATTGATGCATTGTAGTGATATTACTTTTTTCTGGTGCTTTTTCTTTTCTGATAGAGGCACGTTATTGATATTACAACACTATTAATCATTCTAGATTTTTTTCGTAGGTTCAACAAAGAAGGGCTATTGTTGTGGAGCATTATGGTGCCATCGAGAAATCACCATGCAATTTTCATACAATAATAGTGGTGCTATTGAAAAAAAATTCTACTATTGAAATATTACAACACTATTGCTATCTAATAGAGCAGCGCTATTACAAGGTAAAATAGAGAGTGAAATTTTTATGTTTGCTTTTAGTTTTCAATATAGTTTACTTTTTGATCATTTACTAACAAATTTTTTTTTTTGAAAGGATAGCTAATTTTGTAGATTTTGAGAGGAGTATGAAATATTGAAGGAAGGAGAAAATTTATTTTTTTACTAACACTTGTTATGGCAGCGTTTGATCTTTTATTGTAAAAGTGTTTTTAAACACTCATGGGATGATATAAGCCATTTTTCTGATTTATTTCATGCTTTAGGATAACTAGATTTCAATTTGGGATTTAAAACTTACAATGATTTGATTATTTTCAAAGCTGGCTAAAATTGAACCCAAGCATCCTCACATTACAATGATGGTTTAAAATTGAACAACATAAACTTACACTTCATTTTGGTGCAACTAAAATGAACATAACATCTATTTTGGTTCTTTAAAATGAATCATTTTATTCCATGCTTTCCATTCTTGTGTATACTTTTAGTGTGTATCCACTCCCCTTGTGCTTCATGTGATCTTGGGTGAAGAGAAACACTCTAAGCTTACAAACTTTTTTGAGTCACTCCAGGGATTTACTATGTATCCACTCCCCTTGCGCTTCGTGTGATCTTGGGTGAATAGAAATAGAATTTTCTTGTCTTTATTAGACAAGAGCCTACATATGAGATACATCACATAATGGAGAACTCATGAGTGACCCTAAGATCACATTTAATGACGAGCTATATAAATTTTGCAAAATCAAAATAAAGTAGCTTAAATTGAGGGTGTGGTAGCATGATAGTTCCTAATCCTCATCTAAACATAATGAGTTGGGAAGGAATGACTAAATCCTTTAGTGGATTACATAGGGTCTATACCCCCTATGGTCATGGTTTCCATTAAACACCATTGTCTAGAGGCCAACTAATTTTTCTGAAACATCCTTTGAAGTAGTGCACGGGAGGTGCACCACTCCCAGAAGTTATTTACTACATCCTATTTATAATTGATGCATAAAGATTAAGAGATAATTCTCTTGTAAAAAGCTAGGTGTGTCAAGATAGTACATTTCCTTGACATGGCCTATTTGACCCCTCTATAATTTTGGATTTAAAATCATTCCTTTGGGGGTGAGGTAAGCCTACTAAGAAGTGGCATATCTTTATTCCTTTAGATTGTAAAGTGATTGATTTTTTTGAGCCAAACTAGCAAGTCTTGTGCAAGAATACTTGAAAAATATCTCCCATACCTATTGAGTTAGTTATACACATTACTTGGTTTCAAAAAACTCAAACAAACATCAAAATGGTCAAAAATTTCAAACCCTTTATCTATTTGTCAATGCACTTCTAGGATAATATATTATTTCATACATCTTACTATATCTTTTTTTTAAACAATATATTAGTGGTTTCCCAATATATTTGACCATATCTCTACTCACATGTATCATAGTTAACCTAGTGACCTTTGGCTTAGCTATTTCATTTCCACTATTTCAAGCTTTTGTGCAAAACATTTTACCTTGTCATAGGAATTCTTTATCTAAACTTAATCAATACATTTGATGTATTAAATACAATTTAATTAATCAAATTTTAACTCAATTTAACCCACAAAGCATGTACACCTTGGTTTCATTTTCAAACATCTAAACTTCTAAAGCAACAAATAGAAAACATGGAAATGCATACCAAAACATTGTATCCAAGTTCTACTATACAACAAACATTGATTTCTTAGGTTCATAAATCAAAGGGTAAAGCATGACTTTAAATTCTTTCATCATGCAAAAAAATTCCCTCTTATGTTCAAAAAATTAGGATCAATCATCCCATCCATATCAAAAAAAATTACATCTCACCACACAAAACATGTTAAAATTTGGACATATCAACCCTCTAGACTTAGGTTATCATCAATCAATCCCATAGTTTAGCTATATATGTGTGAATGAATCCTTTTTCATACATTCAGTTAAGTTAGCCATCATCCTTTTGAACAAGTCTATCCTAAAGGTCACAAGTCTACCTTTAGGATCCATAAGTTCATTAGCATCTTTATCCAAAACATCAAACATCAAAATTTAGTCTAGTGTTGTCCAAATTTTACAAATTCATCACCCATATCACTCACCCCTTTCATCATCCATTTACATCATTGGTCCTAAGCACCTTAGAGGGTCACTTTTACCAAAATTTGAATCAACTAGAGAATTCCAATAGTGCAAATCCCAAAGCTTTTCTCCCATAGTTGATCACACATCAACCACCCCACAATAAAAACAACCCACAAATCACTCATACCATGGTCCCTCAAAATCCACCACATGTTCCACAAAATCAGAATATCATAAGCCAATACATGGAAACAAGTCAATTTGTCCAAAACCAAAACATCATTTGACAATCCCAAGGACAAATATCATCTTATCAACAAACTATCATGAATCAACAACAACAAGTGCAATTTCTAGCACAACAACAAGAATCTCACTTGCTAGCGCAACAACAACAAGCACAATTGCTAGTGCAACAATAATAGACTCAATTACAAGCCCAAAAAAAATAATGTCAACTCCAAGCACAACAAAAAGAACAATTTCAAGCTCAAATACAAGTGTATTAATAATATCAACTCCAATCACAACATCAAGCTCAACTACAAGAGAAGAAACAAGCATAGTTATAAGCCCAACAATTGGAAGCACAACAATATGCTCAACAACAAAAATTTCTTACGCAACAATAACAAGGCTTTTACTAGAACCCTCAACAATCATATGCCAGCATGCAACAAAACATCTTCAGCCAAAACATTCAAGGAGAATACACCACACCTCCACCACTCTCACCATTACATACACAATATCAAAATCCACCATCTACTCCATATAACACACCTTCATATCAAAATCCCACATTTAATACATCCACCTTCCACAACATACCACATATGCTCCACCACCAAAGCCTCAAGATGTTTTTTCCTCACAAATTAAGGTGCTCACACAATAAAATATAAGACATCCAAATGGGGAAAACAAATAAATTACATGTGCAACGAGAATTGTTCCCATACAACTTTGATACAAATATTGCAATGATACCTTTCCCACCCAAATTCAAAGTCCAAAATTTTGAAAAATATAAAGGGTGGGGGAATCAAATGGATCATACCAAAGAGTTTTGTGTAACATGTATGGAATTTTCTTATAATGATTCCTATTTAATGTGCCTTTTCCCACATAGTTTGGGAGGCCTAGCAATAGATTGGTTCCCACATTTACCTCTAGGAATTCAAACCTTCTAAGATATAATCAATCAATTTGTGAATCATTTCTCCTACAACCTATACATGGACGTAAGCTTGGAAGAGTTGTACACCCTAAAGCAAAACAAGGGTGAATCGTTCATGAAATTCTTACAATGATGGAGGGAGAGAGCTAGCAGAATAAAATGGCCTATTCCCAAAGAGAAACAAGTAGGGATCATCATTACCAATGTGGACACATATCTATCCTTTTAATTTAAATTGCAATGTGTCACATTATATGATGAGCTTATCTCTAGGGCCCTTAACATCGAAAAATCCCTTATTGCACAAGGAAACACATAAGCATACAAAGAAAAATACCCATCTATTAGTTCCAATGAAAATATCCCCATGCATGGGCAAAGAACAATAATGTAACTAACTGAAACAACAGAAATAGGGTTCCCCACATTTTAAGAGATGGAGCACAAGGATAGGGTTCCTATTTCGCTATTCTTTCATTCAAAGAAACACTAGAGATCTCAATCCAAGGATGGAATGAGGGAAATATATCTACTAAATGTTGTCCTAGGGTATGTTTAGAGACTAAAAAGGGGTTCACCACCAAGCTAGGGTTTGGAAAGTCTAGTAACATGCAAGATCTAATTATGAAACTTAATGATATGTAAGACTTCACCAAATGACCTAGAAATGAATGCAAAATAGAACAAATTGAGAAGTCAGAGAGGTACACCTGGAAGCCTGTAGTAGCTTGAATGAAGACCTAAAATTTTGGAAATACTAAATTTAATGCATATTGGGACTCATACGCTAGGCTGGGTGATTTAGTCCCAAATTAGGGTTTCTAGGTAGGAATAAAAAGTTGGCAATTACAAGCCTAGAACTCCTAAAATATAGAAATTTGACTATACTAGGACTCATACACCAGAAGTAGCCTATCATTCCTGCTTGGATTTTTTGGAGGATCAAGATCTGAATATGCTCTTCAATCTCTTCTCTATCTTCTCAACCTGATTCCTGAGTCTAAAATGTTGAATTATGCTCTGTAGATGTCTTTTAGTGATCTTGTAAACAAGGTGACAACTTTGCACACTTGACAATGTCTTTCCAATATTTTTCTTCAATGTGCCTTCAACTTGAACCTACAAATCACACACTAAACAGAGGGAAAAAATGTTTTTTTGTTAGTAGAAAGGGGTTTTCCTTGGTCAAACCCCTTTTAGCTAATCAAACCTTGAAATGAAATGAAATAGGGAGGAATGATGAATGACTAAAATGATGTGTTGCAAGTCACCAAACCCTAGAAACAAAGTGTTGCAAACATGTATGAGATGGCTAACTTGAGTTTTGATCTTGACTCTTGCTCAAATGGTATGGATCTTGAATTGAATGCTTGCTTGAATCATGAAACCCTACATCACAAATGTTAGCTTAAAAACAAACATGATGCATGATGAGTTTGACATGATGCTTGATACTTGAATAATGCTCCAAAACACTTGATAATCAGCTCTTGAATGCTCTTGAATTCTCTTGAATTCTCTTGTAAGTGCTAGAATGCTTGAATGCTTGAATTATTAGGTAGCACTTCTCATGAAATTTTTTAGGATTAAATATGTGAAATAACCTTGTATTTATACTTGTTTATGTCAAACTTCCCAAAATTACAACACTACAAGCCAACATCAGATCTAGGAGAATAAAATCCTACCAAGAATTCAAATTTAATTTTTGTCTAAGCTAATCGGGACTTATACGCCAAAAGCGGTGTATGAGTCCCATTAGGCTAAGGTTGGGACACATTTTTCAAGAAATGCTTAGATTCATGTGAAATCCATATCAGGGCCCCAAAACTTATGTGGGACCCATACACCCAAGGTGGAGTATGAGTCCCAAATAACTAAATCTAGGTCATACAATTTAAAAAAACCTAAATTACTATTGGATGGTGGTTTATTTCAGGATTAATCTTAGAAAGATGGATTAATTAAGGCTTTTGGATGTAAAATAAGGAAAAATAAGGCTCAAGGAAGCCCAATTAATAATGAAAACCCTAGATTAGTGTGAAATTGTTACGATACACTTTACAACACCTTAAATAAGGCACAACTAAGTTCATTTAGTTTACAATGGCCCAAGACCTAATGTAAATGTGTTTAACACATTGCAACATTAAATCAAGCTAACATTAAGTTCAATTTAAAATGTAGGGCCCAAACAAGTGTGAAAATGTAGAGGGATAATTTTTTTATTACCACATTTAGCCCCCACTTTAGTAAGATGAGGAAATTGCTTCAAATTCACACTAAAGTAGACAAACTCACATCAAGAGAGGTTCAAATGTACCAATGCTGGTAATATAGGATGGCAATTATCTAGAAGGACGATGAAGCCCAGAAGATCAAGATCCTATGACAAACCAACATAGGCACAAAAGAACACACATGAAAAAATGATATAAGGAGAAACAACAAGGCACAAGCATACACTGCCAAAGACAGAGAAAAGAGAAGAAAAAAAACAAAACAAAACAAAAGGGGGGTGGATCAAGTTTTGACCATTTGTCTTGCATGTTGTGGATCAGATCTAAGCTATTTGTCCAAAAATGCACGCTCACTCTGAGGCAATAGAAATTTAGGCTTTCCGTTGCGGGAGTATCCAAAAAGGTGAGACACATACACACGTGGATGGTATGCACTCACATAGACAAGCAAGTGGCTATGGAAAATTCATTCCTAATTTTAGATTCTTGTTCAACCATACCAAAGCTATACCTCCTGATAACTTTGATAAGGTGCCACACAAAAATGAACTTTGAGCTTAATGAGGCAAGCAAAGCTTTGTATGCTTGAAACTCATTAACAAACAAGATGGCTCCATGGGCAAGCAAAGTGTATTAATATGCAATGTGGCCATATGAGAGAAAATATAAATGCAAAATTAGTGTAAGGAATGTTCAATGTATTTTTTCTTAGTTCATGTAAGGTCTTAACTTAGGGAACATTGTGCCTAATGTCTCCAAGACAGGACCAATCAAAGAGTAGAAGATTCACAACTTAAGGGATGCAATGTGTTGCATCAGGCCACTAAGAGGAATATAATATGCTAAGAGAGATCATGCTTCTAGAGGAAATCACACCCAATGTCAACCAAAAAGTGAAATATTCATTGCATGAAGAAGACTACACAATGAAACAGGAGAAATGCAAAACAATAATGACAATGTATACCCCCACTTTAAGGAAATTTCTAAACACCATGCCGTGAGCAATTACTTTAAAGTAGAAAATGATAATTGATAACAATAAAGAGGAAATGTGAGCCTATTTAGAAATCCATATGCCAAGTCATATGTTTCCAAATAAAGCTACATCATGAAAAGGGTTGCCCCCAAAATGAAATCCCAAAACACATAAGGGATCCATGGATTTGGGGTTAGTATGTTCTTGCTACAATGTTTTTAAGAGAGCTCAGAACTGTCATCGTTCCCCAAATACTCATGGAATAGGAAGAATGACACAAAGAGAGTGAAAAAAAAAAATATTTTAGGTTAACATGGAAGAGACCTAAAGGTCTCAACGGCTTGCATCATTCCCAAAAGGAAAACATAAGACAAATGAAAAAGGTAAAGATAAAGGAAAAGATTTTGGATCATCATGGAAGAGACATGAATCTCTCGATGCCTTGTGTCATCCCCAAAAGGAAACACAAGACACAAAAAAGTGAAAAATTCTATGACATGGAGAAGAATGCAGGTACAAATAGAGGAATGTCACAAAGAGAGAGAGATAGAAATCAAACAGAACAACATGAGGGATCACATTACACACATGCAGTCACATAAAAGAAATAGAAAATTAATGAAAAAGACTAGTAAGGCACATCTGACTCAACCTATTATCAAGTCATCTACATCCCAATCCTATTCACCGTATACAGAGGGTGGAAAACTAGCCAAAGGGACAATAGCATGTGTGGTACTAGGACAAGGCTATCAAGTTCTTGCACCCACTATGTTCAAGACAAGAATGAGCTAAGGTAGGTGACGAGAAAGAGCTCCTTGCATTTTGAATGGATTTGTAATAAATGTAAAGCATGTAATAGTGAGAATGTTATGACCCTACAACCATTACACGGAAAGGAGTGGAGAGACATGCTTTAAGGGACTATTTATATGATATAAAACTTTTTAAATATCTCTTTTAAAGAATGACACTCATCAATACTGTGTCCAAGAACTCTATGGTATCGACAATGTGATGTTTTTGTATTCTTAGGATTTGGAGATCTATCTTCTCTTATCAGTGGTAATGTAATCAGTCTTTGTTTTGAAAGTATTTGTAAATTTATTTCAGTGGAAGTTGGTGGACAAGGGAATTTTATTTTCTTTAGTTTGTAAGGCCTTCATCGCTTGCCAGATTCACCAGCTTCTCAAGTTGAATGTTGAGGAGGAGGATCTAAGACAATCCTATCATCCTTGTCATTGTTACAAAGCATTGGTTTTTCTTGAGGAAGGATTACACTTATGTCGAGGGGGGGATCTTGATATCCTAACCCTTTAGTGTCTTTAATTGGTTTTTTCTCTAAGAATTGATGAATTTAATGTTTACTTGTTCTATCACATCCTTGCTTACTTAAGATTGTGAATTATTTTCCATATGTCTCTTCTAAATTGATGGGAGTGTTGGTTACTTTTTTCACGTAGAATGGTTGAATGTTTGCATGATTAGAGGAACTAGGTTTCTCTATTACAAGGAACTTAGGCTTAGCTTGTGTCTTAATTTCAAGATGTAAAAGGCCAAATATCTCAAGTGATGGGATGGTAGAGGGTGTTGGTTGTTTCATAGATGGATAAAAGGATGCATTAGTCTGAAGGTTGTTAAGGAAATCGTTTGAAAATTTGTTCAAGCTGTCATCATCTTCTCCAATGATGTTAGAACCATGAGGAGGATATGCATGAGGAGTCGAGTGAGCATGTGTAAGTTCAATTTCAATAGGGTCATTTCCAAAAGCACAACTTGACACATGCACTAATGATTTCAAAGACATCCAAAGCTTACCAAAGCACATATCCATTATGAAAAGCAATAACCTAGAAAAAAATGTGTAAGTGCAAGTTTCAAATAAGGCAATGCACAAAATGAATTGATTTAAGCTAGATGCAATGAAATGAAGAAAATAGAGTCTATGCAAAGTGAAACAAATAACTAATAGTAGCAAGCAGAAACACAAAAATAGAGTTTTGAATGTTGGAAAATGTAGTTTAAAATTTGAACCAAGAAAAAATAACTCAGAGGGGCGTATGAAACCCAAACAGGGTTTTTTAGTGGTTTGAACTATGAATAAAAGTCACCACAGAATACCCAGAAAATTAGGCAAAACCACCTATATTGGGACTAAATTTCCCAGAGGGGCATATGATTCTTAGATTAGGATTTTTGCACCATTTTCAGTAAATTTGTGTAAATTTTATGTTTTGTAGTTTTTATGATGTCTAGAATAAGTACAAATGTATATTTTAAGTCAAATTTAGTGTGAAAGATTAAAAATGAAACTTATATGCATTTTCACTAATGCAAGATTTAGAAACCATAGATGCCAATTAAATAATGAAAACCCTAATGCAATGTTAATGCAAGTTAAATCTAGGAATATGATGCACTCCAAATCAAAATTAAGATGTTCTAAATGCAAGTTCACAAAAATGAAATAATGGAAATAGGGTTCCCCGCCTTTTAGGAGATGGAGCACAAGGATAGGGTTCCTATTTCACTATTGTTTCATTCAAGTAAAATCTAGAGATCTAAATCCAAGGATAGAATGAGGGAAAGAGATCTACTAAAGGTTATCCTAGGGTATGTTTAGAGACTAAAAAGGTGTTCACCAGCAAGCTAGGGCTTGGAAATACTAGTAATATGTAAGATATAATTATGAAACTTAATGATATGCAAGACTTCAATAAATGACCCAGAAATGAATGCAAAACATAACAAACTGAGAATTCAAAGAGCTACACCTAGAAACTTGTAGCAGCTTGAATGACGATGTGAAATTTTGTAAATACTAGATTTAATGGGGACTGGGATTCATACGGTAGGCTGGGTGATTTAGTCTTAGATTAGGATTTCTGGGTAGGAACAAAAATTTGGTAGTTACAAGTATGGAACTCTTGAAATCTAGAAATTTAACTATACTAGGAATCATACACCATAAGTCACATATCAATCCTACTTGGATTTTTTGGAGGATCAAGATCTAAATATGCTCTTGAATCTCTACTCTGTCTTCACAACCTAATTTTTAGGTCTGAAATGCTAAATTATACTCTATAGATGTCTTTTAGTGATCTTGTAAACAAGGTCACAACTTTGCACACTTGAAAACGTCTTTTCAATATTGTTCTTCAATGTTCCTTCAATCTAGACTTGCAAATTGCACACTAAACAAAGGAAAAAAATGTTGTTTTGTTAGTAGAAAGGGGTTTTCCTTGGTCAAACCCTATTTAGGAAATCAAACCCTGAAATAAAATGAAATAGGAAGGAGGAATGATGAATGAAGAAAATGGTTTGTTGCAACTCACCAAACCCTATAAACAAAGTGTTCCAAATATGTATGATATGGATAACTTTAATGTGGATCTTAACTCTTGGTTGAATGATATGGATCTTGAATTGAATGCTTGCTTGAATCATGAAGCCTTCCAACACAAATGTTAGCTCAAAAACAAACATGATGCATGAAGACTTTGACATGATGCTTGATACTTGAATAATGCTCCAAAACACTTGATATCATCTCTTGAATGCTCTTGAATGCTCTTTTCAATGCTATAATTCTTGAATGTTTGAAGGCTTAGATAACACTTGCTCATGAAAATTGCTAGGAGAAAATATATGAAATAACCTTGTATTTATACTTGTTTATGTCAAATTTCCCAAAATTACAACACTACAAGCCAACATCAGATCTAGGAGAATAAAATCCCGCCAAGAATTTGAATTTAATTTAGGTCTAAGCTAATCGAGACTCATACACCAGAAGTGGTGTATGAGTCCCATTATGCTAAGCTTGGGACACATTTTTGAAGAAATGCTTAGATTCATGTGAAATCCAGATTAAGGCCCTAAAACTTAGGTGGGACCCATACGCCCAAGGTGGTGTTGAGTCTGAGATCACTAAATTTTGGCTATACAATTAAAAAACACCTGAATCATGATTGGATGTTGGTTTATGTTGGAATTAATCTCAGAAAGATGCATTAATTAAGGCTTGTGGATGTAAAATAAGGCCAAACAAGGCATAAAAAACCCCAATTAATAATGAAAACCCTAGACTAGTGTGAAATTGTTAGGATACACTTTACAACACCTTAAATAAGACATAACTAAGTCCATTTAGTTTGCAAGGGACCAAGACCTAATGTGAATATGTTAAACACGTTACAACACTAAATCAAGGTAACATTAAATTCAATTTAATAGGGAGGGCCCAAAAAAGTGCAAAAATGTAGAGTTATACTTTTTTGTTATCATATTTAGCCCCCACTTTAGTGAGAGGAAGAAATTGCTTCAAACTGACACTAAAGTAGACAAACTCGCATCAAGAGGGGTTGAAATATTCCAATGCTAGTAAGATAGGATGCCAACAATCAATAGGGATGATCAAGCCCCCAGGATCAAGATCCTATGACAAACCAGGCACAAAAGAACACACATGAAAAAATGATATAAGGATCAACAACAATGCACAAGCATACACTACTAAAGATAAAGAGAAAAGAAAAAAGAAAAACAAAACAAAATGGGGATGGATCAAGCTTCAACCATTTTCCTACATGTTGTGGATCAGATCTAAACTATTTGTCCAAACATGCATGCTCACTCTGATGCAACAAAACTTCAGGCTTTCCACAAGGTGAGTATCCAAAAAGGTGAGACACATACAAATGTGGTTGATATGTGCTCACACAGACAAGCAAGTGGCTATGGAAAAGTTATGCCTAAGTTTGGCTTCCCATTCAACTAGACCAAAGCTATACCTCCTGATAACTTTGATAAGGCACCACACAACAATGAACTTGAAGCTTCATGAGGCAAGCACAGATTCATATGCTTGAAACTCATGAAAAAACAAGATGGTTCCATAGGCAAGCAAAGTGTATTATGCAAGGTAGCCATATAATAGAAAATGTAAATGAAAAAGTAGTGTAAGGAATTTTCAAAGGAGTTTTGCTTAGTTCATGTAAGGTCTTAACTTAGGGAACATTGTACCTAATGTCTCCAAGAGTGGACCAATCAATGAGTAGAAGATTCACAACTTAGGGGATGTAGTATGTTGCATCATGCCACTAAGAGGAATATAATATTCCAAGAGAGATCATGTTGTTGGAGGACATCATACCCAATTTCAACCACAAAGTGAAAGATGCATCGCATGAAGTAACAAGACTACATAATGAAACACGAGAAATACAAAGAATAATGCTAATGTATCACCCCACTTTAAAGAAATTACTAAACACCATGTTGTGAGCAATTACTTTAAAGTAGCAAATGATAATTGCTAACAATAAAGAGGACATGAGAGCCTATTTGGGAATCCCTATGCCAAGTCATATGTTTACAAATAAAGCTACGTTATGGAAAGGGTTTCCCCCAAAATCCAATCGTAAAACACATAAGGGATCCATGGATTTGTGGTTAGTATGTTCTTGCTACAATGTTTTTAGAGAGCTCAAAAATGTCATCATTCCCCAAATACTCATGGAATAGGAAGAATGACACAAAGAGCTCATGAAAAAAAAAAAAATCTTTCAGGTTAACATGGAAGAGACCTAAAGGTCTCGATGGCTTGCATCATCCCCAAAAGGAAAACATAAGACAAATGAAAAAGGTAAAGATAAAGGAAAATATTTTGGGTCATCATGGAAGAGACATGAATGTCTCGACACCTTGTGTCATCCCCAAAAGGAAAACACAAGACACAAAAAAGCTAAAATGTTTATGACATAGAGAAGAATGTAGGTACAAATAGAGGAATGTCACAAAGAGAGAGAGATAGAAATAAAAAAGAACATGAGGGATCACATTACACACATGCAGTCACATAAACGAAATAGAAAAATAATGAAAAATACTAGTAAGGCACATGCGATTCAACCTAGCAGCAATTCATCTACATCCCAATCCTATTCATCATATACAGAGGGTGGAAAACTAGCCAAAGGGACAATAGCATGTGTGGTACTAGGACAAGGCTATCAAGTTCTTGCACCCACTATGTGCAAGACAAGAATGAGCTAAGGTAGGTGACGAGAAAGAGCTCCTTGCATTTTGAACGGATTTGTAATAAATGTAAAGTAGGTAATAGTGAGAATGTTATGACCCTACAACCATTACATGGAAAGCAGTGGAGAGACATGCTTTAAGGGACTATTTATATGATATTGAACTTTTTAAATATCTCTTTTAAAGCATGACACTCATCAATACTATTTCCAAGAACTCTATGGTATCGAAAATGTGATGTTTTTGTATTCTTAGGATTTGGAGATCAATCTTCTCTTATCGGTGGTGATGTAATCAGTATTTCTTTTGAAATTATTTGTAAATTTATTTCAATGGAAGTTAGTGGACAAGGGAATTTAAATTCTTTAGTTTGTAAGGCCTTCGTCGCTTGCTAGATTCACCAACTTCTCAAGCTGAATGTTGAGGAGGAGGATCTAAGACAATCCTATAATGCTTATCATCATTACAAAGCATTGGTTGTTCTTGAGGAAGGATTACACTTATGTCGAGGGGGGGATCTTGATATCCTAACCATTTAGTGTCTTTAATTGGTGTTTTCTCTAAGAATTGATGAATTTAATGTTTACTTGTTCTATCACATCCTTGCTTATTTAATATTATGAATTATTTTCCATATGTCTCTTCTAAATTGATGGGAGTGTTGGCTACTTTGTTCACATAGAATGGTTGAATGTTTGCATGATTAGAGGAACTAGGTTTCTCTATTACAATGAACTTAGGCTTAGCTTGTGTCTCAATTTCAGGATGTAAAAGGCCAAATATCTTGAGTGATGGGATGGTAAGGGGTGTTGGTTGTTTCATAGATGGATAAAAGGATGCATTAGTCTCAAGGTTGTTAAGGAAATCATTTAAAAATATATTCATGTTGTCATCATCTTCTCCAATAATGTTAGAACCATGAGGAAGACATGTATTAGGAGTCAAGTGAGCATGTGTAAGTTCAATTTCATTAGGGTCATTTCAAAAATCACAACTTGACACATCCACTAATGATTTCAAGGACATCCAAAGCTTACCAAAGAACATATCCATTATGAAATGCAATAATGTAAAATAAAATGTGTAAGTGCAAGTTTGAAATGAGGCAATGCACAAAATGAATCGATTTAAGTTAGATGCAATGAAAGGAAGAAAAAAAATCTCTACAAATTGAAACAAATAACTAATAGTAGCAAACAAAAAACAACAAACTGAGTTTTGAATGTTGGAAAATGTAGTTAAAAACCTAAAATGGGACTAAATTCCCCAAAGGGGCATATGAGTCCCAAATAGGGTTTTTTATGGGTTTGAACAGTGAATAACAGTTGCCACAGAATAGCTAGAAATTAGGAAAAACCGCTTGTACTAGGATTAAATCACCCAAAGGGGCGTATGAGTCCCAAATTAGGGTTTTAGCACTATTCTCAACAAATTTTGTGTAAATGTCATGTTTTCTAGTTTGTATGACATATATGCTAAGTGAAAATGTATATTTTAAGCAAATTTTAGTGATGCAAGATTCAAAAATGCAACTTATATGCACTTTCACTAATACAAGATTTAGAAACCCTAGATACCAATTAACTAATGCAAACCCTAATGCAATATTAATTCAAGCTATATCTAGGATTATGATGCACTCCAAATAAAAATTAATATGTTTTAAATTCTGGTTCACCAAAATGAAACAATGGAAATAGGGTGCCCCACTTTTTATGATATGGATCGCAAGGATAGGGTTCCTATTTCACTGTTGTTTCATTCAAGGAAACCCTAGAGATATCAATCCAAGGATGGAATGAGGGAAAGATATCTGCTAAAGGTTGTCCTAGGATATGTTTAGATACTAAAAAGGGGTTCACCACTAAGCTAGGGCTTGGAAAGACTAGTGACATGCAAGATCTAATTATGAAACTTAATGATATGCAAGACTTCAATAAATGACCTAGAAAATGAATGCAAAAAAGAGCAACAAATTGAGAAGTTGGAGAGGTGCACCTAGAAACCTATAGTAGATTAAATGAAGACCTAAAATGATGGAAATACTAGATTTAATGCACACTACAACTCATATACCAGGCTAGGTAATTTAGCCCTAGATTAGGGTTTTTGGGCAAGAACAAAAATCTGGTAGTGATAAGTCTGGAACTCCTAAAATCTAGAAATTTAACTATAATGGGACTCATACACCAGAAGTGGTGTATCAGTACTACTTGGATTTTTTGGAGATTCAAGTTCTAAATTTTCTCTTCAATCTCTGCTCTATCTTCTCAACCTGATTTCTAAGTCTAAAATGTTGAATTCTACTTTATAGATGTCCTTTAGTGATCTTGTAAACAAAGTGAAAACTTTGCACACTTGAAAACTTCTTTCCAATCTTGTTCTTCAATATTCCTTCAACCTAGGCCTATAAATCACACACTAAAGAGAGGTAAAAATGTTGTTTTGTTAGTAGAAATAGGTTTTCCTTAAAACCATGTTTAGGTAATCAAACCATGAAATTAAATGAAATATGGAGGAATTATGAATGAAAAAAATGATATGTTTCAACTCACCAAACCCTAGAAAAAAAGTGCTTCAAACATGTATGAGATGGATAACTTGAAAGTGGATCTTGAATCTTGCTCAAATGATAGGGATCTTGAATTAAATGCTTACTTGAATCAGGAAACCCTACATCATAAATGTTAGCTCAAAAACAAACATGATGCATGATGACTTTGAAATGATACTTGATACTTAAAAAATGCTCCAAAACACTTGATGATCAACTCTTGAGTGATTTTGTAAGTGCTAGAATGCTTGAATTCTTGAATGCTTAGGTCACACTTGCTCATGAAAATTTCTAGGAGAAAATATGTGAAATAACCTTATATTTATACTTGTTTATGTCAAATTTCCGAAAATTACAACACTACAAACCAACATTAGATCTAGGAGAATAAAATATTACAAAGAATTTCAATTTAATTTAGGTATAAGCTAAGTAGGACTCATATTCCAAAAGTGGTATATGATGCCCATTAGGGTAAGCTCGGGACACATTTTTCAAGAAACGCTTAGATTCATGTGAAATCCATATCAAGGCCCCAAAACTTAGGTGGGACCTATACGCCCAAGGTGGCATATGAGTCCTAGATCATTAAATCTAGGCCATACAATCCAAAAGCACCTATAATTATGATTTGATGTTGGTTTATGTCAGGATTAATCTTGGAAAGATGCATTGATTAAGGCTTGTGGATGTAAAATGAGGCACAAAGAAGCCTAATTAATGATGAAAACCCTAGATTTGTGTGAAATTGCTAGGATACACTTTACAACACCTTAAATAATGAACAACTAAGTCCATTTAGTTTACAAGGGCCCAAGACCTAATGTGAATGTGTTAAACACATTACAACACTAAATAAAGGAAACATTACGTTCAATTTAATAGTGAGGTCCCAAGCAAGTACACAAATGTAGAGGTATAATTTTTTCGTTACCACACTAACGATGGTGTTGTTGATATAAAATTGGTCCTATGTTCTCCCAAATAAACAAAAAATCAACAAATGAACACGCAACAAAATGTACAACAAAAAAATGAGCAGCCACAAACCAACCAAGTCAACAATACCAACACACAATGAGGACCACCCCCTAGAAAAAACTACCCTCAGAATCATAAATACACACCACTGGGGGAACCTATTGAAGCAATCATGCAAACCAATCTACTCATGCTCCCCAACTATCAAAATTACCAAGAACCTCAAGTTAAACCACCATGGTATAATGAGAAGGATTTTTTTTATTTCCATAAGATCAAGGGATATAAGAAAGTGAGCTACATGATACTAAAACATTATCCAAGATCTAATTGACAATGGAGATGTGACTTTCGATCACCAATTAGGAAACCAAGACCTCAAAATATACAAAAATATGATGTCGGATCATAACAAGGGAAATGATTAATGGAAAAGGGAAAAACTACTCCAATGTAGGTCATGTGTACAACAATATCATTGTATCTTGTGATAATTTCATATTAGTCATCACCATCAAAGGACCTAGTGTGGAGTGTGGTGTCACCAAACATCAAGGAAAGGTCAAAATTCAAGGAGCATCATCACAACCTAGGGCACAACCCACACTTTTAAAGTCAAACCCTAGTGATTATAGTCTCCTAAACCAATTGAAGAAGACCCTTGCCTAGATATCCATCTTGGACTTACTTAAACTATCCCCTACACTTAGGGATGTATTAGAAAGATATTTGTCTACTTCTTCCATACCTGGGAATCTTGGTACTAATCAATTCCAAGCTATGATAAGACACATCACCACACCTCATCTCCTTACCTTTTCTGAGTAAAACCTCCCAATGTAGCCATCACACAATCACACATTAAAGTTCCTTGAGGTTGTCATTCACAAGAACAAAGTCAAAAGAGTCTTGGTGGATGGAGGTACTAGTCTAGATATGTGTACCCTTCAGCTAATTAAGAACTTGGGTTTCTCTGAAGATGCCATTGAAAAGGAAAAAGGTGTGACTATAAGAGAATATGATGACCAAGAATGGGTTTCTTAAGGCACCATCAAGCTCCCTATCAAAGTAGGACCCACTTGCCAAGAAAAATTTTCAAGTGCTCGATCTTGACCTTCCATATAAAATTATTCTGGGCCATCTATGGATCCATGTCATGCAAGCCATAGCTTTCACATAGCATCAATGTGTCAAATTTCCTTATGAGGACAAAGAAGTTACAATCCATGGTGATCCTGAGCCATTCTATTACTGTAAGAACCTTGAATAAAAATACTACAAGATCCCTCAAGTGCCTAAAAATGATGAACGACCAACATCCTCCTCATTCATTAACCTTTCTTCCCTAGAATCTACCTCTGAATCCAAAACACTCATCATATAGAGCATATGAGACATCAAAGCAGTGATCAAGGATAATAGATGCGGGGATTATAATTTGAAGAAGGATTCTTTGTGATTGGAGAGTTACCTCTTTCTCCTAAATATCATGAGAAGCCTCAACCTATCAAAAAGGTTTATGAGATAATGAAGGTAGAATCTACCACTTTCACCAAGTGGGGAGATTTGAATAAAGAAGTCATCAATGAGGAGGATATATCCAAATTGTTATATATGGATAACTGAACCATGCATGTTCTTCTAATGGAAGATGATAAAAAATAATTGTAGCTAATAATGGGGTGGGGGTATAACAAGAATGAGAAGTTGGGGTAGAATGACAATGGTTTGCTAGAACCCCTTGCTCCTAAGAAGTGACCAAAGAATCTTGGTCTAGGATGTACCACTAGAAAAGTGACCATTCTTGGAAAAGGTGCTTCTAATAAATGATTCAAGCATTCCTCTTGGTTACCTACATCACATGATAATACCCTTGACGACTTTCCCCTTGACATCACTAAATTTTTTGAGGATACTTTCATATTCATGATCACTACTACATCCTTTGCTCCAAACAACCAAATCACTAAACTAGGGCTAGTATACCCTCAACTCACTAACTAGAACCAACAAGGACTACCAATTCTCGATTCATGATAAAATTATGAAGTGATATTTGTGTGTATGGGACTCTGTGACAACTTTCCATATGGGGATTACAAAGAAAGATTTGAAATAGAAATAGACATGTAGGATTACTATGGGGAAATGATTGAGTCTCTCAGTGGAAAATAAATAATATGACAATAACATGTCAATCTTTAAGTGAAAACGACAATGTGGCACTTTCTAATCATAAAATAGTAAAAAAAAGGGATGCATCTAATGGTGAAAACCTCTATGAGTCAAAGGGTGATGGATTCAATCCTCCTCTTAGTGCAATGCAACTAGAGAAGTCAGTAGTACTTGTAGAAAAATCCAATCCAATGAATGTAGAGACAGAGGAGATACCACAGATCACCTTTTATATAGAGTCACTACTGGATGAAGAACAAACAAACATAGTGGATTTCTTAAAAGAGTGAAAGGAAAACATTGCATGGTCCTATACAAATATTCCTGGACTTGATCCTGAAGTGGTTGTACACCATTTAGCAGTTTATCCTGAAGCTAAGCCAATAAAGCAGAAACTGAGAAAGATGCACCCCTAGATAGCATTATCGGTTAAACTAGAATTGCATAAACTCCTTGATGGTGGATTTATCCAACCGATAGACTATCCTAAGTGGGTTTCAAACCTGGTGCCAGTCTCTAAACCCACTAGGGGAATCAGAATATGTACTGACTTTAGGGATCTAAAGAAAGCATGTTTGAAACATGACTTTCCACTTCTAAACATTGACATCAGTGTACATTTAACTATTGGTGAAAGGTGGAAAATTAGATCTCTCCCACCTTTAGGGGTTTATGTACCTAAAAGGGGAAATTTTCACTGACTTTCATCAAGAATAAACCCTTGAGATCTCAATGAAAAAGAGAAAGAGATCTTGCAAGAGGGTTTTCCTAGGGGCTGAATGATCTATGATGGGTTCACCACCAAGTTGAGACTTGGAAAAGATAATGAGATACAAGAAGAAATTTCAAACCCTAGTTTAATGTAATGACCTAGAAAATTCCATAGAAATGTAAACAAAACAAAAAAAAACAATAATGAAATGACTGATGTGTACCTAGAAACCTCAAAGTGATTGGAAACAACTTTGAAACAATAAAGACTCTAACTTTTTCACCAACTGCATTCTCCAACCTAGGTGAATCAGTCCCAGATCTGGTTTTTTGTCTGGAAGTCAGTTTCAGGAAAAATGGTATTGAAATCTGCAAATAGTTTTGGCAAATAGCTACAGTGGGACTCATTCGCTACTTTTGGTGAATCGGTCTTGTTTTTCTATTTCGGGAATTAAAAGCCTTGATCTACACTTCAACACTTGCTCTTTCCTTCCAATCTGAAAACCTCTAGAGTGTGCTTACTCAACTAAGTTCGTTATTTATCATATTTGAAATCAGTTACTTAACTTAATTCCAAATATGTGCCAAGATCTTTAATTAATGGTTTGAATCCAATATGCAAACTCAATTCATCAATTTACTAAGCTCATTGATTAATCTATTTTCAGAACTAAAACATAAGCCATCATCAAGAACAAACCAAAAGATAAGATGCAAATTTGATTACGGAGTTCACCTCTCAGGGCTATGTTTTTGGATCCACTCAATAAGTGTGATCAATTTTCCATTAATGTTGCCACCTAAAAATTTCTTACAACATCATCTGGTCTTCTGACTAACGGTGGATCTCCAACCTTGCAAGAGAGAAGTCTTTAAAATGGATCTCAAACAATACTCCTTCAAGTGAAAATTCCACATTCTTTCGATGTATCTACACAGAGTCTTGAAATCATAATTCTTCCCTTAGGATGATCTGCAATATCTTATCACTTGGATGCCTGGATATCAATGTTGAATCCTTGGATGCTTCCTCAAGAGCATACTCTGAATTCTAAATGAATTTGATGATTAACTCAAAACATGCCCCCCTTTTTATATAGGAAATTTACCCCATTTGGTTAAAACCAATAATTTTGTATTATTCCCCCTTAAAACATTTTTTTGGTTTTTAAGCCCTTGTTTCTTTCATTTCCAGGCTTATTATGTTTTGGGTTGTTTGTTTTACTCATTAGGTTGTTTTTGTTTTATCTTCTAATAACCATTAAAGGTTATTTTAGTTAATGTCTCGGGATTAACTTATGGTTAAAAATAACCCATCCCACATATATCTTTGAAGCACTACGTGGCATAGCGGTTGAAAGGTATTTTGGTCAGCAGGTGGCTAGGGGTTCAACACCCCCCCCCACCGACCATTCTTTTAGCAACTGATTTCTACATTTTAGATAACAAAACAAACCAACAAACTATATTGAGTAAGCACATAATGCACGACCAAATGGTGGAGGCTATGAATTACAAGGTGGACGTTGGGGGATTGACTCCCCTCCCCTTTTTTTTAGCAAACAGTTCAACAAACCAATCAATTTTTGAGGATGATAAGGGGCCCACTTGCACCAATGAAATGGTGCCATGTGGAAAAACATGATTCAATGTCGATGCTTAGTCAGTAGACACGTCACTGCACAATTAGCCAGCCACACCAACGACATGACATCCTACCACATCATCTGCCATACTGACACATGTCCACATCGGAGGTTGCCACGTCACTAACACCTGTCCTGCCACATCACTACTAATTGTGCTGCCAACTTACCTATTCACTATGCACACAGATGCCATGTGGCAGGTGTCAATTTTTCCACATCATGTATGTACAGTATAGATCTGTTGCATCAACATGCTGATGTTGTACTAACTTCATCATTTGTATGGCCCAGTCAACCCTAGGGCTCGCCAACTTTGACTCGTGATAACTATCACATACGGACTCAAATTTTGACAAAACGAGTGAAATTGAGTTCATGTCCATGAGATCTTTGATTTTACGTTGATTGTAACTGATTTTGAGTCTATCAATTTTTTTCTATTTTGACTAGCCCTCTGTACCTAGTTTGACCAAACTTTGACTAGCCATAACTTTGACGTATGAGCTCATTTTCCACCTGTTCAAGTTGCATTGAGTCCATTTTTCTGAGCACTTTGACATGGTACTAACTTCAAGGGAAACTAGAATAGTTGAATTTTTAGGGCTTTGAGATCCACCTGGATCAATCCTCGCACTGAAAAACTTTTGGTCTCCAAAAGTGTAATTGTTCCTTTGAAACATACCCTACTCTCTATATTATGAAAATAATCAATACCAAGGAAGATTCTCTAGCATAACATTGATGCTCCTCCTTGGTCACAAACTACTTGAGCAATGGAAACCATGCTTCAGCTTGATACATTCCTTCACCTTTGTACTTCAGAATAACTAATTCAAGGCTTCACCATTCAGCTTTGTCCATGTCTATCATAGCAACAAGGTCATTAAAAGCACCTAGGATCAAACTAAGCTTCAAGACTCAGTCTAAGTCCTAATGTGTATATGGTCTATCCTTCTTTTACAAAACGCTCTTCTTCTTCTTCACTAGAAGCATAGTGATACACTCTTTCCTTGAGAATTTGTGTCAGCCACTTGAGTCCTCTTAAGTTCTTGAGTTCTCAATAAATCTACAAGCAACAAGTCTTTAACTTGCATAATGAAGTCTTCAAGTATTCTCCTTTGAATTACAAGAGATATGGCTTCAAAAGCCTTACAAAATCTCAATCTTAGAGTAATACCACTTCATACAAATACTTGCAAAAAAAAATCATTTAGTGTCTTTCACTCAAAACCACACTGTTTTTATATCAACTAACTAATCACTACAATTGAAAATTTTAAATAAAACAAAGTTGATACAACTATTTAGTCAACATGTTTTCCCATCTCTTGAAGAGTTGAACAAAGGAAATTTCCTCTTCCAATTGATCTTGTTTCTACTGAGGTTCTTCACATACTACCTCAAGGATGCTAACCACAGGTAGCATGCCTTTACTTCTACAACCTCTTATTGATTGGGTTCTTTCGTAGACCTCGGTGAATGTTGAAGCTCTAGGTGCAGCTTCTAGCATTTATCAACCCAATGCCCACTTATTGTGCAATGAGTGCAGTAATTTTGGGCTTTGTCTTGCGTTGTAGTTCCCTTCTTTGGAGAGGAACACTAAAGGTGTGTTGCATGACTAACTTTCTACAAAGCCTCTGCTTCTTGCTACACCTTGCTACATAGTGGTTAGGTGCATTAAAAGATGTGCATGGTCACATATTCCATAGATTTTGCACAAATGAATTACTAATTTCAAAATCAATAATTGATTTACAATGTTCATCACCTTTGGATTTCCCTCCATCATGTTCATCATTTTCAGGAGATGGTTTGCAGTCCTTCCATTGCTATAGTCTAAAGTGTCAAATTCTCCATATCCCAATCCTTGATATTGAGGTTTCTCACTTGCCTCTATGAGATTAACAATACCTTGGCCATTGATTCCAAGGCCTTTCCCATTGTATCCCATCTTCGTTAGTAGATTCACACTGATACCCTTGGTATGTTTTTCAAATGCTGCAAAAGCATAACCATGGTTAAAAGAAAGAACTAAACTCAATTCATTTTTTACCTTCTTTATCGCTAGGTCACCTTCCTAGATGTTTTCCAATAGCTCCTTCTAAACTGCTACAGATGAAGCCTCCAAACTATTAGGCTATGTGAGGAGTACATATGAGGAATCCTCTAACTATGGAAAAAAAGTACAAATGTCAAGATCTTCAATCCGAGGAGGACTCTTTACAGTAGAACTTTCTCCCATCTGCTCTTCCACAACACTCTACAACATCAGGTGTAATTTCCTCTTTTCGTCAAGTCCAAGTCTTCAAGGCAACTTCTCAACTCAGTATTTTCCAACTCGAGACGTTGGTTGGATTGCTCAAGTTCTTGAAGCGTTTTGGACTTATCCTGGTGAAATGCTTCAATCATCATTTTCATAAAAAAAGGTCATCCATCATGGATGCAAACATTGTCACCTTAGAAGTTTCCCCTTGCTTAGATGCCATCTTTCTAAAATATCTTAGGTGTTCACCTATTAAACTTGCAAACTTGCAATCCAACAAACTGTCAAACTGATCAAAATGAAAAAATTGGACAAACCGGTAATCTATTTAACCAAGAAAACTGAGCAAATTGAGCTAACTGACAAACTTGTCAAACTGGCCACTTAACCAAACTTGAGCTCAAAAACCGCTTTGATACCACTTGATCTGAAAAAATCTAGAGTGTGCTTACTCAACTAAGTACTTCATTTATTAGATTTGAAATTAGTTGCTAACCTTACTCAATTCCAAATTTGTGTCGAGATCTTTAATTAATGGTTTGAATCCAATAAGAAAACTCAATCCATCAATTTACCAAGCTCATTGATTAATCTATTTGCAGAATTAAACATAAGCCATCATCAAGAACAAACCAAAAGATCAAAGACACATTTGACTAGAGAGTTCACCTCTCAGGGCTACATTTATGGATCCACTTAATAAGCATGATCAATTTTCCATTAATGTTGCCACCTACAAATTGCTTACAACATCATCTAGTCTTTTGATTGACACTAGATCTCCAACCTTGCAAGAGAGAAGTCTTTAAATTGGATCTCAAACAATACTCCTTCAAGTGAAAATTCCACAGTCTTCTGATAGAGTCTTGAAATCACAATTCTTCCCTCAGGATGCACTGCAAAATCCTATCACTTGGATACCTAGATCTCAATGTTGAATCCTTGGATGCTTTCTCAGGAGCATACTCTAAACTCTGAATGAATTCAATGATTAACTCAAAACATACCCCCTTTTTTATATACGAAATTTACCCCATTTGGTTAAAACCAATAGTTTTGTATTATTCTCCCTTAAAACAATTTTTTTGATTTTAAGCCCTTGTTTCTTTCATTTTTTAGATTATTAGGTTTTGGGTTGTTTGTTTTACTCATTAGGTTGTTTTTGTTCTACTCATTAGGTTGTTTTTGTTTTATCCCATAATAACCATTAAAGATTATTTTAGTTAATGTCTCAGGCTTAACTAATGGTTAAAAATAACACAGTCTGCATATATCTTTGAAGCACTACATGGCTTAGTGCTTCAAAGATCTTATTTTGGTTGGTAGGTGGCTAGGGGTTCGACCCCCCGCTGACCATTTTTTTTAGCAACTGATTTCTATGCTTTAGATAACAAAACAAACCAGTGGCATATATTGGGTAAGCGCATACTATGCAGCCGAACAGTGGAGGCTATGACTTGCAAGGTGGAGGTTGGGGGATTGACTCCCCTTCCCTTGTTTTTAGCAAACAGTTCAACAAACCAATAGACTGTCAAGCATGATAATGGGCCTGTGTGCACCAATAAAATGATGCCAAATGGAAAAATGTGATTTCATGTTGATGCTTAGTCAACGGACATGTCATTGCACAATAAGTCTGCACATCAATAAGACAACATCCTACCACATCATCTACCATACTGACACGTGTCAACATCAGAGATCTCCATGTCACTGATACATGTCCTGACACGTCACTACTGACTATGTTGCCAACTCACTTGCTGACTATGTGTATGGATGCCATGTGGCAGGTACTGATTGGTCCATGTCATGTCTATATGGTATAGACCTACTATATCAGCATGTTGACATCATCGTTTGTACAACCCGATCAAACCTAGGGCCCGCCAACTTTGACTGGCGATAAATTTGGCATACGGACTTAGATTTTGGAAAAACGAGTGACATTTGGTTCATGTTGATGAGCTCTTCAATTTGACACCGATTCTGACTGATTCTGAGCTAGTCATTTTTTTTCCTTTTCTAACTACCCCCCTGTATCTACTTTGACCAAACTTTGACTAGTAGCCATAACTTTGATGTATGAGCTCCTTTTCCACCTATTCAAGTTGCGTTGAGTCTAGTTTTATGAGCACTTCGACATGGTGCTAACTTCAAGTGTAATTGGAATAGTTTAATTTTTAGGGTTTTGAGTCCACTTGGATCATTTACTAATGGGGGGTTCGCCTTGGTCAAACCCCTAGTTTTCTAATTAATCCTCAATAGTAATAATGAAATGTGCATGAAAACCCTAGCCTTAAGTGTGTCTAAGGCTAAGAAATTTGAAACAAGATGCAATCCTATTCTAATATGCACGAATATGATGCAAGAATGGAAATATGGAGATGAAAAAAACACTTGTGGTGATCTCTAATCACCCTAAATGAACCCTAATGATGCTTGTACCTTCCTTACGTTGAAGGTAGAGTGATAATGGAGGATGGAATCACTTAGGAAACAAGTCCTTAGGCTTGTCTTGATGGCCAGTTGCATCACCCCAACCTATAATCTGTCATGATTCACCATAGAAAACCATGATCAACCCTTGACAATGCTAGATCTTGAATGAAAGTCAACTTGAATACCTACAAAAAAAACTTTAATGTTCCTCCAATGCTTCAACTTTACTTTCTCTTTAAACTTAAATACTCTTATGAAAGATTCTCAACACTTGACTCTTGGATTTTCTCTTGAAAATGCTTGCTCAAATTGCTTAGGATCATAAAAATGACTTAGAAACTTACTTATATAGGAATTATCACCTAATTGATCATTATTTAGATCTCAAAGGCCAACATCCACCAACAATTTGAATTAAAATGGTGAATTTCCCACTTGAAATTGAAAAAGACCCCAAATGGGACTCATTCGCCACCCTTGGAAAATGGGTCATGTTGATTCTCCAAATTACACCAGACCAATGAATCCTATAGACTAGCCACTTTCTAATAATCAGATTCAATGGGGAATTTGGCCAACTAACAGGAAATGGAAGTAGAACACATTTCCCCTACACTTTAGGCTCTATGAGACATAGGGGGTGACCCTTTAGCAACATCTAGAGACTCAAACACACAATTAATAGGATATTGCTTAAAAGATAATGTTCTCATAGAAATATGCTAAGAAACCTAAAATATAACTCAACATTGGCAAGATATTGAATGAATTTCATCAATCAACATGGACAACAAGGCATATACACGTACCCATAAAATTGAATTGAAATGGTTTATGATTTATAGAATTGGGACCCAACTGAAAACAACATAAGCATGATAATGGACCAGTTCCATGAAATGGGCTATGGAGTCATATAACCAGCACTCATCCTACAATGCTAAACATACTTTGAAGATCTTTTCAAATGTTATCACATTGTGACAACCAGATCACTAAAGCTTTATCTAATAATCATTCTTATAAATCCACCTGAAACACAACACTCCTGTCACATTTGTTGAAGAAATTACACTATCCCATGGACAATAGGAAATAATAAATGCAACTTTTACTTCATTAAAGCATTTACATCATTCACATAATAGAAGGAAACAATCAGATGTACCTCAAATGCAACAAATGTGCATGAAAAGACTCAGACAATTTTATTATTGAATCCAAAAGAACATTACATTTCAGCCATGGAGACAATTATCAAATAAAATAAACATAGAAGCACAATTCAAAACATAGACACTTTCAGATTAGTGACTCAACTACAATCATCTTAGCATTACAATCTACCCAGAGCTTCTGCCTGCCTTGTAGAGCTTTCAAAAATTGGAACCCTAGAATTAGAACAATGAGAAGAGAAAGAGAATAAAAGGAAACATAAAACTCTAGAAGAAAATCTATAGAAGACATCTGGAAGCATCTTTCCCTTTGATCACAAATTGTGTAAAGCCTCTCTCATCTCTCTTCAACAATAGAATTTGCCACCAATTTCTTCCTTTGCTCAAGTTGCCAAGCAACAAAAAAAATGCCCATGTGAAGAATTTCTCACCATTTACCTATTGTGTGAGAAACATCTCCCTATCTGTGAACAACTTCATTTTCCTCTAGCTGCACATTATTTACGTCGTATTTTATTGCCCAACAATAAACCATTTTATCTTTTACATTTTATTCTCTAGTAGAGAGAATATTTTACCCACAATTCCCATGCACATCATTTTACATGCCAGCAATAAGCATTTCATCATGTCCTTAGTTAAAATGTTTTCCCAACAACATTTAAAGATTTTACCTTCAAGGCCCCACTCTTACTTCACTCATTAAAATACTCCATTTAAAGTGAAGTGATTTAAATATAATACTCCTAGGCCATTTATTTGTGCCCCTTTATCAACTTAATTACATATTTAAAATCTTTATTCATTAAGTAAAATGAAAGCTTTAAAAATCTCTTCGAGACCCACCATTCATACATCCATTCACCATATTTAAAACTCATGGATATCTTACATTTAAATATTTTCTTTTAATGTGAAATGATCCCTCTTTGTTTTAAATTTAAAACAAAATTCCTTTTTCCCATGTTAAAAGAAAATGAAAATTCACACACCTTTTGATCCTGTCGGGCCCACAATTACCACATGGCACAATTTCGTTGTCTCGTGGGAATTAAAAGACGTGCAACTTATTTGGGCAAGCTAGCGGGGAAGGCTCCAGATTTGGCTAGATTTGGGTCTTCAATCTCCTCTATTGATCATCCAATTTCCTCATTGACTCACAATTTCTCCCTAACATGCCTTCACAATGCATTTCTCTGTGCCCTGCATTCACACAATGGCGGAAACTCCTCTTTTGCACTTTGCATTTTATGGTTTTTCCCACCCATGAAATGGCATCCCATTCAACCATGCATGGTTTTCTTCATTCATCTCTTCACTGGCGCAATGGCTCTGCCTATTACATTTGATTGGGAATTTCCAAAGACTTTTCAACAATCATTATGTGTATTTGCTGCAGTAATCATGGTGTAACATTCCATGAGATTACATTTTAAAAGAGGCACTCGGGAGTCCACAAGTATTCCCTGCGTATGCTTCCACATTTTTGCATATATCTGCCCTAAGGGATTTTTAACGCCTTTTCAACATACATTTTATTTGTTTCTTGAACTATTTGTATCGCTACCCCCATTCACCAGCTTCAAGCGTAGGGTTTAGCCTGTAATTCATGCCTTACAAAGTAATTGCTTGTATGTTTCTAAGGCATTTTCAACACAAACACTATACTCCTATAAGAGGCATTCCTCAAATTCCTCCATCTATATTTGATTGAAGTTTTTGAGACCATTTCACATATACAAATTTGTATATAATCTACAGTGATGGCACTCCCCTTTTCAGTGCAGATTTCGCATCTTATTCCTCATGCTTAGGTGGGTATGCCATGATTTGTTTCAATGCATTTGAAATTTCTGGAGCCCTTTTAATAAATTCACATTATGTGTACCATGCCCCATCATATTCCATGTTGATTGCTTATGCTTAAAACTTCAAAAGTCCTTCAATATATCTATTGGTGGCGTCCCATCCTTCATCTTGCGTTAGAGTTTCTAAAGTTTTTTACACTTATTTTGGGCGTACAATCTTAGTGTGTGCCCTCCCTTTTCATGGTGTGGCCGCTTCTTGTATGCTTAGATGGCTGCCCATATGCATCTTCAATGTTTTCTTTGAATCCCTCCTTGTTGTGCGTAATCTTATGCCTCTAATGGACGTCCCTCTTTATGCTTTGATGGGTATCCATACTAAAGCATTTCCAATAGAGATTTTGTTTGTTTGCTGCCAGCGCTAAAAGCACCTTGCCTATGCTTCCAATTTTTTGCACATAATGGCTATTTTATGCACAATTGTCTAGATAAAATCACAACCCACACTCAATCTGATAATACATTCAAGCCTCCTCCATACTATGTTTCTCCATTAACAAGCTCTTTCATGAATGGAACTTGTGTGGCATCAAATGTTTCTTCACCACAAGCCAATCATCTGCATATATAGAATTCTTTGCTACTAGCTTTATTTTGATTCTTCTGATGTTGTAACACTTCTTGACAAGATGTTGTGTTATGCCTCTATACTCCAAATTCATTTCATTATGAAGCTTCTTTGATTTTGTTATTTTTTAAGCATCCATATAATTAGGAAACATTGAACAATACTTTCCCACACATATCTACCTCTTTACATAGCATTCATGTCACAAACTCACATTTGATGACAACGTCAAATAATGTTGTGACCTTTTCCATTGCAATTCAAATGAAGTGCCACCTTCAACTAGTTGAATGGAAGAAGCTTATAGTGAAGAGAAATGGCAACCCATCAATGAAACCATGCTCAAAAGTTCATGCCCTTCATAACTAGAATGTCCTGCACCAAGAGCATGTCGGGTAGCCATGTGGGCCTGGCTAATTTTTTTTTTTGTTTTTAAACAAATTTTCATGCTCAATTAACATGTTATCACCTTTTGAATGTTTCTGGAATGAAAAGACGAACTGGACTTTCATCAAAATCTGATTTCTCGCTCATTTGTAAAATGTGCAAAACTGGCCAAGTTGGCTCTGGGATCGGCCTGGGAAACTAGTCAAACGACCTTTTGGAGAAATAAAAATTTGCAGGCATGTAGACATTGGTCTAGAGAATGCAATGCAAAATAAAATTTGGAAAAAGGAATCATGAGGTGAAAGTTATTAATTGTCAAAGTCGCCCTCTCATACTTTTCTGTAAATGTAGCTGTTCAAAACCAATTAAAACTCAAAAGATCTCCTCATTGAAAAAATATCAAATCAACTCCTGGTGAGCTACCAGTAGACACAATAGATCATGTTGGTATAGTGAATACGTGTGCAAGAGGAATTTTCTCGAATCATCTCCCATCAAAAGATATTGAAGGTCAAAGTTGACCTCTCAGAAAGGTTTTAGTGCAAAACTGAAGAAATTTCATTTAGTTTTGATCTGTTAAAAATAGAAAATCAACTCGTGAGGCCCTGAAAACTAACATGTGAGATCATCTTGGTATGGAGAATGCAGAACAACAACCATTTTTTTATGATAGTCATTTGGTTGCAAAATGGAAGCTCAAATGGGAGACTACTTTGCAAAACTGAAAGTTTGCAAGCAACATAAAAGTGTCAAAACCCTCTAGCTTCACTTTTCGAAACCCTGAAAAAGCTCATTGTGGGAAGCTGGAAATTGACATGCCTACTCATATAGGACACATGAATGTGTCTGCAAAGGGATTTTGCATGAAAATCAATGGGCATCAAATTATGACCCCTCAAAGTGGGTCACTTAGGAAGATTCTTCTAATGCACTTCTGAAAGTGTGGAGAAATTTTTTTGAAATGGGCATCTCAAATTTGCAAAAATTTGAGAGTGCCAATAATGGCTCCGACTAAGGATGTATGCCCCTGTGGGCATAGCAAGAGTCCAGATCTCTGGGGAGTAGACCAAATACTAAGTCCATTAGGTGTCCTCAAATTGCTCCTTTATTCATTCTTTATTTCCAAGCTCATCTAGTGACCCCAGGCCACCAGATGAAAAGGAAATCCAATTCTTTACCTCTATCAAACACCAATCTGATAAAAGATTTGACCTCCTTCATCTCATGCTTGCCTATGTCAAACCACAACAACATAGGTAACTGCACTTCTTCAAACACAAGTTTCAGGCTGCCTTCATGCAAGAGGAAATTTGCTCTCTATTCGGCTTTGTCATCACATGGCAGCCAAATTACATATGCCACATCATCATCAATTCCTTCATTTTTTTATGTTATATCAAGTGGCAACATTTGGGGATAGTGATTGAGACCATATTCACTAACCCCCTCGTAATGATCATGCTTAGAGGAGATATCATGGTTGAAGGACAATATGCCATCCTCTTGTATGTTGAGCAAATATTGCTCATTCATTTGTAACTCCTCGAGTTGAAGTGCATCATAGGTCATTTTGTCTTCATTCAGACACCACAGCCCAAACACATTGTCATGTGTTTCAACATTCTTCAAATCAGATTTATCAGCATCAAAAGTACTTTCACCTCCATTCAAATCATGACACTCAGCAAAAGGGTCAACATCCAATGCATAAACACTACTTTCTATCTTAGTTTCACACATGATGTCAGATTCTTTTTTGAGATCACTATGCAAGTTCATATGGAATGTTTCAAACAAAGATTTAGACAATTCAAAATTTGACCCTAAGCCAAAATCTTCACATTGATTCTTCACAACATGTTCAATGCTATCATTTTTTAGGAGTAACAAGACCAGCAAAGAAAATTTCATGTGCACTTTCAGCTAAGAAGCACATTGACCTATGTGCCAAAGACTCACCATTGTCTAAAAACTATTGATTTGCAATGAAGCTAGAACCTTCATTATCTTGCACATTAAAGCATTCCTCATTCCAAGCAAACATATCCACTTGCACACCTTGAAGATGAGAGAGACCATCAAAGAAAGATCTATATTTCATCTCATATTGACTGACATCATACCCACTGTCATTTGCATCATATGGCTGCTCCACACATTGACCAGAAGGTCTTGCAATTTCAACACAATCTGAGAGTCCATCAAATTGTTCAACATTATCTATGGGTGATCAATGTGTACTTCATCATTATTCTCATGTAGAGCTGACATTTCCATCTTTGCTTCACACAAATAGTCATAAGCAACAAGAGCATAAATAAGTTCATCACCTTCTTCACCATTCCCAGCACTATGTTCATGATCAACAAATTGAACATACACATGATTATCTCCACATTCTTCATCAATCATTGAATTGACATGCTCCATTGATGTCAAATTTGAACTACATTCCAAGTTAACATCAAGTGCAATTGGATCATTCACTTGTGGACAAGTGACTTCATGAGCATTCATGTCTTTACATTCTTGAGGTGCAGAAAGTATCTATGTATCATCCTTATGAGAGCATTCATAATCATCAGAAGAGAAATCAATTTGACTTTCACAATCATCCTCATCACAAAAAGACTTATCACCACATAGATCATGTTCGGATTCTGTAGAATAAGTGCTTGAAATTTCACCTCCAATGTCTTGATCACTGATTTGTGATGAGATGTCATCAACATCAATATTATCTTCATCCTCATCGCTGCTACAAGGATCTACACATGAGTCGATTTTGAGCTGATTATAGTCCACATTCTCAATGATACAACACATATTTTCATTTTTTGATACACTCTTTTCATTTTTGTGTATCATGTTATGATTTTCCTCAATAGGACTGATGCTATCTTCATTTTGAGACATCATTTTTTGTGCATAATTAAGTCGGGCTCCCTCAATAACCTTTATCCAATCAAGTAATTGATTCAAGTTGTGAGGCTTCAACCTCTTTGGCAAAGTACTCAGCCCAAACTCATAGATTTTACAAAACAAATCAATGCACACTGAATCTTTAGGTCTGAAATCTATGGGGACTTTCAACAAAGCATTCAAGAACCTTGAAAATAAATCATGTAATGATTCCCCTTTGAGTCTCTTCATTTTAAACAATCCTTGAACAAGAGATGTTTGATCAAAATTTCCCAAGTTTGGATGACATTCAACTTGGAGCTCACTATGATCTGCAAGTTCTAATGATGGAGAAATCATAGCAGAAGCATTAACATCTTGACAAGAACTTCTATTATCTAATCCATGACATCTATTTGCATGAGGTGTGTTAGGATGACCAACACTCACAACCTTATGTCTTTTAATCATTGAATATCTCAGATTATGCTCAATATCCATAGCCATTTGATATGCTTGGTGCAGGGTTGTAGGCTCTTTATCCCTCAACAGATAACTCATCTTCTTGTCAAGTGCTCCTAAGTACACGACCAAACATTCAGCATCATTTGGCCTAATGTTCTCAGGAATCTCTCTTATGATTTTTTAGAATATGAGATTAAAAGATGGGACTAACTCATCTTTGCCTTTCTCCATGTTCATGAACTTTCTCCAAATTTCTCCATGAACACTGTCATGAACTCTTCCCATGAATGAATGGAGGATGTTGGTAAATAAGAGAACCATTCTCTTGCATCTCCTCTCAATGATTGAACAAATAGTCTCATGATCACATCCTTGTGATCAATCTCATAATCATCCATCACATTACTGAATTCTTGGAGATGTTTATTTGTTGATTTAGCCTTATCACCAATGAATCTTGGCAACTTATTTATGACTTTAGCTGGAATATCATTTGGGTAACCACTAATTCCACTAAAATTGATGGATTTGTACCTTCCTGTGCTGAAACTACTTTGACAATCTGGCTGGGACTAATCACAAACCATAGTTCCATCTGGAACCATACTAGGATGCATATATTCAAACATCTTAACATGCCTCTTTCAAAATTCACATATCAAGTCTACAGTTGAACATTCATTTTCCCTATTTCTATCTTTCATCATGACCTCAAGATATTACAATGCATAACTCAAATGCATCTAAGCCTAAGATCTTTCTAGTGGGAAAATTTAAAACATACTTCTCCAAAACAATACATAGGTTGCAAATTACAATTCAGAAGTATGCAAGCTAAATTCTACTGACCTTTCCCTTTCTTAGTGCTTACCACTCAATAGGGAACCAAAGTTTTTCCTAAGATGTTCAAATATGGCTTTCATACATAATTTTCTTGAAAACCAAGAATGAAGAATACTTGGAAATGTTGCAGTTGCTACAATTTTTTTGGAAATATTGTAGATTTGGAACTTTGTTCACCTCTTCAATAGGTTCTTCTTGATAGAGTCACCACATCTCCTTGTAAAGGACTGCACTTTGAATAGCATGAAGTTCTTTCACATGTAAATCTTCTTCTCAGTTCCTTTCACCAACAAAGCACCATAGATCATGAAATAATTAGGTTCATTGCAACAATTATTTCTCCAAGCTTGAAATCCTTCAATATTTGAACAGATTTAGAATGGAAAATAATATGACTCAATGTAAATGATATGACTCTGTTTCTAGATTCTTCAATGAGAATTTTCTGAAATTTTCCCCAGCAGAGTCACCATTCTATTGGTTCTCCAAATCGCACTAGACTAATGAATCCTATAGACTAGCCACTTTCCAATGATCATATTTAGTGGGGAATTTGGCCAACTGATAGGAAATGGAATTAGAACACATTTCCCCTACAATTTAAGCTTTGTGAGACCTAGGGGGGTGACCCTTTAGCAACATCTAGAGATTTAAACACACAATTAATAGGATATTGCTTAACAAATAATGTTCTCACATAACTATGCTGAGAAACCTAAAATATCACTCAACATTGGCAAGATATTGAATGAATTTCAATAATCAACATGGAGAACAAGGCATATACACGAACCCACAAAAAAAAATTGAAATGGTTTATGATTTAAATAATTGGGAGCCAACTAAAATAGTAGAAGAATGATAATGGACTAGTTCCATGAAATGGGCTATGGAGTTATATAACTAGCATTCATCCCACAATGCTAAACATGATTTGAAGATCTTTACAAATGTTACCACATTGTGACAACTAGATCACTAAAGCTTTATCTGATAATCATTCTTATAAATCCACCTCAAACACAACACTCCTATCACATTTGTTAAAGAAATCACACTATCCCATGGACAATAGGAAATAATAAATGTAGCTTGTGCTTCATTAAAGCATTTACATCATTCATAGAATAGAAGGCAACAATCAGATGTAACTCAAATGCAGCAAATGTGCATGAAAAGACTCAGACAATTTTATTATTGAATCACAAAGAACATTACATTTCAGCCATGGAGACAATTATCAAATAAAATAAACATAGAAGCACAATTCAAAACATAGACACTTTCAGATTAGTGACTTAGCTACAATAATCCTACCACTACAATCTACCCAGAGCTTCTTCCTGCCTTGCAGAGCTTACAGAAGTTGGAACCCCAGAATTAGAACAATGAGAAGAGAAAGAGAATAAAAGGAAAAGAAAAACTCCAGAAGAAAATCTATAGAAGACATCTAGAAGCATCTTTCTCATTGATCACAAATTTTGTAAATCCTCTCTCATCTTTCTTCAGCAACAAACTTTGCCACCAATTTCTGCCTTTTCTCAAGTTGCCAAGCAACAAAAAAAATGCCCATGTGAAAAATTTCTCACCATTTACCTGTTGTGTGAAAAATATCTCCCTATCCATGATAAACATCATTTTCCTGTAGCTGCATAATATTTACCTTGTATTTTATTGCCCAACAATAAAACATTTTATCTTTTACACTTTATTCTCAAGCAGGGAGAATATTTTATCCACAATTCCTGTGCACATCATTTTACATGACAACAATAAACATTTCATCATGTCCTTTGTGAAAATGTTTTCCCGACAACATTTAATGCTTTTACCTTCAAGGCCCCACTCTTACTTCACTCATAAAAATACTCCATGTAAAGTGAAGTGATTTAAATATTTAAAAGCTTTATTCACTAAGTAAAATGAAACCTTTAAAAGTCTTTCTGGGACCCACCATTCATACATCCATTCACCATATTTAAAACTCATGGCATATCTTAAATTTAAATATTTTATTTTAATGTGAAATGAGCCCTCTTTGTTTTAAATTTAAAACAAAATGCCTTTTTCCCATGTTAAAAGTGAATGAAAATTCACACACCTTTTCCTCTTGTCAGGCCCAAACTTGCCACATGGCATAATTTTACTATCTCATAGGAATTAAAAGATGTGCAACTTATCTAGGCGAGCTAGCGAGGAAGGGTCTAGATTTGGCTAGATTTGGGTCTTCAATCTCCTCAGTTGATCATCCAATTTCCTCATTTACTCACAATTTTTCCCCAACTCGCTTTCGCAATGCATTTCTTTGTGCCCTGCATTCACACAATGGCAGAAACTCCTCTTTTGACTTTGCATTTTATGAATATTCCCAGCCATGAAATGGCATCCCATTCATCCATGCATGGTTGTCTTCATTCATCTCTTCACTAGTGCGATGGCTCTGCCTATTACATTTGATTGGGAATTTCCAAAGACATTTCAACAATCATTATGTGTATTTGTTGCAGTAATCATGGTGTAACATTCCATGAGATTACATTTTAAAAGAGGCACTCTGGAGTCAACAAGTATGCCCTACTTATGCTTCCACATTTTGCATATACCTGCTTTGAGGGATTTTTAATGCCTTTTCAACATACATTTTATTTGTTTCCTGAATTATTTGTATCCCTGCCCCCATTCACCAACTTCAAGTGTAGGGTTTAGCCTTTCATTCATGCCTTACAAAGTAGTTGCTTGTAAGTTTCTAAGGCGTTTTCAACAAAAATATTGTACTCCTATAAGAGGCATTCTTCAAATTCCTCCATCTGTATTTGATTGAAGTTTCTGAGACCATTTCACATATACAACTTTGTATAAAATCTGCAATGATGGCACTCCCCTTTGCAGCGCAGATTTTGCATCTTATTCCTCATGCTTAAGTGGGTATGCCATGCTTTGTTTCAATGCATTTTAAATTTTTGGAGCCCTTTTAATAAATTCACATTATGTGTACCATGCCCCATGACATTCCCTATTGATTGCTTCTGCTTAAAATTTCAAAAGTCCTTCAATATATCTATTTGTGGTGTCCCATCCTTCAGCTTGTGTTAGAGTTTCTAAAGGTTTTTACACTTAGTTTAGGCATACAATCTTAGTGTGTGCCCTCTCTTTTCATGGTGTGGCTGCTTCTTGTATGCTTAGATGGTTTCCCATATGCATCTTCAATGTTTTGTTTTAATCCCTCCTTGTGCATAATCTTATGTCTCTCATGGACCTCCCTCTTTATGCTTTGATGGGTATCCATACTAAAGCATTTCCAACAGAGCTTTTTTTAATTTTCTACCAGCACTAAAAGTGCCTTGCCTATGCTTCCAATTTTTTGCACATAATGGTTGTTTTATTCACAAATTTCTAGATAAAATCATAGCCCACACTCAATCTCATAATACGTTTGAGCCGTGTCCATACTTTGTTTCTCCATTAACAAGCGCTTTCATTAATGGAACTTGTGTGGAATCAAATGTTTCTTCACCACAAGCCAATCATCTGCATACACAGAATTCTTCACTACTGGCTTTGTTTTTATTCTTCTTATGTTGTAACCCTACTTGACAAGATGTTATGTTATGCCTCTTAACTGCAATTTCATTTCATTATGAAGCTTCTTTGATTTTGTTATTTTTTAAGCATCCATATAATTAGGAAACATTGAACAATACTTTCCCACACATATCAACCTCTTTACATAGCATTCATGCCACAAACTCACATTTGATGACAAGATCAAATAATGTTGTGACCTTTTCCATTGGAATTCAAATAAAGCGCCACCTTCAAATAGTTGAATGGAAGAAGCTTATAGTGAAGAGAAATTGCAACCCATCAATGAAACCATGCTCAGAAGTTCATGCCCTGCATAACTAGAATGTCCTCCACCAAGAGCATGTTGGGTACCCATGTGGACCTGACTAATTTGTTTTTTGTTTTCAAACAACTTTTCATGCTCAATTAACATTTCATCACCCTTAGAATGTTTCTAGAATGAAAATATGAAATGGGCTTTCATCAAAATCTGATTTCTCTCATTTGTAAAATGTGCAAAACTGGCCAAGTTGGCTCTGGAATTGGCCTAGGAAACTAGTCAAACGACCTTTTGGAGAAATGAAAACTTGCAGGCATGTAGACATTGGTCTATAGAATGCAATGCAAATACGGTTTGGAAAAAGGAATCACGAGGTGAAAGTTATTAATTGTCAAAGTCGCCCTCTCATACTTTTCTGTAAATGTAGCTATTCAACCAATTAAAACTCAAAAGATCTCCTCATTAAAAAAATATCAAATCAACTCCTAGTGAGATTCCAGTAAACACGATAGATCATGTTGGCATAGTGAATACGTGTGCAAGAGGAATTTGCTCGAATCATCTCACATCAAAATATATTGAAGGTCAAAGTTGACCTCTCAGAAAGGTTTTAGTGCAAAACTGATGAAATTCAATTTGATTTTGATCTGTTAAAAATAGAAAATCAACTCATGAGGCCCTGAAAGATGACATGTGAGATCATCTTGGTATGGAGAATGCAGAAAAATAACCATTTTGTCATGAAAGTCATCTAGTTGCAAAATGGAAGCTCAAACGGGAGGCTACTTTGCAAAACTAAAAGTTTGCAAACAGTAGAAAAGTGTCAAAACCCTCCAGCTTCACTTTTTGAAACCCTGACAAAGCTCATCGTGGGAAGTTGGAAATTGATATGCCTACTCACATAGGACACATGAGTGTGTCTAGAAAGAGATTTTGTATGAAAATCAACGAGCATCAAATTATGGCCCGTCAAAGTGGGTCACTTAGGCAGATTCTTCTAGTGTACTTCTGAATGTGCGGAGGATAAATTTCAAAATGGGCATCTTAAATTTGCAAAAAATTGAGAGTTCCAATAGGTCCTAGCTAAGGGGACTTATTCACCCAAGGTGGTGAATCAGTCCCACCTTAGCTTTTTGAGATGGGTTTTCGTGATTTTCAGTGTTTTGAATGAATTTATGGGATTTGTAGGTTAAATGAGCCTCAAGATCCAAAATAATGGATCTTAGGGGCTTATAAATGATGATTTTAAAGGGTAATTAATGCAAGGGTACCAAAATAGGTCCAAATTAAGTGTGAAATTACCTCACTTTCAAGAGCCTACAATTTTCTACAATACATTTAGCCCCCACTTTAATGCCCATATGACTTTGCATGCATATGTAAGCTAAAGGAATCCAATAATAACCTCTATTTTATTAAAGGATACACATATAAGTTCATTCATGATACAGGGGAATGAAGCCCCCATTGTAGTCATCTGCAAAACCATAATACTAGGAACCAAATCTTGTAACACGAATTCATTAGTTGTCTAAAAACAATCCTCTTTACCTAACTTCTTTCTAGAAATCACATTCAAGGGTAGATGTATGCCCCCCTTTGATTCTGCTTGCTTTATGGAGGTGGAATCACGGTATCAATCTAGCCACATTGAATAGGGTAGGTCATGTCATAGGGTATTTCCAAGTACCATACCTAGTGCAGTCAAGGATGGAGGGTCCAAAAATAGGACTATCCAACCTTGCAGCAAGAGTAAACACAACAGAAACTTAGAGAATTGGAATAAAAATCCCACATGAATATATAGATAATGATCAATTATTCACAGGCAACATACCCTTGCTCCCGGCTTACAAATTATAGAATGATATGGCACTAAGCCCAGAAATACAATACATGTCAAATCCCTTATCTCCTATATCTTCCTACTTCTCTATCACTATCATCACTACTTAATGCAAATACACAATGCTAATATATATCAATTCCCAACTCTGAAAAGTCTGTGTCGGCCTCAAGAGGTCTCAAACCCCAAAGTTGATGAAATGTGTGAAGGTCGGCCAAAACATATGATTCTCATTTGATCCATGGACAAACATGATGCAAATCGGAATGAAGGCTCCTCAATGAATGTGCATCCTTATGAAATGGTTTCTTGAGCTCTGCAAGTCATGGGATAGGTCCACACACTTGAAATGCCAAGACTAGTCTATGAATTCTCTTTGTCCAATTACAACTGATATTTTGTTAGTGATATCTTCGTACTGGGATCTCCAAAACACTGGAATTCTAGATATGATGTAGATGTTGCAATGAAGATCATATATCCTACTCTATTAACTTTGATGTTACAACGTGGTATAATGTGGTATGAAATACTGAGACTGGGTCCTCATAGTTAACTACTGAAATGCAAGAAAACATGAATGAAAATATTTTTGGTTGATGCAAGATTTCTTGAAATGTTGGATGCTCCTACATCAATACCACATAATCATAGACTATTGATAATTTTAGGAGTAGAATCATGATTCCAACACAACAAACGACGTAAAAAACGGAGTTCTCTGGCACCCGTTATGTTGGTTTGAATAAAATGTACTTTTTCACCCTAATATAGTAAAAAACCTAATTTTAACTGATACAAGAGTAAAAATTAAAGTGAATTCTTACTATTTTTTATTTACCTTTTTGTAGCTTGAGAGTGATTGAAGAGTATCCCAAAGATTCCAAGCTGATGAGGCTACAGGCCTACAAGACTAGACATCCTGCGAGATGAGGTGGCCCACAACGAATACCATCATGAGGTGAGTTGATTTTTCTGCTTTATCTTTGTCTTTACACATTTATTTTATGAAATTTATGAATTTCTAGGTTAATATAGGGCCTTGGAAAAAATTTGCAAAGTGCCCCCTTTTTTTGTAAAGTGTCCCTTTTGCTCACTAAGTGTCCCTTTTGTTCATGAAGTGTCCCACTTTTTCCCAAAGTGTCTTGTTTCTTTGCAAAGTGTCCAAAAAGGGGTCTAAAGTGTCTAGGGCCTCTAGGAAAGAACACTAGAACAACTTTAGTACACTTTTATGATTATTGATGTAAATATTTTAGATTTTAGACTACTTATAGGACATATTTTTTCTTTTCTATTAGGTTCCCACCCTTTCGCAACAATGTCTGGGTGGCAATAAATTAGCCTTCTTCAGGATTTATCACCCACTCTCTTAGTGGGGGACAAAAATATTTTATAGACTATAGGATTATACTGGGTGTACCTCATGCCCCCCATGAGGTACCATGATCCGATGTTGATGGAACTAGTAGAGTGTTGGGACAGTAATAAATGTACATTTCATCTACCTACCAAAGAGATGACTGTCACACTGGAGGATGTGCATCACATACTCTGAGTTCCCATTTGGGGTGAGTGAGTGCATTTCCACATGGAGTGATCGTTCCATGAGATGAAATATGACATGTAGTATTGCCTTTATGGACGAGTGCATGATGAGAGAGTGATGCCATAGATAGATCTCATGATGATATTGTATTCACAGGCCCCATTGGTTAGACAGATTATGATGTTGATAGTAGCACTAGCACTCATCCCTAACGACTAGGGAGTGCATCTGGAGGGGGGACTAGTACACCTAATGTGAGGGATGGTAGAGCACATGAAAATATATTCCTCGGGGTGCAGTATCCAAGCACACTTTTACTATGATCTTGGATGATTTTCCTTTCAGGAGGTGGACAACATGGTACACTGTACACTTCTACAAGTTTGGTGCCTTGAGCATATTACTTGTACTAGACCTACCAAATTCCCATGTCTGATAGCCTTGGGGTATCCTCAGGCCTTCAACTATCCTTTATGATGGTTTTGGTAGTATGGTGATGTGCACTTCTAGAGAGTGTGATTTGACCAATTGGAGGAGGATGAGATCCTTTGGTAGACCTTATTAGCTTGTGCTCCAATGGCTAGATCACACTTGATAGATGAGGAGACTACATATAGACAGGTTTTTGATTGGTAGACACAATTACATAGTATGACCTTTCTACTATGATCGTGTCATGTGACAATTTGGGTAGCTCCAGATAGCACTTAGGGCATGACCCTTCTTTAGGAGATCAATATAGAGTGCCCAGATACCTAGTGATGGTAGATGATTCACTATTGAGGATGTTATCTATAGTGACTTTGATTTCTCAAATCATGATATTTCTTCAATGTCTGACATAGATGACGTTAATGCCACAAATGACTACTAGGAGTGGTGGATAGTATCATGACCAACTCCCATATTTTTGATAGAGGAGCTGATAGGTGATGTAGTACCACTCCCATATGAGGGAGATGAGGTAGAGGACAAGGTTGAGAAGACGCAGTATAGGGTTGCAAACATATTTGTAGATATGATAGATGATGAGTACAATGAAACTGTAGATCTTGATTATCATGGTCAGGAGGATGTAGATCAAGAGGAGGTCGAGGAGGAGGATGAGGAGGAGGAGCATTCCATGAGTGAGAGTGGTGAGGCATCAGATGAGGATGCAACAGGTCATGAGTGGGGATAATCATCTCCCACTCGTGTTCTTAGATCATGAGCAGCAGTTAAGGTAGGCACCAGCACTCACAGCCCTAGAGAGGCTAGCACATCCTCCATGCCCCCTGCACATGATGAGGTTGATTTCACATAGCCTGTCAGAGAGATAGGTGATGATATTTTATTTACTGTTATGCTCTGTGCTTATCCATTCTCCATCGCAACACACAAGACTATCTCGGATAATGCTTAGGTAGCATCATTCACAATAGTGATGGGAATGATGTGCACAATGTCTGTTAGATCATCCACCCCTAAAATCCGCACCATCCATCGTGCATTGTGGAAATATGCATCACTTGAAAAATTGAAACTATGACATGAAGAGACCTAGCAATGCAAGGAAACAAGCCATCACACTTCGTGGGAATGAGTTGTTCAAAAAAACAAAATCAGCAACACGTGATCAAGTAAAAGGAGCTCATCGCTCATTACAAAATTGAAACAGATGAAGCAAAAGAAAAGCCTGATCGGTGATGAAACAACCTAATGATGGAAATTGAGCACATGCACAAATGTTATTCATAAAAGGGGGCAGCCCTAGGAAAAACAAAGAATGGGGACATTAATATTTCAACTTAAGGATGGAAGACTAACTAGGAGAAAAAAGGTTAATATGAGTTTATAACAAAATTGTGTGCCAGGATTAGGGGTTTAGGGCTTAAGCACATAGGGGTTTTGGAAGCCCTATTCTGTAAGTTTAGAGCCCTATTAGAAAAATAAGAAATAGAAGAAATTTCATCATCAACTATATCATCACCCATCAACAACTCCAACTCACATTCTTGTAGCCCATCACAACACAATATCTTTATTTGGGACAAAGCACATTCTTTGACCTATATGCACATTAACATCATCTTCAGATAAAGTGAAGACCACCATATCAATCTTATGTATGTAATCATGAATAAGAGAAAAATAATTAGGGTTAGTAACACCCTCATTATTTTGAAGAAATTAAACATAACAAGGCATGAACCCCTACACTCTTTTTACTTCTTCACATATTTCATCTAGATTATCCTAGATACAAAGCTCACCCCTATTAGCATAAGACACATTCCCATTTTCTAATGCATTCCTTTCATCCATATGCATCATGTCATTATTCTAATAAGACCACATAATGGGAAAAATATTGTTAGCATCTTTAGGCATTGCACTTACACATTTTATCTAGAATTCACCTTGAGTCATGGGGCGTAACGATAGACTATTTGCAATAACATAGTTATCATTAAATAAACAAGCATTGTTATTTTTTGATCTAGATACTTCACATCTTGAAAACAGGCTAAGATGATCAACACTTGCAGCCATATATCCCTTAGGAATTGATACATTTTATTATTCTCAATATCCATGGAAAATTCATATGCTTGGTGAAGTGTTGTAGGCTTCTTGTCTCTCAATAGATAGCTCATTTTTTTTATAAAATGCACATAGATATACAACAAAGCACATTGCATCATTGAGTCTGAAACTCTCAAGAATTCCATTCATGAATGGCCTTTGAAAACCTTAAGTTAAAGGATGGAATCAGTTCTTCTTCTGCCTTTTGGATGTCCATGAATTTGGAAATCACATAACCCACATTAATTCTTTCACCAAATGGTTCTATGAATGCTATCATAAACTCTTGCCAAGATGAAATGGATTAGGATGGTAAATTTGGAAACCAATCCCTAGCATCTTCCTTAAGGGATTGAACGCAAAGCTTCATGACAACATCCTTAACATTTACCTCATAATCTTCCATTAGATTCACAAACTCTTGTAGATGCTTGTTTGTCGACTTAGATTTCTTTCCATAAAATTTTAGCAGAAGTTCCCTAATCCTATTAGGAATAGGATTTGGGAAGTTATGGATTCCACTAAAATTTAATACTCTATTTCTTTGAACAAAGAAAGGTCTTCTCTGAAAAAATAATTGTTGCTCTGTCAAGATACCATAGCTCATAAAGGGGGAACCAAAATGGTTATTCATACTTGTAAATGAGTTAATCCCCACTACAACCATCTACTTCTTGCAGAATATCCTACTTTCTCATTTCCATTTTCTACTAGTACCTTAGAGTACTAGATAAGGTACAATATTTACTAGAATCTTTTTTTGCAAACCTTAATACAAAAATGTTGCACCAATAAAAAAATGCATGAACACTGTTGTAACCAACTCTTCTGATGATGTAAAAAAAATTGTATAGTTTCCACCTCTTTGAAAGAGGAAAAGATCTTCAAGTAGCAGATAGCTTCTTCCAAGATCAATGTATTTATGAGTTCTCTCCACTAGCAAAGCACTAGACTTCAAGAACACACTAGAAACATTACAATAATCTCCCTCTTCAAGTATGCAGGTCCCTTTGAATCATCTAAACCAAAAATTTAGATAAACAAATTTCTTGACTCTCCCAAATGGATATTATCTATATCTTCCTCAATGGAATCACCACTTCTTGTGGTTTACAAACAGGAAGATCATATTTTCAATTGCTCATGAAGAGATTTTTGAACTTCTTGTTCTTTCTTCCCCAACAGAGTCGCCAATTTTTTGGTGACTTAGATGGGAAAATAAGATTCCACAATTTTCAATCTCTGGTTAGAGATTTTAATGACTTTGTGATAGGATAGTTTGCAACCAAATTTTAAATTTCATACCTAGTAGAGTCACCAATCTATTTGTGTTTCTAGCTAATGGTCTAGTTTCTCCTAAAGGGTGGCTACTCCTTATGCTTAGAGACCCTAGGTTAGTGGAAAAAAAACATGAGATGATTGGAAATCTTCTCCTCTGCACTTTAGGCTCTACAAAACAAAGGTGGGCATCCCTATAACATCATTCACATATGACACTGTATGAAGGAAGATCCTAGTACCTGCAAAACACAAAGAATACACACATTAGAAGATTGAAATGCAAGTTAGAACCTAAGTCCCCAATGAAATCCATTCACAAAGCTTAAATTAGGAAATGAAATGTAGAACACAATAAGAAAGCAATAAAAAGATATTGAATCCTAATTAAACAAGGAAACTCTTGATCCCATGGAGGAATTGGTGCCAATTTGATGTGAAAATTGGCCCTTTCCCAACTCCTATGCAAGCTTTGATGATTTGATGAAGATGTGATGCACTTTGTTGAAGATTGAAGTGTGCTCCAAGATGAAAATCTATGTAACCTAGCTAAGAGTTGATAAAAATGGATGAGAATTGCTATGGATTTGAGTATAATAACTTTTCTCAAATTGTGGATGATGAAATGAGGAAAGATACCTCTTATTTATAGAAAGACAAGATGGAAGAATGCACAAAATGAAGCAATGCGGGACTAACATTCAACCAATGGCAAGGTGCCACTTGTCCAAATGTGAATGGATGGAGGATGTGCACATTTTCATGAATGCGCCCATCAATGACATTAAGTGATATTTGAAAATGTTGAAATGACATGTAAGAGGGAAATGAAATTCCTTAAATGCCACTTGGATCAAGACAAAAGGACTTATTAAGTGAAGTAAATGCCTTGTTGGAAGCACAAATTCCACTTGGATTTGAATTCAAATTTGAGAGAATATTCCTCCATTATGCCATGTTGAGAGAAAATAAAAATTTAATAAATGAATTAAATCTATTTTCATGTGCAAGTGGCAAAAGCTAGAGGATGGGATATGAATTAGGATTAAAATAATCAAGGGTCAATTAATTTAATGGGTGATTAGATGATGTGACAAATTTGACTTAGATTTTAGGGGTATGTGCAAGATCATGATGGGCCAAAAAGTGGCAATATGATGGGTATGTGGCTGATGAATTTTTTTTAATCAAAAGTTAGTGAAATGAAAAGGGTTATTAAAGGAGATTCTTAGCTTTCCACCAATATAAATTATGCTTTACTTTGAATTTAATAAGTAATTATTATTCATTTTCTATTCAAATTATGACTAAAGTTCTGATTGATAGACTGATTGAAAAACATCTATAGCTTTCAAAAAATATCACATTTTTTGAATCCAAAACATGCGTCACATTTTATGCTTCACATACTATAGGATTAAAAAGAAAAATTAATTTCATGAAGTTTTGACCAAGTTAAGGTGGTCAGACATATGAGTTTTTTATATTTTTAAAAATTGTAATAAAAAAATTATAATTAATTATTACTTGGAAAAAATTTAAAAAAATATGCATTACATTGGGACATGAGTCCTCTACTTATATCTAAAATATTTTAAAAATATTATCATTTTATTGTGGTTAGGGTGGTCAACAAACACCTACTTTTTTTTTTTTCCAGAATTTAAGTACTCTTGCATTGGAATTTCAAATTTTCACCAAATAGAATTTTTTTTTTATAAAAAAACCTAGTAGTTTAGAAACAACATTTTATTTGCTACAAATTCTATCCTTACATATTTTTGAAATAATATAGATAACTTATTCAAATTTTTATGTCAAGTTGCCTAACTCTGATTTGTTTGATTTTTTTGCCACTTAAGGGCCCATTTTTTCCATGATTATTCTACACATACCCTTATGATTTATTTAAATAAAATATGAGAGGAATGTGATTTTAGAGTTAGTTAAATAAATATTTTTATTTATTTAATAAAAGAGGATGATTGGTTAGCTTAAATTAAACAAGGTTTAATTTATTCAATTTAATAGATAGACTTTAGAGATTTAATCAAATAAACTGAATTATTTAATCAAATATGGATATAGGGTTAATTAGATCAGATGGGTTGATTTAATTAACGAGAGAAAGACTTAATTAGATAAAATGATTTATTTAATTAAGAGAGAAAAATTGATGAATTTAATCAAATAAGGGTATTTAATTAAATGGTTAGACTGACAAATGATTTTGGATGAAATGGTGTTAATAATTGGGATCAAGTATGTCGGTATATTTTCCATGTCTACATTTTCCCCCTTTTTGAAGCAAGGCACTTGTTGTGTTGTTTCAAAGAATATACTGTCTCGAGATCAAAAGCCAAAAAAAAATTTAATTTCAAAATTTTCCCCAATGCTGCCTCAATGAAGGAAATATGCCGATATACTACCCCCTCAAGAGATCAAACAAAAATTCTAAGTTTTGGGTGATCTCGCGAAAAAAGGAGGACAACGTGCTCGACGGGTCAAAAAAGGCTTCGGGGAGTCAAAAAACACAAAAAAATGATAAAGGAACGGCGTACAACAACCCTTGGATAGGTGAAAATGGGTCCGGGGGACCTAGACCCCTCCTGGATGGGTAAATAGGGTAGAAAAACCCTAATTTTTAGGCTTAAATAGGCATCGGGGGACCACTTCCAATTCATTTTCACATTCAACCTTTAGTGATTCTACGATTTTGAGCCCTGACACCCTAGCGAGATGGCACAACAGCAACTCTCGATACACATTTCCGACTGAGTTCAGATGTATCAAAGGCTTCCTAACATTGGACCACCGATGAGTCAACTTGACCTAAGCTTTGCTTTTCATTTTTTTGTGATCATTTAATGCATTTAAAACTAGGTCTCTAGGCGTGGTGCTATATTGCACTACTCAAAATTTTAAACTCTCCCAAAAAGCCTAGCATGAAGGATGATTTCAAGATTTTCAAAAGTTGATGGTGAGATGATTTTGGTTTGGTGTTCAAAGATGGATGAAGGTTTTATTTTGATCCTATGTTTCCCTAAAAAGACACTTGTTTACTAGACCTCAGTTTTGAAGAACATGCTTTTCTCTAGACAAGGTGTTCAAATTCATGAAAAAGATTTGGATTCTGACAATAATAGAATGAGTACAATCCGGGATTGTTTCTTGAAGCTTTACTGTAAAAGTTAAAAGGTAGTCTTCGTCTGAATTCGTATAGCATTGAGAGACGCTTTTGGTGATCTTTTGGACTAATAGCTTTTACCTTTGGTTTCTTGATCTTGATCTTGCATGAAATCATTGGAGACACATGTGTGGGATTCAATTGGTTTTAGTATTTGCTTAATGATTTTATTTTACCACAAACACTTCTTGATTAACATTTCAAACTAGATGTCCAATGTCTCAACTTATTCTCATTCCACAAGGTATATTCTGTGGAACTTTGATGAAATCAAGGCAAGGGTTACCTATTGTTAACTTTAGTAAGAAAATTGAGATATAATCCAAGTGTTTAGAAATATCTAAGAATACAATCACAAGGACAAGCAATAACACATGAATTTGGTCAATTATATTTTCTTCCTAAAGGGTTTGAAGTTTTAATGACAATGTTAAATGTTTGTTTCAAAAAAAATTTGAACAAGCAAAGTGTTTTGTAACCAAGAACAAGCACAATCCTATGGATATGAAAGACTATATTTGTTGAGTCCCCGCTTGGACAAGTCTAGCTACACTTATTTTTAGTGAATGGTTACATGTTTGACCCTATTGGCTCCCCTCCATGCCACTCACTTCTCAAGGCAGCCAAGCATCAGTACCCATGAAACTCCCATGTCATACTTTCCATTTCTACTAAAAACCATAAAAGTGTGGGGTGGCTTCAGAACGATCATTCCTGCACCAACAAATAGATAGGGATTTTGGCCTTTTTACAACAAGGGTTTTAATTCAGACTTTCTATTCGTAGGAGTTGACCCATTGAGGAAAGAGACCATTTTTTCCCTTCTCATCGGAGCCAACCGCATGATACGAGCCTTTGTTCTAGTACCCACTTTTATATCCTGGTTGGAAATACTCTTGGCTTTAGAGTGTTACCGGTTGAGCTGTTCCCTTGGGTGAGTACCTTTTCCCCAAAGCATGCCCTCTAAGATAAAAAAATAGCAAGCAAAAATATCCATAACACAATCAATATTTGTTTAAGAAACAAAGAGAGAATACATGCGATAGGTTTACTCATACTCGCAAGATGTTTTGTTCAATTTTAATCCCAAAATGAAGTGTGGAGGAAATTACTTTATCCCAACCTAAGACCACCAAAAAGCCTTTTGATTCTCAAGATTGGTGTGAGGCGCAAGAGAAGCACATACGTCTTTTCAATGGTATTAGTTTGAGTAAGCAATCACAAAACAAAGTAGAACATGTTCATTTTAAGCCCACAAAAGCAATAATGGCTTCTTTTTTTAAGCACCAAATCAAATGTGGAATTTTCCTTGTTCAATTTGTTAAATCCGAAAACCAACTCTAGTAAGTTTGTGTCATAAAGTTCATTTTAAGCCTTTTTGTAACAAGAAATTGAAATTTTCTTTTTAGAGCCCAAAATAAATTTAGTAGGTCCTAAGTATGAAAGATAACAAATTTTCTTTTAAGAGAAAATGTGAATCCTCTAAGAGTTTTAAACAAACACTAAAGTGTTCAAAAACACTTGGTGTAACAAAATGGTGATGTTATCATGCCTCTTTGCTCCTTCACCTTTGCTCAAGTCAACCTACAAGAAAACTAGTCAAACCTACAAAACAGAGGTTAGGAAAGCAAGTAATAACCCTAATGATCATAAATGAAAAAGGCCCATGTCATAAAAAATTGAACTTCACTTTTGACTACCTTACAGTGGTGGAACCCGTGAAGGCGTCACTATTTTCAGCCAGCAGTGGAGTTTGAAGTTTGGAAAGATTCTAGCCAGCGAAAAATGACTCAGAGGCGCCATTTGAGATTTTGAATTCTAGGAAGGAAACAAAAAGCATCGAAGGTTGGAGTTTGTAGCAGTGTGGTATAGCAATGATGGAGTCCTAGTGGTTCTAAACTGCAATATTGGTCTGCTAGCAGTGGAGTTCCCTGTAGGTGCAAAAACAACCAAAAAGCACAAAATTTGGTGAAGAAACATGATAAGAACTTCTGGTAGGCCCTCCTTCTAGTGCCAAATGTATGAACGAAGATCCTAGTACCTGCAAAACACAAAGAACACACACATTAGAAGATCAAGAAATGCAAGTTAGAACCTAAGTTCCCCATGAAATCCATTCAAAAAGCTTAAATTAGGAAATGAGATGTAGAACACAATAAGAAAGCAATAAAAAGATATTGAATCCTAATTAAACAAGCAAAATCTTGATCCCATGGGGGAATTGGTTCCAATTTGATGTGAAAATTGGCCCTTTCCCAACTCCTATGCAAGCTTTGATGATTTTATGAAGATGTGATCCACTTTGTTGAAGATTGAAGTGTGCTCCAAGATGAAAATCTGCATAACCTAGCTAAGAGTTGATAAAAATGGATGAGAATAGCTATGGATTTGAGTATAATAACTTTGCTCAAATTGTGGATGATGAAATGAGAAAAGAGACCACTTATTTATAGAAAGACAAGATGGAATAATTTCCAAAATGAAGTAATGTGGGACTAACATTCAACTAATGGCAAGGTGCCACTTGTCCAAATGTGAATGGATGGAGGATGTGGACATTTTGATGAATGTGCCCATAAATGACATTAGGTGATATTTGAAAATGTTGAAATGACATGTAAGAGGGAAATGAAATTTCTTAAATGTCACTTGGCTCAAGACAAAAGGACTTATTAGGTGAAGTAAATTCCTTGTTGGAAGGACAAAGTCCACTTGGATTTGAATTCAAATTTGAGAGAATATTCCTCCATTATGCCATGTTGAGAGAAAATAGAGATTTAATAAATGAATTAAATCTATTTTCATGTGTAAGTGGCAAAAGATAGAGGATGGGCTATGAATTAGGATTAAATTAATCAAGGGTCAATTAATTTAATAGGAGATTAGATGATGTGACAAATTTGACTTATATTTTAGGATTTATTTAAATCGAATATGAGAGGAATGTGATTTGAGACTTAGTTAAATAAATATTTTGATTTATTTAATAAAAGAGGATGATTGGTTAGCTTAAAGTAAACAAGGTTTAATTTATTGATTTTAATAGATAGAATTTAGAGATTTGATCAAATAAAGTGAATTATTTAATCAAATATGGATATAGGGTTAATTAGATCAGATGGGTTGATTTAATTAACGAGAGAAAGACTTAATTAGATAAAATGATTTATTTAATTAAGAGAGGAAAATTGATGAATTTAATCAAATAATGGTATTTAATTAAATGGTTAGACCGATGAATGATTTTGGATGAAATGGTGTTAATAATCGGGATCAAGTATGTCAGTATATTTTCTATGTCTACAGACACTATCATGCAAATGCTTCCTTTGATAATGGATCATCATACTACAATGGTGGAAGTCCTTTGATGGGCTAAACCATCTATAAAAATTTCTATATCTTCAATAACTTCTGGTAGTTGGAAACAAACATAAAAGTAAAATGTAGGAAATTAAAATGTTTTGATTTGATTATGAAATTGGATCAACCTCAGGCTTAGGCTTATGGTCATAGACTAACCAGTGCCTTATCGACATAGATTTTAGAAATGAAGTAACACTCATATAGTAGACCCACCCAGGCTTCTAATAAACTTACTACCTTGTAGCAAGAAACCAACAAAATATCAATGCTATCAAACATCTTTGAAATCCCTATTACATCATCACAACATTAACATATGAATTGATAGAGATTACTCTGCTCCTTGAACATTAACTAACAAATCAAACATTCTAGATTAGCAAATGTGATTTGAGCACCAGAAAATAATCCTTGATTATATTGATTTAATGGAAATGAGTATAATAGTGGAGATAATGATCAAACTAATACAAATATTATGCACAAATGCAATGAACATTTAGGTCATCTATTGTTATTATAGATAAAACATTACAACATTACTTTTTAAGTGTAGAAGAAGAAAACACTATTTAGACTAAGACAAAAGACTTACAAAACTCTGAGAGAATGGAACCCAAACAAAAACTATAAAAAATGTCTTTATAGTGCAGGCATAACTATAATTCGGATTCAAAATCTCAACCCTAATCCTAACTAAATTTACAAAAAAGAAACCTGATCATAATACAATCAGCAAAATTTCCTCCAAAACAAAGCAACAATTTGCCATAAAGGCCCCTAACACCTCGAGCACACTCCATCTTGATGGCATTCATGAATGCAGGCATAGGAGATCATGAAATCTGCAACCATCATCAGTCATCAATGTGAGTAGTTGAGGCGATTGCAGAAATTAATTTTTCCTTTTGTGTCAATTCATAGTTGTTTCCTACATTCATGCTACTAGGTTCACCACCTAGCTATTGTAGAATCAGATCTTTGAATTATGGTTGTTGGTCCATCCTCTTTGCACTAGGATCCAACACCTATCGCTTATTGCCCTGAACTTTAAAACCTAGCTGTCATATTAAAACCTCTTTAAATATGGTTCAACGATCACCATCGCATCCCATGAGAGACACCACAACAAATTGGAGTGACAAATTTTTGGGTCCATTCGATGCAGCAAAATTTTCCACCTGTCAATCCCTTGATGTCACCTTCACCTTCATTTTGCGTTCATCACTTATGCGAGAACCACCCTTTCACCTTGCTTCACAAGAATGATGTGAAGCAAAGGTGTGATGTAACCTCAACCATCAAATGTTCATTGCTTGATCTCAGCCCTTCATCACCCATTGTGGAAAGGAAAAATCCCCTTTGAAACATAATTGTGATACACTAAGCATCCATGATAATTGTTAGATCATCTATCTTTAAATCTGAGCCATCAGTTCTCCATCGCAACACACAAGACTATTGCAGATAATGCTTAGGTGGCATCATTCACAATAGTGATGTGAATGATGCATGTAGTGTCTATTAGATCATTTCCCCCTATAATCTACACCATCCATTATGCATTGTAGAAACATGCATTTCTTGACAAAGTGAAACAATGATGTGAAGGTTGATGTAAGGAAACAAGCCATGGTGCATCATGAGAATGAGTTGTTTAGGAAAATAACATCAACGATATGTGATGAAAGTAAAAGGAACTCATTGCTTATCATCGAAATGAAATCGATGAAGCAAAATAAATGTGTGACGAGTGATTTAACAACCTAACAATGGAAATTTAGCACATGCACAAATGTTGTTCATAAAAGGGGATTGCATCGAGGAAAAACAAAGAATGGGGGCATTAACATTTCAAAATAAGGACATAAGACTAACTAGGAGCAAAAAGGTCAACATGAGTTTATAACAAAAGTGCATGCCAGGTTCAGGGGTTTAGGGTTTAAGCACATAAGGGTTTTGGAAGCCCTATCCTGTAAGTTCAGAACCCAAAAAGACTTCAAAATTTCAAAAATGGTTATGGATTTTGCAAGTACCACCAAGCTTAACATATTTATGATGATGCATATGATGATTTATGATGCCTATATGCCTCTAACATGATTATGCAAGATATTTTTGTGTGTCACAAGACAATATTAGAATGATTGAGGAAAAGAAAGGAGAAAGCATGAAGAAGTTGTGTGTTAGCACAGAGAAGATGGATATCAGCATGGAGTTAGTCAAATGACAAGGGATGGACATTCTCGCTTTATTACATGTCAACTTGCATTTTTTTCATCATCGAGTGTCAAAATTGTACTAAATGGAGCAAAAACACCATGGTATGACATAGACCAAGGTGTGCAATGTTACCACTTGCGAAAGACAAAGAGTAAAAAAGATAAGGAATTCCATGAATGATACAAAGGACCCAATTACCCTAGTATTTTTGTCAAGAAAAACCACAAGAATCAATCAAAAGAAAAGAGATCATGATCCATCATTTCCCCTCTAAATCCTTCGTGGGACATCCTATAGGTAGCTAGTAACATTACAAAAGACCAATAAGAAAGATAAGATCAACTAGACCAACAAATTCAATAGCCATTTAGAACAATTGCCAGAGTTTATTTGATGATAAGATTGATAAGGTTGATCGATTGATGAGTTTGACTGATAGGTTGACCAAATCGACTGATTGAACAGATCAATTGACTAATAAGATTGATAGATTGACTGATTGTTTGTCCAGATTGATTGATTGACCAGATTCATTGAATGACCAAGATTGAATATTTGACCAGATTTGATTGATCATATTGATAGGATTGACCAATTAACAAGATTTATTGACTAATTGACCGATTTGACTAATTGATAGGTTTTACCTATAGCTTAGGGAAAAACCCAGGTTAGCAAATTAGAGCTTAAAAAAAATAACCCAAAGCAAAGCAATGAAGAACAAAGGAGTAAAAACATGAAAACAAGGAAAGACCTCACCAAATGCCTTCAACCTCCATGATTAACCTCCATTGCACCTTCTCTATTTGCTGCAATATTATGCTTTCCCTCATATTTGTGATGAGCAACCTCTGATAATGTCAATGTCCTAAGAAAATGTTGAAGGGTTCTATCAAAATGCTACACAATCCAACTATGAAGCAACTATGAAGCAAGCCTAAAGCATGTAAAATGTCTAAAGCATGAAGCCAAGAAATGTCAAGATGTCAAAATGCGAAGAGATGTAGATGTCCAAATGAGACCAAAATTGCCATTTTATAGAAAAGTCAATTTTGGATGAATGGACAAGATTGAAGATTGAGAAATGCCCTAAGATCAATGGTTAAGATTGAATGTGACAACCAACAATTAGGGTTAAGATAAAATTAGGTTAAAATTTGAAATGAATGGTCAAGATTTTATTTTAGAAAATCAAATCAAGGGAAAAGATTGCATGTGACAAGGAGATAAGAATGGAATGAAAGAAGAAAGACCTGGAAAATCAAATAATATTAGAAATTATTTGATTAAAGAGAAAAATTAGAAAGTGGGAAAATTTTAAATAATCTTATTTAAAATTAGGAGAATGCCAAGGTGGACAGTAATTAAATAAATTAAAGAACTTATTTAATTATGAGAAGAGATTTAGAAGTTAATGACATTTAAATAAATAAACAAAATTTATTTATTTAAATAATTAAGAGGAATAAAAAGACATGAATTATTTAATTAAAAGTTGAATTTGGACCATAGGACATAATTAAATATTTTAATTATGCTAAGCATAAATATGGAAAAAAATAAAGTTTGTAGGCCTAGGTCAATTTTATGTGTCTACATTTTTCCCCTCTTTGTCATAATGCAACCTGTCGCATTGTTACAAAGAAAATTCAGTCAAAAACATTCCCTAGCGAAGGTACATAGTATCTATGCCCCCTAGGGAAAATTTGTTGGAATTATTGCCTCAATCTCACAGGCTGAAACCTCTGAGAAAGCATGGTCGTTGTGACATTCCAGTTGTCTGGCCAACTAGCAGTTTAATAACCTTGTGTTTTGCTCTTGTCGCTGAGACAAAGTTGATGTCATGCCGAACAAAGTCTATCACTATAACTCAACTGTGTTGGTATGTGGTCCTAGTGACTAGGAGATGTCTGGCCGACGGTATACAACTCAGAGTAACTCAAGGGTCTTCACATGAAGTATTGGCGACCGGGAGATGTCTCGGCGATAGTGTTAGGGGTCATCGGTGTAATGTAAGCCTTCGGTATGAAGTCTTGGCGATGAGCTTTTGTCTCATTGATGTTGTAATCAAGGGAAAATCCTAATTATTATTAAGTACAATAACAATTAAATTCCTATGAAAATAAAAAAGTACAAAGGAAGTAATGTGAAGACAAAAGGGATAGTGTTACCCTATGTCTCCACCTTCCATGATTAACCTCTGTTATACCTCCTAGCTTGTAGATAAATAACAAAGCCCTCAGATTTATGAGCAACTATGACTAAAGACTAAGCCCTATGCAAATGTTGAAGGATTTGCAGAAAATAAAAATGACCCTACAATGAGCTAAAATGACTATGACTGTTAATGACTATGACCCTAAGTTGACAGCAAGTTGACATAGACTAAGAGTGCAAGAAGTCCAATGAGCTAAAGACTGAGAGATCTGCAAATGAGGTCAAAATTGCCCTTTTATAAAAATTGCAATTTTGAATGTGTGGCCAGGATGAAAGGATGACAGGAACCCTAAGATCAATGCTTAAGATTGAATGTTGCTGGGTGCATTAGGGTTAGGTCAAAATTAGGGAAACAGGTAAGAATGAAGGTTGGAGATTGAATTATGAAATAATTCAATCAACGGTCGAAATTAAATGAGAAGTCAAAAGTCAAGAATTAAATTGGAAGATAAGGCTGGCACGGACAAAGAGGATGCTGGAGGAATTTAATAATAAAATTTATTTACTCCAAGTAACTAGTAAGTAATTAAATAATAAAGATATTATTTAATTATGGAGGAATGTGATAAAAGAATTATTTTGAAATTAAATAATGATTTTAATTCAAAATTCAAGAGAATGGCCAAATTAAATAAGTCAAATTTATTTAATTTTAATGGGAGAAAAAGCTAACGAATAATTAAATAATTAAATAAATTATTTAATTATAGTGGAAAATTGACAGAATTAAATAAATAAGAATTTATTTAATTTTTAGAAGAAGGGGACTTAATTAGTGACGTAATTAAGTAAATAGAATTTATTTAATTAATCAAGAAGACATAAATGATAAAGGGAAATTAAATAAATTATGAAATTTATTTAATCAAAGGAAGACTTTAGATAATTAATGACGTATTAGATAAATAAATAATATTTATTTATTTAATAATCAAGGAGGAACAAAATGACATGAATTAATTAAATAATTATGAATTATTTAACCAATAGTTGAATGTGAACCAAGGACATAATTAAATAGCTTAATTATGCTAGGACGAAAGTGGTAAAAATGAAGCTTGCAGGCCTAGGTCATTTTTAGGTGTCTACATTTTGCCCCTCTTTGTCATAATGTCGCTTGTCGTATTGTGACAAAGAAAATTATGTCAAAAATATGCCCCAGTGAAGGTACGGAGTATTCTTGCCCCCTCGGGAAATTTTCAAATTTTAGGTCGGCACCAGAAAAATTTGCAAAAGGTCCCGATAAATCAATTTGATGGCCAGAAAAATAGTGGTGCAGTCGGTTTCAAATTCTGACATGTTTAAAGCAACTTACGGAGAGGTCAAAGGCGCGGAAATGAGCCTCCAGTATTAACTACAGTTGAAAAATGTCACTTTCACCCTATCAATAGATGGTCAAAGGGGTAAAAGTCAATTCACTTTCACTATTCACCTTGTAAATCTTGAGAGCTCAGAGCAAAAGGCGCAGCAGCGACGATGGTGATTCTAGTGACAGAGCACCGCGGAGAGATCGTGAGGACCTTCAGACGGCCAGAGGGCTCAGGACCTGCGGTATGTACCCTAAACTTGCTTTGTCATTTTCTTGATTTACGTGTTTTTTTAATGCTTTCTAGGGTAGTGAATGAATGCGCCACGATGCATATGCATTCGCGTAAGCCGCAATTGACTTCGCATTCACCGCATTTGATGCGTCGCGACGCAAGTGCAAAGACCAAACAAGCCGCGCCACCAGTTTGTGCCACATTCAATTTATGGTGCGACGCAAGTGCTTAACCGCATCGCATTTGACCCATCAAAAGCTACAATCGCAAAGATGCGACGCAACTGATAATTCGAATGCCGCAAATGAATTACCGCGCCGCATTCGCAATGTGGCGACGCAAACGCCTAAATTCGTGATGCAAGTGTAATATAGCGATGCACTTGACTTGGTGGAACGCATTTGATTTTTTGAATGACGCATTTGTGTTTTTGCGACGCAATTGCATTTTTGTGACGCATTTGCCTGTTTTCTTTCTTTAACTTGTTTTAATGCTTTCATGCCTTAAGTCATTTTCCGTGATGGTCACAATTGTCCAAAAAGGTGCTAATGCGGTGTTTGTCTTTTTGCAGAGGCAGCTTGCCCCTATATATACAAGAGAGAGCAGACCGAGGACCTTTCGGTTTGGCGATCAGCTAGGCCCGCGAGAGCGGCGACGATTGATGAGACTCGGTTTATTCCATGTTGCGTTCATGCCCGCCATTCGGGCGAATAGGGGTTTGCTGACGGCGCTGTGCGAGAGATGGCATTCAGAGACCTGTTCCTTTCACCTGCCGACGGGTGAGGCTACGATTACTTTGGAGGATGTCTACCGTATTCTCTGGATTTTGATTCGAGGGGAACGGATCGTGTACGATCCCTGTCATGGCGAGTAGACCTTCCGAGCGTACTACCAGAATCAGGGTGCCAGACTCGGCATTGAGGGTTACGAGATCTATTGGGATTTCCTGGCAGAGCATTACAGTCGCTTTGATGCATTCCTGACAACTCTGATTGGTGGCATCTTGGTTCCAGACCGACGAGGACACGGATTTCCGATTGGCTGGGGGGATGTCATGGTCAGCATGCGATGAGAGAGGACAGTTTATGCATGGGGTCCCTATTTGCTGGGGACACTTTATCATCAGCTGCATGACATTGTATACAGGAGAGGAGAGAGTATCTCCTGTGGGACCACATTGATGATGATCTGGGCATGGGAGCGTATTGCCATATTCCGCACTCCTATCGACAGACCACAGCTGGCCGCGGGGATGCCTTACTCCTACTACTATGCCGGCGCATTATAGCAGACCCGCATGGGTGAGACAGGGTGGTGGCGGCATTGGATTGATACCATGGTGACCTTCATCTGGAGACCCTACAAGGATTGTGAGGTATGGGATGATGAGGACGAGCATCTCAGTTTTTGCAGGCAGTATCGATACCTGATTGGCAGGACAGTACAGACGTCGTTGATTATTGAGATGTATCTACCACAGCGTGTATTGAGACAGTTCGGGGAGTAGCAGGATGTACCCATGGGGACGGCAGAGTATGCCCGATCGTCTAGAGAGTATGCATGGGGGTCGGCCATCCCAGTGGCCTTCGCGACATAGCAGATTGACAGGTTAGTAGCCCTGGCCTAGGGTTGGAGAGGTGGGGTAGCAGATCCAGGTACCACACCAGCCTATGATCTATGGTGGCAGGCACGCCGACCCGTGCCATTGACAGATCCTGACGGGCCAGCACTAGTTGACAAGCGGTTAGTGATTCCATGAGTGCCGCGAGCCAGACGAGGGGGCAGAGGCAGAGATGGGGGCAGAGGTAGAGGCAGAGGCAGGGGCAGGGATGGAGATGGAGGGAGGGGTGGAGGCAGGGGTGATGATGGAGGATGAGGTGGAGACGGAGGTCGGGGTGAAGACAGAGGTCGAGGTGGAGACGGAGGTCGAGGTGGAGATGACGGAGGAGATGGCAGGAGGCGATGACGGGACGGACAGGTACCAGGTCGTAGGATGCGATAGCGCGTGGCGAGGGTAGCATTAGATGCTATCCCCGAGGTTGGTGAGGAGGGGGAGATGGAAGAGCAGCCCAGACAGGAGAGGCGAGGGGGAGGCAGGAGGGGCGAGGTGGGGGCCGGGGAGGAGGCAGAGGGGGAGAGACAGGAGGAGGATGTCAGGGCCCCAGAGGTGGATGTGGTAGGAGAGGAGGAGACGGCGGTGGCAGGAGAGGAGGATGACGATGATGACGAGGAGGATGAGGCCATAGGTGAGGCAGAGAGAGTCCTCAGATGGCAGATGGTGGAGGGTGAGGAGGAGATACCATCTTCAGAGTTGCCACCGGATGCGACAGCTGATCAGCGAGTGGCCAATCTACAGCAGAGGTTAGATGCCAGCCAGGCACAGGTGAGACCCTTACAGTCAGCACTAGAGGTAGCCCATGTGGAGCGGGATTAGGCGGTGATCCACCAGTAGGATTCAGCGCGATGGTGCATAGAGTTCGCGGCCCTATGTTCAGGACCCATAGAGGACATGGCTCGGGAGTTGGCGAGGGTGAGCATGAGGCTAGGTCAGTACAGGACATTATATGAGCAGGCAGTGCCACCAGAGCAGCGAGATCCTACCCTGTCTCGATCACAGATGAGGACAGGGAGTGGACACAGGTCGGGTAGTGGCAGTGGTACCAGGAGCCACAGTAGTGTCGGAGGGTCGACTTCCACAGGACACACATCAGGCCACAGATCACATCACTCCCGCAGGCATACTCTGAGTCATCATTCGGGGCACAGTCAGGGTTCTATTGGTTCAACTTAGATGTCAGTACAGGGTCAGCCACCAGTGACAGATCCTACCACTTCTCAGAGTCCAGCAGCAGTGACCTCACAGGTGTTTACTACTGTTGAGATGATGCCTTCATTCACAGTTCCCTCATCCTCACAGCCACACGGCATTACAGGACCGTCCATTGCTTCAGAGCCAGTGACAGGGCCTCGGCCACCACCACATTCTTCACCCTGAGGGGATGATGAGAGCCTACCTTAGGGGCATATTTGTATTTGGACACATTATGTTTATTGTTGAGCCTGCGAGCTCCATTTTTGGGATATCCATTGACTCTATCCTGTGACATTGCATATTTTTGAGATGAGATTTATATGATGATGCAGTTTTGATGCGACCTATATGTGTTATGTGATGTTCTATGCATTATGTGTGTATGATATATGATGCTTAATTTATGATGCCATTTGTGTATTATGATGTCTATGTTGTGATTTTGGATGCCATGATGATGCAATATTCATATGCTTATGTTAATGATGTGCATGATACCTTTATGTAAAAGATGCAATGATGATGATTATGTTAATGCAATGTTTGTGATTATGTATATGATGTAATGCCATGTATGATATTATTTAATGCCATGGATGATGTATGTATGGACCTAATGCAATGGATATATCATGTATGCACTTATGTTTTTGAATGACACAGGATATCATCGCAGGATGGACGAGAGAAGATGGCGGGACCGATGAGAGAAGATGACCAGACCAAAGAGGAGAAGATATGAGACCTATGAGAAGATACAAATCCTTCAAAACTTTACTATAGGACTTTTAATATTCGTTGCTCTTTAATCATCATTGGGAAAACTGTTGTAATGGTCAACAAACACCAAGATATGACGTAGATCTAGGTGTGCAAGGTCGTACCATTACCCAAGACAGAACAGTCACAAACAAGGATGGTTATGACTCAGACTAGGAGCGTGCTTGCCCCAGTCTTGTTGTCATCATCAACCACAAGCAGAAAAAGATAATGATAGATCATGAAACATCGTTGCTTCTCTAAATCCTGTTGCCAGGACATCCTTGAGAAACTAGTGACATGATTGCCAATTTGAAAAAATAAAGTCTCTATCATGATATGTCGTTGCTTTTCTAAATCCCAAGATCAGGATCTCGCTGAGAAGCTAGTAGTCATGTGTGTCAATTGTCATACTACGTCGCTGCTTCTCTAAATCCTGCTTAGTGGGATCTTGCTGAAAAACTAATAACATGATAAGAGATAAAAAGACAGTTGCCAAGTGTTTGTCAAGTGTATCTGGATAGCCATTGTTCTGATGCCAAGGTGTCATGTTTGACGATGTCAAGATGTCTGGGTGTTTAAAGTTTTGATGACCTTGAAAATGTCGAGACTTGGTGGATTCAGGAAGGACACATCCTAAATGATGAAGAATGATAGGAGGATTTGATCCCTAATGGTCGTAAGGGGTCCCTCAAAATAATGACAATGCTTAGGAAGGACACATCCTAAAGCATAAATGACAGAGTTGGTTCTTCAGAAGGACTCATCGGAAGAACGCTAGTGTTAGGAAGAGTAATCCTTAGATGTCAGGAGGATCGCTCGAAAGGCCGGATGACAATGACGACGCCTAGGAAGGACACATCCTAAGGCGTAAAGGACATCGGTTATCTTCCAGAAGGACTCATCTGAAGACTAACCAAAATTTGACAGTTTGACTGGTTATAATGATTTGACTTGCTTTGACTTTTGACTGAGGTTAACCTGTTGTGACCAAGGTTGACTTGTGTTTGATTATATGTCGATATTGTCCTGATGCGAGTGTCATGTTGAATAAAAGATTGCTTTACTTTGTTTTAGGAGTTTTCTTATCTGAAGATTGATTGAAGATTTTTGACGTGTGTGCCATTTTAGTGTCATGAACCCTAATGGACTGACCTAGTGCGGCCTCGGGGGCTCATCGATAAATGGCCTTGCCTACATCATACACTCAGAGACCTCGTAGTTCGACACGACCAATGACGTTGTCTTGATGAGTAAATATTGTGCCATGATTTATTTTGACAAACCTAATGGGACTGACCTAATGTCTCGGGGACTCAAGTATGAGTCTTGCCTACGTAGCAAATGCACAGAGACAACGTAGTTCGGACAATGACATGGACTTATTGACTTGATTGACTTAGACTAGAGATGACAGTGCACTTGTGTGCATTGCGCGGTCGACTATTTTGTTTGGTTTTCTTCAGGACGTTTTATGATTTTTTTGTCTTTTTTCAGGACATTTTATTATGTTTTTATCTTTTTTCAAAACATTTTATGATGTTTTTGTCTTTTTTCAGGACATTTTATGATGTTTTTGTCTTTTTTCAGGACATTTTACGATTTTTTTGGTCTTTCTTCAGGACATTTTATGATTTTTTTTGGTCTTTCTTTAGGACATTTTATGATGTTGCATGATAAAAATTTTGCCCCTAGTTAGGTTTAAGACTTAGCCATTTGCAAGGGATACGGATAGGATGCTGTTGACTTGCTGGACAAATAGTCGTCAGGACTTGATGTCAATCATTCATCCACTAGGATAGGTAGAGTAGGATGTGACGGTGACTGGCGGAATAACGGCAAAGATAGCTTTCATCCTAAGCCAAGTTTAGACCAAGTGACAATAGATGGCGGAGCAATGATTGATTACACATGGCGCCTGTTTGCCAAGTTTTCACCATGGTACCTGTCCAAAGCGCCTGTTTGCCAGGTTTTCACAATTGGACGAATTATTATTTTTTTACTATTTTTGTGATTTTTTGATTTTTTTTGGTGTCACCAAGACGCCTATTTGCCAGGTTTTCATCAAGGTGACGATTTTTTTCCATTTTTCAATTTTTTTGTATTTTAGGGTCTTCCAGCTTTGTCCTCTGATGCTATGCATAGAACTTTCAGAGGTGTAAACTATTGATGGGTTCAGTCAATTGTTCCCCATCTAGAGTCGCCAGTTGATATGCTCCAGAACCAAAAGAAGATATGATGATATATGGACCCAGCCAGTTTGGTTCAAACTTTCCTGGCTTTTCTCTGTCTGCTTGGTTCTTAGGGTTCTGCATGAGAACCAGGTCACCAATGTCGAACTTTCTGACCATGACCTTTTTATTGTAGCTGCGACAAAGGCGGTTTTGATATGCCTGGAGGTGATTCAGTGAGTTTTGTCTTCTTTCGTCCAGCATTTCCAGCTCGTGCAAGCGTGATTGTCGGTATTCCTCTTCATTAGCTAGACCCTTCAAAGAGACCCGTAGTGAAGGAATTTTGACCTCAATGGGTAAGATGGCTTCCGCGCCAAAAACTAGGGCAAATGGGGTAGCCCCTGTAGGCGTACGAATGCTAGTTCGGTAAGCCCACAGGGCAGGGTTAAGTTGTATGTGCCAATCGCGCCAGCGTCATTGACAGTCTTTTTAAGGATCTTGATAATGGTTTTATTCGACGCCTCAGCTTGGCCATTTCCTTGGGGGTAGTATGGGGATGAAAAGTGGTGTTGGATATGGAATCGCTCACATAACTCACGTACGTCTTGGTTTTTGAACGGACGTCCGTTGTCAGTGATGATGGACTGTGGGAGGCCATACCGGCAAATGATGTAATTGAGGATAAACTTTGATATTTGTTTGCCAGTAATGTATGTCAATGGAATGGCTTCAATCCACTTTGTGAAATACTCAGTGGCGGTGATAATGAATTTATGGCCGTTGGAGGAAGTTGGATGGATCTTACCCACGAGGTCGAGTCCCCATTGAGCGAAGGGCCACAGAGAAGTGATTGGCCGAAGTTCCTGTGCTGGAGCATGGACCAAATCACTATGGATCTGACACTTGCAATAGGTTCTGACATATTCTATTGCATCCTTTTCCATTGTCGGCCAATAATATCCGAGTCTCGTTAGTTTCTTAGCCAGAGTAGGACCACTCGAATGAGATCCACATATACCGTCGTGTACTTCTCGTAAGGTCGTACATGCTTCATTGGTGTCAAGACATCTAAGGAGGGTACTGTCGAAACTACGGTGGTATAGGGTATCACTGATAATGGCATACCTTGCAGATTTTCTAATGAAAGACTTCCTTTGGTTATTGGATAGGTTCGATGGAAGGGTGTGAGTCTTTAGATAGTCATAAATGTCCTGATACCAAGGAGAGTTGGGACCAACAAGTTCACAAACCATTTCCGACTCTGGGATATCATATGCCGGTATCAACAGCTGTTCTACTAGGAACTCAAATTGCGACACATTTTTAGGGATGTCCAAGAGAGAACTAATAGTAGCCATTGCGTCTGCTGCCTTATTCTGTACCCTGGGGATTTGTTCAAAAGGCACTGATTGGAAGTATGTTAGGAAACTGTCCACCATCCTCTTGTAAGGAAGCAACTTCTCATCCTTTGTTTCATAGTCACCATTCACTTGCTTGATTACTAGCTGGGAATCCCCAAATACAAGCAATGTCTGAATTTTCCATTTGATTGCCAACTTGAGGCCTGTAACTAGTGCTTCATATTCGGCGATGTTGTTTGTGCAAGGGAAAGCAATTCGAAATGACTTAGGAATTGAATCCCCTTGTGGTGTGATGAATAAGATTCCAACTCCTGAGCCATGACCAGTGTGAGACCCATCAAAATACAGCTTCCATGGTGTTGCTGGTTCTGTATGAAAAATGGACTCGTCAGGAAAGTCAATTACCAATGGATGAGAGGCTTGCATTGGCGCCTCTGCCAGTTGATCTGCTATTACTTGCCCTTTTATTGCCTTGCGTTCAACATACTGTATGTCGTACTCACTTAGGATCATAACCCATTTTGCCAATCGGCCTGTTAACGATGCTCGACTTAATAGGTATTTCAATGGGTCAATTTTGGCAACTAGTTGTGTCTGATGATTGAGCATATAATGTCTTAGTTTTTGGGCTGCAAAGACAACTGCGAGACATGCACGTTCAATGTATGTATAATTCAACTCATAACCTATCAGTGTGCGGCTGATGTAGTAGATTGCTCTTTCTTTCCCTTTATGATCATTTTGAGCCAATAATGCCCCCAGTGCTGAATTAGTGGTCGAGATGTATAGAATTAATGGCTTCCCATGAATAGGCGACATGAGGACTGGCGGTGATAGCAGGTAATCTTTGATTTGTTGGAAGGCCTGTTGACATTTATCTTTCCATACGAAGGGGACACCTTTGCGTAACAAATACTGGAATGGGTGGCACTTATCTGCCAATTGAGCTATGAAGCAGCGAATAGATTGTACTCTGCCTTGTAGGGTTCTGAGTTCACTGATCCCTCTAGGTGGAGGCATGTCTATGATTGCTTTAACCTTTTCCGGATCGACCTCTATGCCTCTTCGGGAAACTATGTACCCTAATAGCTTACCTGACGTGACCCCAAAAACACATTTCTTTGGGTTTAACCGCACCTTGTACTCTTCTAGTCTCTTGAAAACTTTGTCAAGTACCTTCAAATGATCTTTCCTTGTTGCTGATTTGGCCAATAAGTTGTCTACATAGTCTTCCATTATATTGTGCATCATATCATGGAAGATCATGGTCATAGCCCTTTGGTATGTGGCACCTGCATTTTTGAGGCCGAAGGGCATGACGTTCCAACAGTATGTACCCCAATGGCAAGTAAATGTTGTTTTGTGTTGGTCCTCAGGAGCAATGCGGATTTGATTATAACCAGAGAAACCATCAATGAGAGATAGCATCTCATGTCCTGCAGTTAGATCGACTATGATGTTAATGTTGGGGAAAGGAAAGTCATCCTTTGGACATGCTTTGTTTAGGTCCCAGAAATCTGTACATACCCGAATCAATCCATTTGGCTTTGTCACCAGCACTAGGTTGGAAATCCATTCAGCATAATCTATAGACCTTATGAATCCGGCATCCAGTAATTTCTTTAACTCAGCCTTAACCAATAGAGCAACTTGAGGGTGCATTTTGCGCAACTTCTGCTTGACTGGTTTAGCATTGGGTACTAGTGGCAGATGATGTAGAACCAGTGTGGGGTCCAATCCTGGCATGTCAGCGTAAGACCATGCAAATTTTATTTTCCGTTCTGCAAAGAATTTATGAAATTTTGGTTTCTCTTCATCTGTCAATGATGCCGCGAATAGGACCATCTTGGGGTCTTTTGGAGTTGAAATGTTATTCTCTATGGTGTCCTCAACAAGCATGGCCGATCTCTATTGTTGCACGGGGAGAAAGTCCAGTCCTCCATCTTTGGGTGCCTCCGAGAGGTTTTCACCTGCAGATACATCCTTTATTTTTACTATTTTACTGTCAAGAGGTGCCTTTCGGTTTTCACCTAGAGACGTTTCATTTTTTACTTTATTTTTACTTTTGTGACTAGAGGACTGAACCGTCTCACCAAAGTATGCCGCGCAATCCAAATCAATAGTAAATCCTGATCTGTGGTCCCCACTTGGTATGCCCTCACGTAATCCCATGAATTCAGCAATGGCTTCATCATTTTGGAATGTGTCTAGAACTGGCGGTCCTTGTTGGTCCCAATCGACTAGTTCAGGGTAGACTAAGGAAATGCCATCGTCCAGGCTAGTGAATTCGGGTGAGGATGTCGATAGCATATAGATGGATGCGTTGATGTTGTAGATGAGGTTATCATCGTCCAACTCAACATCGGACTCTATCCAGTATTCTCCTTCACTAGTGTCATATTCGTTGTCATAATAAGGGGTGAAGGTTTGACAGCCCTGGCTATCAATATCATCTGATACTTCAGATAGATTAGACTGAGGGGGTTCAGATGGTGGTTGTTGCGTGTCATGAGATGTGGTAGTGGGATTTTGACTGTTTGGTGCCCGCTCAATTTTGAATGTTTTCCAAAATCGTTGTTCAGAGGTCAATTCCCCTGGTTCGACAAACAAATCATTAAGACAACAGTCACTTAGGGATCGTTCAGAGCCAAATTCCCACTCGTGGGAGTCTATTTCGGTTAGATATTCCCCGGTAGTCTCAACACTTTCAGAAGCATGTACTCGCTCACTGGAAAGTTCATGGGTATGTCGATCGTCATTGTCGAGTGAGCCAAACCCTAATCCAAGATACTTCGGAATTTGGAAATTTTCTATGGGTTCTCTTCAACCAGTTTTATTTTTACCAAGGCCACTAGTACCATCATAGCCTTTAGCCTTCATGATATTGTAACCCTTGCCATATTTCTGGACTGGTAGTGGAGGTAGTGAGACTGTATCCTTGTAGATCCATCCTGTGATGTCGGTAAGATCTTCATCACTCATGTCTCCCTACTTGATGAAAACTGTATTCGGTGGAACTTTGAATGTTTCTTGCGGTTCCATTCTGAAACATGGTCGACCATATATCTTTGGAGGAGTAGGTATTGTAGTTATGCTGTATGCTATATTTAGTTTGAACTCTCCGCAGCCGAGGTCCTGGATTTTATTAGTTGATTCAGGCTTAGGGTTGGTGGAGGGTTGTGATATGTCAGAAGACATGGATGGAGTGGATGTGGAAGATGACCCGAGCATGGAAGGGTCGATGTATTTGGACGAGGAGCCAGGTGCTTCCCGGTTAATAGGTACTTGGTTTTCAGAGACACCCCTTAAGTTGGTACAATATTGGAAAGGGTCGGGGTCTCCGTATATGGTGATTTCTGTACCGTCAAAAGGGAACTTGAGGCATTGGTGGTATGTTGACGGAACGGCTTTCAAAGCGTGGATCCATGGATGGCCAAGTAAAATGTTATATGGTAGTTCCAAATCTAGGACCTAGCAAGTTGTGTCGACAATGAGTGGTCCCACTCTGATAGGGAGAGAGATAACACCTCGCGAAGAGCGTTCTTCGTCATCATATGCTTTGATCACTATGCTTTTTGTTGGGTCTACGCATGCATCAGAGAATCCAAGAGCCTTAACCAGTTTAAGGGAGCATATATTCAACCCTGCTCCGCCATCTATTAAAACCCGTCTAACCTTGTGCTTGTGAACAAAAACTTCTATGTGTAACACATCATTGTGATTGGTTTTTGATGATAAGTAATCCTTATCTGAGAAGGTGACATGGTGCGGCGTGGTGAGATATCCCACCATAGTTTCAAACTGATTGACATCGATGTCCTTTGGGACCGACGACTCTAAGAGAGTTTTATCTAGGATTTCTTTGTGTGCGGGAGAAATACGAAGCAGCTCAAGGATAGATATTTACGCAGGAGTCTTTCCTAGTTGGTCAATGAGATTGAACTGACTTTTCGGTTTTCCCTGTTGTGGGGTTGAGACAGGTTTTGGTTGTTTAGCTGATGGAGCTGGTTGTGATTGCTTAGCAGATGGGCCTCCTAACATAATCTTGGCTTGTCTAGGGGGAGGTGGACCAGCTATAGTGACCTTGCCACTTCGCGTAGTAGCATTGCACTGTGGTACTCTCTTGATCGTAATGGTGTGGATGTACTCCTCATCCGTTCTAACATTATTTATTATTGGTCCCCCAGAGTAATCATACTTGGCTCGGGTGAAGTTAGCTTGGTTTTGTGGACCTGAAGTGGAAGCATTATGGGGACCATGATCCTGCAGTGGATTCTTGTGTATAGTATGATCCAAGTTGGAATTGAATTGTGATCCACCTACTTCGATGGTGCGATTGTCAATAAGGTCTTGAATTACATTTTTTAGTTGTCTACAGTTGGAGGTTGTATGCCCTTTGACCCGATGGTATTCGCAAATTGCGTTGTCATCCCACCATGCTGGTTTGAATTGTCCGGGGTCATAAGGTTTTATTTCCGGAAGTGTGATGACCCCATGTTGAATGCATTTCTTGAGGACGTCTGCAATGGATTCACCTAAATTGGTGTATGTGCGACCCCGAGGGAATTGTCTTGGTTGACGATATTGTCCTTGACGGTTTTGACCATTTTGACTGTTCGAAGGAGTATCGGGGGGAGGTGTCAATGTCGTTGTTGGTCTACTTTGTTGTTGTACCCCTTTCAGAGCCAATACGGGACTTGCAGTCTTGGCGTCTACAACACCATCGTTTGTGACATGTTTATTCTTGACCCAATATTTGTTTTTGTCAGCGGGTGTGTTGGTGTTTGTATTTTTGGAACCATACCTCAGTTCTCCCTTTGCGATAAGGGCTTTCTCAATTTGGACCCCCTTTTCCACTAATTCTATGAAGGTTGTGCAACAATGTATTTGCAATGCGAATTTGAGGGGCCCTAGAAGTGTTTGGACAAACATGTCGACCTTTTCCCTTTTAGGAATGTCAATGTGACATCGACTAGCGAGGCTTCTCCATTTTTGGAAGAACGGGATAAATGTCTCACCCGACTCTTCTTGTGTGAGATTGCACAAGCTAGTGATAGAGGTGTCCATGTCAATGTTGTATGCGTAATTTTTTATGAACCTTCTTTTGAGCTCATCCCATGATTGGATATCTTTTTGCGTTGAAAACCATTCAAGGGCTTGACCCGCCAAACTTTTGGAAAAAAGTCTCATCAAGTATGTGGGTTCGTATGCGATATCCATACAGTTAGTTGCGAATTCGCGAAGATGTTCAATGGGATTTGTCTTGCCTTTATATTTAGTGAAGTTGGGGGACACATATCCTGGCGGAAATGTGGGCATACGTAAGTTTGTGTCGAATGGGTATACGTCCAAGTCATATGATATTTAGGATTTCCCGCCTGTAATGAGCATGTTTTGCATTTGCTTCGCCATATCCCGCACTGTTGCTTTGAGTTCATCTATGGTGGGGTCATTTACATTTCCATACGTTGGGTTTCCTGGTACACCATGTGTTCCTGTGTGAGTATAGGTGTATTGTGGCGGTATGGGTTGTTGTGGTACGTATGATGTGTGTTGTTGGTATTGGAAGTTGTGGTTAGGTGTATGTTGATGAGTGTGAACGTTGGATGAATATGTTGGAATGTGTCCCCCAGCTATGCGTGTCATTATTTGGGGGATGTTGTGACCATGAATGTTATGATGTATTAACGATGTCATGGGTTGAGTTATTTGGCCACTTTGTGTGAATTTCTGATTTTGCACAAGGGGCACATTGGCAGTTGTACCTTGGGAGGTAGTGACATTTGACTGTGTTGTCGTGTTAACGTTTTGTTGTTGTCCTTGTATAAAGATACGTCCTGTGGCTCCTCCCAAAGGATGTTTTGAACTAGTACTGAATGCTTTTGTTGAAGTTGTGTTCATGGTAGTAGATGTAGTTGTCAAGGGGGAGTTGTGATGACTTGATGATGCCCCTGTGGTATTTGCTGTTGTGATAATAGGAGGATTGGAATGATTTTCCGATGATGTCACGGAACCAAGAGTGGTTGTATTTAATTGGGGTAGTGTTGTGGATGTTGTGGATGATTGTGATCCCCCAATAGATGTAGCGTTTATTGTATTGGAGATGTTTGGGATGTTGGATGTGGTATGCAATGTCGTTGTGTCAAAAGGGATGTTGCTTGTAGTATTTAGAACTTGACCACTGTGTGAGATGTTGTGAACATTGTTGGCATTAGGATCATGTAATGTGTTAATGTCAAATCCTGGTGGTAACCTAGCTCCTTCACTCAAGAGCATAGCTACGAATCTGTCCCTGTCGTGACGTGCTATTGTTTCAGCCAACTGGTAGGCCTCTGGGTCTTGTGTCAATGCTTCTATGTGTTCTTGAAGGAGTTGACCGTTTTCATCTCTTTGCATGTAGCGCTCGAATGAGTTGTTAGGTAAGGATTGTGTTGTCACTAGAGGCTGATTGTCTAGATTGGTAAAGGGATCATTCGCGGTCCAGTTTGAGTCATGTGGAGGACTGTTGGGATCTGGCATGAAGTTTTCCATTTGTCTTTTTTGCTTTTGAAGTCTGGTTTTGACCATAAATGAGCTTGCTCAAAGGGGATGTCCACTAAATGCAAGTATGACACTAGGTGAAATCTAAGGTTCAAATTGACGACTAAAATGACCACTATTTTTTTTTTGGATTTTTGTGAGTAAGGTATGCAATGTGGATGCAATGTAAGATGAGGCTATCTAAGCACTTCTAAGCTTGAACTTTGTTTTCGATTTGGATTGCTAGAGGACTTTGTTGTTAATGGCAAGGTGACAAGATGACTAATGAGTCTTCCTAACTAGACTTTTGAGTTGGAAGAAATCTCACAAAAGAGGACAATGACAAAAAGGATGTTTGATAACTTGGTCCAAAAGGGTCTAAATTCGAAAACAATGCTTTTTCCAAGGGGTGCTTAAGATTTTCCTACTCCTAAGTATGCAAGATATGAGCCTAGGGACACGTAATGTTAAATGTATGATACTAAATGGGGTGAGGTATGAAACCTAAGGTGATCAATGCAAGCTAAGGGACAAAACTTTGAGTAATTTCAAATTGGGTTTCTGGCAGAATCCTTCTGATGACAGAGTTTGAAAAATGGTTGACAGATTGGAGGTCTCTGGTTTTGACTGTGTAATTGAAAAATTTTGACAGGAAGATGCGTCTCAGTTTGGCAATTGCGTCTCGGTTAAACAACTGCGGTTCAGTTTTTCACTTGCAGCTTTCTATTTGTCATATGCGTCTCGGTTTAACAGATGCGGCTTTCGGGGTGATAGATGCATCACGACGCCTATAGATGCGTTGTTTAGAACTTCAAATGTGGTTTATCAGAGCAGTTGCGTTTTAGAATGTCAGTTGCGGTTTGACAGATATGACAGTTTTGTTTCAAAGTGATTTTCATGGTATGTTGATGGAAGTTTTTGATCTGTTTGATGACTGTTTTGTTTGGACTATGACAAAACCAGAATGCACTTGACAAACACAGCATTTTAAGGGATAACCAAACACACATGAGATAAGCACAATCCTAGAAAGGCCACTAGGCCTTGGGTTTGTATACTTGATATAGCCCACCAGTTATACCCCAGATTGGTGATGAACACCTTTCCTTCTCGAGAGCGGATAGCTTAGAATTTGGTGGCATTGGCTCCCCTCCATGGCTCATTAACGTCATTCAAGCACACCAAATTCGGATTCATTGGGTAGTGACATCCCAAGAATTGCTATCTCTACTCAAGGGGATCAGTAGTGAGTAATCTTCGGGCATGATAATGTACCCTGCACTATATCAAGCAACGACCAATAGAACAGTTGGACACTAAGACAAGAGGTGTTTAATTAGGGCATTTCGTTCATGGGGCGTGATCCATGCGGTGAGAGTCCCCTTTCGGATCCATCTCGTCGGAACCACGCTCGTGATTCTTGGGCTTTCCCCAAGAACCCACTTTTCTATACCGGCTGGAAGTCCCTCGGTGTCAGGGTGCTACCGGTCTGAGTCGTCCTGGGGTGAGTACTTTTTCCCACCAGAACAGGCCCAAGTTCTAGAGTCGGTAACCATTTCTCTTACACCCAGGATCGCACGAATGCGCAAGGGGAGAGGATACTTCGATATACCGAATCGTGAAGGGTAAATTAACAAAAAAGAATGGGTCTGGTTTTCTGATCACAAGGTTTTCACCAAGTGAGAGCATACTCACCTACCACTCCACAAGCACACTCAAGCATGAAAGACATGATTCTTTTTAAAAGCACCAAATTCAAAGTTTGCTAATCTAGAAATAAACAAGCACACTATTTATTATCTCCTTCTTTGACATGTGAATATGCAAACATTGAATTAGTAGTCTTGTATGTGATGGTCTTGGACACACGAAAAAGGATTTCCACACGCTACAAGAAACTATTAGTAACAAAAAATATCTAATCTGGTTAACATGCAGGAATAGCCAACACAGAAAAAGACAGAAAAACAAAAAATGAGAAAATAGAAAAAAACCTAAAATTCGGCAATTAAAACCTAAAAACTGACAGAAAAGTTTACCAGACAAATGCGGCGTGGTATTACCAGACAGATGCGGCTCGGTTTGTCAGATGTGTCGTTCTGTTCGGCGAATGCGGCTCAGAATGTCAGATGCGTCTATGGAATTCTCAGTTGCGGCTTGTCATGGCAGTTGCATCGTTTCAGTCATCAGATGCGTTGCGATGTTTGCGGCGATCCTGCAAAACAACAGAAAACAACAAAAAACCCTACCCAAAACATAAAGCCCCTACCAGAAATAATTAGTGACAGAAAACCTAATCTTATTCAACAGGCAGGAATAAAGACAGAATGCAAAAAAAAACATAAGATTGGACAACCCGAAATTCAAAATAAAACCCCTCAAACTGGAAAAAAAAATGTTATACCAGACAGATGCGTCGCGAATTTCAAATGCGGGTTTTGGGGTTTCGAATGCGGCTCAGGAATCACAGATGTGTTGTTCTGTTCGTCAGTTGCGTTGCGACAGAGCGATTGCGGCTCTACAGTTCTCGTGTGCGTCGCGACGCATATGATGTGTCACACTATTTTTAAAAATGTTGCAGCGATCCGTACCTGTACCTGCAAAACAATAGAAAACACCAAAAAAAGCGTATGAAAAGTCGAAATAACAACGTCGGGTTCACCAATGTAATCAAGGGAAAATCCTAATTATTATTAAGTACAATAACAATTAAATTCCTATGAAAATAACAAAGTACAAAGGAAGTAATGTGAAGACAAAAGGGATAGTGTTACCCTATGTCTCCACCTTCCATGATTAACCTCTGTTATACCTCCTAGCTTGCAGATAAATAACAAAGCCCTCAGATTTATGAGCAACTATGACTAAAGACTAAGCCCTATGCAAGTGTTGAAGGATTTGCAGAAAATAAAAATGACCCTACAATGAGCTAAAATGACTATGACTGTTAATGACTATGACCCTAAGTTGACAGCAAGTTGACATAGACTAAGAGTGCAAGAAGTCAAATGAGCTAAAGACTGAGAGATCTGCAAATGAGGTCAAAATTGCCCTTTTATAAAAATTGCAATTTTGAATGTGTGGCCAGGATGAAAAGATGACAGGAACCCTAAGATCAATGCTTAAGATTGAATGTTGCTGGGTGCATTAGGGTTAGGTCAAAATTAGGGCAACATGTAAGAATGAAGGGTGGAGATTGAATTATGAAATAATTCAATCAACGGTCGAAATTAAATGAGAAGTCAAAAGTCAAGAATTAAATTGGAAGATAAGGCTGGCACGGACAAAGAGGTTGCTGGAGGAATTAAATAATAAAATTTATTTACTCCAGGTAACTAGTAAGTAATTAAATAATAAAGATATTATTTAATTATGGAGGAATGTGATAAAAGAATTATTTTGAAATTAAATAATGATTTTAATTCAAAATTCAAGAGAATGGCCAAATTAAATAAGTCAAATTTATTTAATTTTAATGGGAGAAAAAGCTAACGAATAATTAAATAATTAAATAAATTATTTAATTATAGTGGAAAATTGACAGAATTAAATAAATAAGAATTTATTTAATTTTTAGAAGAAGGGGACTTAATTAGTGACGTAATTAAGTAAATAAAATTTATTTAATTAATCAAGAAGACATAAATGATAAAGGGAAATTAAATAAATTATGAAATTTATTTAATCAAAGGAAGACTTTAGATAATTAATGACGTATTAGATAAATAAATAATATTTATTTATTTAATAATCAAGGAGGAACAAAATGACATGAATTAATTAAATAATTATGAATTATTTAACCAATAGTTGAATGTGAACCAAGGACATAATTAAATAGCTTAATTATGCTAGGACGAAAGTGGTAAAAATGAAGCTTGCAGGCCTAGGTCATTTTTAGGTGTCTACAGATGCAGTGGGATGTGTTCAGAATGACTCCTGAGTGCGGTATGATGTCCCAGCGATCGATGAAGGTCTCACCGACAAAGGATATACTTGGTGCTTTCGCGGTGACAAAAGACTTCGGTGTGAAGTCTTGGCGACTTGGAGAGTCCCACCGATAGTCTTTGGTATGACATGTTCGCTCGGTGAAAGGTCTTGGTGAAGGTCAAATTCCTTGTTGACTAGGTAAGACATGAATGCTCGGTATGAGGTCTCGGCGAAAGACAAAAGTCTTGCTGACTCGGTAAGACATGTTTGCTTGGAGGGAAGTCTTCGCGAAAGACGAATGTCTTGCCAACTGTCAGGTGCTTCGGTGAAACTTGAGGAGACTCGGCGAAACCTCTCGGTGAACAGAAAAGACTTGCCAATGGAAAAGTTCAAATCGATGTGACTTGTGAGCATCGGTATGAGTCTTGCTGATGAGAAATCTCTTGCCGATGGGAATCCTGATGTTGCCATGACTCTTGACGACTGCTCGGTGTTCGTTATAACATGAAGGCATCGGTATGATCTCTTGGCGAAAGATAATAGTCTTGCTGATGGAATACTCTTGTCTATGTGACATGTTGAGTTCGCTATGACCTCTCGGCGATAGCGGTAACTCTTGTCGACTGGGATGTTTTGGTATAACATGAAGAGCTTTGGTGTAATGTCTGGGCGAAGAGCAATAGTCTTGCCGACTGTTGAACTCTTCGGAATACCTCTTGATCTTCGGTATGATGTCTTGGTGACATGGCAAACTCTTACCGATAGCTCTTTGGAATCGATGTAACCTCTTGTTGATAGGGATGACTCTTGGCGATATCAAATGCTGGCTGTGTTGGCATCGGGGAGACACGATTAGTGTCTCACCAACATGAAAACACAGATTGAACGCCCTTGACCATTTGGATGACTATCCTATGTGGTGTGACCTGGATGTATATTCTTCTATGCAAGGAAGGGGAAACATCTACGATGTTGAGCTGGGTGATTCGATAGTTGTGATCTGACAGTTGGAAAGGAACCATTTTCAAAGAGCCTGTTGACAAAAAAATGCATATATGTATGCATTGGACATTCCTGCAAGATAGGGAGTGTATAGAGAGTGTACAGAAAGACCCAAAGAGAACAAGAGAATAGAAAGAGAGGACCGAGTGGCTGGCTGAAAGGCCGAGGCCATGAGGCCGAAGTAGAGGAAGAGAGAGGTAGGGGTATGCTACTGGAATCTCTCCTAATCATGAATGCCATGGTTGATCTCTCAGGGAGAGTTTGCTCCCAATTGTATCCAGATGAACAAGATGTAATCTCTGAAAAGGCTAAGAGCTTGAAATTGTATTGTAACTGTTTTGTTGTTGAATAATACAATGGCTCGATCTTTGGAGTGTGGGGTTTTTTATCCGAAAGGATTTTCCCCATGTAAATTTATTTGTTTTGATTTCTGTCTCATCTTTCATGTCTGTTGGTTCTTGTTGTAGAATCTGTTAATTCATGTTGTTGAGTTTACATGTGCTTCTCTCAGAAGGATCAATGTGGGAAATAAATTGTGTCTGTTTCCACTTTAGGACATAGTTGTACGTGTCTTTGAGGAAACCTAATTGAAATTAAAGTTACCGAAGGCACTACTGTTTGGAGTTTTTATGAGATGCCCCTCCACTTTTTCCTTACAAGTGGTATTAGAGCCTTCTTCTAGTCGTTGGTTCTGGATATTTCTCATGTGAGGATTTCTTAGCTTGAATAGGCTGGAAGAAGTCTGAAGGAATGGACTGATGTATTGATCCTTTGGTGAAGTGGAAGCCTTGTGGTATTTTGAGACAACATGCAACTTGAAGGATGGTCAAGATGGAAAAGGGATTTGATGATGTTGTGATCTGTGTCTCTTGGTTGGTAGTGGTTTAACCTTGGAGTATGAGGTGGATTTCTTTGCTTCATGGCTGTGTAGCAGAAAATCTTTCATATTGTGCATCTGTGTGACAGGCTCCTGGGTGATATGGAGAAGTCTAGTTTGTTTCTCAGCCATGGAGGAGAGTGCTTATGCTAGGTGGTGGTTCCTGGTGTTGGAAGGCACTGTTTCTTGTTAACCTCGAATACTTAAAGGCTATGGAGTTAATCATTAGCTGATTTGCAAACTTCTGAAATAGCCTTTCTCTCTTTCTCGGATGCATGTACATGTTGGTGGTTTAGATTTGGCCTGATAGAGGCCTAGATTTCCTGAACTGTTGTTTCCTTTTTAAGGATGATTTGTACTTGCATGGCTCTGTGGTTTTGCAGGTTTTACACGGTTAAGAAAAACTTGTGGTTTTGTGGAGTTGTTGTTAAACTATTTTCTAGACCCTGGATTTTGGGGTGTTGCTGGATGAGATAGTTGCAGTTCTGCATGCATGCTTTCTGCATGGTTTGAGGAGGTGTGTTTTCCTCTCTGCATGGGAGTGTTGGTACATGATTTTTCACTCAGCATTCTTGTGGTGGTGCTTGTGGGTTCCTTGATTATGGTGTTCATTGTAGACATGCTTGGGAAATCAGGTTTGGTGTGATCTGGTGTTTGAGTCATGTTGTCTACGTGGTTATCCTCTTTGATATCTCAGTTTCCAATGCGATAACAGGTTTGCATGTTCGATGTTTGTGATCTATGAGTTATGTGGTTGGTGGATTAGCTACCCATTGGCTGAAATGAGATAACTTGGATGTGGACTATCTTTATCCATGAGGTTGATTCATTGATGGTGCAGACTTGTTAGTTGGCCTTGTTTGTGGTCACTTGTGCATTGGTGTGACTGTTTTGAGATGAGAGGATGGATATTCTTGAGTACTTGAATGGTCAATTGTGGGAACCTAAAGCAGTTGGTCATGATTCTTGGAGAGCTCGGATGTCACGTTTCAGTGGGAGCTCTAGCAGTGACTGTCTGTTCATCACATGGTGGTGAATGGTCTTCTTTAGTGTTGCAGATGTTTCTTGGGATCCTGTTGCTACAGAAGGGTTCTTTCGCATTTGCATGGACATTACTTGAAGATGTACAACATCTTGGATCCATGGAAGATGCTTGGATTCTTTGGCTAAGGTGTTGGTGGTGCTTGACAGGTGATGTTTGTTTTTAAGTCTATTTGCTTTATGTCATGGTATACTCTTGCTTGTGAACTGGATTTTTTGCATTGTGCATTGTACTTGAGACAATGGTAAAGTCACTTGAAGCATGGTATCTCCTAAGGGGATGTGTAGGTCATGGTGTCATGATAAGTTCCTAATTCAGGTGATTGGACCTTTGACAGTAGTTTGGTAATTCTTTGTGTATTGAGTGTTGTGATTATTTGCTTGATACTTCATGATAATGCAGTAATGCAGTTGAAGTTTAGCATGAGATGATCGGTTGCTAATACTCATGGATACATGAAGAATAAGGTGAGCTTGTCTTTCTCTTATGAGAGAAGTGTTGCTGGTTGTTATTCTTGGTGCAGTTTTCAGCAGAAAGTCTGAGAAGCCTACACCTTGGTTGAACGTGAGTTCAATAGAGACCCATGAGCAGATTGTTCTTGGATTAGTCATGATGGCTTGTATATCCTGAAGGAGTATTCTCATTCCCACTCTTGGTCTACTCAGAAATTTATCTGAAAGGTATTTGGCCCATTATATTTTTTAGATGTGTGTTTTTTTTTTAAGTTCACTTTCATGATATGGATCTTGAATTGTTGTCTAATGGTTCTAGAAGATTCATAGCGAAAGATATACAGTTTTGTTTTATCTCCTTGTTACTAATGAGAATTGGTAGGAGATGTTGTATGGGATGATTTCCTGAAATGGGAAATGAACTAGTTTGATCTTCTTTGAGAGGCTTACATCCATGTTTTTAAAAGATGGTTTCATCTTGGTGATTGAATGGATGGATGTTGTAAAGGCTTTTATTTTGGGATGTGAAGAAGATCATTCTTGGCATAGCTGGATGTTAGAAGTGTATGTAGGAGGATGTTCTATAGGAAGATGATTTGTCGAGTTTCTCTGTGGCAATGAAGGTTTGTGGTGAGAGAAATGTTTCTTGTAGCAGTTTGTTGCAGGTTGTGCATGTCATTGTGGATATTTCCTTGGTACTACATGGCTACTTTTTATACGTGTTGTTATTGGTAGACTTGCGATGCCTTTTGATCTTTCAGATCTAGATTACTCAGGTAGTAGGAGTTTCTGTATGTGTCTTGTCATCTTAGACTGGTTGGCACTTGGAGCTTGTATTTATTGCTGATGAGTTGGTTCTGGTTTAGCATAAGTTTACTAGTGTTGATATCTGTTGAGGTATGTGAGATTAGATGGTATAGCATGAGTTGTGGGTGCTATTTTTTAGTCGTGTGGGTTTATCAGTTGGATGGAAGTAGTCAGTCTGATTGTTGTTCTAACTGGTGTTGTGTTGTTTATCTTGTTTCTAGAGAATGACTTCACTGTTGTGCTCTGTTTGAAGCTTTGAAGTTGATATTGCTTTTGTATAGCGTTTGAGCACAGTGAAGTGGTAGCTGTATCTTGTTGATGGTATCACTAGGATATTTTTCTTGTGTTCGTTGGAATGGTGCTTATTCACCTTGGCTTGTATCTTTCTTCCACATGTGCCATGTTGGAAGATGACAAGGATTGTTGCCTGAATGGTGGACATCTTGGATGTTGGAGCAAAATTCTTGATGGAGCATGAGAGCATATTTGAGGTCTATGTGGTTTCCTGGAAGGTTGTGATCAGTTGCATTTTTGGTTGCTTCGTTGGGCAGTGAGTTGCACTTGGATGCGTGGTCTTGGTTGCAGATTGTCTGGTGGACTGAATCTGTGGAATCCTATTGATTGGGTGTCTTGAGTATTGCGGGGTCTGAACTGGTGGAGCTAGTGTGATCCTAGTTTCTGGATGCTTTGGAGGTTCCTATGTGATCTTCGTCGAGTGGGAGATTGTTGGAATTATTTCCTCAATCTCATAGGCTAAAACCTTTGAGAAAGCATAGTCGCTGTGACATTCCAGTTGTCTAGCCGACTGGTAGTTTAATAACCTTGTGTTTTTATCTTGTCCTTGAGACAAAGTTCATGTCTTTCTGAATAAAGTCTATCGATGTAACTCAAGTGTTCCGGTATGTGCTCCTAGTGACTGGGAGTTATCTGGCCGATGGTATACAACTCAGAGTAACTCAAGGGTCTCGACATGAAGTCTTGGCGACCGGGAGATGTCTCGGCGACAGTGTTAGGGGTCATTGGTGTAATGTAAGGCTTCGGTATGAAGTCTTGGAAATGAGCATTTGTCTCACCGATGCAGTGGGATGTGTTTGGAATGACTCCTGAGCTTGGTATGATGTCCCAGTGATCGATGAAGGTCTCACCGACAAAGGATATACTTGGTACTTTCACGGTGACAAAAGACTTTGGTGTGAAGTCTTGGCAACTTGGAGAGTCTCGCCGATAGTCTTCGATATGACATGTTTGCTCGATGAAAGGTCTTGGTGAAGTTCAAATGTCTTGCCAACTCGGTAAGACATGAATGCTCGGTGTGAGGTCTCGGCAAAAGACAAAAGTCTTGCTGACTTGGTAAGACATGTTTGCTCGGAGGGAAGTCTTGGTGAAAGACGAATGTCTTGCCGACTGTCAAGTGCGTCGGTGAAACTTGAGGAGACTCAACGAAACCTCTTGGCGAACGGAAAAGTCTTTCTGATGGAAAATTTGAAATCGATGTGACTTGTGAGCATCGGTATGAGTCTTGCTGATGAGAAATCTCTTGCCGATGGGAATCCTGATGTTGCCATGACTCTTGGCGACTGCTTGGTGTTAGGAATAACATGAAGGCATTGATATGATCTCTTGGCGAAAGATGATAGTCTTGCTGATGGAATACTCTTGTCTATGTGACATTTTGAGTTCGCTATGACATCTCGGCGATAGCGGTAAGTCTTTTTGACTGGGATGTTTTGATATAACATGAAGAGCTTTGGTGTAATGTCTGGGTGAAGATCGATAGTCTTGCCAACTGTTGAACTCTTTGGAATACCTTGTGATCTTCAGTATGAGGTCTTGGCGACATGGCGAAGTCTTATGATAGCTCTCTAGACTCGATGTAACCTCTTGCCGATAGGGATGACTCTTGGTGATATTGAATGCTAGCTGTGTTGGCATCAAGGAGACATGGTTAATGTCTCACCAACATGACAACATAGATTGAACACCCTTGACCATTTGGATGACTGTCCTATTTGGTGTGACCTGGACGTATTGTCTTCTATGCAAGGAAGTGGAAACATCTATGATGCTGAGCTAGGTGATTCGATAGTTATGATCCAATAGTTGGAAACTAACCATTTTCAAAGAGCCTATTGAGAACGAATGCATATATGTATGCATTGGATGTTCTTCAAGATAGGGAGTGTATAGAGAGTGTACAGAAAGAGCCAGAGAGAACAAGAGAACAGAGAGAGGACTGAGTGGCTAGCTCAAAGGCCGAGGCCATGAGGCCGAAGCAGAGGAAGAGGAGGCAGGGGTATGCTGCTGGAATCTCTCCTAATCATGAATGACATGGTTGATCTCTCAGGGAGAGTTTGCTACTAGTTGTAACTAGATGAACAAGATGTAATCTCTGAAAAGGCTGAGCCTGAAATTGTATTGTAACTATTTTGTTTTTGAATAATACAATGGCTCAATCTTTGGAGTGTGGATTTTTTTATCTGAAAGGATTTTCCCCACGTAAATCTGTTTGTTCTAATTTTTGTCTCATCTTTCATGTCTGTTGGTTCTTGTTATAGACTCTATTAATGCATGCTATTGAATTTACATGTGCTTCTATCAGAAGGATCAATGTGGGAAATAAATTGTGTCTGTTTCTACTTTAGGACATAGTTGTACGTGTCTTTGAGACAACCTAATCAAAATTAAAGTTACCATTTGAAATTTGAGAGCTCTGAGAGAGAGGAGACTTCACGACAATGGTGATTCCAATGATTGAGCACTATGGATACATCGTATGGACCTTCAGACGGCCAGAGGGCACAAAGCCACCGGTAAGTACCCCTTACCCACTTCATGATTTATCATTTTTCATGTTTTTTTAGGGTTTGAAGTAAAATCAATGAATTCGTTACAACACATATGCATTCGCTAAATTCGCATTCACATTCGTGTTGCACACAATTCATGCGTCACGATGCAAATGCAAGGATTTCATTAGGTTTAGGTTGAAAGTCACGCATTTGTAGACCAGTGTGATGGATTCGCCACTTTGCAATGCAAATGATAAGCATAGCAATGCAATCACCCTGCCGCGATGCAAATGCGAGGCCATTCAACACAAGTGTTCTTATAATGACGCATATGATTGATGAAGCGACACAAGTGTTTTAAGATGACACATCTATGAGTTGGTGTGACACAAATCCTATGTCATGATGCAAGTGAAGAGCCGAATGATACAATTCACTTAGCGTGACACAATTTCCTTTGACACAACACATTTGACTTTGACCATGGTTGAATTTTTTTAGGCTTAGTTTCTACTTATTCTTGATTAGATAGATGGTAATAACGATGTTCAATAATGTGCTAACTCTCATTTCTGCATGTGCAAAAATGATAACCACCTATTTACATGTGCGAGTTTAGACCATAAACATATGGATTCAGAGATTAGCTGCAAGACAAGGAGTGGAGGTGACTGATGTGGCTAGGGATATATTATGTGACCTATATGCCCATTATTCGATAAAATAGGGGACTATTGACAACATTGGCCGAGAGATGGCACTCAGAGACATGTTCATTCCACTTGCCAATGGGAGAGGCCATCATGACACTCGAGGATGTGTACAATATTTTGTTCCTTCCAATTCAAGGTGAGCATGTTGTTTATGATCCACATCGGGGACAACAAGACATTACAGATTATTATGAGGTTGATGATGGTGTGGGACTGGGAATTGAGGGATATTAGATTCGGTGGGATTTCATAGTGGAGCACTATCCTCAATGGGATGCGATGTTATGCACATTGATTGTCGGTGTACTTATACTAGACCACCACACACACGGGTTCCCTATCAGATGGGGATATGTGCTTGTGAGGATGAGGTAGGATAGGACAGTTTTCACCGAGGGCCATGTCTACTTGGAATGCTTTATCATCAGTTGCATGAGGTAGTGTATAGAGGTGCACACAGTATCACCTACAGGATGACATTGCTTATGATCTAGGATTGGAAGCATATCCCCATATTTCATCTGCTTATTCACAGACCACAACTAGCTGAGGGGATTCTATATGTTTAATTTTATGCTAGTTCCCTACATCAGACCAAAGTTAGGGTGATAGGATACTAGCGACATTGGATTGATACTTTGATGGCATTTTTCTGGAGGCCCTATAGAGATTGTGCATAGTGGGCCAAAGAGGGGGATCATTTAGCAATTTACAGAGAATTTTGATATCTCATTGGTCACACTATGTAGTCACAACTCATTATTGAGATGTACCTACCCCAACAAGTATTATGGTAGTTCAATGAGTAGTAGGATGTGCCAGTGGGGTCAACAGAGTATGCAAGATTGTCCTGAGAGACCATATGGGGACCATTTATATATGTGCCCTTAGCAAAGCAACATATTGATGAGTTGGTGGCACAACAATGGGCCTGGAGTGGGGGTCCAATGGATCTTGGTATAACAATGGAGTTCGATACATGGTGGCAGGCTCACAGGCCATAGCCATTGACAGACACAGATGGGCCAACACTAGTGGACCAGAGATTAGTGATACTATGGGTGTGCTGAGAAGGCTAAGGAGGTAGAGATGGTAGAAGGGGGAGGGGGAGGGATGGAGGCTGAGGAGATGGAGGGAGAGGAGACGAGGGGAGGAATGGAGGAGATGGTGGAGGTGATGGAGGAGATAGTGGGGGTGGGGAGAGGATGAGGGCAGGAGGAGATGGAATGAGGCAGGGTAGGAGAGTACGCCAACATGTTGAGAGGGTACCTTTATATGTGATTCTTGAGGTGGTAGAGGAGGAGAGGGATGAGCATGTTAGAAAAGAGGAGGAGAAGCTTGAGGTTGAGGTTAGGCAGGAGGAGGTGGCCCTAAATGTCGACGAAGAGGAGGAGGCAGTCAGGGGTGAGGAGGGAGGCAATGATGAGGAGCTAGATATTGGTGGTGATGATAACATGGATGAGGTGAAGAGACAGCTGTGAGAGCGCATGGTGGATAGAGAGGATGATATACCCAAAGGACCACCTTTGTCGCATGATGCTACCGCTGATCAAAGATTGGTAGATATGCAGAGGATACTAGACAAGGCCATAACACAGATTAGATCCCTGCAGGCAGAGGTAAAGGTCACATGAGTAGAGCAGGATCAGGTTAAGATCCGACAACAGAAGGTGTAGAGCCAGTGTTCAGAGTTTTCATAGTTATGTATAGGGCCAGTTGGGGATATAGCCAGGGAGTTAGCCAGGGTTAGTGCTAGTCGGGGCTATCAGATGTTGTATGAGAGAGTAGTGTCAGCCGAGCAATGAGAACCTGGTTTATCTAGATCTCAAAGCAAGATAGGAAGTGGGTCAAGGGGTAGATATTGAACACACAGTAGGTGTAGTTAGAGCAGTGTGGGTGGTTCTACCTCCTCAGGGAATTCATCAGGTCACCGGTCCCATCACAGTCACAAGCATTCCTCACACCATAGATCTATGTCAGGGCACAGGTCAGACAATAGCCAACCACCAGATATAGATCCATCAACCTCAAATACATAGCCAACCATGTCCATGATGCCATCAGTTCCTGTTAGAAGTCACCAGTCACCCCGTTCTTCTCCATGAGGGGATGAGGAGAGCTTAGCCTAGGGCATTGCCACTGTTTATCTTGTTGTCATGTTTGAGACAATATGTTGAGACATTTATATTTTGACCATCGATCCCGAGAGCTCTCTTTTTGGGATATCTCATGACTCTATCTTGTGACATCATTTTTGAGATTATATATATGATGCAGTTTTGGCGCAAACTATATGCTTTATGTTATGTGATGATGCATTTTATGTGTTATGTGATGTATGCAGTTGTGATGGTTATTTGTGATTATATGCCAAGATGATGAGTATGTCTAGGACCATCATGGAAAAAATGGGCCCTTAAGTGGTGAAAAATTTAGAAAAATCAGATTTAGGAAACTTGACGTAAAAATTTGAATAAGTTACCTATATTATTTCAAAAATATGTAAGAATAGAATTTGTAGAAAATTGAATGTAATTTCTAAACTACTAGGTTTATTTTAAAAAAAGAAAGAAAGTCTATTTGGTGAAAATTTGAAATTTCAATGCAGTAGTAACTTAAATTTCAAAGGAAAAATAAGAAGTAGGTGTCTGTATGACCACCCTAACCACAATAAAATGATAATTATTTTTTATAAGATTATAGATATAAGTAGAGGACTCATGTCTTGATGTGATGCATATTTTTTTGTAATTTTTTTCCAAGTAAATAATTAATTATGAATTTTTTATTACAAATTTTAAAAAATATAAAAACTTGTATGTCTAACCACCTTAACTTGGTCAAAACTTCATGAAATTCATTTTTTTTTAATCTTATAGTATGCAAAGCATAGAATGTGACACATGTTTCGGATTCAAAAAATGTGATACCGTTTGAAAGCTATAGATGTTTTTCAATCAACTTATCAATCAGGACTTTAGTCTAATTCAAATAGAAAATGAATAATAATTATTTATTAAATTCAAAGTAAAGCATAATTTATATTGGTGGAAAGCTGAGAACCTCCTTTAAAAACCCTTTTCGTTTCATTAATTTTTGGTAAGAAAAAATTATCAGCCACATACCCATCATATCACCACTTTTTGGTCCATCATGATCATGCACATACCCAGATATTATGTTATGTATGATGGTTAAATGATGACTATGATGTCCTATATGTATGCATAATGTTTTGATTCTAATGAATGCCATGTTTATAATTATAGATGTGTCAATGTATGATTATATATATGGATAATATGATGCCTTATGTTATGATATGTATGCATTACTTAATATGGGCGATGTATGGAAATGTTAAATGCAGTTATATGTTATGTGAATGAAAATAAATGCAAGTTTTATATGCTAGTGATGGAAATATGTAAATAGATATGCCTTAATGAATGTTCAATGCATAATGCAACTAAGTGAATGGATATATGTAAATGTGTGATGAACTAATGCAATGTCTATATTATCATGTATGCAATTATATTTTGTATGTCACAGGATATTGTCAAGAGATGGAAGAGGAGAAACGACAAGAAAAAAGGAGACGAATGTTAGTGTAGAGACAAAATAATTCAAAATATTACCAAAGAATTAATAATTGTTGTTCTTAATCATCATTTGGAAGATTATTGTAATGGCCAACAAACACTATGATATGACATAGATCAATGGTGTGTAAGGTCGTACCATCACATGAGACGAGCAATCACAGACAAGGATGATTGTAATTCATACCAAGAGCGCAATTTCCCCAATATTTTTGTCACAACCAACCACAAAATCAAGAAAGACAAGAGAGATAAGCCATGAAACATTTTTTCTCCTCTAAATCCTATTGTCAGGACATCCTTGAGGAACTAGCAACATGACTATTTGAAAAGACAAAACAATACAATCATCAAGATATATCGTTGCTCCTCTAAATCCTATTGTCGAGATATCCTTAAGGAACTAGTAACATGATGAAAAATCAAAGGTCAAAATGACAAGATTGTGTTTTCCAAGTGTTTTCCAAGTGTGTCTGAATGTCAAGTGATTTAATGTCAAGATGCTAGGTTTGACGATGTCCAAGTGATGAATTCCAAGTAATGCCAAATTTAGGAAGGACACATCTTGAATGATGTCAATGTTGAGAGGATCAATCCTCAAATGTCAAGAGAATCCCTCAAAATGTTACATGACAGTGATGATGCCTAGGAAGGACACATCCTAAGGCATAAACAAATGGCAGGGATTGTTCTTTAGAAGGAAATATCTGAAGAATAACCAAGAGTTGACAATTTGACTTGTTTTGATTGAGCTTGACTAGTTTTGACTCGAACGTTGAGTAAATGATTACCAAAGTTTTTTTTTATGAAATTTCCTATTTTAGAATAATTTTGAAGACATTTGACGTGTGTGCCAGTGCAGTGTCCTGAACCCTAATGAAATGACCTAGTGTGGCCTTAGGGGCTCATCGGTTGATGGCCTTGCCTACGCCATACATTTAGAGACCTCGTAGTTCAACATGAACAATGAATTTATCTTGATTGATCAAAGATTGAGTGATGATTTTATTTTGACAAACCTAAAATGACTAACCTAATGTCTCAGGGGCCCAAAGATGAGCCTTTCCTACATAGAAAATGCACAAAGACAACGTAGTTCAACAATGACATGGACTGACTAACATGACTAACTTAACAAGTTATGACTCTGTTTTTGGGATTTTTCAAGTCTTATTTTGATGTTTTTGTGTTTTTTCCTTCTTCTTTTTTTGTATTTCTTCAAGACATTTTTTTATTTTTTTAGGTCTTTTTTTAGGACATTTTATGATTTTTTTGTCTTTTTTCTAGACATTTTATGATTGACAGGACCATGTGTGATACACACTATAGTCCGGTGATAAAGGATTTCCCCCAGCACATCTAGGACCAACCAAGTTTAAAGAATGTGAAAAGGGTGTGCTTAGGAAGACTGACAGATGGTATGCAAGACCCAATGTCAACCATTGTCAGCCATGGAAAAGAAAGGTAAAATTTCATGACAAGTGTCATGATGGTGTCAAAAAGTGGGTATTTATTATGGACTAAGGTAGATAGAGTGAAAGTAGATGGCCAAGAAAAGACAGACTACTCATGGTTCATGTTTGTCAGGTTTTCACCATGGTACTTATCCAAAGTGCCTATTTACCAGGTTGTCACTTTGGGTGAATTATTTCTCTTTACTATTTTTGTCAAATTTTTTTCATTTTTTTAAATTTTTTTGTGTCACCCGGACGCTTGTTTGCTAGGTTTTCATTAGGGTGACGATTTTTCTATATATATATATATTGTATTTTTATGGTTTTTAGCCAGGCTCTTTGATGTTATGCATAAAATTTTTAGGGATGCAAACTATTGATGGGCTATGTCAATTGTTCACCATCTGGGGAAACTAGTTGATAAGCTCCAAAATTGAATGAGGTTGTGATGATCTAAGGACCCAACCAATTAGTTTCAAACTTTTCGAGTTTCTCTCTATCAAACTGATTCTTAGGATTTTGCATTAGGACCAAGTCACCAATGTCAAACTTTCTGACCATGACTCTCTTATTATAACTATGTTAAAGGTGATTTTGATATGCCTGTAAATGATTTAAGGAATTTTGTCTACATTCCTCTAACATTTCTAGCTCATGCAATCATGATTATCTATACTCTTAAAGATGGAATTTCAACCTCCATGGGAAAGATGGCTTCAGCTCCAAAGACCAAGGCGAATGAAGTGGATCCTGTAGGCATGTAGATGCTGGTGCGGTAAGCCCATAGAGTAGGGTTAAGTTGTATGTGCGAGTCAGGACTAGCATCATTTATTGTCTTCTTAAGAATTTTTATAATTGTATTATTAGACATCTCAACTTGACTCTTTCATATGTTGGTACAAGAATCAAATCACTATGTATTTGACATTGGTGACATGTTCTGACAAACTCATGTGCATCTTTCTCCATCGTCGGCCAATAATACCCAAGTCTCATGACCTTCTTAGCTAAGGTAGGGCCACTCGAATGAGATCCAAATATACCCTCATGTACCTCACATAAGGTTGTTCATGGTTCATCAGTTTCGAGACATCAAACAAGGGTATTTTCAAAGCTATGATGGTATAAGGTATCACTAATGATGGTGTATCGAGCGGCTTTGTAGATAAATGATTTTCTTTGGTTATTGGATAGGTTTAGGGGAAGGGTCTAGGGCTGGAGATAGTCATATATGTCCTGATACCATGGGGAGTTGGGAGCAACAAGCTCACAAACCATTTTTGACTCTAGAATGCCATATGCAGGAGCCAAAAGTTGTTCCACCAAGAACTCGAATTGTGGCACATTGCTAGGAATATCTAGAAGAGATCTGATTGTATCCATTGCGTTTGCTGCATTGTTTTGTGCCTTAGGTACCTATTCAAAATCAAGCATGTGGAAATATTAATAAAAGTTGTCAACCATTCATTTTTAAGGCATTAACTTTTTTTCCTTAGTGTCATAGTCATCGTTGACCTGATTTATAACCAACTGAGAATCCCCAAAGACTAGAATTTTTTTTATTTTCCATTTTATGGCCATTGCAAGTCCTGTGACAAGTGCCTCATATTTTTCAACATTATTGGTACATGGAAAAGCAATGTGGAATGACTTAGGGATGGAGTCTCCTTGCAGTGTGATAAATAGTATACTTGCTCCTGAGCCATGACTAGTATGAGACCCATCAAAGTAAAGTTTCCAAGGTGATTTAGGCTCTGTATGAAATATTGACTCATCTAGGAAGTTTGCTACCAGTGGATGATCACCTTGTACAGGTGCATTTTCAAGTTGATTTGCTATTACTTGTCCTTTTATGGCCCTTTGTTCCACATATTATATGTCATACTCAATATCATGACCCATTTTTCCAAGTGACATGTCTGTGCAACTTAGGAGATACTTCAAGGGATCAATCTTTGCTACAAGTTGTGTCTTTTGATTCAACATGTAATTTCTTAGCTTTTGAGCAACAAAGTTAGCTACAAGACAAGCTCGTTCAATAGGTGTTTAGTTGAGTTCATATCCAACCAATGTGCGACTGATGTAGTATATGACCCTTTCCTTTTTGTCATAATCATTTTGTGCAAGCAATGCCACCAGTGCTAAAGTTGTTGTAGAAATATATAGGATCAAAGGTTTTCCTTCACTAGGTGGCATTAGGACAGGTGGTGATAATAAATAGTCTTTGATTTGTTGGAATCCCTCTTAATATTTATCAATCCACACAAAGGGGATTTCTTTGTGCAAGAGATATTGAAATGGTTGGAACTTGTTTGCTAGTTGTTCAATGAAGCATCTAATAGACTGTAGTCTTCCTTGCAATGTCCTTATCTCACTTATTCCTTTTGGCAGAGGCATGTCTAATATTGCTTTCACTTTGGCAGGATCCACTTCAATGCCTCTGTGAGAAACTATATATCCTAAAAAAATTCTTGATCTCACACCAAAGACACATTTCTTAGGATTCAAACGGACCTTGTACTCTTCCAATCTTTTGAAAATTGTATCTAGCACATTAAGGTGATCTTTATGTGTCAAAGACTTTTCCAAAAGGTCGTCCACATAATCTTCCATTAGGGTATGTATGAGGTCATGAAAAATTGTCGTCATAGCTCGTTAATATGTTGCACCTTCATTCTTGAGACCAAAAGGCATAATGTTCCAATAGTATGTACCCCAAGGACATGTGAATGCTATTTTATGTTGGTCTTCAGGGGAAATTTGAATCTGATTATAAGCTAAGAAACCATCCATGAGGGATATCATTTTGTATCCTACTATATGGTCAACTATGATGTTTATGTTTGGTAATGGAAATTCATCCTTCATAGATGCTTTGTTTAAGTCTTGAAAGTCTGTACAGATGTGTATCTAACCATTTGGCATAGAGACAGGTGCAAGATTTGAAATCCATTCAACATAATCTATTGATCGTATGAATCTTGCATCTAGCAATTTCTTGAGCTCTGCTTTGACTAACAAGGCAATTTGTGGATGCATCTTTCACAACTTCTATTTTATTGGCTTGGTATCAAGAAGTAAGGGAAAATGGTGTAAAACTAATTCTGAATCCAACCTAGGCATATCAGCATAAGACCATGAAAATTTAGTCTTACACTCTGAAAAGAATTTTTGAAATTTTGGTTTTTCTTCCTCTGTCAAAGATGCTACAAAGAGGACAATTTTAGGGTCTTCTATTGTGGCTCTGTTAACTTCCATGGTTTCCTCTATGAGCATTGTTGAATTTTCATGTGTCATAGGGAGAAATTTCAATCCTCCATCCTTGGGTGCCTCAAAGAGGTTTTCACCCTCATATACGTTCTTTATTTTTACTTTTTTATCATCTGAAGATTCCTTTCGGTTTTCACCTAAAGACGTGTCCTTTTTGTTTTATTTTTATTTTTTATTTTTGTGACTAGAGGATTTCACAGTCTCTCCAAAGTATGTTGCACAATCTAGGTCTATAGAAAATCCAACCTTGTGGTCCCCAATTGGTATGCCCTTGTGAAGTCCCATGAATTTTGCAATGGCTTCATCATTTTGAAATATGTCCATGACTGTCGGGCCTTATTGTTCCCAATCAATTAGCTATGGGTAGACAAGGGAGATACCATCATCAGTATTGGAAAATGGTGGGAAGGATGCGGAAAGCATGCAGAATGATTCAAAAAGGGTAAAGATGAAATTATCATCTTCCAACTCCCATCCAAATTCTATCCAGTATTCTTCTTCACATGATTCAGAAAAGTCAGACTCATTGGAAAAATAGGGAACAAATGGATTGGAATTGTGGTCAGTAGTTTCATGTGGCGAGTTAGATGAATCCAAATCATTAAGGTTAGATGGTTGGATAAGTGTGGTAGGATGATGTCAGATGACGATGTAGGTTTATCATTGTCACGAGGCCAAAAGAGTCTGAACCCTTCTTCTCTCTTCAATAGGACTTTGGGAGTGTCTTTGGGAAGGTCAACCTTCAACATTTTTCTGAATAATTCATCAAAGGAAAGTTCACTAGGTTCCAAAAACATTTCATCAAGGAAATAGTCACTCAGGGATCTTTGGGAATCAAATTCCTAGTCATGTGAGTTGGTTTCAGTAGGGAATCTTCAATAGTCTCAATACTTTCGAAAGAATTCATGCTCTCACCTATACATTGGTATGTTGATCATCAATTTCAAGTAGCCCAAACCCTAACCTAAGAAGCTTTGGTCTTCAAGAAGGCATTATAGGTTCTCGCATTCCAATTTTGTTTTTACCAAGGCCACTAGTTTTTTCATAGCATTGTGCCTTCACCATGTCATAGCCTTTGCCATATATCTAGACTGGTAATGGGGATGGGTCTCCAAGGTCCTTATAAATCAATTTTGATAAATCTTCATTGTCTTCTTTGCTCATGTCTCTCCATTTTATAAAAATGTGCATTGGAGGAACTTTGAAAATTTATTTAGGCTCCATTCTAAAACAAGTTCAACCATAAGCTTTTGGAGACTTGGGTATTTTAGTGATGTAGTAGGCAGTGTTCAATTTATATTCTTGACAACCTAGGTCCTGGATCTTGATATTAGGATCAACCTTTGGGGCGAAAGGAGATGGTGTGATGGAAGGAGATGAAGTGGATGTGGATGATTTGGTGAGTGTGGATGGATTGATGTATTTGGATGAAGAGGATGTTGAAGCTTCTTGCTTTATTGGCACTTGATGCTCTAAAATACCCCTTAGATTGGTGCAATACTAGAAAGGATCGGGGTCTCCATGTATGGTAATTTTAGTGTTGTCAAAAGGAAACTTCAAGCATTGGTGGTAAGTGGATGGAACAACTTTTAAGGCATGGATCCAAGGTCGACCAAGCAAGATGTTATAGGGTAGCTCAAGATCCAGAACTTGACATGTTGTATCTACAATGACTGGCCCAACTCGGATAGGAAGTGTGATAATTCCCCAAGAGGAGTGTTCCTCATCATCATACACCTTTATAACAATGTTCTTGGTAGTGTCTACACAAGCATCAAAGAAGCCTAGAGCTTTAACTAGTTTAGGGAGCATATGTTCAATCCTGCTCTTCCATCTACTAAAACTCATCTGTCCTTATGTTTATGGATAAAGGCTTTGATATGCAATGCATCATTATGAGAGGGTTTTGGTGACAAATAGTCTTGGTCTGAAAATGTTATGTGATGGGGAGTGGTTAGGTATCCCACCATGGCTTCAGATTGGTTGACATCAATGTCATGAGGGATGGAAGAATCCTATAAATTTTTGTCAAGTATGGCCTTGTGCGCAGGAGAGATGCGTAATAGCTCAAGTATAGAGATTTGAGCAAGTGTTTTTCCTAATTGGTCAATGAGATTTAACTATCCCTTAGGCTATGATTGTTTGGCGGATGGACTAGGTATCATGATCTTCGACTCTCTAGGGGGATGAGGACCAGCTATGGTAAATTTTCCACCACGGGTAGTGACATTACACTCAGGTACTTTCTTGATGATAATTATATTGATATATTTGTCAGCAACTCGGAGGTGATTAATAATGGGTCCACCAGAATAGTCGAAGGTAGTGTGAGTGTAATTGGCATGATCATTATTGGTCTTTGGACCTGACATTGAGGGATTATTTGAACCATGATCTTGCAGTGGGTTTTTATGAATTTTATGGTCCGTATTTGAAGAAAATTGTTGTCCACCCAATTCAATGGTGTGATTTCTAATGAGATCTTGTACAAGATTTCTTAATTGTCGACAAGAGGAGGTTTTATACCCTTTTGCACAGTGATAATCACATAATGCATTGGCATCCCACCAAGATGGCTTGAATTTTCCTGGGTCATATGGCTTAGGGTCCTGTAATGTGATGACGCCATTTTGGAGGATCTTCTTAAGGACATCTTCAATTGGTTCACTCAAGGTCGTGTATGTACGTCTCTTTGGAAATTGCCTAGTTTGACATGACTACTCTTGGCTTTGATTGTTTTGATTGTTTTGATTATTTTGGATGGCATTTGTAGCAGATGTCGTTGTGATCAATGGTGTGTTTTGTGGTTGAGCTCCTTTGAGAGTGAGTACAAGACCCATTGTGTTTATTGTCTTAGTTTCAACAATACCATCATTGGTGATGTGTTTATTCTTGACCCAATATTTATTTTTTCAACAGGTGGATTTGCATTCGTGTTCTTGTTGCCATATTTGAGTTCTCCTTTAGCAATAAGGTCCTTCTCAAGTTGGACTCCCTTTTCAACTAAGTCCATGAAAGTGGTGTAGCAATGAACCTACAAGCTGTATTTCAGTGGGCCCAAGAGGTTTTGGACGAACATGCCTACTTTTTCTTTCTATGGTATCTCAATATGGCAACAACTTGCTAAACTTCTCCAACTTTGGTAAAATGGAATAAAGGTTTCACTAGTTTCCTCTTGAGTAAGCGTGCATAAATTGCTAATGGAGATGTCGATGTCAATGTTATAGGTGTAATTTCGTACAAATATGTCTACAAGTTCCTCCCATGATTTTATTCCCTTAGGCAAGGTGGCAAACCATTCAAGTGTGGGACCTACAAGACTCCTAGGGAAGAGTCTCATCAAATAAGTATGTTCATAGGAAATGTCCACACAGTTGGTTGTAAATTCTTGAATGTGTTCAAGGGGGTTTGTCTTTCCTTTGTATTTAGTAAAGTTTGGCACCACATATCTAGGAGGGAATTGCGGCATGTGTAGACTCATGTAAAAAGGGTATGGACATAGGTCATATGATGTGTAAGTCTTTTTCTGTTGCATTTTCATGTTCTCCATCTATTTTTGTTCTCCATCTATAAGTTCATCAATTATGGGGTTGATTGTAGCATCACACATGCTAGTGATAGGTATTCCATGAGTCCCCATTTGTTGTGAATATGTGTTTTTATTTTTTTGTGGGATGTGTTGTGAAATGTATGACGTGTTTTGGTTTGGAGATTTTTGGTATTGCATGTTTTGATTAGGGATGTGTTGATGGGTATGGATGTGTGACACATATCTGGGAATATGCACTCCAGTAGTATTAGTTGATATCTATGGAATATGTTGACCTTCAGTATTTTGTTGTCCAAATGAATTCATGCATTGTGTATTCTAATTTCCTTGTCCAAATTGGTATATGTGTCCATGGGGAATGTTGGTGTTTTTCCTTTGGGGGATATTGGTGTTAGTATTGAGTTGTGATGAAGTGTTGACACTGTTAGCTCTCAAAAACATAAGCGGAATGCCTCAAGAGGTTGCCAATCTCTTGGTACATTTTAGGGTAACAGACAAGGTCGAATGTTTTAGACCTTCTACTCTTTAGGTGTTGCTAGACCTAGGCGGGTGTACCTATATGAGTGGAGTAGACTTAACTTGTGCTTATCTCTTTTGAAATGCTTTTCCCACAATGGAAAATGGGAGTGGAAAAATGAAATTAAATTTGGTATAAATTGTATAGCAATATCAAAACTAAATCCTAATATGTTCAATTAATAGATGTAAAGAAAATGAATGAATCTAAATGGTGAAAAATGCAGAGACTAGTGCCTTATTGGGTATGCGGAGTCAAATGAAATCAAAATGAGTAACTTACTTTTGGAAAACACTCAAATTGTTTGGCATATGTTTTTGTTCATAACTTGTATAAACATGCAAGACTGTGACTACCAAGTTCTTCTTAATATCCAAATGAACTCTCCTAATTACTATGATCAATTAAAAGGATTTAATATCTCCTTGAAAGAACCAGTTAATTAACCACACAGATACAACAAATGTGCATTGATAAACTGAATATAAACTTGTTATACCAATTTAAATAACCAGAAAATGCCAACCCTAGAGACAACTTTAGTAATACTTTTAATGAGAACAATAGACAATTAAAACTAGAAATTATATGCCACCACATTAGAAATTCAATTTGAAATCTCCATTTTTTTTCAATCATGCATCATAGTCTCATAGTATGACCTTTTTTTTCTACTGTATATTTTATCTACCCTATCTCATAATCGAAGATGAACATTTATAAATTTGTATCTAAAAAGACACATTGCTTCATATTCCAATGTCGGAAAATAGTTGAAATTGGGTCTTCACAAACACTCTCTGAACATTAGTCGAGACATCCTGCAGTCATTCCAAAAATACAATGTCTCATTGACAGATATCCTCTCATCCTTTGTGTTTCACTGTGACCCCTTGTGTCGAGAAAATTTCTCATAGACCATACCTTGTCTCACCGAGATGTACTCTTTTAGTATATTCTCTGGTCGCTGAGACAATATCATTCTCTCACTGATGAAGCACACCTCGGCGTGACAAACATGTCAGAAAGACTATATAACCTCACACTGAAAACCATTGATAGAATCCCTTTGTGCTTTTTCGGTGAGACCAGAGCCACTCGGTGAGACATTACTCCGATGCACTTTAGTCTTATCGATATGGATATCTTTATCGCCGGTCGATAAGACACTATGAATTTGCTAAGACCTCATCCTGAATACCTTTAGATTGGCCGATATGCTTCCACGTGCGTCGGTCGATGAGACATGATGTATTCGGAAAGACCACACTCTGAAGACTTGTGGATTGGGTGAAATGTGCCAGTCAGCAAGACAATATAACTTTGCTATAACTTCATTCTGATGATGAATCTCCTGCCGATATGGAATATAATGTGAAATATTCAAGACTAGATGGATTCTTTGGAACTACACGACAAAGTATGAGAAAAATGTTATGAAGAGAGGCCCTATGCATAAGGTGAGGACTCGTTTGGAAACTTAGGGGTATGAACAACTTGTGAAATTATTCAGAATTTTACAGTTGTAACAGACACTATGGTGGGGTCTTGGAATGGAAATCCATCATTTATTTATCCCAAAGGGGTTAAATGATTTTTTTACCATGGAATTATTTGAAGACCCAATTAAAGGATTTGAAGATGTTGTTCCCATGGTGCTAGATGAAGCTTCAAATAAGAGGTTTGAAGAACTTTCCCCCATTGTTGAGGACCCAAAGGTAGCTCCAATTGATTGTGAGGATGTTGTTGACATTAGAGGCATTGATTTTGACAAGGTTGATGTTCCTCCAATGCATGTTGCATTGACCATGTTAGAAGTAGCATTGATGGTGTCTATGGCACTTTGTGTGGTGGCACCAATGAAGGTGTTGTTTGCATTGTGTTGGGGTTGACTAGTGTTGGATTTATTGTTTGCATTTTTGTTTGCATCATGATTAGGAGAAGTTTTGCTTAAGGTGTTAATGTCCAACCCATGTGGTAATTTCACCCCTTGGTGTAAAAGCATGGCTAGATATCTATCTGAATCTTGCAAGACTAATTATTCCACAAAGGAGGCCACTTCGGGATTTTATGTAGCACCTTCTAAGTCTTCCACAAATACATGTCCATTTCCATCTCTACATATGAATGGTTCAAAGGGGTTGTGTGAAGAATATGGCATGTTCATGTCACTAAAAGGATTGATGAAAGGTGCCCCCGAGTCTATGTTTTGATTCATGTCATTAGCAAAGTTATAGGTGTTGGTGTCTTGTCCAAAAAGGTCCATTTGTCTTCTTTTCCTTTGGAGCCTAGTCTAAACCATATAAGGATTTGCACAAATGAGGAAGATGAAAATGACAACTAAGCCTAAGAATGGGAATGATATGACACTATGTTTTTGGATTTTTTTTTAATAAGGGATGCAAATGCAACTATATTTCTAGGATTTTTTGGTAATAAGAGATGTAATATGACAATGTTGTCTAAAGAAAATGACAAATGCAAAAGGACAATGAAGACTATTTTGAAAGGTAGGACAATTTTTTTTTGGATTTTTGGGAATAATGTATGCAAAATGAGGACTAAAATGAATAAAGTATGTTCTAAGGTAATGCAAATGCAAAGGTCAAAGTGATTTTCATGGAGTTTAGAAAAGGTTTACTCAACCACTCAAAGCTTCATCTATGTCTCAATTTGGATCATCAAAGGATTTGTTGGTGTGACCAAATGACAAGATGACAAAGTGAGGTTTCCTAACTAGACTATTGAGTTGGAAAGGTCTCATAAAAGGACAATGACTAAATGAAATGATTTTGACTACATCCAATGATAACCTACTCTTGAAGGAAAGGATTTTGGAAATTATGGTAAGTTTTCCCTATTCCAAAGTCTGCAATAAGATGGGGACCTAAATACTGGTTTATTGCTGAAAATGATGATGATAGACTTCTAAGGGTGCAACTAAAATTTTTCAAGGATGGATCTATGGGAGAATGCAAGCTAAAAGATGCAAAAAATGAAGAATTTGAGGAATTCCTTGTCTGGTTTTTAACAAAGGCCACTGGAAAAAGATGTTTGACAACATTTTAAAATGTTTGGACTAAGGTCTTAAACAGTAATAGTGTTTTTCTTAGTGATAGGAAATCGTGTCATTTCAGGTCATAGATGTATTGCAGGATGTCAAATGTGTCTCAGGTTAAGCGAATGCATCATGGCAGGTCATAGATGTGGCTCAAGAGAAATTACATCATTCGGGAAATCAAATGTGGTTCTGACCTGTCAAATGTGTTGTAGAAGATAGCAAATGCATTTTAGCAGAGCAATTGTAGCACAAAAAGTTTCAAATGTGGTTCGGAATGACGAATGTGTTGCAAAAGAATAGCAAATGTGTTGCGGGCTGAATGGAGATCTAGTTTGTTTACAATTTTGGTAAAATTTTAGAATTGCTTGAGTTTGAATGAATGTTTCCAGATTTATGCAAGGTGTTTATTTGTTCAACGTCTTAGGAAAAACTTGGAAAACACAATGTTTTTTCTTTGAATGATGAAAACATGCACAATGAAGACAAGCACAATCCTAGGTTAGGCAAGGACTATATTCACTAGATTCCACATGGGTTTCCCTAGCCGCACTTATTCTTAGCAGGTGATCTAGAAGCTTGGCCACATAGGCTCCGCCTTACATTACACTCACTTCTCAAGTCAACCAAGCTTCAAGTGCCATAAATCTCCAATGGCAAGATTTTCACCTCTACTAAAAACTACAAGAATGTGGATTCATTAGCAACGATTGTTGTTATGCTAGCGAATAGATGGGTTTTTGGAAACCACACAAAGGTTTTTAGTTTGGGAATCCCATTCAAGTGGCCACATATGGGGAAAGATTAGCTCTGATAAGGAGGAATTCCAACCTGAAGAGGTTACGATCAACAAGGTTTTAGGGAATTCACTAGTCCGTGTGACACATCCACACTTGTAATCCTAATTTTTCCATTAGGATTCACATTTGTATACTAGTCAGGAGTAGCTTGGCTCAAGAGCTTCATTGCTAGTTTGAGTCACCTTGGAGTGAGTACTTTTTACCACCAAGGAAGGCTCAATTCCTAGAGTCAATAACAGTTTCTCTTGCACCCAGGATCACACAAGTATGCAAAGGGAGAGGATACTTGTATTATTGAATCGGGGTTACAGAAATTGTAGACACTTCTTCCTTTTAGTTATCAAAATTGTAATGTGAGGAAAACACCTAAAACACTTTGTTCATTTTAAACTTTTAACTTGATGTGAAACAAACAAAGTTCATTTTCAAGCCCATGACATGAAAATGCATGTTTAGTTTAACCTTATGAGTTTCAATGCAAGATTGTCTTCATTTTAAGCCCATGAGTGAATATGCATATTCATTTTAACCAATGAAATGTGAATGAGAAATTGTTTTTGTTGTTTGTTTTCCTTAAGGAATTGAAAAAGTGATTAAAATATTAACAAACAATGGTTAGACTCTTTGCCACATGCTGCAAATAGAATATTAGTAACCCTAAAAAAATATCTAAGCTACTAACAGAAAAAGAAATCTGAATTTTTTTTGCAAAAATATGAAAGTAAATTTTTACCAAGAAAATGCATCATTCTAGAAGTCAAATGCATCGCAGGCAAAAAGCTAGAAATTGCCAGGAGATGCATCATTCTACAAAAAAAATGCACCTCAGGGCCAAAAGTTGGAATTTGCAAACAGATGTGTTGAACTGCAAGTCAAATGCATCACGATAGAGCAAATGTGTCATTTTGCAAGGCAGATGCATCGAAGCAAAGAAAATGTATTTTTCTATAAGGTGGATGCATCGTGGAACTGCGAATGCGGCCTAGAAAACAACAAATGCATCGTGTCATACCTGTACCTACAAAAGCAAAAAATGTCATACAAAAATCTATAAAAGGCATGATTTTGGCATCAGGTTCACCAATGTAGCTTAGGGAAAAACCTAAGTTAGTAGATTAGAGCTTAAAAAAAATAACCCAAAGCAAAGAAATGAAGAAAAAAGTAGTAAAAGCATGAAAACAAGGAAAGATCTCACCAAATGTCTTCAACCTACATGATTAACCTCCATTGCACCTTCTCTATTTGTTGCAATATTATGTTTTCCCTCATATTTGTGATGAGAAACCTAGGATAATGTCAATGTCCTAAGAAAATGATGAAGGATTCTATCAAAATGCTACACAATGCAACTATGAAGCAAGCCTAAAGCATGCAAATTTTTTAAAGCATGAAGTCAAGAAATTCCAAGATGCCAAGATGCCAAGAGATGTAGATGTCCAAATGAGACCAAAATTGCCATTTTATAGAAAAGTCAATTTTGGATGAATGGCCAAGATTGAAGATTGAGAAATTCCCTAATATCAATGGTTAAGATTGAATGTGACAACCAACAATTAGGGTTAGAGAAAAAATTGGTTAAAATTTGAAATGAATGGTAAAGATTTGATTTTAGAAAATCAAATCAAGGGACAAGATTGCATCTGACAAGAAGATAAGAATGGCACAAAAAAAGAAAGAGCTGAAAAATAAAATAATAAATTAGAAATTATTTGATTAAAGAGAAAAATTAGAAAGTGGGACAATTTTAAATAATTTTATTTAAAATTAGGAGAATGATGAGGTGGACAATAATTAAATAAATTAAAGAACTTATTTAATTATGAGAAGACATTTAGAAGTTAATGGCGTATTTAAATAAATAAATAAAACTTACTTATTTAAATAATAAGGAGGAAATAATGTACAAAGATAATTAAAAAAATTTAGGAATTTATTTAATCATAAAGAGACATTAGAGAATTAGTGACGTATTTAAATAAATAAATAAAATTTATTTATTTAAATAATCAAGACGAATGGGTGGGGGCCCTAGCTCGGTTGGCTAAGTAATTCCGTTGCGGCTCTGCTGGTCACGAGTTCTAGTCTCCCGTCCCGTGGTACCGGAGGCGTGTTGCGCCAGCGCCGTGGTCACGTTAAAAAGTTTACGGCGCACTGCAGTTTATAGGGGGTCGTGCTACCCGATTCCTGCAGTCTAAAAAAAAAAAATAATCAAGACGAATAAAAAGACATGAATTAATTAAATAATTACAAATTATTTAATTAATAGTTGAATCTGGACCATAGGACATAAATAAATATTTTAATTATGTTAAGCAGAAATATGGCAAAAAATAAAGTTTGGAGGCCCCGGTCAATTTTATGTGTCTACATTACCCATTGAAAAGATTGATTAACCATGCCTAATTTTAGGAAAGCTATATCATGTATAAGGCAAATGACAAGGTTGAGAGATGACCAATGCCCCAATTCAAGAAGGATGCATCCTAAATAGAGAAAATGATAAGACCAATGACCTGTCAATCATTGATCATTTGGAAATTGACCAATTTGGATTGAAGACTAGTTGGATAGTTGATCTATTGGTTCATGATTTGGTTTAAGTGTTTGATTTCTTGAAGACAAAAGACCTAGATAGACTCAACAAAGCCTAAATATTGACCTAGGGCCTCGAGGTCTTATCAATTAATGGCCTTTCCTATGTACTACATGCAGACACCTCGTTGTTTGACTGATGTTGACAAAAATTGATTCAATACCATGACGCAAATCATTACTAATTTGACTCAACAAAAACCCTAAGGGACTGAACTAGTGCCTCAGGGGCTCATCAAAACATGGCCTTTCCTATGTAGTAATACACAAAGATGACATAGTTTGACTAGACTTGGACTGACATAGACTCTAACTCTGAATTTATTTTTGGAATTGTGATTTTTTACAAAAAAAATTGGATTTTTGAAGTTTTTATGATTCTTTTTGTATTTTTGAAGGTTTTCTAATTTTTTTGTATTTTATTTTGATATTTTTGTATTTTGATGGTTTTCTGATTTTTTTTGTATTTTGATGGTTTTAAAAGTTGATACCATGTGTAGGATCCCTTGAAGATGTAAGTCAAGGAATCGCCCCTAGTCAGGTATGAGACCCACTTATTATGTGCGAGAGGATTGATGGATGCAAGGGATGGTCATGAAAGCGAAGGACACAAAATTTCAATGCTTCTTAGGCCATGAGAAGGATGAAAAATATTTATTGTGGATGAATGATATGTGTGAATGGATGGACGAAAGGCAGAAAACCAAATAGAGTGATAGTAGATGGAGGAGCATAGACTGACTACACATGGACCTTGTTTGCCAGGTTTTAACCATGATACTTATCCAAAGCGCCGCTAAAGTGGCTTTCACTATTGGATGAATTACTTCTCTTTACTATTATTTTTATTTTTCTATTTTTCTTATTTTTTCTTATCATCAAGATGCTTGTTTTCCATGTTTTCATCGGGGTGACCATTGTTTTGATTTTTGTGTATTTTTTGACTTTTTGAAAGGGATTCTCTAAAGGATAGGTGTAATATCTACAGAGATGCATGTTGTTGATGGGCTCAAAAAATGGTTCACCTTAGAGAGTAGACAATTGATAAGCCCTAGATCCATATGTTGTTGGGATGATGTAGGGACCCAACCAATTGGGTTCCAAATTTCTAGGATTTTCTCAATCCACCTAATTCTTAGGATTTTCTTTTAGAACCAAGTCACCAATGTCAAAGTATCTAGTTCAAAATTTCTTATTATAGTTGCATCAAAGATGGCTCTAATATGCTTGCAAATGTGTTAAGGCATTATGTCTTTTCTCATCCAATAACTAAAGCTTATGCAAATGGGCTATACGATACTCTTTTTCATCAATAAAATGTTGCATGGATACCCTTAAGGATGGTAACTCGACCTCAATGGGAAAAATATTGTTGTGTAGTTTTCGCACACATGCCCCCCTAAAAGTAGGGACCTTCTTTTGTTTTGGTTTTTGGTGTCTTGGCCCTTTGATTTTGAGGATTTATCTTGCTTTGGAATGTGCTTAAATGTTTATTTTGATTGCCTAAGTGATTCCCCTAAGTTATTCATTGAAAATCTTAGTTTCTGAGTGAATTTTGGGTTTTTGCCCCGATTCGGGATTTTCCACCCCGGCAGGATTTTCCCGGATCCTGCTCGAATTACGGCTGAATGTTGCGATTCAGATATTTTTAGTCTTCGTGGAATTCCGCATGGGCCAAATTTTTCCAAATTTCGTCCTGTCGTCGGGTTCCCATATTTTCTTGGCTGTCTTCTCGGCATCATTAATGTTCTTCGTACGAGCTTTGAATGATGTATTTAACCGATCTCTGATGACTTTTATGCCATTATGCTTTATTGTTTTTCAACGATTGAGTTGAGGAGTTCATTCTTGAAAGTATTGAATTTGATTTGGAGCATTGAGTTTGTGAATTCTTCGATTTAAGGTGTGATTTCTTGAGTATTTTTGCTACTTTCTTCACTAGGCGCCATTAAACTAGCATTTATCATTTTTTAGACCAATTTTTGCTTCATCAAATGGTATGTATTCAATTTCCCTGCTTTTAATTGATGACTGTGGATAGCACTTTGATGTTGTAGAGTTTATTGGGGTCTGAATTCTTGAATGTTTGATCATTTCATGGCTAGGGTTGCATAATATTGTTTGATTTATAGTCTCTTGAGTGATTTCTGAGCTTGTTTGTTTCTTTCAATATGAGGAGTCTTGCTTGAGAGTCGTGATTTCCCCTAGTAAAGAGTTAGTGGTTGAAGTGATTAAATCTTGAGCTTACTTGTGTGTCAATGGCGGCCCTGTCGGGTTTGATACCTAGGGCATCACCATTTAACTTTAGTTTGCTTTCGAATTGGCCTAGAATTCTTAGAAAATCTATAGAAGGTCCATATCAAACTTGTCTCAGGCCTAGATTCTTGAAATTTATAATCAATCCATTAGTCTGAGTGAAGTTGTCATTTAGTGTTGAAGTTCAAGTTTCACCCTCAGTTTGGGATTTTCCAACTTTGGAGGATTTTCCCGATCCCCTTTGTTTTCCCAGAATTTGCATACTCTCAAAGTTTTACCTTATCCGCAAATTTCCTTCGACTCTGGATTTTTTCGAAATCCTTGATTCTCTATTTTTTCTGAATTTTGCAAAGTGTCTCCTCATTTGCGGAAATCCATCTTTGGCAGAATTTCCTGGAATTTGATGAAATATCAAGGAATATGGAATAGAATGATGTGTTAATGAGTGATGGTGCATTTTATGATTAGTTTATGCTATTTTGGGATCTCATATGCTATTTATTGATTGATAATGATTGGATTGAGTTACTAATAGGTCCTTTCATGTTCATTTCGCTGGAATCCGTCTAGCCCAGAATTCTGTAAAATTCCTCCCTGGCTTGGATTCTGTGGATGGTCTTGAAACCCGAAGTTTAATATGGTCATTTTGTTTGAGATTTAATGATACATTGCTTATATGGGATCCATTTCAAGGGTGATTTTGATTGATTAACATTGGTTTCTTGTGGTTTTTACTATGGTTTCTTTGACAAGTGCAGGCTAAATCTAGCAAGGTAGCAGCTGGAAAGGCTAAGGGTGACATGGTGGGATCCTCCATATCTGAAGCAGAAAGAATTAAGATGGACATCAAGAGCAAGATCTTGGAGAGTAAGATCACTTCTATCTGGTCAGAAGTAATAGATACCAATTTTGTACTATGGGACTATGACGAGTTCAAAGGCAGAATGGCAGCTCAAGATCTTCCTCTGGTGGCTAAGAGAATGTTAGAATTAGGATTGGCGCATGTAGTTGGTTTCCCCTCCAAAATGCAGTGTTATGGGCTAGTCCTTGAGTGTGCCAGGTATTATGACAGTGATACACCGAGAATAATTGGTCCTCAAGGGAGGATTGTGGAAAATTTGAATCTTGTCTCCATAGATCAGACTTTTGATATGCCAGATAGGTCTCATGTGGTGGCATTCAACATGGAAGCAACCAAGGAGTACTATGAAGAATAGACTGTTAAATATCAGCAGCTCATCAATTCCTGGCTGGAGAAGCCCAACTCTCATTATTCTAAACTACCTAAACAGTTATTCAGGGAAAAATTCCAGAAGGAATATTATGATGCCATCAATCTTCTTAGTAGGGTGGTTGGATTCAAAGATGCTCGCATGTTTGAGAATTGGATGTTCCATGTTACTGTGAGGATGGAATAGGAGAAGAGTGAATATCATTGGGTAGGTGTCATAAGCAGAATGATTCATGAGCAATTGTCCAAAGTGATGCAAACCAAGACCTTCACAATGACCTCGTACTTAGTCTATGCTCTCGCAAGATTTCATCCATACAAGGGATTAAGTAGCAAGGGTGTCTTTGGGTAGGATGTTATTTATGAGGTGTACCCTCAATTGCACTTGGGAAGCTCAAACTACAGGATGGTGAATGATGCATTCACCATGCATATTACTAGATTGCTTCAGGGAGCAGAACAAACAAGAATTTCTGACCTAGCCAAGGATCTCATCAAGAAATACGGTGCTTGGTTCATTCAATTCCCAACCTTCTCATACATCCGGGTTGATGGTTGTCAGAGGACTCCATATAGGCTTCCAAGGTATCCCATTGATCATATCATACTTCTGGAGGTCACTCGACAGATATGTGATTTTGATGCTATTTTCAAAAGGGACAAGCATAAGACTAGTTTTGGTGGAGACTTCCCTTTGAGGATAGGTATTGGAGAGGCATGTCCTTCCATTATTTCTACCCTGGCTTCATAAGAGGAGATGAGTACTCTTGGTTTATCTTTCCATTCCAAGAGGTCCAGATTTGATATAATAGGTTAAACCCAAAAGAAGGCCAATAGAGAGTATAGCCATAAGGTTGATCTGGAAGACTTCTAGGCCAACTGCAGTGATGAATATGAGGTAAGGAAGAAGAGGTTTTCCCAGCTTCTAGTTGAATCAATCTGTTTATATAATGTGAAGGCAGTCCCTTATCAACTTGAAGATGATGGAAACCTAATTCAAGATCATGGTTATGAGGTGATAAAGGATAGGCCAATTGGTGATGCGGATTGCTTAGAAGAGGAAAGGACATAATTTAGACAGATAATGGATCCAGTCACCAAGTTTTTCAGAATGTGGCTAAAGCATAAAATGTGGGAGTTGGAAAATGACGGTGTACAATGCACCTATGATCTGATGGGAGATTTAGACCCTCACTCCACTTCTGAGGAATCAACTAAGCAAGATCCTAAGGGAAAAGGTAAGGTGGATTCCCCTTTTAAAATCAAGATAAAAGGTGTTTAGGTGGAGGAAGCCCAAGAAACAGAAAAACTGAGAAAGCCAATTTCCAAGAAGAGGGGACATACTTCAAGGACTAAGAAGTCTGAAAAGAAAGAAACTAAAAAGCAGAGTCCTGAAGTTGATGTTCCTATGCCTAAAAGAAGGAGAATTATGAGATTACCACAAAAGGCAGGTTCCAAGGATGGAGTGGAAGTGGGTCCACCTATGGTAAATGTAGAGAGTTCTTCAGGAGAAAAGACACAGGTATATACAAGGAAGTCTAGGAATCCTTCTCCTAAGGATAGTGTGCCCAAAGAAGATCTTCCTCTAGTTACTTCTCATGATGAGCAGCATGATGATGTTCCTCCTTCCCATAAAGCTCAAAATGAACCAAGTGAATCTGAGAAAGTTGAAGATCATCCAGACACTGAGGGAGAGGAATTTCATGAGGGTGACCTTTATAGTGTAGAGGCAAAAGTTGAAAAAGTGATGTAGTCTCCCCTGGTTGCATATGAAGAGTCACCTATTAGAATTGAAGAGGTCAAATCACCTCCAAGAGAAGAGGAAGTAGTGAATATTCCATCCCCTGAGCGCAAGGAGGAACATGTTGAAGAAAAGGAGAATAAGGTAGATGAGACTCTTGAGAAGTAGAGTTTGGATAAAAAAGCACCCAAGGATCAGCAAGAGGAAGCAAGACAAAGTAGAGTGTAGTTGGAGTCTATCATTCCAGGCTGGTTGGACAAAGAAATAAAGAGAAAACAGGTTGTTGTGGAGGATACTCCACCTAACTGGGATGATTTGCTAGCCAAGATTGGAAAGGATAAAGGTAAGAAGAAGGCCAGGATCATTTTAAATATTGAAAGAGACAAGGCAAGTAATAGAGTGGTCCACATTGCAACTCCTGCTCTGGATAAGAATAGAGATGAGGTAACTGCAAAATATTATAATGTGTAGACTTTCAATTTAGGGCCCAATTCCGTTGAATGGGACATTGAAGATTATTAGGGTTCTAGTGCAGTTATCTTGGGCAGATTGAGAAAGGAAATGAAGACTAAAACAGGAGATGAAGAAGGAGATTGAGGTACTCAAGAAATGCTTGGAAGATCTAATGAAACCCCTACAATCTATTAACCCCCCATCCTCTGCTGCAAATCCCTTACCCCAAGAAACTATCACTGAGTTGGAAAGGATGATGGCTTCCACTTTTGCTACTACAAATTGGCTGCATGGGGTGCGAACTAAAGGAAATGATGCTATTAGGGACATTTTGTCATTTGGAAAGGATGCTATGAGGGCAACTGATTAGTTGAAGGAGGTATTAGCTCAGGATAAGGAAGATACAGATCTCCTGTGGAGTATACCAAGGACATGATTATAAGTGATGGAATTCTCCCTTCCTCCAGAGCTGCTGAACCTTGGGAATGGTTTGAAGCATTGCAGATTTGGCAGAAGGTTCTAAAGAATATCTACAAGGAGAGGAGGAAAATTGATGATACCCTAACTAGTGTCTATAATGGCTGCATTGCTTTCTTTGAGATTATGACAGGGACAAGGAAGATTGCACCTAAGTATTTGAGTTTAGAATAGTTAGCCACCTACATTGTTGTTATTGATAAATATCTGACATATAAGGTTGAGTGGGATAAATCGGTGAAACAATCAAGGGAGGATATTACATCAATTGAGAGCCGACTTAAGGTTTTTCCTTTACCACCTATGGCCAACTTGGATAGGGTTCTTTTGAAGGTGCATGAAATGCTGGATCGAAATAAAGACAAAGGGAAAGATAGTTGATGTTGGACTACATCGAGATTTGTGCTTCCCTATTATTTTTGCATCCATTGGTCTGAGCTGCAATGGAGACCCGAGGCCGGCCTGGATGAATTTCATGCATTTAATGCATATTTTATTTCATTTTGAATTTCTCTTGGCTGACTTGTTGCTAATTATTATTGTAAAACCTTAACTAGGCCGACATGTTTTGGGGGTTCTATAAATATGGCATTTTGCCTCATTTGTAAGGGTTAAGTATAGACATAGACAAATAGAGAGATAGCTAGTATAGAAGCAAATTAAGTAGAGCAATAGTTAGCAAGTAGTTCTCAAGCAAATATTGTAATAGAAAGCTGGAATTGTTGCTACAATGGATAATTTGATGCAAGTAATAACATTGTGATTTGGTGCCATACTTGTGTTCTTCTTATCTTGCATGGTTCTTGTTATTCTACCTTTAGAATTGATTAGAGGATATTTGGTAATTTGTTATTTAGATTTAGATCTGATTCAATGATGTTTATGGTTTGATATTTGAAGTGTTGCAGCAATCCTTGGTCCATACTTTTTGCAACCAACTGATTGTTAGTTGCTTTGCAAAGTTAGCCTAGACTTTACATTCATTGTGCTTAGTTCAGTTGTGAGGGTTTATTCATTTCAATTGCAATAGGGTTGTTTGAATGAATGTTTATGATCTGAAAATATTAACACCTTAGAAGATTGCACTATTTCTATAAGATTGTAGATCCATCTAGGTCAAGTTGAAATCAGTTATGAGGGATTGGTCCATTCTAAGTATTTCATCATTTGCCTTCTTAATCTAGAAGTAGTATTAATCTAGAAATCTCTTTGAAACCCTTATCTTTTGTTATTTCTTTTATCATTGGGTTGGATTTAAGATTGAAGTATCATCACATTGATAGATCTAATAAATTTAAGATTCAATATTTTGCTTGTAGTAAGGTCCCATTGTGATTACCATCATTTTCACATTTATCACTGAGTTGTTTATGCATTGTCAAGACGTGACATTAGAGACCTTGGGGTTATCTCTTGAGGTTTGTTGATAGAGATTTACCTTTCAATAGAGATAGGATTTCATATTATGTCTGAGTTGTTGCTGTGCAGAAAACATCATCAACCAATTGGTGCTAGAAGGAAGGCCTGAATAAGCAAGTTGGATTGATTTTTGAATTCCATCTCTCCTGAAAGATTCAGAAGAAGAACCAGATCTGCTCCAGGAGAGGAGAAATTTCAATAATTATCAGACCCTACTAGGTCTAGAAGCACCAAAACAAGGAGAGAATCATCATCATCCTCCCATCCACCTCCATCATCTCCATCATCCCCATCCTCATCAGGTTCATCTGAGTCTGAGTCTGAGGTCATTCCCATCCCACAACCTCAGCCAGTCATAAATCAGCCATTACCACCCCCACCTCCACCAATGGCTTTCCTGGCTAATAACCCATCTCCATTGAGTTTTTCCATTTACAATGTCATGCCCAAGAACCCTGAACACTTTTTTTCAAAGTTTCATGTTAATGATCCCAATATAACTACTGAGGAACACATCAGTATCTTTCAGACTAGCCTTAAGGATAGAGGAATCAATCATGAGGATGTAGCATGTAGAATTTTTCCTTATTCATTAGGAGAGGATGCATTTTATTGGTACAATCATTTACCTGTTGGGTCTATCCAGCATTGGACTGAGTTAGAGACTGCATTCTTGCAAAAGTTCAGGGTTCCCATTAGCTCCAATGAGATTTACTGTCAATTCACTAATGTTAAGGGAGAAGTCAATGAGCCTATAGGGTCCTTTAACAACAGGTTTCATCGTGCCTATACCAGATTACAGGCTCCTTATGCTGTTGATCAAACCACTGCCTTAGAGGTTTATTATGAAGGTCTTGACAGTCTGACATCTACCTTCATTAAATGGAAAAACAACCCTCCCAATACCCTACTTGATGCCTATGTTAAGGCTATGAAAGTAAGCACTTCTTTAAGACAACATGTATCCAGACCTTTACCATCATTAGGACCCATTGCTCACTCTGGACAAGTCCCTGCTCTTGACCAAGCTCTTGCTAGCCACACTCCAATCATGAATTTGGTTCCCCAGTTGCCTATGGTTCCCCACCCAGGACCTCCTGTGAGACAAGTTCCACCTACAATTAGCTACCCTCAACAAAATGTGAATCAACCTCTTCATGCACAGCCTCAGGCTAGTTTTCCCGCGTATCTACAGAATTTTAAAGTTTTGAACCAATCACTGAATGTCAATGTTGCAGTAGGATATCCTCAGAACAATTCCAATAAACCTCCATATACTAATCCTGACAAGGAGAGACTGGATGAATTATCTAAACAAGTGAAGAAGTTGAATATGGAGGTAACTTATTTAAGGAACCAAAACAGTCAATTACAAGTTTCTCAGAGAAATATGCAGTTCAATCATAACAGAGAAAATCCACAAGGACAACACTTTGATAGAGGGAAATGTCATGAAAGAGGATACTATCACAACAGAGGATATAATAACGAAAGAGGATATAATAATGACAGAGGGTATAATAAAAATAGAGGATAGAACTATGATAAGGGACAATCTTCAGGCCAGAACTTTGACAGAGGGCAAGGTGGTGGACAAGGGTTCGATAGGAGGAAGCAACCAGGACATAACAGGACTTGGAACACAAGGCCCAACAATGGAGGAGTACCCACCCCATTGGATCAATCAGTTAATCAGCCTATAAATCAGCCTGTCAATCAACCAGTTAATCAAGAGAAGCCTCCTAATGGTGTATATTTAGCTGAGGCTGCTCTATCAGGATGGTGTAGGCTCCATAAAACAAGTCAACATTCTGAGTTAGATTGTCAAGAGTTCCAAACAACAAATTCGATTTTTTAGTATGAAGTAGAGAACAATGCAGGTAGTCTAGAAATAGTGTCATCTACCCCCTATGATTCACCAGTGTTGGTACTGAATCATGCTCCTTTCCCACAGAGTAAAGAGAATGTACCTAAAGAGGAATCCAACTAGTTGAAGGAAGAGGCAGACCAGGTATGCAATGGGGATGAAATTACACAGTTATTTGATAAGAATCCAGTGAATGATAATGGTCCCAGGGATGAAGAAGAGGCTTATGTTGAAGAAGTGCAGACCTTCCAGAGACCTATCAAGAAGTATGACTTGAGGGAATTGCCACATAGACGTCCACAGGCTAGAGGCCCCTTCACTACTTCCATTCCACCGAACAATTTCAACACGCCTCCAGATCCTAATGCTAGCAATAATCCATCACTGCCTCAGGTGTCTAGGCAATATTTATCTCAAGATCCAGGGCATGTTGATGTGCCAAAAAGGAGAAGTGTTGATGCAAACAAGGATAAGGTGATGGAATACCCAAAGGAGACTCCTAATAATCTAAGTGAGGAATAATTAGCCTTGTATTTCGTCGAGTAACTCAAAAAATTAAAGGTAAGCCTGTCTGATTTTGAGTTATTGAGAGTTCCAACCATTAGGAAAGCAATTCTAGGAGATTATAATGCAAATTCCATGTCACAAGATAAATCAATTAGCGAAAGTGTCAATAGAGCATCTAGTTCTCAATCGGTAGGAAGGAAAAATCAGTCATAATCAAATCCACATGCCTCCTGGGGATAAGGGAAAGGAGAAGGACAAAACACAAGTTGCCCAAGTAGATACTCCCTTAACTCTCTTTTAGGGGAAGACAAACACTACTCCATTCCTGATTTTTGTTCGTATATTTGGTAAGAATTTGCATAACTGTTTGCTGGATTCGGGTGCTTCAACCAATGTTATGCCCTTTGGTGTCTATAGAGCTATGGGTATTACTCCTACTGATTCCCAAAATAAAATTACACAATTGGATAGGACTGAAGTCAATGTTGTTGGCGAGTTAAATATGATTCATATGCAGGTTACTTCTAATCCTAGAATTCAATAGGTTATTAATATTCAGGTGGCTAATATACCTGATGCTTATGGCCTAATCCTAGGAAGAGACTTTACTAGGGCCTTGAATGGATATGTCTTGACTGATCACTCTCACATGTGGCTGCCCTGGAAAGGAGTTCCAAACCAGATTAGAATCGAAAGACAACCCCGAATGAAATACATGATCATAGAATATCAGAATACCTCCAATGAGATTCTGATATCAGAAGTAAGTATGGGTAATTATGTGCTTGCAGCCCCTTTTGAGGAGTCAGATGTAGAGGAAGTTCTTATGTTCCACAAAGTACCTATTGACCTTATAGCAGAATCCAGTGGTACTGAAGCCTTAATGGAGCCAATTGAAAATGATGATGATCTGGAAGACATTCAGCTGGGTTTGCTAGATAATTTTCAAGAGTTCATTCAGAAGTGCATTGAAGACCAGGTCCAGTTGGGTAAAGCAATGAACTTTGGGGAATTACTCTTGCCCAATTGGTGCAGGGTGCATAATGCCTCTCATTTAGAATTGGATTGTTGCTTATGCCAGACTGCAGTGGAACAAATACAGAAGTGTATCAACCCCACTCCAATAGTCAAAATTAATATCCAAAATGTCCAAAAGGATCCCAAAGGAAAAAAAGTGATGCTTTCTGAAGAACCATCCAGCAGCAATAGTGCAAGTGATACATCAAGGAATTCTGCAGTTGCTGGATGTTGGACTCTGAGATTTGATGGGTCCAAATCAAAGCAAGGAGCTGGGGCAGGATTTGAGCTAATCAGCCCAAGAGGTAAGACATTCTTTGTTGCTCATAGACTTCAATTTCATTGTATGAATAATGTAGCAAAATATGAGGCTTTGGTTCATGGGTTGTTAATGGCATTGAAGAAAAATGTTAAGATCTTGCAAGTTTTTAGGGATTCTAAGTTAGTAGTCAAGCAAATTAGGAAGCAATACTCTTGTCATGACAGAAGAATGACCAACTATAGACACAGAGTATGGGGTCTTATTGAGGGATTTGATGCCTTCAACATTCAGTTGATTCCATGAAGTAAAAATCAAATAGCTGACTCCCTTGCCCATGTAGCTAGTACATTGCAACCTCTATCTCTTTCTAGATTAAAGAAGTTCATGGTGGAACTGACCCCAGTACCTTCAGTACCTGACAATGTCACTAGCTTCTAGTTTTTTGAAGATACAGATGTCTTTGCTTCTCAAATCATTAATGAAACTAAACTCCAAGAAGCAGAGATGGATTTGGAAGGGATAATCAATTTGAAGACCAATACTATTCCCAGAGGGATGGTGCAATTAGAAAGGATCTTCAATTTGGACAAGGTCAGGGATCAAGAATAGGATGCCAGGAGGGAGTCCATCAGTGGACAATTTGAAAAGTATAATATGGGAACTCAGGATGATGCCAAAAATGTCTTTATTGGAAAAGTGTGCACTCCAGAAGAAAGGAAAGGAATAATCGATGCACTACATAGATATCCAGATGTGATAGCATGGAGTTATGAGGACTTAAAGACTTATGACACTTCAATCATAACTCATACTATCCCTCTCAATCCAGGAGTAAAACCTTTTAGACAGAGGCAAAGGCCAATTAATGCTCTACTGGAACCCATAATATAGAAGGAATTGTAGAAGCTACTATCTGCCAGAATCATATTTCCAGTAAGACATTCAACTTGGGTTGCAAACCTTATTCCAATGCGAAATAAAAATGGTGAAATCAGGCTATATGTAGACTTTAGGAACCTAAAAAGAGCATTAGAAAAAGATAATTATCCAGTACCCTCACTGGATGAAGTGCTCCAGAGTGTCAATGGATCTTAGATGATGTCTTTTTTGGATGGTTATTCAGGATACAATCAAGTTATGGTACAATATGAGGACAGACACAAGACTGCTTTCACCACCAAGTGGGGCACTTTTTCCTATAGGAGGATGCCCTTTGGCTTGATTAATGTTGGAGCCACATTCCAAAGAGCCATGGACATTGCCTTTAAAGACATAATTGGTAAGTGCATAATCATTTATATGGATGATCTGATAGTCTTTTCCAAGAAGAGAGGTGATCATATCATAGATCTGTGGAAGGTTTTTCAGAAATGCAGAGATTTTGGGATATCTCTCAATCCAAAGAAATGCATATTTGGAGTTACAGAGGGTAAATTGTTGGGTCATGTTCTCTCTACGAAAGGAATTACCATTGATCCAGAATGAATATAAGCTATACTCAAGATCCCACCACCTACTAGCAAGAAAGAAATGAAATCATTCTTTGGCAAGATCAACTTTGTGAGGAAGTTCATCACTAGATTCGTAGAAATAGTCAAGCCATTGAATGCAATGTTTAAGCAGGATGCCAAAGTTGAATGGAATGCAGAAGCAAAGGAAACATTTGCAGAGATAAAAAGGGCTATTGTTGAAGCTCCGATTTTGGTGAGTCCAGATTATGCTAAGCCATTCTATATATATTTGTTTGCTTCATACCACTCTTGTGTTGCTATGTTAACTCAAAAGTCTGATCAAGGAAATGAACATCCCATAGCATTCATGAGTGCACCATTGAAGGATGCAGGGCTGAGATATCCAAGTGTTGAAAAGCAGGCCTATGCCTTAGTCAGAGCTATAAAGAAATTTAGACACTATATCCTCAGAAACAAAATCTTTGCAATAGTTCCTGACCCTACAGTCAATTTTTTGTTGATGTAGAATGAGCTAGGAGACCGTAGAGCTAATTGCATAACTATGATCCAAGAGTATGACATTGAGATTCAACCCATGAAGTTGGTAAGAGGGCAGGGACTTACAAAGACAATGGCAGAAATAGGCCCTGATCTTACAGCTCATAATTACAATTTAGAGGATGTTTCTCCTAGCGAGTGGTATGATGATATCGTCCACTATCTTCTAACTCAAAGATATCCTGATCATCTGAATGCAGTACAAAGAAGGGAATTGCGCTTAAAGAGTGATAGTTTCATGCTGAAAGGATTTGTTCTATATAAGAAAAATCATGAGGGTGTTTACTTGAGGTGCCTAGGAAAGGCAGAGTCTGAGAGAGTGATGTTGGAATTTCATGATAGATATGGTACAGGCCATGGATCAGCACCTTCTACAACAAACCATATTCTAAGAGCTGGTTACTATTGGCCTACATTGTTCAAGGACACACACAACCATGTCAGAACTTGTCATGTGTGTCAGACTACAATGACTAGAGAAAATTATGTAGCACTCCCACTCCAACCAGTCTTTGAGGTAAAACCTTTTGCACAGTGGGGGATGGACTTCATAGGTCCAATCAATCTGCCTTCCTCTACAGGTCACAGGTATATCCTTACTGTCACTGATTATTTTACAAGATGGACTGAGGCCCTTGCTTGCAAGTAATGTACTTCTGAGGTGGTAATTAATTTCGTCGAATCAGGTATCATTAACCATTTTGGATGTCTATGTTTTTATTTTGTGATAATGGTCCTGCATTTTTGTCATTGAAGTTTTCTAACTGGGCCTTTGATCATGGGATTATAATCAAGTTTACATCGAACTATTACCCTAAGGGTAATGGTTTGGCTGAGTCATCCAACAAAAATCTTTTGACTGTTATTCGCAAACTGTTAAAAAGAAATCCTAAGGATTGGCACACCCAACTCATATTTTCTCTTTGGGCAAATCGCACAAGACATAAGACTTCGATAGGAATATCTCCTTACCACCTGGTTTATGGGTTGGAGCATGTGTTTCCTATTAAGTTAAAAATCCCCACCTTATAGTTCATTAATGAATATTATGATGAGGAGGATAAGCGTGAGGCCATGCTTGCTGAATTGTTGCACCTTGAGGAAAAAAGAGATGAAGCCCTAGAAAACTTTGCTAAACATCAGGGGGTAGTCAAAAGATGGTTTGATAAAAAAGCCAAGGTAAAAGCTTTTAGGATTTCTGACTTGGTTCTTTACTGGGATAAAGCCCATGACCATAAGGGGGAGCACAAAAAATTAGATAAACTTTGGCTTGGCCCTTACCAGATTTTAGAAATCCTGGGAGATAAGGCTTTCCATTTGAAAACTCTCACTAGAGAGGATATCCCACTACCTGTCAATGGGAAATATCTGAAGCATTATTTCCAGTCTTGAGCTGTTTTTAGCTTTTTTCCTATATATAGTTAGATTAGGTTTCCTTTTTGTTTTGTTTGTTTCACTTTGTTTTGGTTAGATTAGGTTTCCCTTTCTGCTTTGCTTTTGTTTGTTTTGGTTAGTGTAGGTTTGCTTTCGGTTTGGTTTGTTTTTTCTCTGCTCTTGCTTTGAGGGTTTTCCTATTTTCTCCTCGATGTGTTGCACCTACATGGAAAATATATCATTATCTGAGACTGTTCTAAGTATTTTATTGGTGGACTTTAGTCTTGTATCTTGAAAGGATGGGTGAAATATTTGATATTACCAAACAGTCTGAATGTTTGATTTATAGAAGATGGGTCACTGGTTCTGATTTGAATTTGAAGTATTCTAAAATCTTATATCTTTCATACATCTTAAGAATCTTGATGTTGCCGTAGGATCCTCATGAAGTCTTTTCAGGTGAAAAATCCTATTTCTGCTTCAGCGCCACTGTGGTTCTCATCCCTAAGTGTGAACTTCATTGTTCATAGGTTGAAATGAAAGTGACATTGAAAAGAATATCAAAGAAAGCAAAGTAAAAATATTGAAAATAAAAAGAATGAATTCAATCTATTAGGGGTATCTGAATATCTCTATCAGGGCTATAGATTCCTGGTTGGTAATAGAGCTATGTTTGGGAGAGTCACAACAATAACCTTGTCGGGGCTATAGACGCCTGACTGGCAACGAGGCTCTATCCAGGTTGCTTTTGAAGTAAGAGTATTTACGTAGCCTGTCCTGACTGAACTTGGTTTCTGCGGTAGCTCAAGGATGGAAATGAACTCATATGCACACACTTGAATTTTTTTTTTTTGAAAGGTTCGGTCTACCCTTTGGTTCAGATTCTTTGATCTTTGCATTTCAATTTGTTTGTCCGATAATGGGACTGAAACCCGAGATTCTAGGCCTAGATTCCTATTCGTCATCAAATTCTCTGGAGCATTTCCCAGCAGAGTCGCCATTTGTTGTGCAGTTTTTGCACACACGCCCCGCTGAAAGTAGGGACCCTCTTTCATTTTGGTTTTTGGTGTCTTGGCCCTTCGATTTTGAGGATTTATCTTGCTTTGGCATGTGGTTAAATGTTTATTTTGATTTCCTAAGTGATTCCCCTAAGTTATTCATTGAAAATCTTAGTTTTTGGGTGAATTTTGGGTTTTTGCCCCGATTCAGGATTTTCCACTCTAGCCAGATTTTCCCAGATCCTGCTCGAATTCTGGCTGAATGCTATGGTTTAGACATTTTCGGTCTTCGCAGAATTCCACGTGGGCTAGATTTTTCAAAATTTTGTCCTGTTGTATGGTTCCCAGATTTTCTTGGTTGTCTTATCAGTGGCATTAATGTTCTTTGTACGAGCTTTGAACGATGTAATTAACCGATCTCTGATGAATTTTATTCCATTATGCTTTATTGTTTGTCAATGATTGAGCTGAGGATTTCATTCTTGAAAGTATTGAATTTGATTTGGAGCGTTGAGTTTGTGAATTCTTCAATTTAAGGGGTGATTTCTTGAGCATTTCTGCTACTATCTTCATTGGGCGCCATTAAGCTAGAATTTTTCATTTCTGAAACTGATTTTTGCTTCGTCAAATGGTATGTATTTGATTTCCCTGCTTTTGATTGATGACTGTGGATAGCGCTTTGATGTTATCAAGTTTATTGGGGTCTGAATTCTTGAATTTTTTATCATTTCATGGCTAGGATTGCATGACATTGTTTGATTTATAGTCTCCCGAGTGATTTCTGAGCTTTTTTGTTTCTTTCCAATATGAGGAGTCTTGCATGAAAGTTATGATTTCCCCTAGTAAAGACTTAGCGGTTGAAGTGATTAAATCTCAAGATTATCTGTGCATCAATGGCGGCCCTATCGGGTTTGATACCTAGGGCATCATCATTTAACTTTAGTTTGCTTTCGAATTGGCCTAGAATTATAAGAAAATCTATAGAAGGTCCATATCAAACTTGTCACTGGCCTAGATTCTTGGAATTTATGATTGATCCATTAGTCTGAGCGAAGTCATCATTTAGTGTTGAAGTTCGGGTTTCATCCTTAGTTCAGGATATTCCAGCTCTAGCAGATTTTCCAGCTCTTGCAAATTTTTCGGCTCTAGTGGATTTTCCTGATCCCCTTTGTTTTCCCAGAATTCGCATACTCTCAGAGTTTTACCTTATCCGCAGATTTCCTTCAGCTCCAGATTTTCCCGAAATCCTTGATTCTCTATTTTTTCTTAATTTTGCAAAGTGTCTCCTCCTTCACGGAAATCCATCTCTGGCCAATTTTCCCATAATTTGATGAAATATCAAGGAATATGGAATAACATGATGTGTTAATGAGTGATGGTGCATTTTATGATTAGTTTATGCTATTTTGGGATCTCATATGTTGTTTATTGATTGATAATGATCAGATTGAGTTACTAATATGTGCTTTCATGTTCATTTCATTGGAATCCATTTGGCCTGCAATTCTCTGAAATTCCTCCATGGCTTGGATTCCACAGATGGTCTTGAAACCTGAAGTTTAATATGGTCATTTTGTTTGAGATTTAATGATACATTGCTTATATGGGATCCATTTTAAGGGTGATTTTGATTGATTAACATTGGTTTCCTGTGGTTTTTACTATGGTTTCTTTGACAAGTGCAGGTGAATCTAGTAAGGTAATAGCTGGAAAGGCTAAGGGTGACATGGTGGGATCCTCCATATCTGAAGCAGAAAGAATTAAGATGGACATCAAGAGCAAGATCCAAGAGAGTAAGATCACTTCTATCTGGTCAAAAGTAATAGATACTAATTTTGGACTATGGGACTATGCGGAGTTCAAAGGTAGAATGGCAGCTCAGAATCTTCCTCTGGTGGCTAAGAGAATGTTAGAATCAAGATTGGTGCATGTAGCTGGTTTCCCCTCCACAATGCAGTGTTATGGGTTGGTCCTTGAGTGTGTCAGGCATTATGACAGTGATACAAAGAGAATAATTGGTCCTCAAGGGAGGATTGTGGAAAATTTGAATCATCTCTCCATAGCTCAGACTTTTGATATGCCAAATAGGTCTCATTTGGTGGCATTCAACATGGAAGAAACCAAGGAGTACTATGAAGAAAAGACTGTTAAATCTCAGCAGCTCATCAATTCGTGGCTGGAGAAGCTCAAGTCTCATTATTCTAAACTACCTAAATAGTTATTCAGGGAAAAATTCCAGAAGGAATATTATGATGCCATCAATCTTCTTAGCAGGGTGGTTGGATTAAAAGATGCTCGCATGTTTGAGAATTGGATGTGCCATGTTATTGTGATGATGGAATAGGAGAAGACTGAATATCATTGGGTAGGTGTCATAAGTAGAATGATTCATGAGCAATTGTCCAAAGTGATGCAAACCAAGACCTTCACAATGACCTCATACTTAGTCTATGCTCTCTCAAGATTTCATCCATACAAGGGATTAAGTAGCAAGGGTGTCTTTGGGCAGGATGTTATTTATGAGGTGTACCCTCAATTGCACTTGGGAAGCTCGAACTACAAGAGGGTTAATGATGCATTCACCATGCATATTAACAGATTGCTTTAGGGAGCAGAACACAAAAGAATTTCTGACCTACCCAAGGAGCTTATCAAGAAATATGGTGCTTGGTTCATTCAATTCCCAACCTTCTCATACATCTAGGTTGATGGTTGTCAAAGGGCTCCATACAGGCTTCCAAGGTATCCCATTGACCATATCATACTTCTGGAGGTCACTCGGCATATATGTGGTTTTGATGCTATTGTCAAAAGGGACAAGCATAAGACTAGTTTTGGTGGAGACTTCCCTTTGAGGATAGGTACTGGAGAGGCATGTCCGTCCATTATTTCTGCCCTGGCTTCATAAGAGGAGATGAGTACTCTTGGTTTATCTTTCCATTCCAAGAGGTCTATATTTGATATAATAGGTGAAGCCCAAAAGAAGGCCAGTAGAGAGTATAGCCATAAGGTTGATCTGGAAGACTACTGGGCCAACTACAGTGATGAATATGAGGTAAGGAAGAAGAGGTTTTCCTGGCTTCCAGTTGAATCAGTCTAGTTATATAATGTGAAGGCAGCCCCTTATCAACTTGAAGATGATGGAAACCTAATTCAAGACCATTGTTATGAGGTGATAAAGGGTAGGCCAATTGGTGATGTGGATTGGTTAGAAGGGGAAAGGACATAATTGAGACAGATAATGGATCCAGTCACCAAGTTTACGAGAATGTGGCTAACGCATAAAATGTGGGAGTTGGAAAATGAAGGTGTACAATGCACCTATGATCTGATGGGAGATTTAGACCCTCACTCCACTTCTGAGGAATCAACTGAGCAAGATCCTAAGGGCAAAGGTAAGGTGGATTCCCCTTTTAAAATCAAGATAAAAGGTGTTTAGGTGGAGGAAGCCCAAGAAATAGAAATATTGAGAAAGCCTATTTCCAAGCAGAGGGAACATACTTCAAGGACTAAGAAGTCTGAAAAGAAAGAAACTGAAAAGCAAAGTCCTAAAGTTGATGTTCCTGTGCCTAAAAGAAGGAGAATTGTGAGATTATCACAAAATTTAGGTTCCAAGGATGGAGTGGAAGTGGGTCCACCTGTGGTAAATGTAGAGAGTTCTTCAGGAGAAAAGACACAGGTATATACAAGGAAGTCTAGGACTCCTTCTCCCAAGGATAGTGTGCCCAAAGCAGATCTTCCTCTAGTTACTTCTCATGATGAGCAGCATGATGATGTTCCTTCTTCCCATAAAGCTCAAAACAAACTAGGTGAATCTGAGAAAGTTGAAGATCATCCAAACACTAAGGGAGAGGAATTTCATGAGGGTGACCTTTATAGTGCAGAGGTAGAAGTTGAAAAAGTGATGCAGTCTCCCCTGGTTGCATATGAAGAGTCAGCTATTAGAATTGAAGAGGTAAAATCACCTCCAAGAGAAGAGGAAGTAGTGAATATTCCATCCCCTGAGTGCAAGGAGGAACATGTTGAAGAAAAGGAGTTTAAGGTAGATGAGACTCTTGAGAAGTAGAGTATTGATAAAGAAGCACCCACAGATCAACAAGAGGAAGTGAGACAAAGCGGAGTATAGTTGGAGTCTACCATTCCAGGCTATTTGGAAAGGATAAAGGTAAGAAGAAGGCCAGGGTCATTTCAAAGATTGAAAGAGACGAGGCAAGTAATAGAGTGGTCCACATTGCAACTCCTTCTTTGGGTAAGAATAGAGATGAGGTAATTGCAAAAGATTATAATTTGCGGACTTTCAATTTAGGGCCCACTTTCGTTGAACAGGACATCAAAGATTATTAGGGTTCTAGTGCAGTTATCTTGGGCAGATTGAGAAAGGAAACGAAGACTAAACAGGAGATGAAGAAGGAGATTGAGGGACTCAAGAAATGCTTGGAAGATCTAATGAAACCCCTGCAATCTATTAACCCCTTGTCCTCTGCTGCAAATCCCTTACCCCAAGAAACTATCACTGAGTTGGAAAGGATGAAGGCTTCCACTCTTGCTACTACAAATTGGTTGCATGGGGTGCGAACTAAAGGAAATGATGCTATTAGGAAAAAAATTTCATCTGGAAAGGATGCTATGAGGGAAACTGATTGGTTGAAGGAGGTATTAGCTCGGGATAAGGAAGATACAGATCTCCTACTACAGAAAACTAAAACCATCATGGAGTATACCAAGGACAGGATTATAAGTGATGGAATTCTACCTTCCTCCAAAGCTGTTGAACCTTGGGAATGGTTTGAAGCATTGCAGATTAGGCAGAAGGTTCTAAAGAAGATCTACAAGTAGAAGAGGCAAATTGATGATACCTTAATTGGTGTCTATAATGGTTGCATTGCTTTCTTTGAGATTATGACAGGGAGAAGGAAGATTGCACCTAAGTATTTGAGTTTAGAACAATTGAGAAAGTGGTGGCATTATTTTTATGCTCCAGTCAGTGATGATCCTATTACTGGCCACTAATTAGATGATGCAGCCACCTACATTGTTGTTATTGATAAATATCTAACATATAAGGTTGAGTGGGATAAATCGGTGAAACAATCAAGGGAGGATATTACATCAATTGAGAGCCGACTTAAGGTTTTTCCTTTACCACCTATGGCCAACTTGGATAGGGTGCTTTTGAAGGTGCATGAAATGCTGGATCGAAATAAAGACAAAGGGAAAGATAGTTGGTGCTGGACTACATCGAGATTTGTGCTTCCCTATTATTTTTGCATGCATTGGTCTGAACTGCATTGGAGACCACAGGACAACTTGGATGAAGTTCATGCATTTAATGCATATTTTATTTCATTTTGAATTTCTCTTGGGCGACTTGTTGTGGCTAATTATTATTGTAAAACCTTAACTAGGCCGACATGTTTTGGGGGTTCTATAAATATGGAATTTTGCCTCATTTGTAAGGGTTAAGTATAGACATAGACAAATAGAGAGATAGCTAGTGTAGAAGCGAATTAAGTAGAGCAAGAGTTAGCAAGTAGTTGTTCTCAAGAAAATATTATAACAAAAAGTTGGAATTGTTGCTATAGTGGATAATTTGATGCAAGTAATGACATTGTGATTTGGTGCCATACTTGTGTTCTTTTTATCTTGCAGGGTTCTTGTTATTCTACCTTCATAATTTCTTTGAGGAAATTTGGTAGTTTGATATTTAGAGCTAGATCATTTTCAATGATGTTTATGGTTTGATATTTGAAGTGGTGCAGCAATCCCTAGTCCATACTTTTCGCAACCAATTGATTGTTAGTTGCTTTGCAAAGTTAGCCTGGACTTTACATTCATTGTACTTAGTTCAATTGTGAGGGTTTATTCATTTCAATTGCAATAGGGTTGTTTGAATGAATGTTCATGATCTGAAAATCTTAACACCTTAGAAGATTGCACCGTTTCTATAAGATTGCAGATTCATTTGAGTCAAGTAGAAATCAGTTATGAGGGATTGGTCCATTCCAAGTATTTCATCATTTTCCTTGTTAATCTAGGAGTAGTATTAATCTAGAAATCTCTTTGAAACCCTTATCTTTTTCTATTTCTTTTATAATTGGGTTGGATTTAGGATTGAAGTATCATCACATTGCTAGATTTGATAAATTTAAGATTCAATATTTTGCTTGTAGTAAGGTCCCATTGTGATTACCAGCACTTTCACATTTATCACTGAGTTGTTTATGCATTGTCAAGATGTGACATTAGAGACCTTGGGGTTATTTCTTGAGGCTTACTGATAGAGATTTACCTTTCAAGAGAGATAGGATTTCATATTCTGTTCGAGTTGTTGTTGTGCAGAAAACATCATCAACAAATAGCTTTAGATCCAAAGACAAGGGAATATGGAGTGGCTCCTATGGGTGTAAAGATGCTAGTGCAGTAGGCACATAGTGTAGGATTGAGTTAGAAATTTTAGTCATGACTAGCGTCATTGACAGTATTCTTTAAGATTTTAATTATAGCATTATTAGATTCCCAACTTGATTGTTACCTTGGGGATAATGGGGAGTGGTGAAATGGTGTTGGATATGAAAATTTTCACATAACTCACGGATGTCTTGATTCTTAAATGTTCATCCATTATCCATAATGATGAGCTAAGGCACACCATATCAGCATATGATGTAGTTAAGTATGAACTTAGATATTTTCTTTCCAGCAATATAGGTCATTGGAATGGCTTCAATCCATTTGGTAAAGTATTTAGTAGCAACAAGGATAAACTTATGTCCATTAGTAGAAGTAGGTTGAAGCTTTCCATGAGTTCAAGTCCCCATTGAGAGAAGACCCAAGGGGATCTAAGTGGATGCAACTCCTTAGTAGGTGCATGTATAATGTCTCCATGTATTTGACATTGGTGACATTTCTTGACAAAGTAATAAGCATCACATTCTATTGTAGGCCAATAATATCTTGTTCACATGAGCTTATTTGCTAGGATAGGACTAGTAGATTGGTCTTTGCATATACCATTGTGTACCTTTTGTAAGGAAGTTTGTGCTTTAAATGAGTCAAGATATGTGAGAATGGTACTATCTAGGCTACAACAGTAAATGGTATCACTGATGACATCTTTGGAGGCTTTCTGAATAAATATTTTGTGTTGTTTTTTGGACAAGTCAAGAGGGATAATCTAGTCATACAGGTAGTTATAGAATTCTTTATACCAAGAATATTCAAGACTAATAAGTTCACACATGAGTTCAAATTCAGGGACCTCAAACATGAGGAATAATTGTTCCACCAAGAACTAATACTATGAGGCATTGTTAGGAATATTCAAGAGAGATCTAATAGTTTCCATTGCATCAACTGCCTTGTTCTAAATTCTCAGAATTTTCTCAAAAGAAATTTCATTAAAGTATAATTTAAAACTATCCACCATGCGCTTGTAAGGGTTAAGCTTCTCATCCTTTGTATCATAATCATCATTCACTTGATGGATAACCAATTGGGAATCACTATAGACTTGAAGATCCTTGATTTTCCATTTGATTTTCATGCATAGTCCTATCAACAATGCTTCATACTCAACCATATTATTTGTGCATGAAAATGTTATTCCATATGACTTAAGAATGGAATCCCCTTAAGGTGTGATAAAAATAATTTCATCCCCTAAACCATGATTTGTGTAGGATCCATCAAGGTATGATTTCCATGTTGTAGGAGTTTCTTTTACAAAGATAGATTCATCAAGAAATTTTAAAAAAAGAGGATGGTCTACTATCATTGGTGCATCTACAAGTTGATCAGCTATTACCTATCCTTTCCTTGCTTTATGATCAACATACTCTATTTCATACTCACTCAGAATCATAACCCACTTTGCTAGTTGACCTGAAAAAGTTTATTTGCTCAATAGATACTTCAAAGGATCAATCTTACCTATCTTCCTTTGGTTCAACATGCAATGCCTCAACTACTACATAAAAAAATGGCAACAAGGAATGCTCTTTCAATGGGACTATAGTTAAGCTCATATCCTATCAAAGTTTGATTGATATAATAGATAGATCTCTCTTTTCCATCATTATCATTCTATGCTAGTAATTCCCCCAGTGTTGATGTAGTGGTTGATATGTATAGGATCAAGTTTCTTTTGTCAATAGGAGGCATGAGAATTGGAGGAGACAATAGATAACCTCTTATTTGTTGGAATTCTTCTTGACAACATTTAGTCCATATGAAGGGAACTCCTTTATGCAGCAAATGTTGAAATGGATGAATCTTGTCTGCTAGTTGGGAAACGAGTCTTTGTATTGACTACAATCTTCCTTGTAGAGTCCTCAACTAACTAATGTTTGTAGGTGGTGGCATATCTATGACTGCTTTTACTTTCGTAGGATCAATCTCAATTCCTCTATGACAAACTATATATCCCAATAATTTTCCTGATTGGACCCCAAACACACACTTCTTTGGATTTAATTTGAGACTATAGTCCTCTAGTCATCTAAAAATATTATCTAACACTCCAAGGTAACCACCTCTTGTGAAATATTTTGTCAATAATTCATCAACATAGTCTTCCATAATCACATGCATATAGTCATGAAAAATGGTTGTCATAGCTCTTTGATATGTTGCTCCAACATTCTTGAGTCCAAAAGGCATTGCATTCCAACAAAGGGTACCCCAAGTGCATGTGAAGATTATTTTATGTTGATCTTCAGCAGAAATTCTAATCTAATTGTATCATGAAAATCCATCCATGAGTGATAATGTATCTCATATCCTAAAGTAAGGTCTACTATGATGTCAATGTTAGGCAGTGGGAAATCATCCTTAGGACAAGCCTTGTTTAGATCTCTAAAATCCATGCATATTATAATGGCATCATTTGTTTTAGTGATAGGAATAAGGTTGGATATCCATTCCGCATAATCTATGGGATGAATAAAACCAACATACAGAATTTTCTTCAACTCAACCTTTACCAAGAGTGTGATCTGTGGATGCATTTTCCTCAATTTCTATTTGATTGGTTTAGCATTTGAAAGCAATGGAAAATGATGTAGAACTAGTTCAGGGTCCAACCTAGGCATATAACCATATGACCATGCAAAATTAACTTTTCTTTCCAAAAATAATATAGTGAACTAGTTGGTTTTTCTTCTATGGTCAAAGACGTTGCAAATTGAATGATTCTAGGATTTTTTGTTTGTCCCAAGATTGACTTCTTCTAAATATTTTATTAGAAATGGAAATCTCTCTTGGTCAATAGGGGTACTATCCAACCCTCCTTCCTTAGGCACCTCAGAGAGGTTTTCACCTTCGGATACATCCTTTATTTTTACTTTTTCATGGTCTAAAGTGTTAGTGTAATTAATATTTAATTAAACTTGCATAACTTTACTCAGGTAATATTTAATTCCTAGGTTTCTTATTCTCATCCTTATCTTGTTGAGCTATCTTGTTGCTCAAGATAACATTAGGGTTATGCATCTTTTCTTTTATAAAGCAAATCATATCTTGTAATTAAGAATTCTTGAATAATAATATTTTGCACATCTTTTGCAAAGCTCTTGCTTTTTCTATTTTTCTCTTCTGTGGAAGAGTTTTCTAGTTTGCATTTCAGATCTTGGTTTCTAACATGGTATTAGAGCCTTGATTTGCAGCCCCTTTTCATATTTTTGAGAAAATCATTGCAGAGTTTATTTGGGATTCCTCGAGGGTATCATGCCTTGAGTTCATTTATAAGGCATTTTGGATTAGATCAGGCTAAACCATTGGATTTAGAGCACTGGAAAAAGTCAGGATTGACTTTTTTTTTGTAGATTTTGGCCATTATTTGCCAGATCTATGAGGGTTTCAAGCTCGGAGATTTTTTGCAAGTTTTGGAGGTAGACAATTTTTCAGAGCAGTTTGAGCAGAAATGGAGGTCACCATCATGTTCGTAGCGGCCAAAAACCCTAAAATCACCTTTCATTTCATTGATTTTGGTGAAATTTGTTTTTGAGGCAAACAAAATTTGTCGGGGGGCCGTACGGCCTCCCCAGCACACAGTCTGAGGCTCGAAAATCGAAAAAAAAAAATTAAAATGTGCTTTTTGAAGTTTGGGTCAATGCTCACAGTTTGGGCCAATTTTTCGGGGGGCCGTACGGCCTCCCCATTTGCCACCACCGCCAGTGGAGCCAGCCCATCCGTCACCGGGCCTCTAGCCCCCGTAGCTCCCTCTACTCCGCCCTAGTCACATGGATGACCGAGGGTCCTTCGCTCAGCCCTCGCGGGCCCTTCTACACCAACCGTGGTCCTATGGTGGACCGGGAGTCAAGCTCAGACCTCGATGGTTATAAAACAGCGATAGAATCTTCTGAGATTCCCTCAGAATATTCCGGCAGGAACAGAATATACCAGTGCAGAAAAAAAATTCCAGCAACAGGGGGCATTTTTTTTGCCCCGACGGTCTCCAAGCCATCAATTTTTTTCTCGTGAAGTGCTGACGTTAGCATGATGTCAGCGGCCGTATGGTGCTCCAAGCCCCATCCTAGCCCTAATTTTCCTTAAAAGAGCACGTTTTTTCTTTTTGGCATAACTTGGGCATATGGTATCGAAATCAGGAAAACGAGATATCACCAGAAAGTTGGTTCCGAGCACTTTCTAGTGGCATAGGTTATTTTTTAGTATTTTTCTGTATATCTACATTTATTTCTATTTGAATTCAGATGTTCATTTTTGGCTTCCGAGCTCATAAATTTTTGCCACGATCTCTGATTTTCATCTTCTTTGCAGCATTGGAAAGGTATTGAGGAGCTCTATTTTGTTGTCCATGCACTTTTTTCTGTATCTATCCCAAGTTTATTGTTATTCCATATTTGTCCCGATGGGTGTTTTGGAGATTACTTGGATGTTTTGGTAGTTGGAAAGGTGAAACTTGAATATTTTTACTTCATTTCAGTACCACATCATCTTATTTTATATTTATGCATGTTTTGCATTCTCTCCTTTTACAATCATTGCGTTATTGTAATAAATGAACTATGATAAAGTTCCTTCAGGTGGGGTTTCTTGCATAATAATTTGATTAGAGTGTGCATGCACTTTGATCTCCATCTCCATCTTGATTTGTTTGCAACTCACATGGGTTATCTAGTTTCTTAGTTTCTTTTGGCCACATTTTTACTCTTGCTTGACACATATCAGATTCATCGGTTCACACTTCAGTTGAGAGATTATGGTTATTGATCCGCATTGGTTCAGATCCTTCTCAGTTTGAGGGCCATGTTTTTATGGTTAATGTTCCATATTCTTTATGGTACTCCTTCCCATGGAAGAGTTTTAGTCACAGTTTGGCATCGGCATCGAGATAAATAGTTTCCAAATTATGTCATCATCTCATCTACTGTTGCTTCACAAATTCTAGGGTTGTTCTAGTTTGTGAGTTTTCCAGTGTTCTGTGGCATCGGGTCTACTGTCACATTATTATGATTTCATTTTTGGTTTCAGTTGTAGACAAATGTATCTTTCCTTGCTTGTCAAATTGCAGTTCCAGTGTTACTCCATAGTGTTCTTCTAGTGCTTCTTTGTAGTATTCATCTCATTGTAGGGGGTTTTTTCCCACTAGGTTTTCTTCTCTACCTCATTATTGCATTTGTACTTGGGTACCTTATTAGGCCTTGTTTTCGGGACCCATTCATGCTTTCTTGCATTCATCTTAGTTTAGGTGCATGTTTTTTTAGTCTTCCTAAGTTGCACTTATGGGGGGGTGTTAATGTAATTAATATTTAATTACACTTGCATAACTTTACTTAGGTAATATTTAATTCCTAGATTTATTATTCTCATCCTTATCTTGTTAAGCTATCTTGTTGCTCAATATAAGATTAGGGTTATGCATCTTTGCTTTTATAAAGCAAATCATATCTTGTAATTAAGAATTCCTGAATAATAATATTTTGCACATATTTTGCAAAGCTCTTGCTTTTTCTATTTTTCTCTTCTGTGGAAGGCTTTTTTGGTTTGCATTTCAGATCTTGATTTCTAACATAAAGGTGCCTTTCAATTTTCACCTAGAGACCTATTGTTTTTATTTTTATTTTTATCATTTTTCTCACTTTTGTGACTAGAAGGAGCAATCTCTCCAAAGTATGCTACAATGTTAAGATCTATGATGAATCCAACTTTATGAACCCCACTTAGTATCCCTTTATGAAGTCTCATGAACTCAACAATTGTCTTGAATGTGTCTAAAATTGGTGGTCCTTGTTGGTCCCATTCTATGAGTTGCAGGTAAACAAGGGGTAAGCCATCATTGGTATTGTCAAGGTTTAATGTGTAGGTAGATATGTTGAATACAAAGGTAGATTCATCTAGTTCCAAAAAGGTTGCTATCCAAGCTTCCATTTTCATAAGAATCGATTGATTGGTATTTGACAAGTTTTTTGCTAGACCAATTTTAAATGTTTTATTGAACTTTTCCTCAAAGGCAGGCTCACTAGGTTCTCTAAATTTTTCCTATAGATCATAGTCATTGCATGATTTATCTAAACCCAATTCCAAATTATTGAAATTAGTGTCAGTATAATAGTCCTCAAAAGCCTCGATTTCATTTGAAGCATTAATGGTCTCACTCGAAGGAAACTCAGTACCAAGGACACTCACTTTTGTTGGTACAAACCCTAGCCCACTATTCTTTTGTAGGTGAGGAGGAAATATAGGTTCTAACATTTCATTCTTGTTTAGGTCAAGACCACTATTTCCATCATATCCCTTTTTCTTCATGAGCTCGAACACTTTTAGATACTGCTCAACTGACAACTATTTAGGCTTAATGACTTTTTCATCTTTGTAAATCCACGTAAAAATTTCTTCATCAATAGGTTATTTTCTTAATTCCCCCCACTTGATAAAGGTGGTAGGAGGACTATGGATTATAATTTTAGGCTCCTTTAGAATAAATCATGGTTTTCCATAATTCTATAATGATTTAGGTAACTTCCAAACACAAAATAAACTTTGCATGTTGTATTCTCCACAATGTTTGTCTTGGGTCTGAACCTTGGTTTTGGAAAGTGTGGTGAATGGAATGTATGATTTGAAAAGGTCAGATGGATTGATATAGTGGGATGAAGTGGAATATGAAGCCTCTTTATTGATGAGCACTTGATACTTTGTGTTTCCTCTTAAATTGGCACAATACTAGAAAGGATTGGGATCACCTAGAATGGTAATCTCAATGTCATCGTATGGAAATTTAAGGAATTGGTGATAGGTGGAAGGTAAAACTCTCATGGAATGAATCCATGGGTGACCAAGGAGGAGATTAGAGGGAAGGTCTAGATCCAAGACATGTAACATTGTATTTTGAATAGTGGGCCCAACCCTTATAGGTAGAGTAATTAATCCTTCAGATGAGCACTTGAAGCATCATCATAAGCCTTGATAAAAATTGTCTTAAATTGATCTATGTAAGCTTCAGAGTATCTGAATGCTTTCACTAATTTTAAGGTACATATATTCAGACCCACTCCATCATCTACCAAGACTCATTTTATTTTATGTTTATTAATGAAAACTTCAAGGTGTAGTGGATCATTTTGATTTGACTTTTGTGTGGAAAGGTCTTGTTTGAAAAATGAGACATGATGTGGTGTAGCTATAGATCCTATCATGGCCTGAAATTGGTCGAAATTTTGGTAAAAAGGGATTGATGTATCTTGCAAGGATTTGTTTAGAATGTCCCTATTCTCTAGGGAAATGTGAAGCAACTCAAGAATAGATATCTATGCAGGTGTCTTTCTTAGATGATCAAGGATATTGTATTAAATTTTAGGTTGTGGATTAGAGGTAGCCCCTTGAAGGGTTACCTTGGATCTGCGAGTGATAACAACACATTCTAAATTTTTACTATTAATGGTAATGGTGGCAACATGACTATCAAAGGATCAGATGTGATTAATGGTTCTACTCTAGTCATATGAAACACTGGTATAATTAGCACTATTGTTACCTGATGTGGAGGCCCTCCCTTTTCCATGGTCATGCAAGGGAGTTTTTAATATGGTATAATCAACATTGGTTTTACATTGTGGTTTATCCACTGAAATGTCTCCTTGTTCAATAAGGTCCTGAATGAGATTTTTTAGTGTCCAACATGATGATATTTTATGTCCTTTTCCCTTTTGATATTCATAGTATTCATTCTCATTCCACCAATTAGGTTTGACCAATGCAGGTTTATAGTTCTTGATGTTTGGAAGCTGAACACCATTGGATTGTAAAAGTTTCTTTAGAACCGATTCAATTTCACCTAAGGCAGTGTATGTTCTCTTAGTGCATGGAGGTCCTCTATGTTGTTGGTTATTTTGAACTGCATTCAATGTTTGATCTTGACTTTGTGTTTGGGTGTTTGATGTGTTTGATGTGGAGGGACCTCTAAGGTGAATGGTAGGGTGACCTTTGTTTACCACTTTTGCATCAACAACTCCATTAGTGACATTCTTGTTTTAGGATAAAAATATACTTTTTTCATTATTATTTTTTGGGGTTTCTTTAGAAACTTTGAATAGTCCTTTGGCCATGAGATCTTTCTCAATAAAGACACCTTTTTCAATGATATATTCAAAAGTTGGGAAAAATTGGATTGGGGGTTGAGTCATCAATTCTATGTTAAGTTTTTCCACAAACATGGTAACTATTTGTTTCTCAAGTATGTGGAAAGGACATTTGCTAGACATACTTTTCCATTGTTGGTAGAATTATGTGAGTGACTCCCCTTCATCTTGTTTAGTTGTGCATAGTTTTTTGAGGGTCATGTCACTTTCTATATTACAGGAAAAGTGATTAATGAATTTGTTAGCCAAGCCACCCCATGTCCGAATCCCAAGAGGAAGGTACACAAACCACTCTAGAGCCTATCATGTAATACTTTGTGGAAATAGTCTCATCAAATATGTGGGCTAGAAAGTGATATCCATACATGTGTTGAATTATCATATTTTTTCCACTCGATCCCATTTCCCTTTATAATTTTTAAATTTTGGTGTAGTAAAGTGAGAGGGAAAAGTTGGCATGTATAGATTTCTGTCAAATAGATAAGGACACAATTCCTCCATAGAATATGTCCTTTTTTTGTTCCTCAATTGCATGTTTTTCATTTGTTGTTGTATTGTCTATATTTATTGCATAAAGGCGTATGTGAGAGATTTTACTATGCTCAGTTAATTTTGCATGATGGTATTAGTGTCAAATGTTGGATTTGGAGTGACATTTTGTTGCATGGGACCTTGTTTTTATTGATGTGTGAATGTTGCATTGATGTTCGGTTGATTTGGAATGAAATTGGTATTTTGATTTGTCCCAAAAGTCATATTTTTGTTTGGTGTGGCATTTTGAAATTGTGGTGTTGGACCTTGATTTGAATTTTGGAATTGAAATGTTGTACCTTGATTTGTGTTTTTAAATTTAGGGCCTTGATTTTCATTTTGAGATTGAGGTGTGGGACCTTGATTTGCATTTTGAAATTGAGGTGTAGGACCTTGATTTGTATTTTGAAATGATGGACCTTGGTTTTTGTTTTAAAATAAAAGTTGTAGGGCCTTGACTTGTGTTTTGAATTGATTTTGCACTTTACATGGAACAATATGGATCCTCCTTGATTTATTGGGTTGATTTTGAGGTGTGGGACCTTGATTTGTGTGTTGGAATAGAGGATTTGGCGAATGTCATACCCATGGAACTTGATGATGAGGCACCAAATGTAAAAGTTTGTCCTTGTGTTGTGGCATAAGTTCTCTTGTTTCCAAATTTTGGTGGACTAGGAATATGTATGTTTGTTTCCATGTGTGTTGTTGTCCCAAGTGACTAGTAGGCTAGTGAACATTTTTTGTGAGGATGGCATTCCTAATGTGAATGTGTTTTGGGTGAAACCTTGGTTTTTTGTTTGTGTAGCTCCCTACACAAGTGTAGAAACATCATAATTGGAAGGAAGTTTTTTCCCTTTCTTAGCTACTTCATAAAAAAACCTATTTGGATTAGCACTAACAAGCTCATCAACAATGCAAACAATCCTTGGATCTTGGGAGGCTCTTTCGATTTCCTTTGGACTTAGGCATTTATTGAATTTAGTTAGTCCAAGAGTATCAAATGTGTTTGGTGATTCTCTTTGTGGTTTTTCTCCTTGTGATGGTGAAGATTGATTTGATTTGAGGTTTGTGCCATGAGCAAGACTAGAAAAGAGGTCACTTGAGTAATCCATGTCCTTTCTTTTTTCTTGTGATCTTGTTTAAACCATGTAAGACTTGCAAGGTGAATATGATAATGAAAGGATGATTAATGAAAAGTGGGATATGAGACTAAGCTATGTTTTTTTTTGGATTTTTTAGGATATAAGGTTTCCAAATGACAATGCACCTAAGATTAAGGTTTGAGATGCAAATAATGATAATGACCTTATGACCAAAAGATATGGTATGAAATAAAGCTAAATGAGTCTAAGGGATTGAAAATGATACTAATTATATCAACCTTAGAATCTAAGAAAAAGGAGGCTAATCATGCTATGTTGATTCAAGCTTACAAACCAAATTGTCATTGACCTTTATGAGGACCAATATTGAGAGAATTTGATAAGGTGAGTATAAACTAAGACAAGTTTGAGACCCAATTTTGAAAATGAAAATGATGATGATGTTGATTGATAAGTTGAACGATAAAGGTAAATGACAATCTAAATTTAAGTAACCATGAATTTTCCAAAGGCTTGATAAGCTTCCTATCTAAAATCTAAAATATATGTGCAACCTAAGCCAAACCAAAGATTGATTATGCTAGGCAAGGATGGACAATGCAACTTAAATGTGATGCCAAATGAAAATGATGAAATCAGCTGATCAAACTCTGAAAGTCTAGTGTTCAGATAATAAGATCACTATCAAGATGATTAGGATCAAGATTGGACAAGTATTCTCTAAAATTTTGATAATGAGGCAATTGTGATTCACTATTTTGCAAGTGTTGTTTTTCATAGATGTGGGCTACTAGTTAACAAATGTAGTGAATTTCAGTAGATACAGGTCTATTTCTATCAAATGCAATATAGAATCTCAGTTGTGATTTTCTGGTTAACAAATGCAACTCAGTTTGCAGTTGCGGGTCTATTTTCATCAAATGTGGTTAACAGTGAGCTTATTTAAAATTTGATAGTTTTAAATGGTTTTTGTTTTGGAAAATTTTTGAAATGTGACTAAAAACATTCTAAAAAAACTAAAGACACTTTAAAAACATATTTGTTTGGTTGTTGACTTGTGACAGTTTTGAAATGCACGTGTATTTTTGGAGGTTATTCACCCCAATTTCCACTAGTATAAGCACATATTGAAAACAATCAAGCACTACCTATTCCTAAGGTCAAAGCCAATGGCGTGATGCTTAGGCCCACAACTTGGAATCTCCTTCGTCATATTTTTTTCCACCTTTTTCTTTGTGATAGTGGATGAATGGGGGCCTCCTAGAATGGAAGGATAACCCAAATCACCCTCTCCTAAGAAAGTTACAAGTAAAACAACTTATACTACACCGAGCATTCACGTCTCAACTCAAGGGAGCCATATGGTGAGTAAATTTTAGGGTATAGTGATACACCCTTACATTGAGAGTGATGCCAATATAAGTCAATCAATAAGGGTGGCTACTAAAATGGTGTCTAGTCACAACTTGGGTACTTGCTACTACACGAGCGTCAGGAAAGCCACTTAAGGATTTAACCAATCCTACTACTACTACTAAAAATACCTCACGTAAATGATGTAGGTAGCTTTCACTTTAGAAATGGCTCACTACAGTGATAGCTAATGGTAGTTTTCCCTTGGCTTTTTCCTAAGACTTTTATATACCAGCCTGAGGGAAAAACTAGTTTGAGTCACCTTTGAGTTCTTTTTTAGGATGTGTCTCTTAGGCAAGGCTAGCTAAAAAATAAAAATAAGATGCACTAATTTCTCTTCACCCAAGATTGCATGAAGCACAAGGGGAGAGGATACTCTCACTACACCTTACAAAATCTACTATAAATAGTGTACAAGTGCACTAGACATAGTAGACAATCGTTCATTAATTAACCCAAATTAAAATGTGCCTACTTAAGAAAACAACAAAATGCAAGTTTTGGTTTGTTGTAGGCCCAATGAATGTGAGACACAAATTTGTTTGTTTTTGTGTCGTAGAAAATTGGACCCTTTTGAAAAAAGAGATAATTTCACACATAATTAGACCCACTTTTGAGTACCCTCACATCATTTATCCTTCAAAACAACATTTATAGGCCCCTAAGACCCATTATTTTTTATCTAGAGGTTGGTTTCACCTAAGAAATCAACTAAAACCCGACAAACAACACTTAATTCTTTCATACCACAAAAACTCACCTTCAAAAATCAATAGTGGGACCCATTCGCCACCTTGGACGAATGAGTCCCCTCTAGAGGGACCCATTTGCCAAGGGTGGCAAATGAGTCCCTTTTGAGGGAAAATTCAATTTTAAGTGGGAATTTAATTAATTCAACTTGAATTTCTAGTAAATGTCAGCCTCTTAGGTCTGAATAATGGGAAAATTAGGTGTTGTTGCTTATAAATACTCATTTTAAGTCATTTTACACATCTTTTAGTCATTTCACACAAGTAATTTCTAAAGACAAGTCTTCTACAACAAGTCTTGTTAGCTAAAGTTGAAGTTTTAGGGCAACAAACTAGGGTTTTCGCAGGTCTTGAAGCTCACTCTTTAGTTCAAGATTCAACATTGCAAAGGGTTGATGATGGATTCCTATGGTGAATCATGGAGAAATCTAGGCTGAGGAGATGCAACTAGCATTCAAATCAAACCTAAAGACTTGGTTTCAAAGTGATTCCATCTTCCATTTTCACTTTTTCTTCAGATTAAGGTTTGTAATTTGTTTACTTTTAATTTTTATGTCATTTTATTTCCATTTTTGATGTGTTGTAAGTTTTCTATGGTTGAGATCTTACATTACACAAATCATATTTGCATTTCTTATTCTAGCACAATAAAATAGGGCTTTTGTCATATTTTAGACTTTCCTAGTCTTTAACACATCTAAGGCTAGGGTTTTATGCAGATTTTTCTCCATTCAAGGTTTAATTACCCAACTATGGGTCTGACCAAGGAAAACCCCTCATTACACAAACAATTTTAAGTTGTTTTGTAGTAATTTTTTGAGATCCCAAGTCGGGCTTCCATCAAAAATTATTGTGCAGTTGTCAAGGTGCAAAATAGATATTTGAAGTTGCAAAAGTTTGAAAGTAAACTGATTCACCATGCATGGCGAGTGAGTCCCTCCTTAGATGCAGTTTTGAGTTAGATGCAAATCCTAGTTCCCAGTTGATAGAAAATAGCTTATGTGCAAAAAAACCCAGAACTAGGATTGATTCGCCCAGGGTGGCGAATGAGTCCCAATCAGTTCAAAATTAGACTTCATCAATTTTCCAGATTGTTCTCCAATCTTCTTTAGTTTCCTAGGTGTACACATTCTGAAAAACAATCTTCTGTTTGGTTTAATGTGCATTCTTGTTCATGTTTTTAAGCTTTTTGCAAACAGCACTATGTTTTCCAACATAGGATCAATCTTAGGGGTATGTGCAAGATCATGATGGGCCAAAAAGTGGTGATGTGATGGGTATTTGTAGGGTATGTGGTTGATGACTTTTTTTTTACCCAAAATTGATGAAATGAAAAGGGTTTTTAAAGGAGATTCTCAGCTTTCCACCAATATAAATCATTCTTTACTTTGAATTTAATAAATAATTATTATTCATTTTCTATTTTAATTACGACTAAAGTCTTGATTGATAGTTTGATTGAAAAAAATCTATAGCTTTCAAACGGTGTCACTTTTTTTTAATCCAAAACACACATCAGATTCTATGCTTCGCATCCTATAGGATTAAAAAAAGAAAAATTAAATTTCATGAAGTTTTGAGCAAGTTAAGGTGGTCAGACATACAAGTTTTTATATTTTTAAAAATTTGTAATAAAAAATTCATAATTAATTATTTACTTGGAAAAAAATTACAAAACAATATGTATCACATCCATACATGAGTCCTCTACTTATTTCTAAAATATTATAAAAAAATATTATCATTTTATTGTGGTTAGGGTGGTCAGACATACACCTACTTCTTATTGTTTCCCTAAAATTTAAGTACTACTCCATTGAAATTTCAAATTTTCACTAAATAGATTTTAAAATAAATAAATAAACCTAGTAGTTTAGAAACTACATTCAATTTTTACAAATTCTATTCTTACATATTTTTGAAATAATATAGATAACTTATTCAAATTTTTACGTCAAGTTGCCTAACTCTGATTTTTCTAAATTTTTTGCCACTTAAGGGCCTATTTTTCCCATGATGATCCTACATATACCCTTAGATTTTGCATACATAATTAGTCATATAGATCACTTAATTATATTTATATCATTTCATTTAGACATAATAACATCCTACATCACATAATTTGAATGAACCTAGCTAGCATTTTTGGCCTACCTCTCCTTTTAGGTGCAAAACCCTAGAAGAGTTAAAAGATTCTTGTGGTGCCAAAAATCTACAGTTCATTTTGGTGAACTTGACCATTAACACCCCTAATGCTTCTTTTGAACACCTTAAACCAATCGATGATACTTTACACCTCAAACCTTTTAGTCATGATGATTTGCACTTGTTAGATGAGTACCTTCAGGACTTCATCTCACCCAAATCATCTGCTATGGTTTGTTGTGAGAAACCTAAAACCAAGGATGTTAATGTAATTCAACCTCAAATTATTCTTTATCCACCCTCGCATAAACTTCATCCCTCTAACCAACCTCAATACACTCTTTACCCACCTAAAACCAATGTGTTGTAGAAATCATGTAATGTTATTGTTGCTCATACATATAATACCCGAAACAACCCGCAATCACCACAAAAAACACCACCCTCTTTACCTTTACCCAATTTTCCTACTACTCCTTGCTGCAACCCACACATAAAGGAGTATGATCTTGTTGAACAATTAAATAATACTCCTGCCATTTTTTCCCTTTGGGATTTACTTCAAAACTCACCTAATTATCACAACATTCTTCAAGCAACCTTGAAACAAATCACAGTTCCTTATGGTACCACTCTGAATGATGTGGCAACTCTAATCCAAAAAATGAATCTTGACATTACTTTCCATCAACATGAGCTCCCTCCTTTAGAGTTGCATAAAAAAAATGAATCCTTTATGATAATTTCTCAATACAATCACATAGGTATCAAATGAACCCTCGTTGATAATGGTTTTTCTCTTAATGTGTGTAGTGTGAATCTCCTTGATCAATTATGCATTGACAAGTCACAGATAATACCTGATTCCATATCCATTCGAGGATTTGAAAACACAAAAAAGAAACTGATTTGGATAATTACTTTACCTATTACAATTGGGGTGGCTACCTTGCAAACTCCTATCCATGGCATGCCTTATGATATTTCATATAATCTTCTTTTAGGCAGACCATGGATTCATAAGATGAATGCAGTGCCTTCGAACCTCCATTGTATCATGAAATACATCCATAATGATCATATTTATCAAGTTGAAATTGACCCCGAGCCTAAAATTTGCTTGCACCTTGGAAAAGCAGCTACAAGTCCTCTAAAAACATTAATACCAACATCCAACATAGACCCTCTTGAAATTGAGTAAAAAAATATGGAATCGGTATCTAAATTGTTTGGTGATGATTGGGGATACTTAGAATTCACACCATCGTTTATGGGAAAATACATAATCGCAAAAAAGAAAGATGAGAAATAAGACCAACCAACAATCATGTCAACACAAAATTCTAAACAATCATCTATCTCCTATAATTTGGATGAAAATGCAACATACACAAAAAATTTTGATGAGATAGATTATCAATCCCCACCTAATCCGCAAGAAATGGAAAGACTTTATGGAAAAGGCTATGAACTTGTAAAAAAATTGGATTTACTGGAAAAGAATGTGGAAAACATGAACAAGGTATTCATGTTCCCTATTGGATCTAATACGCAAGAAACAAAAACTGGATTGGGATATTCTTTTTCTAAAATGACAAAAGTTGCTCAACGACCATCTTTGAACATTAACGCTATTACATGTCAACCAAACCACCAAGTCACAATTAAACATCTTGAATTTCTTGATATGAACATACCACCATCATGGAAGTATGTTGATAGTGATGAAACTTTGAAACAAATGTTAGGTGTTTATTATAACACATCCTCACTTACTTCCATGAAACAAATTCCTCGTGCTCTGCTTGTTACCAAGCAAGAAGAAAGTGATATCACTGAAGCACCCTATGAATATGAAGTTCCTAAATCCAATGCACTCCCTTTAGGAGATATAATTGATATCCCAATGGACATTAATGATAAAGACAAATTTATTAAGATTGGGAAGTGCCTTGAAGATGAAGAACAAGAAGACACTACCACTTTACTTCATGATTTTCTTAAAATATTTTCTTGGAAATATTTTGATATGCCAGGAATTGACCCAAAAATTGTCACACATAACATTGTCCTTGCTGAAAATGCTAAGCACGTTCGTCAAAAGATATGAAAAATGCACCCTAACATAGCCTTGCATGTTAAAGAAGAGCTTGAAAAACTCCTTGATGTTGGCTTTATTCTCCCTATTGATTATTCTCCTTGGATCTCAAACATTTTCATAGTTGCAAAACCTTATAATCGTATTAGGATATGCACAAATTTTTGAAACTTGAATAAAGTTTCCTTAAAAGATGACTTTTTGCTTCCTAATATAGACATGTTCGTGGATTCAACTGCTAGACATGCTTTTTTGTCATTCATGGATGGATTTTCTAGCTATAATCAAATCCTTATTAACCCTTAAGATCAATATAAAACAACCTTTACAACTGTTTGGGGAACATTTTGTTGGGTTGTGATGCCCTTCGATTTAAAGAATGTCTGTGCAACTTATCAATGTGCAATGACATTAATCTTTCATGATTACACTCACAAAATTTTGGAAGATTATGTTGACGATATCCTAGCTAAATCTTTAACACGATAAGACAATGTAAATGTCCATTGCAAAATATTTGAACAAATACGAAAATACAACATACGATTGAATCCAAAAAAGTGTATCTTTGGCGTAGATAGTAGTAAACTTTTGGGGTTTGTCATATCTCATAAAGGCATCGAGGTGGACATGAAGAAAATTGATGCAATCATTAACATGCCACCTCCTAGGAATATTTCTCAGTTGCGCATGTTACAAGGTTGAATTCAAGCTATTCATCATTTCATTGTGTCTTTAGCCGATCGCACATTACCTTTCACACATCTCCTTAAAAAGGGTATACCTTTTGATTGGGATGAGGATTGTAAACAATATTTTGAGAGTTTAAAGGAATACCTTGCAACCCCACCTGTTTTACAACCCATCATGCCAAATAGACTGTTTATCTTGTACATCACCGCATCCACCCATTCTCTTACAACATTGTTGGCTCAACTACACAATCATGGCAAAGAACACCCCATTTATTACATAAGTTGGACCTTAATTGATTATGAAACTCAATATTCACCAATTGAAAAACAATGCTTGGCTCTTGTATTTGCTACTAGTAAGTTGTGACATTATTTACTAAATGTTGAAATACAAGTCATCACAAAATTTGATCCTCTCAAACATCTTTTTAACAAAATAGATCTTTTTGGATGCCTAGCTAAGTGGGTAATGTTGTTAACTAAGTTTGATCTTAAGTTTGTTTCACAAAAAGAAATCAAAGGACAAGCCTTAACTGATGACTTAGTCAATGCTCCATCCCCCTTTTCTCTACCTAATCATGACTCCTTTCTTGATGATAATGTCTTAACCACTAACATTAAACCATGGGAATTTTATTTTGATGGATTTAAGTGTCAAACAGGTTCTAGTGCTAGAGTGGTATTACTTCCACCTGACGGAAAACCTCTTCCCTTGTCCTATCGATCAATTAAATTTCCTATGCATAAATAACACAGATAAGTATTAGGCATTGATCATAGGTTTGCGAGCTGCTTTAACAATGAATGGTAAACATATCAAAATATTTGGTGATTCACAATTGGTTATCAAAAAAATCAATGGTACATATCAAACTAAACATGACAAGTTATCAAAATACAAGGATCTTATAATGAAATTTCTAGAGATGTTTGAATCATTCACCATTGATAACATTCCACAAAAACACAATCGACATGCAGATGCAATGGCGAGTGCAGCTTCTCTTATATCCCCACACGATCCTTCCACAGACTTCACCTTTGTTATTCATCCTATCATGAAACCTTTGATTGATACTCCTCTAGAGGACATTTTGATAATAAATCAAGATGCCTCATGCGAATGGTATGATACAATATACAACTATTTAAAAGATGGTACCATTCCCAAACCTACCACAACAAATAATCAAAAACTTTTTCGCAACCTAGTAGCTAAATATGTGATCCTCACAAATGCATTGTATAGAATATCTTTCAATGGTCTCTTATTACGATGTCTTAAAGATCCTGAAATCCCTTTAGTGCTCGAACAGGCTCATGTTGGTGCCTATGGAGATCATTTTGGAGGACGATCGTTAGTGCAAAAACTTATTTGTATGGGTTAATATTGGAGACCTATTGAGAAGGATCTCTTCACTTACATTAAATGATGTAGCAAATTCAAAGAACATAGCAATTTGATTGATGCTCCTGTTGTTGAGCTCCATGCCCAAGTTCCCATTTAACCATTTTCAGTATGGGGATTGGATCTTATTGGAAAATTTTCACCTCCTTTTTTTGGACATACATTTATCATCACTCCTACGTACTAATTCATGAAATGGGTGGAAGCTATTCCTATCCATTCTACAAATGCTAAAGCAATTTGTCATTTCATATTGGAACACATAATTACTTGCTTTGGGCTCCCTTCCGCAATTGTTTCAGACAATGAAACTCCATTTAAGAATACCAAAGTTCAAAAATTTCTTGAAACATTCAACATTCAACATCACTTTTCCACACCGTATTATCTGCAATCCAATGGACAAGTTGGAAACACTAATAAGGTTCTCGAACAAATTCTCAAGAAAATTGTCAACAAGCATTATAAATATTGGCATACACAACTATTTTATGTGCTTTGGGCTTATAAAAAAAATGTTAGATCATCCACAGGAACTACCCCTTGTAACCTTTTTTATGGCACTGACGCAATCATGTCCTTGGAGTTAGAAATTACTACATTGTGAATTGCTCTCCAAGATCTTATTGATGATGACACCTATAAAAATCAATAGTTACATCAACTTGAGATGCTTGAAAAACAACACATTAACACTCTCGAACATCTCCAAGCTCACATCAAACAATTACAATGCAAACACAATATACACATCATCCCTTGATCATTTTCTAAGGGACATCTTGTTCTTATTGAAAATCAATGCAATACTAGTGCTAACAATGAAGATAAAGATAAATTCAGCCCTAATTGGTTAGGACCTTACATAGTTGATACCAATTATGGGTCTGGTGCTTATCTCTTAATGCAGCTTGATGGAACACCCCTTAAGGAACCCATTAATGACACACATTTGCATCGGTATTATCTCTAACCTCTTTGAATACTATGATGGATAAAGCAGTGAACTGTTTAAAGTTATTTGATTTTATTCTAAATAACTTTCACATTGCTTCATTCTTGACAACTAATATTGTGTTTGTCTTGAACACTAAATTAATTATTTAAGCTCATTTTATAATTACTTTAGAATTCATACTATTCACCTTTGTGTTATGTTAAGTTAGATCCTTATATGAGTTATAGGTATATTTAATTTAACATATTCTATTCTAATCAACAATGTTGTATCTACAATAAAACTAAAATACGTTTTAAACTAGATCACATTCAATCATGTAGTCATTAATTAAATACTTTTACCATAAGTCATTTAATTAATCACATTGCATCTAACATCCACACAAAAAAACACTTCATAATAACACCAACTATGCATGTCTAGATATATATATCAAAGTTTTATAAACATCTTAGTATCATTTACAAAGTCATAGAGGTTTGTGAGAGCTAGACCCCTTAGGCTCTTGTACTCGTGAACTAGTCGCTAGATGTTGTGAGATGGTTGTCTGTGACTGTGACTGCGAACTGCCAAATCTGAGTGTGAACTCTAGACCCTGCACTTGACCAATGGCCACAAGCCACTCCTCTGCCATTCAATCCCTCTCCACTCATGTTTGTGCTAGCTCTACATGCAGTCTCTCAACCTCTGCTGAGGTATGTGATGTTTTTACTACACTCTCGGCTCAATGAAGTAATCTCCTCACACTCTTGTATGTTTCTTGTAACCTCGCGAAAGGTTTGAGTGAATTTGGCTCCTCCTCCACAATTAGTGGGGGCATGTAGTCAGGATCCATCTCCTCCTCGTTAATGGATGCAGGAAATATCTCTACAACTTCCTGATGATAGAACTCTCACCAGTCTCTCATCACTCCTGCAAGATAGACAATGTACACAATCAATAATCATCATCATGATATATATATAAATAAACAAATCATAAAATACTAATGTACATGCATAAAATCAAATGTCATCATGTATGTCTCCAGTTGGATGAGGAATATAAACCTCATCCCCTATGGAGGGCATCAAGGACATGTTAGCCTCTCTCTAACTCTAGTTGCCAATGTCTGTTGTAGCTACTACATGAGTATTGCACGAGATCTAGTCACTATAAGTGTGTGAGGACTCTCCATGCTCGTACCAATCCTTAATAGCTACCTCATCACCCTCGCTTAGGGGTGGCTCCTCGTAATAATCATCCTCCTCATAATCCTCCTCCTCCTCCTCCTCCTCTCCTCCATCTTGATCCTCATAGTTAGGATTGGCATCATACTATTACTCATCATCAATAACATCAGTAAAAATACATGTTGGCCTATATTGTACCTCCTCTGCTCTCTCCTTTGGCTCATCCACCTCATTTGGTGCTGGTCCTGCATCACCTATAGGGAAGTCCATGGGGAATATAGGAGCTATTCATGCATAGGACCACCACTCCTTGTGCTCATCTATGTTGCTGACATCATCAGTGTCGAATGCTAGTGGTTGGTCATGATCTGAATCATCAGAATCACTCTCACAAACATGATCTATAGTAAGCCAAACAATATCACCTAGCCTATGAGCACTCTGCACTAATTGTCTAATGAAGGGGCACACCCTTGGTGGTGTCTACACCTGTCCAAACTATTGCATGACTCACCCATAGTAGAAAGGTCATTCAACATAGTCATTCCTCCCAGCTAGATACCTATCCTTCTGCATCCTTCGTAGTTGTCATGAGGGATTTGGCCACTACAGAGTGAGTAGATGAATTCTCCACACGATCTGATCCTCCTCCAACTGATCAAATCTCACCCTCTAAAAGTGTAAATCCCCATACTACCACAAGCGTTGCAAAGGATAGCCAAATGCTCATGGATATCCTATAGCTATAGCACAAGGGAATCCAACATAGATTTTCCTTTGCTCATACATCCCTCATATCAAATGTACCAAACTGACCAAGATCATAATACAAGTTTGCTAAAATGTAGCGGCACCAAGCATAGATTGTCCTCTACTCATACATCACTCATATCAAATGTACCAGTCCTCCATCTAAGTGTGATGCTCATCCATCTAGATTGAGAACCAAAGCCATTGTGTGTATCATAATACGTCTAACAATCAGAGCTCATGAATATAACAACATGGGAAGCTTGATCCATGCTCTAACCTTCTCACCATGTATAGGTCCACCTAAACAATATTGCATGTCCCTCTTCTTCTCCCAGAATGATCAATCCCCTTGGAAATGTACTCGCTATCCCAAAATAAGAACTTGGAGAATGTGGTGTACATCCTCGAGAGTGATGGTCATTTCCTCGATGGGAAGATGAAATGTACAAGTATCAACATCCCAACGCTCACACAAAGCCATAAGCATGGCGTCATAGTATCTCATAGGAGGCATAAGATATGCCCAATAGATACCCATTGACTGTAAATGCTCTATCTTTGATGCCAATAGCGCTGGAACATGATCTCTTAGAAAATGTGAGTTGTCTTCCCCCTAGCCACTACCACGACCAGGTGGGGACCTATCAAAATCATCACAAAATGCTCTAAAATCCATCTAATTTCTTCAATTTTCACATATCTCATCAAGCAAGTGTGCTAAAAGATAATCTAGTGTTCTTTTCTAATGGCCCTAAACACTTTAGAACCTTTTTGGACACTTTGTGAACAAATGGGACACTTTGCAAACAAATGCGACACTTTGCGAAAAAAAATTCCAAAACTCTAAATTAACCTATCCATGCATTAAAATCATTAAATTATTATAAAATCACAAGGCAACAATTGCATAATTGACTCACCTCATAATACAGCTCACCACACACCACCTACTCACAAAGATCATCTAGCCACGAAGGTGTATTATCTCATCTTAGAATTTTCTTCTCTCACTCATCACTCTCAAGCTACATGAAGGTAAAATGAATAGTAAGTGACACATTACTTTCTTCTACCTCTTTTAATCCATTTTCACCTTTTTTTACTCTTACGAATTAACATAGAGTTATTATCCTTTTAAGGAATTAATAAACTATATCTTCTTCAAATCAACATAACGAGCGCTAGGGTAATCCATTTTTTATGTCGTTTAATGCATTGAAATTGTTATTCTGCAACCAACATCATCATTCATCTATCGTCATGAGGCATGGTACTTGGAAATGCCCTATGATATGATGTTTCTTATTCAACATGGCTAGATTGCTACCTTGATTCCACCTCTGTAAATCAAGTGGAATAAAGGGGAGCATATATCTATCCTCGAATTAGATTCCTAGGGGTTAGATAAAAGGATTTTTGGACAATTAACGAATGTGTTGTAGGATGTGGGTCCTAATGTTGTGGTTTTGTAGAGAACTACATTGGGGGCTTCGTTCTCCTGTCTTTTGAATGAGTATCCTTTTATGTAATAAAGTGCATCATTTAGAGTCCCTTAGCTTACATATGCATGTAGAGTTTTATGGGTGCTAAAGTTGTGGCTAAATGTGTCATAGAAAATTGTACCCTCTTGAGAAAAGAGACAATTTCACACATAATTAGACCCACTTTTGAGTCTCCTCACATCATTTATCCTTCAAAACAACATTTATAGGCCCCTAAGACCCATTATTTTTTATCTAGAGGCCCATTTCACTTGAGAAATCACCTAAAACCCGAAAAAAAACACTTAATTCTTTCATACCACGAAAACCCACCTTCAAAAATCAATAGTGGGACCCATTTTCCACCTTGGGTGAATGAGTCCCCTTTGGTGGAACCCATTCGCCAAGGGTAGAAAATGAGTCCCTTTTGAGGGAAAATTTAATTTTAAGCTGGAATTTAATTAATTCAACATGAATTTCTAGTAAATATCAGCCTCTTAGGTCTAAATAATAGGAAAATTAGGTGTTGTTGCTTATAAATACTCATTTTAAGTCATTTTACAATTCATTTCACAAAAGAAATTTCTAAAGACAAGTCTTCTACAACAAGTCTCATTAGCTAAAGTTGAAGTTTTAGGGCAACAAACTAGGGTTTTTGCAAGTCTTGAAGCTCACTCTTTAGGTCAAGATTCAACATTTCAAAGGGTTGATGATGGATACCTATGGTGAATCATGGAGAAATCTAGGTTGAGGAGATGCAACTAGCCATCAAATCACACCTAAAGACTTGGTTTCAAAGTGATTCCATCTCCCATTTTCACTCTATCTTCATATTAAGGTTTGCATTTTGTTTACTTTTCATTTGCATGCCATTTTATTTCCATTTTTGATGTGTTTTAAGGTTTATAGGGTTGAGATCTTGCATTACACAAATCATATTTTCATTTATTATTCTATCACAATAGAATAGGGCTTTTGTCATATTTTAGACTTTCCTGGTCTTTAACACATCTAAGGCTAGGGTTTTATGCAAATTTTTCTCCATTCAAGGTTTAATTACCCAACTAGGGGTTTGACCAAGGAAAATTTCCCATTAGACAAAAAAATTTAAGCTATTTTGTAGGAAGTTTTGAAGATCCCAAGTCGAGTTTCCGTCAAAAATTATTGTGCAGGTGTCAAGGTGCAAAACAGAGATTTGAAGTTGTAGAAATTTGAAAGTGGACTGATTTGCCATGCATGGCGAATGAGTCCCTCCTTAGATGCAGTTTTGAGTTAGATGTAGTTTTGAGTTAGATGCAGTTCCTGGTTCCTAGTTGACAGAAAATAACTTTTGTGCATAAAAACCCAGAACTAGGACTGATTCGCCCAGGGTGGCGAATGAGTCCCAATAAGTTCAAAATTAGATGTCATCAATTTTCCAGATTGTTCTCTAGTCTTCTTCAGTTTCCTAGGTGCACACATTATGAAAAATAGTCTTTTGTTTGGTTTAATTTGTATTCTTGTTCATTCTTTTAAGCTTTTCGCAAACAACACTATTTTTTCCAACATAGCATAAATCTTAGATTTTGCATACATAATCAATCATATAGATTACTTAATTGCATTTATATCATTTCATTTAGACATAATAAAATCCTACATTGCATAACTTGAATGAACCTAGCTAGCATTTTTGGCCTACCTCTCTCCTTTTAGGTGCAAAACCCTAGAAGAGTTAGAGAGTCTTGTGGTGCCAAAAATCCACAGTTCAGTTTTAAATCGAATGAGTGTAGAAATATAGTTTGTTTTTTATTTTAAGCCTTATGAATGTAGAAATGTGTATTGTTGTTCATTTTAAGCCTCATGAATGTAGAAATATAGTTTGTTGTTCATTTTAAATCTCCATGAATGTAAAATTGTAGTTTGTTGTTCATTTTAAATCCCATGAATGTGTGTTAAAAACTAAAATGCTTCATATTTTAAACAAAAACAAGAAAAATCTTACAAAACCATAAATTAAATCTCCCCAAAATGAAAGCCACACATTGTAAAAAAAAGGTTAGCAAACCAAAAACCCTAATCTAAAGCAAAACCAAAAGGAAAAATTGAAGAAAAACTCAAAATAATAAAGTTATACCTTATCATTCAGTTGCGTTGTTCTACTAAGAAGTTATGAATCACGAATGTGACTTAGGAAGTATTGATTGTGAACGCTTGTACAACAAATGCAACTCAAATTTTAACAATTGTGTTGCTTTGGCTTTTTTCAATTGTGGCTCAAAACCCTTCAATTGTGGTGTTATTTAATTTTTTTTCATTTTTCCTTCATTTGCATCGTTGCTTTTCATGTATACAGCTCATGAACCTACAAAACAGCAAAAATAAAAACAAACACACGAGTTTCTCTACAAATTTTGTAAGTTTCACATGGGTTCACCAATGTAAGATAGGGAAATTTGAAATTTGAAATAGGTAAGACTAAGTAGCAACCACTCTACCTAAGATCTCATCCCAAATCCCAAATCTAAACAAAAGAGTACAAATGATAAAAGAGAAAAAACAAGAATGAAATCATAAAATAAAACTCCCTTATCATAGTTGATTATCTCCCTTTCTTCTCCCCAAATTTTCTTTTGTAAACTTTCACTCAGTTTTCAAGTGTTTGAATCCCTACAAGTGATAATGATATGATAGCATTAATGTTGGAGAATGTGGTTGTAAAGCAAAAAAGGAGGAGAAATCCTTCCTTTTATAGAAGAGCTTCTCAAATGGATGGACGAGATCAATCTTCTAGAAGATTCCAAGATCAATGGTCGAGGATTCAAGTACCACAAACTAGTAGGCTAGGGATAGTTATGAATGGACAGTCAAGATTCTTTGAAGACCATAGATAGTCAACGGTCCAAATTTGAAATGAGAGAGTGGAGAGAAAGTAGTGGAGAAATAAAATTATTTAATTCATGAGAGGAATCTTTTACCATATTTTTAATTTGGTAAAAGATATAGAGGAATAAACAATCATTTTAGATTATTTATTTATGGAAAAAGGGGAAATGAATATTTAATTTTAAAATGATTACATGCAACCATTTAAATTGAATATAGAGGAAATAGTAAAGGGGATTACATAATTAAATCAGGTAAATTATTTAATGGTGGAAGAGTGGTAAGAGAGTCTCAAATTATTTTAATAATTATTTAACCATAGAAGGAGGAAAAGATTAATGAATAGTTAAATAATTAAAAATAATTATTTAACTATAGATGAATGACGAAGAGTGAATATTATTTAATTATAGGAAGAAATAGAGTATTAGTGGTGCAACTAAATAAATAATTAAATTATTTAATTGATCAGAGGAGAATAAAGACCAAGAAATGAATTAATTAAATAAGTTAAATTATTTGATTATGCAAGGAAGAAGATAGGACCATGCAGAAAAATGACGCTCGCAGAACAATGAATTTTTCATTGTCTAAAGGATCATATTTTTCTCATCTTGTGTAAAAATTTTACTTTGAGATCTTGTGGCCAAATTTGGAAATTTGTATGCACTAAGATCAAGTTTGCTTTGTTGTGGGGTTTCATGATTGAGTAATTTGTGCGGGGGGTGGGGGGGTAATATTTTGTTGTTGTTGGTTTTTGTAGATGATCCTAGAGGCTTGAGTCCCTGAGTGACTCTAACATATAGTTCAATTTCTAAGGACTCGGTAGAGTTTTGGAGTTTCAAAGTTTCCATTATTGGAAAACCTTTTCCCTAACACAGGAGCCACACTCCAACATTTGTACTAAATTATCTTTTGAAGTCTTTTTTTTCTCATTCCTTTACTCACATTCTTTGTGGCATGAGCTCCTTAGTATCCCTAATCCTTGACGGGCGATCCCACAAAGCTAGTTTATAATTTATGGGAGATTCTGATTTTTGCTGAAATCACATATTCTTAGAAAATATAATGATTTAAGCCTTAAAAATTTCCATTTAAAGCATTCCAATTGAAGAGGATTTGATCAAACTATCTTAGATCAAACCCCCTTGGATATAACCTCGCTATTTTAAACCATACAGGGTATGAGTCTCCTACACCTATCAAAATGATATATTTACCTTTTGGGATCAAATGAATTCATTTAATTTTATTTTTTGTAATTATGTAGTCATTATAAGCTTCCCAAAAGTATAATTTTAAAATAAATTTAATTTTATTATATGTATTTTTATTTCAGAATGGGTTTTTCATCAAGCTCTAGATGTGGAAAAATCTATTATTAAAAGTAGACTAGATATTGAAGTCCTTGATCCAACAAGAAAAATAAAATTGAATTTCGATACATACAAAAAAAGTTACGCATTATACGGTCGCGCTATGTCTAAATTGTAATTGGTTTGACTTCAAAAATTGATTAAAGAAAAATTATTCAATAAAAAACTATCTAACCAAGTGGAAGCACTAGATATTGGAGATGAAAATCTAAATTTGAAAGAATTATAATTTTATGCTTCATGGAAAAAAAATTACACATTATACAGTGAGCATCATTTTTTAATATGTTGTTTTCTGAAGAAAAAAAAACTAGTTTTTGAGGGAGATGGAAAAAGAAGTGCAATCTGATTCCACAAATTTTGAAAAAAATATATTTAGAATCTATAGACAAAATTTCATGAAAGTCTAGTTTGCATCATCTTCAAATTCCTCATGGTTTAGCCGCTATAGGTGCCCGAAAGTGAATATTTAGTTTAAAAAATTTATTTCAATGTCTAGTTTGGCCAAAAATTGTAAACCACTATTGTGGGATCACCCTAACTTCTATCATTTCCCTTCATGTACTCTTTCAAAATTAGAGATATGTGAATACCTATTACTTGATACATTTAGGCATGGGTTATATAGAATCTGTGACATTTCACACTATGTTATCTTATTGGGATCATGAGTTCAAACATTTCTTTACTTCAATTATTTGGGGTACAAATTCCATGGTAGATCCTTGATCCTCAACTCTCAATACTTTTCTTTGTGAATCCTCTAAGAGTTGATGTTATGGTGATACTTTTATTTTTTTATTTTAGGCATGAGGTATGGAGTATTCTCTATTCCTGATTTCTGACATGCTCAAAACCTTGAAAATCTTGAATTTCACATTATTCACTCCAGCCTACCTCTCTACATGGCCTAGAGCACCATTAATGACTAGATTTAATGTTGTAACTACTCGAAAGGGATTTTTTCACCCCAAGAAAAAATTCATCTCAAGGGCATGGATTCATATGTACTTTAGTGACAAAAGATGATGATGGCCATGTAGTCATTATTGTAATGGTTGATTTCTAGCTACTAATGGTCCTCCCACCTATTCAAGCCATCAACCTTGTATTTCTTAGGGTCTAAGATTGTCTTTCATGATACATTCAAGTATTTCTTCCTCGATTATCAAATAAATAAGGTAGCCAATAAGTGTTATATATGCCAATTCATTTTTCACAAAAAAGGGTTGATCACTTTTTCCCTTCATACAATTACAAGTGTGAAGGAGCTTCTAGGGTATCAATTCCTACAATTCCAAGGGCCATTAGGGTAGCATTATTTTTAAATCACTAGGGGGTCATTATTTTATAAATGATTTACCTAACTAGATGCCTTCATAGTTTTTTTGTTGATCTTCAAGGGAATTATAGCTTAGGGTTTCCTCTTTCCACATGTGTTGGTATGAATTTAATGATGATTAGATGAATTTAACATCATTGTAATTTGTTACAATCTTTGTAATGGTATTTTTCTTATTATATATAGATTTATATGGAGATTGGTTACTAAGTATATTTATTTGATTGACATTAAATTTGTGGTTTAGTTTATGTATAACTCATAGTCCTTTATGATTTATTTGTGTTGTCTTTCCTAGTATGATATGACTCTATCACCTAATTATTAGGCACCATCCCTATAAGTAATGATACACCACATGCTCAAACTAAAAACATCATTCACTAATAGTGTAGAAAAAAATTTGTACACTTCAGGATTCAATTATTTATCTAGGGAAACATTTGTAACAATCCTAAAGGATTTATCTTTAGAGAACCATGTTTTTCATACCCACATCTTATTGTTACACAATGATCTGTACTTGTCAGCTTAATAAGAGGTCTTATGTGCATTAGGTTAGTCTTTGGTCTAGCAACAACTTTTGGTCCGACCAAGCATACACTAGGTACTATTGCAACATTTTCAACTTGTTCATCTTGAGTCATGATTAATCCTATTAGGGATGCCTCTAGGGAAGCCCCCATTTGGTCTATACGAGCTTAAAGTTAAGAATATATTATTCACTTTTACTAATTAGTCTATTATTTACTTGCATGATCACAACCTAGAGATGTACATTCCTCTAGGTTTGACACCCCTAGTGCTCAAAGAACAACTTGGCTTTATGGATTTCAGAGCATACAACTCTAAGCATTAACACTCTTAGTGCCACTGACATAGTTGCCAAAGAATTTTTAGACCATTGCTAGTGTGGTATCCCTCTAGTTGTTATCTACCTACTAGCCTCACCAAGGTGGATGATCACAACATGTTTATCAACCTCTTGCATTCTCTCAATAGCATGGGTGGCCCCCATTCTCTAGTGACCAAGGCAAGTTTCCTCACATTTTGCTCATGAACTTTTCATTGACGAGATCTCATAATCCATTAAGTGTTTATGACTCACAAAAAATAAGATGGCCTTAAGGGGGAGACAACAATACTCTCACCAGATGGGAGCTAGTGGATGAAAAAGACCTACATGTGGAGTGGTGGATAGCCTTGATGATTAAGACCCCCTTTCTTGTACACATTTTATAGCTTTATCTATATATTGTTTATGTTTTTTCTTTAAACATTTTGAAAAGATAATGTTGTAAAAAAAAAACCATATTTAATAGTTGTTGTGATTTTTTTAGAGATGTGTTCCTCTAGGTTTGACACCCCTAGTGCTCAAAGAACAACTTGGCTTTAAGGATTTGGGAGCATACAACTCTAAGCATTAACAATCTTAGTGCCACTCACATAGTTTCCAAAGAATTTTTAGACCATTGCTAGTGTTGTATCCCTCTAGTTGGTCTCTACCTAGCCTCACCAAGGTGGATGATCACAACATGTTTATCAACCTCTTGGATCCTCTCAACAACATGGGTGGCCCCCATTCTCTAGTGACCAAGGCAAGTTTCCTCACATTGTGCTCACGAACTTTTCATTGATGAGATCTCAGAATCCATTAAGTGTTTATGACTCACAAAAAACAAGACATCTGGCCTTAAGGGGGAGACAACAATACTCTCACTAGATGGGAGCTAGTGGATGAAAAAGACCTACATGATGGAATGGTGGGTAGCCTTGATGATTGAGACTCCCTTTCTTGTACATGTTTTATAGCTTTATCTATATATTGTTTATATTTTTTCTTTGAACATTTTGAAAAGATAATATTGTAAGAAAAAACCATATTTAATATTTGTTGCGATTTTTTTCTTAAATCACTTGATATTTTTTTTATTCAATTTTAACACATAATACTACTCTACAACTTTCTAAATATATATTTTTAAATAAACTATATATTTTTACTTTAGTATTAATATATGATTCTATTTTTTATTTTGTTAAAAAGTTAGTAACTCTATAGAACCGTGGCTTATTTTGCACCCTCCTCACTCTTAATTCCAAGCGTATCATGTGCCACTATTAAATCAAAATTGTTTATCTAAAAGCCGGGGCAGTTGCAAATAGAATACCAAACTTGAGAACTTTTCCACTAAAAGACGAATCAAAGCAAATCATCTAGATAGTGCTAAGTGGAATGAGCCTTTATCTTTTTGAAGCCTCTGTCGCATTCCAGCAGGAATGAACCCCATTGCTAATGAGCTTCTGACAAAGAATGCCTGAAAACATTCCAGACCAACTTTTCAGTATTACGAAATACTTGAGTTTTGCTTGGAAAAAAAGCCAGGTTAAGTCAGTAAACTGTGCCAAACTTTATCCATAATGCACAATTGAAGAAATTGCGAAGTCCAGTCATCTTACCAAACTATTACAAATCTTTGTTTTCCGTTTAACATGAGTTATTATACAAGGAATAAATTGCATTCTATGACGTGTTCAGAGTGGTATGGAACCGACCATAACATGTTTATCTTTGCTAAAGAACCTTACTTTTCTGTATTTTCAAACACCGCCCTTCCTTCTCATTACCTTTCGGTTTGCTTCTGTAGGTGATAGAATCCTCTTTTCAACAGTTTATATTCCAATGGTGTTTCTTGCTTAACCATCATCCTTACTTCTGTGTTGTAAGTACTCACAAATCTATAGCGTAAATTGTTCGTGAGAGACGAATAATTTATAAAATTTTGATCTTGTAGGTCGGTTCCTTCGAGTCATCTCGACAAACAGATCATCTGTGTGTAAGGACTTGAGCTTCTCTGTTCTATCTTTGCATGCAATTTATGTAGTTTAAATTCTGTTACAATGGAAACAATATTTTGGGTTTTTGAAGTTTCTCGTAAAGTTCGACTAGTTCAGTATTTCTATGCTATACTGGACAATTAATTTCAGTCAGTTGAATTTGTTAAAGGAAAGATCATGTCCAGTTTTATGGATTGAAATTCCGATGAAGGATTAATTGATGTTTTAAGGTCTGAAATTAGGATTCTCTTATTTTTGGTTTTGATGTTTGCATCTTCATGCTTTTTCACAGTATAGTTGTTCAAGCATAAGAATTAATGATCAAAGTTTCTCACTCTCCCAATTCAAAATGATGTTAGTTTCATGCTGTTAAGGAAGTATTATGTACTAGGTAGATTAAGGATCATTTGATATAGGTTTACATTTTCTTCTGTTGCAGGCTACCTAGATTCAATATTTACACATGGAGGACGCAGAAGAAGTTCAGGCAGTTGTTTGTGACAATGGATCAGGGACTGTTAAGGTACATACTTAAGTCTACAATTTCTTCAATAATTCCTGTTATTATCAATGTTTTATGCTTTAGCTATTATCTTTTTCATAGGGATTTTAAGTACAGAGAGAATTCATTTGGCTTATAGGGGGGATTATAATGCAGATCTAAGTGGTATCTATCCTGCTAAAGTGGCCCAGAACTTGCACTAACCTGCAGAAGTTCAATTATGATGATTTTCTAGTGAATGCATTGTAGCTGTTTTTCAGAGGAATACAAATCAAACTAGTACAGAAAAATAGTTCAAACATTAACTGTGTTGTTGTCATGCTTTAAGTTCTCTTAAATTGCAACATTTTGTTGCTGATGGACTCTGGTAATGAAAAGGAATTTTTCGCTTGTTATCTCAAGGCTGGATTTGCAGGGGATGATGCTCCAAGAGCAGTTTTTCCCAGCTTGGTAGGTCGTCCCAGGCATACTGGTGTCATGGTTGGCATGGGTCAAAAGGATGCCTATGTTGGAGATGAAGCACAATCCAAAAGGGGAATCCTCACCTTAAAGTACCCAGTAGAGCATGGAATTGTTAACAATTGGGATGATATGGAGAAAATTTGGAACCATACTTTTAACAATGAGCTTCGCGTTGCTCCTGAGGATCATCCAGTTTTGCTCACAGAGCCTCCATTGAATCCCAAAGCGAACAGGGAGAAGATGACTCAACTCATGTTTGAGGTCTTTAACACCCCTGCTATGTATGTTGCTATCCAAGCCGTGCTCTCTCTATATGCCAGTGGAAGAACTACAGGTTTGCAAACTCCTAACCTGTTTCAGCTTTGTTTCTTTAATATTGATGTAAAAACCTGTAAACAAAAGTGAAACCAGATAAGTTTAAAGCTTATATCCTAGCTGCTCCCTTTAGCTGCTCCCTTTTGCCTTTTTCATAATCCTCTTACTCAATCAGTTGATGTCAATTTCTTTTTTTTTAAAGGTGCAATGCATCCATATTATTAGGGGTAAATGCTTTTGACTGGAGCTAGGAACAAGAAACCACAAGAAACAACCAAACCCGCGAGCACAATGGCCCAGTGAAGGCACAAGGCCTGCGAGCACATTGGCCCAGTGAGGGTTTGAACCTTGGTAGCCATCACTACAACCAAGCGACATGACCACCGAACCACACCCTTATCAGCATCAGTTGATGTCAAATAGATTTTAATCCTAATATAAGATTCCTAGGGCAATTCAGAATCCTATCAAATTTGAAGGTCAATTTTTTTGGGTCACAACCTAGTTAGCATGCCTCAAGTGTGTAGGAGACCCCCTTTGTACAAACAGGAACAATTTAGATTTAATCCAAATATTTTGTCCAAATTTTATACCCCTCTGCTTTCAACATCACGATTAAGCTCAGTGATAAACTGATCATATCTTCTTTTTTCAATATATAAAAAACATGGCAGTACATGGTTGCCATTGCCAAAATGTACCCATTTCCATAACTTTTTTGATTTGGGTTGAAAGTCATAATATTTCTGATCAATGAATTCCATGTGCAGGTATTGTTTTGGACTCTGGAGATGGGGTAACTCATGTTGTGCCCATTTATGAAGGCTATGCTATGCCTCATGCAATATACAGAATGGACCTTGCAGGCAGAGACTTAACAGAATCCCTTTGCAAGATCCTTACTGAGAGAGGCTACTCATTCACCACTACAGCAGAACGAGAAATTGTCCGAGACATCAAGGAAAAATTGGCATATGTTGCAATGGATTTCGAAAAGGAGTTGGAACTATCAAGAAGCGAAGCAACACTAGAAAAGAGTTATGAGCTTCCGGATGGTCAAGTAATCACAATTGGCAATGAAAGGTTCAGATGTGCCGAGGTGTTGTTCCAGCCTTCTCTCATTGGTATGGAAGCTCCAGGAATACATGAAACTGCTTATGCTTCCATCATGAAATGTGACGTGGACATTAGAAAGGACTTGTATGGAAACATTGTTCTGAGTGGAGGTTCCACCATGTTTCCTGGTATTGCTGACCGCATGAGCAAGGAAATTGCAGCTCTTGCTCCCAATAGCATGAAAGTTAAGGTGGTTGCTCCTCCTGAGAGAAAATACAGTGTCTGGATTGGAGGCTCCATTCTGGCTTCACTCAGTACATTCCAACAGGTAACCCTGTTCACCATACTCTTTCCAAATTCAATAAATTAAAATCAAGCACAGTTCAATGTTGAAGTAAGGTATAATGCATTGTATTTTGAGATTCTACTGAATGAATTTGTTTAAATGGGAATGGATTATTTCCTACCCTTCATTTTACCTGAAAGCTAGTGCCTTGACCTGTAATCTGAAAACGAAATGATAATATTTGTTACTTATGGAGAAAAAAGCAAGAACCTTTGGAACACTGAAAAACTTTGGTCCTTGGAGGTGTTTATATAGTAAGGAGGGAATATCTTTGCACCATGTTGTAAACATTTTCTTACCAATTAAGGTTGTGTTTCTTCTCAAAGCATAAGAAATGAGCATTGCCTCATATTACAGAGGAAATCACTCTAATAATAAGAGCAACCAGTAAAATGTCCATTTTGAAACACTTGGTTACCAATCTTCTCAAAGCAAATGAATGAATATTTTGATTATGTTATTTTCATAAACAAATATCTCCGCTAATGTTTGTTACTCTGTTTGGATTGTGCAGATGTGGGTAACAAAAGCTGAATATGACGAGTCTGGGCCTTCGATTGTTCACAGGAAATGCTTCTAGGCGCTCTGCATTTAGGGATTTTTTACTCTTTTTTGGTGTTTGACGAGGAAATGATTTGCATTCTCCAGCTTCGTGAATTTATGAATGAGGATATAGGTGTACTAGAGTTATTAACTATATGCAGCTCAGAGCATGCTGCTATATTTGGATTTTATTTTTTGGTGGGATTGATATGTTTGTATGACTGCATAATGAGACACAATATCACACTTGTTGGAAGTAATAGAGATGGATTTTGTATCTGATTTAAAAAAGAAGAAGAGATCTTTCAGGTTATTAGTCATGGCTTGTGCATTCACAGTGTTCTTTTACTATATTTTCATGGGTGACAAATGTAATATGTAATACTCAATTGACTTCTGAGTTGTGAAGAGATACACATTTTAATCATTCAGATTCTATTGTTGGCTTGGCATGGAGCTTTTGATAAAGGAAAAAATACAAAGTTGATGTAATTCATACAGCACACTATCTTCAGAGCCTAGTTTATGGGTTATTCAATATTAATTAGCTATGTTTGATAAAAAAAATATATATTCTTTTAACCTTAGATGTGGGCAAAGGTGCCACCATAAGTAACCTTCCAAATTCACCAATACATATGTGAATTTGTGCAAGAAAGATAATGAGAATAATACTATAAATTGAAAACAGCTTTATTATTAATTTTAAGAAAATAATAACACAGGGCAGCAGGCTGTTCAGGAAACAGGAACAACTAATCTGTTTTGAACTCCGATACTTATTTATATAGTATGTCATCCATACAAATACATGAAAGCTCCAGTAGTCGTGGAGGGCTCAATAGTCATGTAGTCAATTGTGATTATAATACCCAGTCTTACTGCATATTTATACTATATATTGTAAATAAATAGTCCAAATGTAAATAAAAAAATAACCAAATGTTGATCAAAAGTGGACCCATACTTGAACACATGAGAACCTCTAAATGTTATATAAAAAAAAACATAAATACATTCATGAAGAAGTGAAATACCTAAGTATTTTTTTGTCAAAAATAAAATGTCATAACTATCCACCATAAGTGTATCATTTAAAAAATAAAATGCTCATTTAATAAAATAAGACACTCATTTAAGCAAGTATTGTTATATAGTGAAAAAATATTGTTCCTATTTGTACAACTATTGGGGTAGCAATGTACAAGCATTTGAGTATTCTATAGTAATAGTTTGTCCTATCACAAATATAAAAGGTGAGCAAAATAAATAACATGTATTTTCCCATTAAATGTGAAGGATTTTCAAAAAGTTTTAGTGTTTAACTATTGGTCCATTTTTGTTTGATATAAGTTGTATTTTAAATAATTGTGTTGTTTTTATAACAACAAATAGTTTTTTCGTGTTCAACTATTGGTCCATATGTGTTGAATATAAAAGCTAGAAATATCAAAGATTTATGGTTATCCATACGTATTTGGTCCATTTAGATTTATATTAATTTTATTTTAAATAAAAATATGATATTCTACAAGCAACAAATGATATTTTTTTGTTGAACTATTGGGGGTTCCATGATTAAGATTTGGTCGAACCTTTAAAAAGTCAAATTTTAGACACTTCTCAATAGATGTGTTGATGTGGCGAGTTGCATAATGAGTCACACCTTCAAACCTTAGTTATAGATAAATAAGAGGCCACACTACATTTAAAAAAAAAACTAAAGTTCTATGATATTTCAAGTTAGCCCGCACGACTATTGGCCCCTCTCCCCTATAGAAATTTGAAAGCTTTTAGCTTATGAGAGATGGATTCCTAAAATTATAGAAGAAAAAGTGGCAGCCATAAAACTCATTAGTCAAAAATGCCATCTAAAAATTCACCGATAATTTTTAAAAAACATTGGCAAATTTTTCTTAAAACTCATTAATAAATCATTGAGAACGGGCAATATTTCATGAAAAACTTGTCTGAATTAGTTGAGTAGACATTTTTTTTTCACTTAATGTTGAAAACTTTTTATTATTTTTGCATTGTGAGCATCAAATTTAGGGCACACATTTGGACAATTAGGATACAGGTAAATACACAAATTTTCATTGAACTATTTTTATTTTTTTTTCAAATCAATTAAGTTGAACTTGAAATTTTATAGTTAAATTTTAAAACTTAAATTATATTTAAAGTTATGACCCACATATCATAATGGATAGACTCTTTTTATACTGAAATTGTTAATTCATACTCAAAAATCAATAGAATATTGAATGTGGAATTTTTTTATTTTTTTAAATTTTGTTTATAATACATATTGTAAGTTTAAATGAATTACAAGCTGTAATTTTTATAGTTTAATATCTTTGAATTC